>PPLQ03000006.1:0-600000 GCA_003707835.3 Suhomyces emberorum
GTTATTCTTTCATACTCGGCTAAAAGCTTTATTGGATCTTCTAAAGGAGAGTCTCCTTCCGGAAATGAGCTACTTTTTCGTATTCTGAAAAGCAATTCCAGTGCTTTTTTCGAATAGTCGTTTTGAAGTCTAAGAGCTTCAGCCAATTTCATTGTGTTGTTGCTTCTTCTTGGGTACATCTGCTTTTTAAATAGTAGGAAATAGTATTAGTCACTCACCCCAATATTGAGTCATCATCTTTCCTTGAGAGTATTTTTTTAAGATATTTGTAATAGTTTAAAAATAATTCTTCTAACTTGATGAAGCATAATAACCACAATGTTAACCTTTGAGACTTTTAATTCTTCAGATGTAAATCAATCTGGAGAGACCCATTCGAGTCGTGGTGATGGTGGCGTAAAACTTCAGTCAAGCAACAATAAATCGTATCTCAATGTCAAAAAAGGAGGCTAATCTAAGCGAAACAATTACAGCATAGATTATGCCATATGCATTCTACAAGCTAGATGTTTGCAATGCTTTCTTGGAAATAAACCTCCCTGATTTGACACAAGGATCCCTCAACCTATGGAAATGCTCCTTGGTCGCTTCTTTTCCTCTGTTCAATATCATATCACTTCCAAAACATTGTATGGGCCGACTGAATAGCTTGGACTCTGGTATCAACAATCAAATAACAAATAATTAAACCTAAGTTGTATATGATGATATTCTTTTGTAAAGAAGCTTTGACAATAATTAACATTTTTCTGTAGCAGAACTCAGGAATCTTAAGGAAGAATCCCTGTTCAAATAAGCAAACTATGCTACTATGTAGTAGTTTATCAGACTTTGCTTGATAAGATACTTAAGCAAAGAATGTATGCTGTATTTATCTTCTATCTAAATACATTACTTTATATAATTCACCATGTTTATTATATAACGCAATCATTTATTTATTGAGTTATGGTTTCATAAATTTTTAACAATAAATATAAATTATTCGAAAGGAAAAGGGCTAACCAGCTTCAAACGGCACGTTATGGTGCAAATGTGAATCATAAAAAGGTGAACCCATATACCATTATGGTAACTTGAGGCGAAAGTCGTCCATAGAGAAGAATTCAATTAGCAGGTGATTGGATACACATCATACAAGCGGTATAAATACACCATAAAAATGGAAAAAAAAGTAATTAAGGTAATAAGAAAATAGAAATTTATACTTCTTAGATATACAATAATACATATATAAGTTATTATTTCACTTAATTGCCGACTATTGTCATAACCTTGCGGAACCCTTGATTCAACTAGTCTAGTACCAGAAGCTTGGGATAGTGGGTACACTACCAAAATGACGAAGGGAAAACTTCAACCATTGAACTTTAACGACAACTTTAGAGATAGTGGCATTGAAAAATGCCAATTGTATTTTGTTTTGCGATATGGATATTTATTGCACTAAATCATGACCAATTCATTCGTCTCCTTTATTTTACCATCAAGGAACCTTAGGTATTTATGGAGCACATTGAGAAGCTTTCGAAGCTTATGTCTGTCTAATGCTGTAAAAAACCGCACTTCTTTCTTTGATTTCCGACCTGTCCTGATTGAGCACGCTGTAAGTATTTCAGTGTACGAATTGATTTTAGTTTGCAAGAATTCCCTGTCTTTCAATGCTTCCAGAAGCGTTGCTGTCTTGGTTCTTGGTATAACTTGTATCTCCATGGATTCTTCTCCCAGGATGCAATATTCAATATCAGTGGAAAAATACAGTATATTTCCAGCGAAATTCGCAATATTAATTTTTCTTTCTAAGCTAAGCTTTGAGGATAACATTTCTTCAAATTTTTCCATTAGTTCTTTTGGGTTCTCTTCTGGAGTTCTACCCTCAACAACTTTACAATTTGAACCTATTCTTGAGACCAACGAAGAAATTTTATCATCCTTCTCATCTAAAAGATGTAAGGCTTCGGTTATATTCATCCTATGTAATCATTTGTAACTTGACTACGTCCTCCTTATAAATATTTTTTCTTCTTTCTCACTTTACCCAGAACAACCCTCATGACTCATTATATTATTATGACACGCTTAATTTCAAAAAGCTTGAGTAAAGACTAATACTTGACTCTCAATTGCATGATTGGGTTCTATTTCACTGTTTTATGATTTTACTGGCGATAACTTGGGCCAGTATGCGGTTATTATATTTAAGAACCTCGAATTATGATATCCTTACTTACTCCAGAGAGTTTAAAGTATCTTCAAGATTTGTTAAATGTTGAAAAAGTTCATCAATAATATCATGAGTCACTATAAGCATGAATTTTTTGTTAAAGCTGTACTGCTTATTTTCGTTTTCCTCAGTTTCCACTTCTTAAAATACCAGTAGCGAATAATCGTTTTCGGTGCCCGCGATAATGTTTTCCAAGAAATTTAATCATAGCGATGTTTTTCAATCAATTTGCACTATTATTTTCAGTATAGTATTGGAATAAGTTTCATTACAGAATTGTTACTAAACGCCCAACTCTTGCTCTAGTTAATTCTAGAAAGGGAATTGGGACTTCATTAATATTAACCATCCACTTGAAATTAAACTTGATTAATACATCATTCGAGAATTTAAGATTGTATATAATAATGCTGGTGAGGGATTAGTGTTTAGTTCCAATGCAATTTACAAAGTACGGTAATTCCAATCCAATCGTCTTCCTTTATTTACAAGTCAATAAACCTCAAATAGGCTGCTTAGCTAATTATTTTGTGAATTTCGTTCTTTCCTTTTCTTTATAATTTTTTTTTTTCATCTTATCAATACGATATAACCTCTTCGAAGCAGAGTGAACCCTCTCTTCCAACAATTTATGTAACTAGAACTTGAGGAAACAGCTACACAGCCACTAAAACTTTCATCGATCTTCAAAAGAAGACAGGTAAAGTCAAGATTTACATGCCAACTCCAAATTTTTGAATTTAACTTTGACATCTACTCTCATATCTTGGAACTGAATTTTCAACTACTTCATAAACACATCTCTTATTTCAATGTTTAAAAGTAGTAGATTTTCACAATTCTTTACCCTCAATTTTGGAATTTGCGTTTTTAGGTTTGCTTCAGTTGCTCAATCTACTGTAAAGTCGGATTTGTCAATAAAATAAATAAATACCTATTTACCCAATAAAACCTAGTTTTTCCGTAAAGCTGAATATTCAGGAGTGTTGATCTATTAACGCAAATCTTTGGTTCTTTCTCATATATATTCCCGAGGTTATAGAACCAAATTGAATTCAAATTCAATTGCTTAAGTGCTTGTGAAATGGCATCCAACTTTGAATGTAAATATTACTGTTAAGCAACTAATGGCTTAACGATTGTTCGTTAACACTGTACTTCGATTTCAATATGTGAAAAATTAACTTGATCTTCCATTTGAAGTCACAAGGAAGACTGTGTTGTAACTTAGAATGCAAATATGGGCTGCTGAAATCAATTATGCCTTCTTTTGTGGCCATTTCAAGCATGATTTAAGAGCACTTCCCACAGGAACAGTTATGCCAAAAACATCTTGAATATCACTGGTTTTCAAAATTTCATCTCTAGCAATTATGTAACCTCTTAAAAATAAGGTACTCGTTGAACAAACCAAAAATGAGATACCAGCTAATATGGCTACCTTTGAATATTCTTCCAGTGCTACTGATCCCTGTTTAGATCCCGTAATCGCCACTGCAATAACTTCAGCAACCACTGCGAAGGAACCGGTTAACATCCAACTCATACAAAACGTAATGTTAAGTTTTGCCAAACCTGATATTCTTCCCACGATTGCAGCCAACGTTGGAATCACAGCACCCATAAACATACCTTCGATTAATCCAAAGCATAAAGCGGCAGCAAAATTCTTACTTGGGATCCATAATGCAAGTGCAAAAACCCCTGAAACTAAGTAACAGAAAGAAGTAACAGTAATTGGCCCCAAATAATCCGAAACAAAGCCAATTAATGCTCTAAATATGATGAATGATATTTGAACCATTGCTGCAACCAAAGCACCTTGCTTAGCTGAATACCCTAAACTTACTGTGAAATCAGCCAAACTAAAAAGAACAATGCAATAACCTATTAAGCATAGCCCCAAGTAGATACAAAAAAGCCAGAAACCACCCAGTTTCAAGACTTGGATATCAAAAAGAGTAAATTCAACTTTATGATACTTGTTTCTTGTTTTGATGAAACAAATAGCAACCGTAGCTAGAAAGAAACTAATTATAGCTTGAGCCCTCAATGCCCATTTATATCCAAACTTGTCAATAACCTTTTGCATGGAAAGTAAAAAGAATAATCCTCCTGTACCTGTACCAGTGGAAGCCATTGCATTAGCAAAAACTCTTCTTTTCACAAACCATTGACTAATCAACGTGAGAGATGGAATGCTCAACGTTGACATTCCTAGAGATTGTAACAAGCCTTGGGTCAAATAAATTTGCCATAGTTTAGTAGAAAAGCTGGCTAAAAGCAAGGACACTAATTGAATGGAATTACCCACCATCATGGTAGCATGCGTTCCTATGATTCCTTGAATGTAGTTGATGAATGGACACATTAACATTCCAAATCCAAAACTTATCCCTCCGACTGCTGCTAAATCCATATTATTGGCACCTTGAAATACCTCATTATTGATGTAATGAGTAAAGAAGATTCCAAACGAGGAATTCATACCCCAAGTACAAAACAAGGTAATGAAAGTACATAAAACAACTACCCATCCATAACCTCCATCAATTTCGTCTTCAATGGAACCATTTACAACCACCTCCTTCTGGATCTGAAACAGTTTATGCTCGATAGATGCTTCATCATGAACCACTTTTTGGTCGGTAATACTTGGCTCTGATGACATTGGTGTAAACTCAACATAGATGGATTATCATTCTTATATATTTTTCAATGGGAGAAAGAAAGGATGTGATACTTTAATCGCCTTGCATCACGTACATCAGAAATATTATTAGATGATCTAATATTACTTTGTGAGCATTGGCTAGTAACTGTTGATTGTGTTGTCCCAAAACATTTCGGTTTATTTCGGGTTAAAACGACAAAAACTCAATCGGTTAATGCATTCTGTGAGTACAAAGCTACTCATATGACGTCTTGAAGGTACTCTAAAACATTTAGCTTAGTTTATGAACTTCTGAGGTTCAAACTTGGGGTGCATCTTCCTCATGTAACTTGCATGAGATTTGCGTACCTGTGAATCACAGATTCCTTATCCCATCACTTTGACAATCTCAGATTACGTAATGTATTGTACTTCATACTTGTTTGGATATTGGCGACACGGTCATCAATACCGACAGCTCTTAAGACTTTTTTGATGAAACTAATAGTATACTACAATACCAGAGATTTCCGATATATGGTAAAGTCAGCTTTTTATATAGCAGCACCCAAAAATCAACCCAGTTTGCAGAGTTATATGTGCTTTCCATGAAATTAAGAACTACAATTACTTGAATAACATCAGACCATGAACATTACAAAGATCAATAAAATTGAGTATAAAGAACAATTTTGAAATATGGGAGGCGATACTAGGGTTTATGCTATAGATCAGCCCCTAAATATCTCCAAAGATTTCCTTCTGTTACTATTGGATCCGCTACTGGCTGATGTAGTACATGATCGATTCCTGAATAATGGTACAAAGAAATCGATGATTATTCTGTGACATACTTTTTACTAACTCATCAACCATACCCTCTATATTGACGATATTGGAACTAGCTACTGGAGAACCCGATTAAATTAAACTAAGATCAAAAGAATCGATTATTATTTCAATAACCTAGTTCTTAACCTTAGTTTGGTAATTGAGCTCCCAAGCTGTCACTGGTCGACTGAAATGTAGCTTGTTCTAAGATTCCTTAATCCCTGCTAGCATGAGTTTTTCGATCAGGTTTTTTCAACAACCAATAATATTTTCCAACCACAAAAGGATATCAGCATCAAGATCAGAAAAATTCGACGTAATAAAGTCTTTTTGTTTTCTTCCTAAAATTTCATATCAAGGATTCATAATGCTTCCAGTAACCTTGTGATATCTACAATTGACTTTGGCAACTCGATCGAATGCTCATTATCATTACTTAAGAAGTTAACATTTGCGAACTCATGTTTTGCCAGGTAATTTGCCCCACCTTTCACTCTGTTCAAACTTCATTTCTCAAAACGCATTCAAAAGATTCTACGTAGTGATATGATTGTTATCTTTTTCTCATGTATTAAGTTTGGGGCTTTTATTGGATTAACCTAAATTTTTGCTACTCTTTCATTGTTGATTTAATCATTTAACAATTATCTTTAGTTGTTTTAATACCCTCGGCTTCAATTTGTTCACGACAAATATTCTTACTGTGAACTAAAGTAAATCTAATCAGTAATTTGTTCATCATACCTCTAATTGAAACTTACAAACCATATCCGTATTGTTTCAAATGTACTGCCTTCATTTTCAATTTTGATAAAAGCGGAAAGAAATATTCATTCTGTACACTCTATTGAAGATTGTGTGGACGGTGCTTTTACTAGGTGCGAATGAATTCTTTATAGTCACTAGTTTTCAACAATTCCATACTGTATTAGCTCTGTGAAAAATTACTTCCTCGATTTCATTATAAGGCTTACTCGCCATACATCATTCCACAAGGTCATTAGTTTTCAATTTCTTTGAATTTCGGTTTTATTAATTCCTCATCAATATAAGTGTTCATTGTGAATCTTTTACTCTATTTATCTGTTTAACAATATTATTCAATCACAGCAAATACGCAATATAAAAAACACTAAGAATCGTTTTTATAAATTCAGGTTTTATTTCTCATACCTGTTATTCATTTTCTTGCCACCACCCCCCATTAAGTGTTCTACGCATCTTCTTCATGTAATTAGGACAAAAATAAATTACAACCTGCAACCCCATTAATTACGCTGAATAGAAACAGTTAAGCAAGTCTAGTGGTTGGAGGGTAACAACTTTAACATATTGATTGTGAAATGGAAAACTGGCCAATTGCTGCATCAGGCTTCACAGTTCATAGTTGCTGACTAAAACTTACACCTTAGGAAGTTGAATCATAAATTAACTACTCTACAAATCCCTCAGTTATATGTCAGCAAAGAACCAACCATATCCCGGACAGGCACAAATTATGCCAGTCAAGATAGCAACTACTATTTTAGGTACAATCCTATTGTTCCCATAACCCGGGATAATATACAGGATGCTGTCACAAATTCCGACACCAACGGGGTCTGGTTATCCCACACCGTTTAACTATTTGAGGTGCTATTTTCTTGATCAAACTTAGCCACAAACACCCACACGTGAGGCATATTTACTATGGGCAGATTATCCGGAGGTGCGACACCCCGCACTTTATGTGGCACAGGGCCTCGGCCGATCTCGGAAGTTCTAGGCGCGAACCCATCCGATTGAATACCTCGTGGCTATTTATGGTCTGGCCCATCGTCACCATCGAGGCCCTATGATTGCAGTCTACCAACTTCGGCTTTTCCTGTGCACTTCTCCACCTTTACCATCTATGGGCCCTGCGGAAAAAACTCCCGATGATCTTCCCCATGCCCTGCACATAACCGTCGCGAAAATTTTAGGTCTTCCCCACCAAACGTTTCGGGCCCCAGGGCGGGCGAGAAATGTACGGGGTTGTAACATAGTAGCCACAACTTTCTTTCTAGTAAAGTATCCTTCGTTAATTTATAGATCTCTAAAGAAGGATCATTAAACAAGTCCCAGCGGATAACTTCAAATCACAACATATCCGCAGGTCAGCACACTTCCCCGGGGTTTAGTCACAGGCCGTCTCACCACACTCTCACCACACTCACACATTATCTTAACTTACCACTGTCGGTTCAACGCAGTGGAGACCAACAATCCATCGATATATCGTTCCTAGAATCATCAGCAACGTGAATCAAGTACCTTCAGATATGGAAGACCCACCTGATAAAAAGAAGGATTCCTCCTCGAGACCTTACAAATGCCCCCTTTGTGACAAGGCCTTTCATCGGCTTGAACATCAAACACGTCACATCCGTACCCACACGGGAGAAAAACCTCACGCTTGCACATTTCCTGGATGCTTCAAGCGTTTCAGCAGAAGTGACGAGTTGACTCGTCACTTGAGGATTCATACCAACCCAAACTCTCGACGCAATAAAAACTTGAACAAAAACTTGAACTTTGATGAACCTGTGGCTATAGCGAAATCCAAAAGAAAATCTCCCGATAGTGATGATGCTAGTGACTCCCCAAATGCCTTGAGTAATGAAGAATCCAACTTTCCAGCACCAAACGTTGATTCCAATGGTTTCAATGGTTCTAAGGCATCGATCGATTCAAACGATATGAAAGTAGACCAAGAGGCACCTTATAGTCTGCCACCTGATTCTACAGAAAGATTAGAAGATAAAGATGCCTCCAACTCTCAAGTAAGCCCGATAAAGATCGAGAATAATGATCGTGGAGCTATTGGTTTAACCAACTCCCAATCAAACTCATCAGTTTCCAATACCCCTACTAATGCTAATAATGGAGTAGGAAGTGGATTCATGGATATTCTTGCTAGTGCAGCATCAGAAGAATTGAAACTACTTGCAACAAACACGAAATCATTACCTTCATTGACTGATTATTTCGGTACCACGAATGTCAACAATCCATCTCAATTACCTTCTAAATTATCTCCAAAGTATGAAGTAAAGAATAACGCCAGTTTTCATATTGCCAACGGTGCAGATTCTTCCAGTAATAATCTTCAATACTTATCAAACATTGCAGCATTAACCAACGCTGATAAATCGAAAAGCTATACTAGTTTGGCCCCTACCAAGAAGCAGTTTCTCAACTCCTTATCTTCATTTCAAATGATGACTCCAATTAATCCACCCCATATTCATCAACCCCAAGCCTCAAAGAATAAAACTTTAGATTCTTCGGATATGGATTATGTGAAACAAAGATTGAAGAAATCACGCCCGAATAGTCCAAATCCAAATAATTTCACCTTACCAAACTCACCTGTTCTTGGATTATCTCTGGCTAATACCCCTGTAATTTCTGCAAATAACAGTTCCACCAATTTATCAACCTTCTTTATGACACCTGCATTAAGAACAACAAGCAATATAGAACATATTAAAGCACCACAGCCTACATCCGATGGAACAGAACCAACTACCCCTCCATCGGGATCTACTCATACCCCAAAGACTTCCCCCAGCTATGGTTCTGATAGTTCAAGAAACAAGAACGCTTTGCCTTCTTTAAGAAGCTTGAATCTTGACTTACCCACAAATCTTTCGATGCCGAGCTTATCGACTGAATTCTTTAAAGATTCTCTGAATTTTTCTGCTCCTAAACATCATTTGCTTAGAAGAGGCAATTCGTCTAGTGAAACTCCCACAATTAGTGGGAAAACCTCTAGCACAAGTCATAGAGCTGGTTAGCTATGTACATTACATCACTGTATAATAATGGAATGGGATTACTACTTGAATTTATTGTAAAATTTATCATGTATATTGTTAACTTTCCAAGAATTGTGAAGTTCCAGTGTAACTAAGTACCAACTGCCCAAACTTCTTCTTCGTCTTCGAATCTATCACTAAACATAGTTTCTTCATCTCCACCTTCTGCGATTCTCTCTCTTTCAACTCCAGCCAATCTTCCAGCAACTCTCTTAGTGTAGTCACCAATAGATCTGGGTACTATTGAACCACCAGTAACAGTCTTGATATCATTCTTACCTTCAAACCATTTGTTAAATTCATTCATTTCAATATCATCGACCAAATTGAACGCAGATAAATAAGCCTTTTCTGCGGCCAATTTTATTGGAATCACTGGGTCTCTAAGACAAGCAAATACACTTGGAATTAAAGTGTCATAGTTGGGCTTAGTGATACTTTCAAATTGGAACCTGGAAACTGTTCTAATCACCACCAATGATAATCTTCTAGTATCGAGAGAGTTCGAACTTGGTTGTATAGCATTTAACGATAATTGGTTCACAAGTAATTGTATTTGTTCCGAGGTAAGATCGAAAACTTCGGTAGATTCTTTAGAATTCTCAAAAGGTGTTTTAAATTGACCAGACAATAATAAAATCTTACCAATAGCAATTGTACCATTGTCACTCACGTATGGTATTTTCGAATTGCTGCAGTCTAAAACAAACTGAATAATTTCATCCAACAAACCAACATGGAAGATGTGATCCGGAGAGTACCTTAAGAATGAGTTGATTGACAAAATACAGAACTTATCGTTTGAATTATCTGGCTTATCCAAAATCTTATTCTTGATTATACTAGCCGCTTCTTCACCCGAAAGAATACCGGCTAATGAACCAATCAATCTTGCATAAGAAACAGCCGATGAATCGTCGACAGAGGTGATTTCCTCTTCAACCAATGTCATGATCGAAGTCTTAGAGCTTTCATTCATGTTCTTTCCAGCCTTGTTGACAACCTCTAACATGGCCTTCAACATAGAAGTCTTCACACCCTTATCTTCAACACTTTTAGCACCAGTAACCAACTCAGTGACTAAAGAGTCAATTCTTGGTTGAAATCCAATTAAGGTTCCCAAAGCAACTACTGCCTTGGCTCTCAAAGTTTCGTTGGATGCGTCAGACAATGATCTAACAAAAGTTCTTTGTAATTGTGGAATAAAAGGTCTTAAGAATTGTGGAATCTTCACAAGCAAACTATTCAAAGCAATTAAGATAGCAGCCTTGATATCACTAGAAACCTTTTCACCAATCACTCTGATCAATGGACCAGTCATAACTGTAGCAAATGGTTTTAAGTTTAATGAAGGAGTTTTATCGATAATATTAGCAATTGCTAAAGCGGAAGTCTCCTTTTGTTCCGAGTTACCATACATCAATCCATGGAGGAAAATTGGCAAAACACAGTTTGGTCCCTTAGCAATCTTGAAACCGGCCAATTCTTCACCCTTGACGCCTGTAATAGTCAACGCTTGATAAGTTGGCTTGACCAATCTTTCCAAAGCTTCCTTAGGTTGTCTTTTAACCAAAGAGTTTAATGCTTCGAAAGTTCCTTGAACAACTTCATCTGATGGATCACCTAAAGAAAGCACAAATTGTCCTATCATGTCTTGCAAATAAACGGAGTAATCCAAACTGGTGTTGGCGAAAAAGTTTCCTAATCTTCCATATACGATTCCTCTCTTTGAAACATCTTCATGCTTAACCAAAGACAATAATTGTTGCATCAATGGATGAACACCTTCATCTTCATCAATAGATAATAAGATCTTGTCAAATGCACTCTTGATTTCATCCTTTTCTTCTTCGGTTTCGGCCTCAAGAATAGCATTGATTAACGTATTAATAATCAAAGATAATCTCTTGTATAATGCATTTCCTGCAACAGATGCCAATGAAGAAAGAGCGCCAGCCTTGAAAGAGTCGATAGGTGGTGTTAATAAGGTTGGAATTAAGATTGGGAAGATGACATCTGATTTAGATGCCATGATTTCCTGTAATGCCAATAAAGCATTCTGTGAATCGGCACCCTCCAATAAGTTCAAAAGATATGGTAATATTTCGTCGATAACAACCTTTCCTAATTCTTCTTGCAAAGAATCGAAAGCAAGTGCAGAAGCTTCTCTAATCTTCGCATCAGGATCGATAAGAGTTTCTCTGATAATTCTGATAAAGACATCTTGGTATTGAATGAGACCTTCAGTTTGAGTGGATTGAATCAATTCGTTCAATGCAATACAGATACCTTGTCTTGAATCATTATCATTGGTTTCTAATGATTCTTCGAGGGTAGGTAACAATCTCGACAATGCACCTGATCCAACTCTACGAACCATTTCTCCTAAAGTTTGAGCAGCAATAGTTCTATGTGTTTCGTCAGACGAAGCCAAACGACGGACAATAATAGCAGTTAATGCAGGTAAAATTTCCTTGACGGTCTTAGGAGTATTAGCAACCAATGCCTTCCAAATATCAACAGCAGCATTTCTAACAATACCAGCAACATCAGAACGGCAAACAAATAATGATGCCAAAACTCTGTCACGACGATCTTGACCAAGCACATCGACCAAAGTCTTATTGAGTTCAGCAGAGTTGTCAAATTGTTCTTCATTGAGTTCATTTTTACCACTAATACCGGTAATTTGGAACAATAAGTCACCGGTAAGTTCGACTGATGAGAGACGAATTCTGTAACTGGAATCAGACAAACCGTTTTCTAATTCTGGTAATAACAAGTCAACTGCCTTCTTAGCATAGTTCTTCACAATCAATCTACCTGCCCTCAATGAAGTATCTCTGATTTCTTCATCAGTATCAGCCAAACCATTCAAAATAGGAGGAATAATTTTACTCAAGTATGGAGAGAATTGAGATCCAAAACAAACTGGTAAGAAAAGCAATAAAGGCATGAAACCAGCTCTTATGTGGCTTCTTGAAGAAGATGCCGAAGAAATAATAGTCGGTAACAATTCTTCCAACTTACCTAAACCTAAACCACAAATAACTTCACTCAAAGCTTGGGCAGATCCGAGTCTGTCACCAACTCTGCTTTCATCCTGCAAGGTGTGAATCAATCTTGGAATCAAATCGGGGAATCTTTCTTCTCCTAATTTTTCAACTAAAGAGCCCAAAGCTCTGGCAGCAGTAGAACGAGTAGCGGGAACTGGATCAACCATTGCTTCTTCCAATTCTGCCACTAATTGAGATAAGTATGGCATCAAATCCTTGGAGTCGACCAAAATAGCCATATTACCAACAATTTGACAAGCTTTTTTCTTTGTGGCAGCAGACCTATCTTTCATACCTCTATGAATAACATGAATAATTAATGCAAGGGAAGGACCATCAATGTAATGAACAAACTGTGTCTTGATCAATTTATCCAATGCCAAATCAGTATATTTAGTTGGATCACCAATAGCATTAATTAAATCGGGAACAATAATTTGAATTTCGGGATTTCTGATAACTTCACCGAATCTCTTTAATGCCTGATCTGCTGCCTTTCTGACCTCCTTGTGAGTATCATTTAATACACCAACAATTTCAGGGATAATAGTGGATAAAGAAGAGCTCAATTGGGTAGGATCTAAGTAGGCCATAGAACCTAATAATTCAACAGATCCCTTTTTAGATCTCCATGCTGCTTCATCATCAAGATTTGCAATAGCTAAAGGAATCAATTTTTTGATACCGAAACTGGTTGTATTTTTCATGATTTGTTTAGCAGCTGAATCTGTAGCTTCACGAACTTCAGCAGTGGTATCACCGTAAAATTTCAAAATAATTGGCAAGATTTCAATAACATAAGGTTCGAAGAACTTACCTAAACTTTGAGATAAGCATTCAAACGCAAATGAGACACCTTCCCTTTTTTTAGGGTTCTTTTTGTCATCTGAGGCATCCATCAAAGTTCTCACAATGTCAAATGATGACAAAGACTTGATACCAATACCCTTTACTAAACCTGCAATACCATAAGCAGCACCTCTTCTTTTGGCATAGGAGTCTGTTCCGAATAATTTTTCAAACAAAGTATCGAAATGATTCTGTAATTCTGACTCGAAAGATTTGACTAAAGGTGCCAAGCATTCTGAAATTGCATATTGAATATCCTCAGAAGGTGTATCGAGCGTTAAAACAAGACGATCGATAATTGCCTTCAATCTAGAATCGGTAGATTTTAGATGGCGTGCCAAAGCACCGTACAAAATAATAACATTCTCTTTGATGTTATCTTGAACCTTTGATCTAGCATCTTTCGTACCAAGATTGGCTTCAAAAATTGGAATCAAGGCTTCAATGTTATCTGGACCATGAAGATTGATTGCTTCTACACCAGCATCTAATAATTCTTGACGTACCAAATCATCACGGTCACCAAGAGCAGATTCTTCAACCAAAAACTTGAACAATACTTCCATATCCTCATGAGAAAAAGCAGGTGCAAGTAATCTAAGTGACAAAGCAATTGTAGATCTTTCCTCCCATGTATCTTTTTGACTGCTGGCATTTTGGATTGGTAAACCAAATCTATCCAATACTGGAGGTGGTGGATTCTTTTTGATATGATACAAGTCAATAAGGTGTTTCATAGTTGTTTTCAAGGAGTCTCCTCCTGAGATGGATACAGCATCGACGATGGCCTTTGCAACAGAGAGTCTCAATCCCGAGTCATTAACACCTGCCAATTGCAATAATCTATAAGGAGTGTCATCCAACACATTGAAGTCATTGTCTTCCCAGATGGTTTTGGCCAAATCTGCAGAATGAACATCGTTATCATGTGCAGCTATCCATAATTCATTGGAGTACTTAACTTCTTCACCGGTCAAGTCGAATTCAGAATCAATTCCTTCCAAAATAGTGGTTCTGACGAATTGGTTTGGAGTCATAATTGCTTCTGATAAGCATCTTAAATCTTCAGGAGTATAGTTAACACCAATAGATTGACACATCAGAAGGAAGCAATCTTTGGCCAACTTAGCCTTTGAAGGTAATTTCATCAAAGAAATCAAAACTTCCAAAATGTTGATTCTAGGGATACTTTCATCTTCAAATAGTTCAGAATGAGTAGATATGATTTCCATGGACAATAAGAGTTGCTCTTCTTCTGGGTCCTCTTGAACAAATTCGGATGTAACTGCTTGTTTGGAAGTAGAGTTTTTGATTGCAACTTGTTTACCTATTACCAATACCTTTGTCAATAATGGTAAAGTGTAAGATAAAGTCAATGTGTCTAGTGGTTGGGCATCAGATAAAATTTTAATTCTGTATAAAATTCTTCCAGTTAAATCCAATAATGATTCATCGAGATAGTTTGATGGTACACCTTGAATGGAATGAATTCTGACTGTTGCAACACCAACAAATTCTTTCAAATTACCTAATTTTGGAGAAAGGAGATTTGATAAATTAAGGAAAGTAGTAACAGGCAATGACTTTACTAATTCAATGCTAGCATCAAGCTTTGCAACTTCCAAGAGCTTTGCTACTGCGACTGGAAACCAATATTTCGAACCATTATCAACTTGAACTGCACTCGACACTAATTCGTTCACTATGGAAATCATCCTGAGTAATTCACTTCTCAAACTCTCAATTTCAATTCTAATTTGACTTTCCTTCAGCAATTGTTCATTAACCAAAACTTGTTCCTCCTTAGTCAACTTCTTATTTGAAACTTTTGGTTTACTACTCAATTCTTTCTTAAGAGACTCCTCCCATTTCTTGATTTCGTAATCTTTGGAATTCTTATCTTGAGCTTTTCCATTACCTTGATTAAGAACATCAACCACTAATTCACCTTCGCTTCCCTTCCAAATTTTCAAAGATGTGTTATCGATGTCTTTAATCTGTTGAATATCAACCTGCTCAATGATCGAAGAGAGCTTTGGGCCAATCAAGCCTGGAAGAATAAATGACATCATTCCCAATGCTTTGATTCCAGCCTTGTACATGCTTGAATTATATACAACGCTGGATAATAGTTTTAGGATATCAGCAATTACTTGTTCATTCTTTTTAGTTATCAATGCAGCAATATCGATGGTGAAACTACTTCTTTGCACTAAGCCAACCCAACCATTTTTAACTAGAACGTCGTCATGGTTTGCAATAACAATAAGCTTTGTCAAGTTGTCTTCTACCATTTCTTGATTTTTTATTTGAGTGACCAATTGTAAAATGACATTTGAAGTCTTGATATTGAGGGATAATTCGTCACCGCTGTCCTTTTTGACAGTTTGTAACAACCCATCAATCAATAAAGAACTTAATTCAGGATTAGTTGTCAACGTTTCTTTCAACAAATTAATACTTTCTAATCTGAAGCTGTATGGAACGTTAGTAGAAATCAAAAGATAAATCCATGCGAAAGAGTAGTTCAAGTCTTTACCGAATTCTACTGAAGATTTCAACGCTCTGGACAACCATTGAAATTCAGATTCGACTGTGAACTTGGCATAGACTCTTGGATCGGTCAAAATCGAAGGCTTTTCTTCTTTTGGATGTAAAGATTTCTCATATACTTCTTCAGTATTGATGGACAAAATGTCGCTAAACTTTTGGGAAATGGCAATAGCTACATATGCATTAGAAATACCTTTGTTTGTAACTGTTGGAATTGGAGATTGTTGACTTTCTTCAAGGGATTTCAAAAGAGAAGGATAAATTTCTTTGACTAATTCAATTTCATGCATATTCAATTCGCTTTTGGAGTACAAACGTTCTCCAAGATAGCTAAACCAAAGTCTTCTTAAATTGAGTTTCTTGTCAGATAATCCAGACTTAAATTGTTCAATTATCTTTTTCAATTCTTCTTTGGAAAGAGACTCGGAATCTTCCAATACCTTGAAGGTATGAATGACAAATGTTTCCACTAATTTTGCCAATGAAAGTTCGTTTTGATCTTTTGGAATCAATGGGTATAAATCTTTCACTATTTGCATTGATGAGACAATTGATGATGTATGCAAAGATAATGCTGATAAAATTAATGCCTTAAATTCGGCATTTGAAGTAGATTTCAATGCTTTGAGAACTTCATTTGAGAATAACGAATGTTCCTCATCAGAAAAATTGAACTCTGGAGTTGACAAAATATTCTCAAGACAAGCAAATGCACCAGACCTGATATGTTCTTTGGGTGATTTAAAAGCAGATAAGATGGATGATAATAATTTGGACTTGACCAAAGCAGCTCCAGAAATATGTTTCAAGTGTTTGAAGAAAGGAGGAAGCATTATACCGAACGTATTTTCGGTAGATCTCATGATTGCCTTTTCAATAGTTGGAAGTAAGTTATCAAAATCTTCTTCTGTAACGTAAAGTTCAACAAAGTTACCAAAAACTTCAATTGAGAATCCAGCGGCTGGCACTTTTGCCAATAAAACTTGATTAGCTAAATAATCAATAATTGGACCATTGAACTCTTTTTTGATTTCCTCAACCAATCCTGGGTTCGTTGGGGTCAAATCTACCAATGCTAATGCCAAGACACCTAAATAAATGAGAACTGCATCAGGTGATAAAGAAGAGTTCAAAACAGCCTTGAAAAATAAAGATGGATTGCTAACAGATTCTTGAGCTAAGGTTTCCACTATGGATGTCTTTGCTGATGTCACGACTGCATTGTGGACTCTTAATCTATGCTTTTGGTGTTCAGACAAGTCTGAGCTCTGACGAACGCAATTGTTCAACACTGTAGCCTGAGTCCTTATAATGGTCTCGGTCAACGAGGAATCTTTCGAAAGCACTTGGAATCTGTTTATCCAATTCAATAAAGTAAGATAATCTGTGGTTGCCATGGTAGCACTCTTTTGATTAACTTGAACATCAATGAACTTTACAAAGACATTCAAATATTTGGAGTCTGATTCTATAAACGATACTAATGTTGCAAGTACCTCGTTTCTGGAGTTGACATCCTGGTAATAATTGAAAGTTTTAAGAAGTTTAATCGCCAATGGTTGTAAGTCTTCGGTTGCAAGAGAGCCACCTTTGATCTCATCTTGCACAGCCTTGAGAGCAGGGATTCTTATCGATGTAAGGGATGAGGCAATCTTGGGATAATACTCGGACATTTCGTGATTGGTGAACTCGTTCAGTATCAATTAATCTAATGTTCTGCCTGGTCGTGATATGAGGTCTTTAACTATAGACCACGCTTGAAAAGGGGTAGAATTGAGACCTTTTCGAAAACAGCTTTACTTCAAAAGGATTTGAATCTTGAATCTCGATTTATTGGTGTGCTTCTACCTTTCAATGATCCTCAATGCAGACAACCCTCTTTGCTTCAAGTGCTAGGTTCGTACTTCGATGGATGCTATACAGAATAGATACGTCGTGCACGGCTCGAATTTTTGAAAAATTTTGCGACCGATTTTCTGTGATTTCGGTCTCAGGATTTCGGTGGGTTACCCGGATACCAACCCCCTCACAGTTATATAAACCAAAATCACCCTGTAATTGGTATGGTATCAACTATAACAGTCAATGAAGAAAGGCTAAACATCCGTTTCAGCAAATCAATGGAAACGTTGATGACTCGTACTATACGGGCGCTGTGGAAATCATCATGGCCTTCTCACCACACCATGAATGATGTATATGACACTCTGAGGCTGTTGTTGAGAGATTGGATTGAAGTAGTTTGGGTTCATTTATCTGCTAAATTATCAATGAACCCTTAAAATAGTTGTAGACAGGTTTCATCGGAGTTGATGGGTTGAGGAGGTTTAGTGTGTATCAACAATTGGAATGGTATTAGTCGGCAACTGCCACCTTTAGGGAAGTTGAGAATACTGATAATTACCCCATATTTTGAGTGGTGTTACATTCGCATAATTGGGTAACTAGTTACTTTGTTGAGTTTTGGGCCAAAAGTGATTTGCAACCAGCAACCCAGTACTTGGAATGTTAAAAGATATGAGCGGATAAAGGAGACATGAAATGTTGGTCAATTCATTGGGCTGTGGTCAGTTCTGATGTGATTTCAGTTTTTCTCTGTTAGTATCCGATTACTATTACTATTTGCGGAAGATATTTTTCCTTTAGTTTCACAAACCTTTTGGGAAACGGGTAAATCCCAAGCATGTGAAGTAATCATAGGATCTCAATGCAAACCCACGGAACAGTGTATTGATCGCTCAGCACCCCTCCATACAAGCACCAATAGAGGTAAGTTTTTCCCCCGGTTTTCAAAATCGGCTTATGATAATTCTAGACCCTGAAAATAGGAACTACAATTTAACCGAGGGAGTTATGATGTTAATTCCTATTGGTTTCGATTGCTGCTTGTAATCAGAATCGGAACAGGATAATTTGCGCAGCAATCGTTTCTTCTCCAGAGATTCCTTCTCTAACATTTACCTTGAAACGGAACGTTGCATTGGTGCTAAGAATTGCACATGCAAATACAACAATTAAGTATAGAATATAATTGACATAGTTAAAAAAATCTACGATTTAGAGTGGAAAAAAACCAGCTACAATTTAATCTAGCACCGTGAATCTATTTTGTAGACCTAATAAATAATTTTGAAAATAAGGATGATGAAAGTAATAATAATAAATAAGAGTTGTTTCATAATTCATGAGAAAAATTTTAATGCATTAGTTATCGTGTTTGAAGCAACATCTGTTTCCGTAACGGCAAGTACCAAATTTAGTCCAATTGGCACATGGTTTGGATCTCCACTTTGGAGATCTCTCAACCCGCTTGAGCTCGTTTTCTCCGTGGGCAAATTGACATTTGTTGCCATATGGACAAATCCCCATCTTCATAAATGACATACAGAGCTCTGTCTTGTACAATTGAGCATTGACTTGAGATCCATGTGCGTTTTTGGCGGCCTGACCATGTGGGCTGGTATGAGCATTTGAGTGAGCATTGACATGGGTATGGGCATGGGCATGGGCATGGGTATTGGCGTTATTAGTAGCAGAATTGGAAAAAGATGCAGTCGAAATATTTTGGTTTGAAACTTCGGAAATCGTAGGAGAAGAACTAGTTGATTTATGACGACGGTTGGTAGGAATTGGACCATTTTGAGCAGGTGCGATTGTTGGGTTGATTGAATTGATTGGGTTAATTGCATTCCCAGTCATTGGATTCCCAGTTGCAGAAGCTGGGATGATATGGGGTTGAGTCATTGGCAAGGCTGCAGCTGGAGATGAAAGCACAGGCGCCTGCTGTTGCTCGAAATTGAACAATTCTTCATTTTCGTCGTAACTAGATAAATAAGGCTGAGGCACCACCAAAAGAGGGTCCACTGAAGTGTTGAACATCAAGTGGTCCTCGGTAAGCGCTGGAAGCGAGGCCACGGTGCCCACTTCGGAGTACAATGTGGTGGGGAGTAGGTTGTGGGCCGACTCGGTCATTGGCTGAGTTGGGTGCCAAATTCCCTGGGGAGAACCCGACAAGCTGTGGTGGGAGCCAATGGAAGGGTGGGCAGGGGAAGGCATTGCGGCAGTGTTCCACAAGTCGGGAAGAAGGTCGCTTTCGAAACCAGCCAAGTCGGTGGAGGAGGACGAAGACGATGAGGTGGAAGTGATGCTAGAAGCAAGCGATGGCCGAGACCGGGGCCAAGTAGAGTCTGTCACAACAGCATAGACGGACTTTTCTTCTGTGTCTACGGGTAGCACCCGCAAAGGAACCTGGTGGGATGTATGGAGGGACATTTTGGAGGATGAGTTGGGGTTGGTCGGGCTGTACCGTTTATATAACAGCAGAGGAGGGGAAGTGATCAACATTTGGTTTTGTGTATAGGGGCGCGCAAGCCGTAGGCATTTCATAGAGGAGTGTGGCCGGAGATGGTGGCGTGATCGAATAGTGACAGTGGAACCACTCGCCATGGCCATAACCATCTCATGGTAGGCACTAAGGATGGTGGAACCACGGTGCCGAGGTAGGGTTGAATTGGCGTGGTGGAACCACCGAATTTGCTGGTGTTAACTCAGCAAATCGCCAGTGAAAAATCCGTCATTTGAGCAAATATGCAACTATCGAGATGGTCCGGCCCGGCGCAAAAGGTCGACCCCACAAGTGGAGGACCCAGTGGAGGAGCAAATGGTGGAGGACCAGAAGAGGAGATCACTACATAGCCAGGCCTGTAGTGGGTTGGGAGGCCTTCAGGTCAGGTCAAATTCCATGGTGCATTCCAATTCCCGGGGTCGCCTAAGCGAAGGAACTGGCGGGGCAAATTTCCCTAGCATGTCCATTGGTTCTATTGGGTCTTTTGGTTCTATTGGGTCTTTTGGTTCTATTGGGTCTTTTGGTTCTATTGGGTCTTTTGGTTCTATTGGGTCTAGTAGGTCTTTTGGGTCTATTGGGTCTTTTGGGCCCACTGAGTACACCGGGGCCTAGCGGAACATGGGGTGGTAACGCCATGTTGGGATATTCCGATGGTGAGGCCTTTAATTCATATGCCGGTACCATGGTGCAAACTCCAGCACCACGGCAGCAGTATAACTGGTAACCCCACGGTACCAATGCAACATGGAATTCTCCGACCTTCGCTGTAGTCTGGGTGGAACCCCGACTCCTCATTGGGGGTATTGTTGCACAACCCCACCTTTGTTGTTGGATGGTTGACTTGGTGGTGGTGTTCCGGCATGGTTCCGGTATGGTTCCGGCATGGTTCCGCTAGGTTTTTTCCGAGGTGGAGAATTGCGACCACGGCACAGCCAAGTGGTGCTGCAAAATCGCCCATTGGCCAAAACCAACACCAGGGAGATAACGATCGACGTTGGAGTTAAGTGGAGGACGGTAGAGTTTGCCCTGATAGGCACCGGCAGGCGGTTGGAGGAGTGGAGCAGGGTTTGTTTCCTGCAGGTGGGGAGGGGTTTGTGGAGACAGGTGGAGAAACCGCTACCCCTCCATCGATTCTCCACCCGGACCTATTGCCGGTTAAGGGTGCAGGTGACAGCGAGGTCACGTGACCGCGGAAACAGAGAAAGATGCCCTGAGATGACAGGTTTTTACAGCAATTGCCCGGGCGTTGGGTGCTGAGCCGTGCCTGGAGGGGGGTGTTAATCAGCGATTTCATCGCCGTGGGTTTTGCGCCCACCTGGCCCGGTTTCCCACCACCTCCAACCCGTTTACAGATGGTGGCAGAAACCGCGGGGTGTTGCCAAACTGCACTTTTTCGGCAATAGGCAAACCCCATTTACCCCTCCCCTACCCTATGCAGTAATGCATCCGCCATGGCATCTGCCGTCCATCAACGCAAAAGCCCTCAGTTTTTCCGGCGGGGAGATGGCCAGCTATGCCATAGTGTACAAAATCCTCAGGGCCATCGCTCATGAAACCACCAGTTGTTGCACCATGGTTCAAACCAGTTTAGGTGCCGGGCCTATTGTTGGTGATCCGCGCTACTTAGGGTGGGTTTTCGAGCCTACAACGCGACCCATTTGTTGGAATTGATACACATTTGCTGGGGCATCTCTTGCCATGCAAACAGATCCATCGATGATCGTGGTGACGATGGATTCAGATAACGCGAGGGGAATTCTCGGAATTTCATGTCCGACACAAGAATTCGGGGTTGGGCAAAGGCACAGTACCTACCCACAGATTGGCCATCTCCTCTTGTAGACCTATAGGGGATCTTCAGTGGAGTTCAATGCTCCTATTTACGACTCACAACCCCGTTGAGCACCTCTGGATGTTGATAACCTGCACCAAAACAGAAGTTCAACATTTTTCACCACTGAGATGGACTGGACACATGGCAACATCACACATGATGTTTCAACATTCTTGCGGTTGCGTATCCCATTGGGGTAGAGGAACCTACCAGATAGGGATGGTTGGGGATTGACCTGCGATCTGGCATCGTAGATCATTAGGTGTTTGGTCAGGTTTCCCACCACCAGAACTAGTGAAGGCCACTGGCTTCTACCCACAGTATTTTCCCTCTTACTCTAATTCCTGCACCTATAGTGTGAGTTGCTGTTGTTCCGGGTCTTATCGCCGTAGGTTCCATGTGAAATTTTGACACACTGTAAACCCAATGACTAGCGTGGTTACAACTATGTGGTAGCCAGATGGTGGTTCCGTTGTAGTTTGGGTGTTTGGTTTCTTGAACTATATCGGGGTACAGGAATTGCCGTAGTCCATTTCTGGAAATCTCGTGAAGTATGGATATTGATTGTAGTGTAGATTCGGCTATCTTTTCTTTCCTGTAAGTGGATTCTGGGTAAATCAATCCCTATACTCTAGGTGACCTTTTTACTTTTTTTTGGAGCACTTTAAACAGTTTATTTTTGATTCTTGTTAAATTTTATATATTTTGAAAAATTTTGCAGATTTCTCAAAATTTCAGTTCTCAACAAAAGAAAGACCTTGATACTAGAAAAAACTTACTATTCTATATAACGATTTTACGATAAGTGAACGTCGTAGTTGCTCTTCATCCTACAATTTCATGCATTTAAATCAACGTCGTTATCAGCGTATAGTTCGAGGTGAAATATTCTATACCTATTCTCATTAGTTGTGATAATGGCTGCAATGGCAAGAAAATGCGCATTCATACAATAAGAAAGGATTCAGGTAGCTCAGTAATAATATACCAAACCGAGTTATCAAACCACAGTGTTTACTGGTGAATTGGGGCAAAGGTATCAGAAAAGACCTTTTCAACTGAATTGTCTAAATTTTCGTAGCACCACATCACTTCATTTTCTAAGCTTACAATTCAGGTACAATAACCGTTTCATAGAAGATATCGTCATTAAATCACTCACATCCCTTTAACTTATTATTCAAAATATCTTGCAATCTATCACCTCCAAGCTGTATATGCATCATTCTCTATATGCAGTTTATATTTACCATTGGATCACGTGACCATCCAAATAACTAAACAAACGCGTCCCAGTAGTTTAGACTACATGATCAACTCCAATAACCTACTGTCCCAGCTAGCCTGGCTCAGACAACTGGCTCCTCATGTACCTGACCCATCAATAATAACGTTGGTGTCGAAAAAGTACCAAAAAAGGACGATTTCTTCATTGGGATCGGTAGCAATACTTCCAGAATCTGCGCTACCGCCATCTCATATCAAGGTACGACCTCAGGAGGTTAGCAATTCTATCAGTATGAGCAGGCAAAGTGAACCAGAAAACACCACAGATGACATTATAGATCTTACTTTTGATCACGAAGCATCCAAATCATTGAAGAAACGACCAAATACTCAATCCAAACTATCTTTCAAGAAGCAGCGTTTCCAAGATACGCCACCAATAACGCCATCAGACAACATTCCTAATACCATAACCAACCTTGTAAATAAGAAAACCACCGAAAAGCCTGCATTGGCTGTTTCTAATAGCATAAATTCTAATATTGCCACAAGCATGTACTCAAATCCTGCCTCATCATCATCATCATCAAACAATATCATAGGTAGTGATTTAGGGCCCAGCCTCGAGAAATTGATTACTTTACAAGAACAAAAGATTCAACTACTCCAGAAACGATTTGAAGTGAGTGAGTCCACGTCGATGTCTTTAGATGCAAAGCAAAACTATTACAAGCATCTGTTTGATCCTTCAGTAATGAAAGTCAATAATGAAATCAACTCAATAAAGACACAGATAAATCAAATCAAAGCTAAAACTCCGAAGCAAACTGCCACTCTGATTGCTATACAACCACAAAAGCCAGTTACAGAGGAACCACATGGGTACGAATTCTCCGATTCTGACGACGATATCATTGCAGCAGCCGAGTCCCGAGAAGTTAACGTTCCTGATTCAATGCAGAAGAATGATACATCTTTCAAAATACCCGCCACACCACAAAGGCCAATTAATGAACGCCCAATCAGCATACCAGATGACTCCTTACCCACAGAAGCTCGATCTCCAAGACCAGCACGACTTAATAATAATCCACCAAATAATTTTAACCAAATCGATTTCTCAGATATTTCCATGGAGGAAGACCACTTTGGGAATGGAACAATGGACGGCTTAAGAACTCCTACTCAAGAACGTGATGATGTAAATGATTTGGGAAGTTTCATCGACGACAACCAAATATCTTCTGATGGTGAAGATTCCTTTAAAAGTGCAAATTCAGAAAAATCAGATTACGAACCTGGAAGTATGCTGAATGTATTAGATGAAATCCGATTATCTCCTGATGTTGCAGAAAACTATGGAATTAAATATTTGGATGATGACTCTGATGTTGAATGTATAGATGAAATGTCCACTCAAAGAGATGTTAAATTCGAACAAAAATCAGATGATTTGGATGATGATGGAGAAACTGAAGAGGCCAATGATGATGACATCGAAGAAATTGAGGATTTCACTACACAATTAAATGATGAACGAGAATTAAATAATGAGGATATAATCGAACTCATATCCGATGATGAAGAGTCATACTTTCCAAAAAATGATGCTGCAGCTTCTAAAATCATGCCTATCAAGTCTGAACCAGGCCCAATATCCCAACTTATTGAAAACGTGATTGAAAGTGATGGTTTCAGTGATGAAGATGATCCTGAATTAATGAAGATCTTAAATGGGAACCACAATAACATGCTGCCTATTATTGATAAAGAAAATATTCCTCCTGGGTCAGAGTCATTCATTGAAGAAGTTTATAACGTATTGAATAGTGTTTTCAAGTTGAAATCGTTCAGATCTAATCAACTCGAAGCTGTTTGCTCAACTTTGCAAAGTAAAGATGTTTTTGTTTTAATGCCAACTGGAGGTGGTAAATCCTTATGTTATCAATTGCCAGCTTTAATCCAAGGAGGAATCACAAAAGGAACAACTGTTGTTATTTCTCCTTTAATTTCTTTGATGCAAGATCAAGTACAGCATTTATTGAACCTTAACGTCAAAGCTGGAATGATTAGTTCAAAAGCTTCAAGTGAAGATAACAAGCAAACTCTCAATTTATTTCGGGATGGCTTTTTGCATATAGTTTACCTATCGCCCGAGAAAGCCAATAACTCAGCTATGGTACAAAGAATTATAGGAAAGCTTTATGATAACAATCAGCTTGCAAGAGTTGTTATTGACGAAGCGCACTGTCTCAGTTCTTGGGGTCATGATTTTAGACCTGATTATCAAGGTATGGGATTTTTCAAAGAGAAGTATCCTAAAGTTCCATTAATGGCTCTTACAGCTACAGCAAACGAAAAGGTCAGAATGGATATTATTCATCATTTGAAGATGTCTAATCCTATGTTTTTGAAACAGAGTTTCAATCGGACAAATTTGTTCTATGAAATTAAATGGAAGACATCAAACTACATTGAATGGATAAAAGACTATATTACAAGCAAATTCAGTGGGAAGACCGGTATTATTTATTGTCATTCTAAACAGTCATGTGAACAAACAAGTGCCAAATTAAACCTGTATGGGATGAAGACCTCATTTTACCATGCTGGAATGTCACCTCAAGATCGGTTCACAGTTCAAAATATGTGGCAAACAAACAAATTACAATTAATTTGTGCAACTATTGCGTTTGGTATGGGTATTGATAAGCCTGATGTGCGATTTGTTATTCATTTATTCATTCCAAGAAGTTTAGAAGGTTATTATCAAGAAACGGGTAGAGCAGGACGTGATGGTAAACATTCTGAATGTATTATGTTTTATTCATACAAAGATGCAAGACAGTTGCAAAATATGATACACAGAGATGAAGAATTGACACATGAAGGTAAGGAGAACCACTTAGCTAAATTGAGACAGGTTGTACAATACTGTGAAAACACCACTGATTGCAGAAGAAAGCAAGTTTTGCATTATTTTAACGAGTCATTCAATCCAATTGAATGTAAAAAGCAATGTGATAATTGTTTGAATTCTAGTAATATCGTTACTGTTGAAAAGAATTGTACCGAATTTGCAAAGGATATTATCCAGCTAGTTCAGGCAATCCAAGGCGATCAAGTAACAGTTTTACATTGTCAAGATGTGTTCAAAGGATCGAACTCGAGTAAAATTGTACGTTTGGGACATAATCAAAATCCGTTTCATGGCAGAGGAAAATCATTGGATAAAACTGATGTTGAGAGGATATTCTTTTACTTATTAAGTGAGGATTGCTTGATGGAGTATCAGATCATGAAAGGTGGATTTGCATCCAATTACGTGAGAGTTGGTAGGTATGCCAAACAAGTTTTGAATGGCCAAAAAATCATCAATATAAGTTTCAGCAGTACCAAAAATTCACGCCCAGGAACTTCGACAACTGCAGCCATTTCCAATACATCTGAATATTCGAGAAATGTGTCTTTACAACCAAGAAATAGTGGTTTCAATGGTATGAACGTTGCCAATTCATTCGTTACTGCCAGGCAGATGTCCAATGGAGATTATAATAGTATAATCAACTTACCTCCAAATATGTTTGGCAGTGAAGTGGACAATAATTCGAATAAAGCTCACATAGAATATGCACATAAAGAACTTTCTCGGATCAGAATTGAAGCTCTGTCAGAAACGAATATTCCACTACAATTGATATTGAGTGATATAGCCCTTGCTGATATGTCCATCAAATTGCCAACGAATAAGAGAGACTTTTCCAAAATAACTGGTGTCACAAAGGATCAGATGGATAATTTCAACTACTTCAAAAAATGTCTAGGTGTGTTGAGCAGGGAGAGGAAGAAAAGCAATTCTCCAAATACCACCCAAAATACCCAAATCAACCCCATCATCAATTCAAGATCACCTTACTTCAATCTGTCACAGAATGACCAAACCATTTTGGAAACGTTACGTAATACTTATTCGCAACGATCAGATGCATTACCTACAGTGACAAACCATGCCATTCCCCATAGAAGTAAAGCAGGGGGTTCCAGACGTACTTACAAGCCCAAATCACAGCGTCCCAAAAAACGTATGAATAACAGCATTATCCCTAGTCAGAAAAAGTCCGATGGTCCCCGAGTTAGAGCTATGCCACTTTAATTCATACGAACAAGATACTATCAACTGACACGACAAACGTGAAATGCGCATCAAATTGTGAGATTATCACATCCCATATTGCAATCTACTGGCACAACAGAGATGTCACGGCCACATCCATTCCAACGTCGACTCCTCAAGGAGCACCAGGGTCTTAACAAGAACAAGCTACCAGGAATCACCATGGTACAAAGCACAGAAAACCTCTCAGACTATGTATTTCGCATAGAGGTGGCAAATAACCCGTTGTACCCCGACGAACACGGGTACTACTTGAGTATTCGGATCACAGAGGGATACCCTGTGGATTCACCCCGAGTGCAGTTTATTCTTTACGAAGCGTTGGATGAAGAAACCCCGGCACAGCCCAAACCCAAGATTCCCATCCATCCACATATTTATTCCAATGGCCACATCTGCCTCAATCTTCTAGGCGAAGATTGGACGGCGGTGTGTTCCATCGAGTCAATTCTTCTCAGTGTTCAATCCATGTTGGGCCATAATCAGTTGAACGAACGTCCTCCTGATGATGATCGATACGTTAAACATGCTCCATTGAACCCCAAACTGACTCGTTTTGCATATCACGACAACAACGTTTGAAAGCCGGAGATTTTCCAGCTTTCCTTTAAATCCAGCGGCCCCATCCGGGCCTGCTTTTATAGAACTCACATATACTTATCGCTACATTATTCGATTTTTCACTAGAGTGAATATTCCACACCACAAAACCATTGGTTATTTATGTCACGTGGCCAACCACGTGACGTGACATAAATCATTCTTAAAAATTTCTTTTTCTGTATGCCGCCGCCCGCCGTCAGTGTAATCAAAACATGTCCTGCCTGCATATAAACTAACGGTTTTGGCCCTGCAAATTCCGCATCGGGCATATTGTTTTTCCGCAGCCGGACCATATGATTGGCCGATATGTTCCCCTCTTTGCGGACGTACAGGTGCGTGCAGCACGATGAGGAAACCATCTGGAAGAAATATCGCTAAATCTCCAGAGCCACCAGGTGACCACGGCACGTGGACGTGCCCTTACCGGCCCCTGGCTGTCTTCCCCGATATCAGCTGTTCCCGGCACGTGGCCTTCGACACATGCACCACCACCTCTGGCCACCAATCAGAGAGAATCCTCCTGCAAAAACTGACATCGATGTCGCGCAACTCCGAAGCCGATTGGGAGGGGAAGTCCGAAAGTGTCAGCAGGTGTGCATGGTGCATACAGGAGGTGCGCTAATGCGCCTGGTGCACCTACCAAATCCAACAAAAATAGTGAGGAGAAAACATTGCAGATTGCAGATATGCAATCCACTATAGGAGTGGAAGGCCAAGATTCAGACACAAATGTTCTGTGGAATTGTCGGTCGTATTTGACAATTGTCTGAAAAATTGGCCCTCGATGACTAACTGTGCACCTCTACCTCCACCTCTGGCGTCTTCTCGTTGGGGCCCCGTCATGTTGTAGTCAATGGGTGATACCATCCACATCACCAAACCACACCATCACCGTCTTACCACCCTCCCTAACTGTGCTGGACGGTTGCATCCACCTAAATCCCATACTGTCACCTCGCACTCACTACACACCACGCACGCCCTGTGTCTGAAAAACTGGCGAAATTCTTGCGCCTGCAACTCCTTTAGGGGCCAAGTGGGGTGACAGTCAATGTGGTGTTATGCAAGCCAAAGATTGCTTTACCGGGATGTGCCTGGGTCAGTCTGGTGATCGTGGACGCCGAAGCTTCCACCCACCAAACAGCGGCGCAGAACTGAGTGGGTGGCGCGGGCTCGCAACGCCACATGGGTGCTTTGTGTCAGTTTCCTGTTCACATATATAGATCGGAGCAAATTGCTGATATATCACCATCCCAGTCCCCGTGTTGGTACCAACCCTAGTCGTTGACCACCCATCTCAGCAATTCGTTCGGATAATCTCCCTTCGGAATAATCCCATGTCATCCTCCTCCACCGTGCGTTCTCCCTCCAAGGCTCCCTCTTCCCCTTGTGACCCGGAGCTGTCCCTTCATGATGAACACCCTCTGCACATCGAACAGGCCTGTGACTCGTGTCGGAAACGGAAGCTCAAGTGCCTGAAAGAGTACCCCCGCTGCTCCAAGTGTATTCACCACAGTTGGTGCTGTTCCTACAGTCCCAGAACCGTGAGATCTCCACTCACCAGAGCCCACCTTACCCAAGTGGAAAATAAGGTGTCGGCACTTCAAGACCTCATCCAGTTCTTGTTGCCTGAGTACTGTGACATTGATGCTCTCCTTACCAACGAATCCTACAAAACCTCGTTGTTGAAGTACAGAAAGGCCCTCCAAAACCACAACCACACCGAAGAAAACTCTTCGATTCACCTGCCATGTTCGGAAGCTTCTAAGGGGCCCGACGTGGCAGAAACAACATATCCATTACGTCAATCCCGCTCCCACCCAATGCCATCCATTGAGTCGAGAAACTTCAAATTATCGGACTCAATCAAGCAAGAAGTGGATGACTTTAATTTCAACCTTAATATCGATAAAGTCAAGATAAAGCAAGAAATAATAGAGGATTTCAACCTTAATAACATTCCAACCAACGAAGGAGCTTCGTTCCAACCCAAAAAACGCTCACATCAATCCTCGTTTGACTTTGTTACTCCTTCAGTGTTCAAACTGGTCACTTCACCTACATCTACATATATGAGGCCACCTTTGATGCTGCAGTATGCATCCCACACCTCTGGAAACAATTCGTTGACTTCTCCTAGTCTGCTTTTGTCTCTTAATTCCTACAACTACGCCGAAGAAGATACAGCTTTGGAAGAAAACGTGCTATTCTCAGAATCTCTCACCCGCAAACCTGTTTCGTTCAATATCGATGCAGCAATGGAAATTAAGAAGCCCGATTACAAGTTCGGAGTTAAGAAATTACGCCCCAACGTGCCTTCGGTGCCTTCAACTGGTGATATTTTTGAGAGTAATTTTGATCTCTTTTTTGAGGAAGAATTGGATGAGTCCCAATCAATTAATGTGTGAAACACGTTCCTCCATGCAAATTTGGTCGCTTTCATTTAGCGACGTTTATGATTCACGTTTTATGTCGGTAGTTATGTAGTATAGGGTAGGCTTCGAATAGATAATCAATGCTTACCAGGTTAATTGTAATTCGGATAAACACTCTTTTCACAAAAGGTTTGAGAACAGTGCCTCATGTAATTACATCTTCACACACGGCTAATGCAGTGTTACGTATTAACTAAAATTTAATCGCATGTTCGGGGAATGGTTATGCTTCCCGGAATAATTAGCACTATTGGTGGCATGTGCACCGGATAAATGTGGCGTGATTGAACCCAATAACATCAGTTAATCCGGCCCACTGTTGTAACTGGTGTTCCTTACATACTACAGCACCATATGCATCATGCAATTATCCACCACTTCGCTTGGCTTTGTATAAATGTTCCGATCTTGCAATAACAACCATTCACTTCCTCGAACCACCATGATTTGCTTCCATCATCTGGTGTGCTCTGCACTACCTCGCTTAGGACTGACCACTCACAGCAATCTTGGGCCCGTGGACTGATTAAACACATTACCCTTCAGTTGAAAATCCAGGTGCTTTCTTGATGTTGAAAATGTCTGCATCAGAAGAAAAATGTCTGACAGATATTCGTTGATAAAGACGTTTTCTTTCATTAATGTTTAGTGGTTGCAAATCGGATCCGCCCTCGCACTCCGGTTATTGCCGTATCGTGCGCCAACCAGCCCTCAACATCCCTTATTTGACTGGTTGTTGTTAAGATTAACTTTTGACATCACCGTTCTTTTGTTTGAAAGGATCAAAGTACCGCTCTTTCCATAAGCAGTCGATCCAAAACTGTTGGAGAATTCCACAACGCTTTTTTCCCGCCTCAAAAGGCTGGATTTTCATCTATTCGTGTGAATCTTAGATAGGCTTTATCATGTTGGGCAGAATCAAAACTGTTATCTCTTTGAGGACACGGAATGTATCCCAGCGGATCCAAAGAGCCCTTCAAGAGATCTCGGAGGCTCTAGCAAATTCACCGGCAGAAGTACCTGTTCCAGTTCGTGTTCCCGTACGCAACAGAGGTGCTGAAAGGAATCTTAGAAGGTACTCCACTACAGCATGTCGTTATTTTGGAAACATCTCCAAGTTTAACAGAGGCTCCCAAGTATGCCCCATTACTGCGTTCATCTCTCAAAACTGCCGTTTTTTTAGCACATTCACTGGGAGTTCTGGTGGTTCCTCTTGGACATTCAACCACTTTGTTAATGCCAACCAATCCAAGAACAGGTTATTTGCGAAGTTCAAACTTTTTGCCAAGTTCTACCATGCAAGGGCACCCATTCCCAGAATGATGTATGGGATGAACCATGGATTCATGTTCCACAACTTCTCCCAAATGCATCTGTCTAAATTCAGATTCAAGCTTCATCAATCCAAGTTTAACCTTTCCTACAGATCTATTCTCAACCAGATCAAAATCAAGAACTGCGAGCCTGAAGAAGAGATCCCCGTATCTGTATCCTTGATCAAAAGATTTGCTCCTTTACTTCCAAAGCCTAAAAACGAGTCGTTAAGATTGAACTTGTCTCTCACTGCTTTTAATCACAAAGTAACATTGAACCTTGCACGCACAGAGTCTTCAGCAACTGTTGAAGAGAAGCAAGAGTACAACCAAGTTATTGAAAGCTCTTACATTGAGTTCCCAATCACTTTCAACTTGAACATTCCACATGAAACTCTCCTTAGCGAAGAAATTCTTGACGAAATGCTTTACAGCGTTAAGGTCTTTGAACAAAAACTTCGTGAGTTCAAGCAAGACATTGCCAACCTCTTTGAATTAGGAGAGTTACCAATCAAATACATTCCACTGAAGAATGTTCTTCGTGTTTACTTTCCTAATTGCGACAGAGCGAAATTGGAAATGTTATGTAAAGAAAAGAACATCACTGGTGGAACTATTTATTCTGATGATTGCGAGAGTTCGGTTTCACCCGAATATACTGCCGCTTCTTCAATTCTGCCATCAAGTGTGGATCAGAACGATATCATCAGTTCCTATTTCACATCAGACAGCTCCATGTTATCTGATTGTGAAACTCAGGATGCTGATGACTTGTTATCCGAACTGCTGGTGTATCCATTGGCCAACGATGAAATTGTTAGAATTCAAATTGCTCAACCAGATTCCTTCACTGGTTCTGAAGAATATTACTGGGTAACTTCTTAGGAGAGTAATGTGTTATGAAATTGTGTATGAAAGGTAAGAATTTATTTATGATTTTGATGTAGTATACTTGATCGAATGCCCGATTACTGCGGAGACGAAAAGATGCTGACAAAGTCAATTGTGTTGATAGGTAGCTAATAAGAGACTTCTTGATTCATTGGAGCAAGCACAAAAGAGATAGGCGTGAATTCCCTCGTCACCAGTGAACAATAGTGATTGCAGTGGTATCAGATTTCATTTACGAGGAAAAACGTCAATACTTTCCATTATTGGTTCCACCTTTATTTTAAGCCAAACAAGTAGTCTAGAAAGCACCAAATTATTTGTGTATTCTAAGTTGTTTTAGCGGAAGCAGATAATTATTTTGAATTCAAGAAATTGTGTCAATACAAAGACAGACCCGTAATTAGTTATCATATGATTTCTATCGAATTTTGTCTTAATTTTTGAAGATTAAGAAATGATATTAGTTGAAGTCTTAGTTCGTAAAATTCCAACAATTTATCCTAAACAAATTTCCTCAATATTTCCTAAAATTAGCGAAGATGTTTCACAAATAGAAGGAGTTACATTGAAGGCGTTCCCACTCGAATGAATTCCATTGCATTTCGTGTAGGATATGCCTTTTGATGAATAGGTTCTTAGATGAAGATAACCTTTGATAAAAAAAGGGTTGGTTCCATGAAGTGCCAATTAGGCTTTAACAGCTCAATTTGTAAGATATTGAATCTGCATAATTTTTTGGTACTACTAATGACCTAAAGTTGTAGTCCCACATATATACAATCGTACCACTGGCTTGGGTTGCGAAATCAACATCCCATACCGTGTCAATTGCACGCATTGCACATATTGCACAACAAATAGAAAATGCACAAAATGCACAAAATGCACAAAATGCACCGTCACCAAACATCAAATGCCGACAAAAACCGTAGGAGGTTGTCGGTGGTGTTTTCTGGGATGAAGGTTACAGTAACATGCCCAAATATCACCCTTTCCTTAGTAACCTCGCTAGGTCTGCTGCGCGGGTATCTAGTGGTAGTGTGACGGTAGAGAGGATCCGTAGTGATCCGACAGAATTAGCCCATTGTAGCAAAAGGACACCTAGGGGACATCTGAAACAATCGATAATGTGTGAGCTGGATAGGGCTCCCTATAACTAAAACTAGTATTCTCACAGGTGACGTCCAGTTGGTGACATTTGGTGGGATTTGTTCTGTGGTTCTACTCAAGGACTTCGCACTGGTACTACAGATACTGGTACCACCATCTGATGAGATTTGGAATTGAATAGGGGCTCGTCTAGGGAGGCCCTGGATTGTCGTCAGTAGCAGCATTCGTTTTTGTCAACATGGTTGGCTGTGATAATTTATGGCTGTGGCAGGTTGTTATATGAGACAACAGCAAGGCTTGGTGCTATCCGATAAAATTGTAGGTGGTAGCGAAAGTGACCAAATACCCAAACTGGGCCCACCAAGGGTGGAGATTTTAGTGAGGATCCACCGAAGTTCTAAGTCTCACATCTCGCTACCGAAAAGAACGGTGTAGAAACATATCATATATGGATAAATGCCATAGTCCTGAAGCATCAACCTCCCTACGATATGGAATCCGACACAACATCATGTCGATGTTGGTACTGAAACGTTCTAGACCACTTGCTACGTTCCACAACTTCCACCCAGTGATGTTTAGAATATACACTACGGTGCCTCTAGTGGACTTTTCTCGCTAAAGTTCTGGCTAGGAAATAACGTTAGTGGGTGACTCTACGCCCACCTCCCCGCGTATTTCTCCCTAACTTTACAGTTCTCTGGCGCGACTGCCACCAAACTTCCCTAACATCCCAGGGTGCGGTTTTCGCGACTCGTGCCTGTGTGGGGTGGATCAATCAAAACACCCACTTGTGGTATAATAACATCCTTATTCTTCATTATAGGTATTGACAAATCGACCCTTGTGCGACAAACCAAGCCAATAGTTGATATTTTGGATCCCCTGAAGCTGTTCTGTATTCTCTTGAACACTCAGACCTCCCTCAGAGGATTTTTCATCACTTACAAGATATTTGATATATCAGTTAATACCACAGGATAAACATCGATTTTCACCATGTCGTCGGACGAATTTGAAGATGCTTCCTCAGATCACGCCCATTCTGTCCTCAGCAACCAAGAACAAGCTTCTCCAGCAAATGCAGATGATGGCTCGTCTATCAAGCAGCAAGTAGAAGAGACAAAGGTACAAGATGACGTGGCCACCCCCGAGGAAACAGCATCGAATGGTGAAAATTCGTCTGCTGATACCACAGAAGATGCTCCTCCTGCCTCTCCATCTACCCCCAGCTCGCCATTGTCTCCTTCTTTGCCCAACAGAAAGTCGATCCAAGACTGCCTCAGATTGGACCAGCAAGATGTGCAAATTTTACAGCCCGACGAAACTGCAGTAGAGAATTTGAATGTGTTATCTTCCACCTACGACAAGACCAGTACCAACTATTTATTACAGAGCAAGTTCAACCAATTAAATAACAAGTTTATGGCCAAGGATGTCAGACAGAAGGAGTCGATCAATTCTGGTACAGAAGTCATCAAGAAGACCTTCAATGACATCAAGAACACAGTTGGAGGTTTCAGTGATATGTTTGAATACAAGATCGACTGGGAATTCTGGACTCAAATCGTAAATGACTATGAATCGGTCATAAAGCATGACTCGGAAAGATTGGATAAATTGATTATGTCAGGTATTCCAAAAGAATTCCGTGGAATTATTTGGCAATTAGTTGCAAAATCAAAAAACTTTCAATTAGAGGAATTTTACATTCAACTCAAGAGTGAAACATCAGTTCACGAAAAATCCATCAAAAGAGATTTGTCCAGAACAAGTTTTTTCACCAATGTGGAACAAGTTAATAAAGGAGAGGAATTATTCAATGTAATCAAAGCTTATTCATTATTTGACCCGGATGTGGGCTACACCCAAGGAATGATTTTCATAACAATCCCATTGATAATGAACATGAGTGATGCCGAATGCTTCTGTTTATTAGTAACCTTGATGAAGGATTACAAATTGAGAGATCTTTTCAGTCCGGAAATGAAAGGTTTACATTTGTTCCTCTATGAGTTTGACAGATTGTTAGAATCATATTCCCCAATTCTTTACAACCATTTAGTCAAGCAAGGAATTAAATCTTCCATGTACGCTTCTCAGTGGTTCTTGACATTTTTTGCATACAAATTTCCTTTGGACATTGTTTTGAGAATTTATGATATCATTATCACTCAAGGTATTGAATCCATTCTCAAATTTGCTGTTAATTTGATGATTAAGAATGAAGCTAGCTTGTTGTCTCTTAAATTCGATAAATTATTAGGGTTCTTAAAGGATAAGCTTTTTAATATCTACATCAATGAAGAGTTTATTGAGTTCAATGATGATGGAAATAAAGCCTCCAGAAGAGCATCAAAAAGATTTTCACTTCTTCCTGGATCAAAAAGGAACTCAACAATTTCAAGTACTTCATCTGGCTCAAATTATTACAAACTCAATGACTTGGTGGTTGACTCTATGGAAATTAATGTTGAACCAGTGGAATTGACCAAATATGAAAATGAATTCGAAAACATTTACATTAGCGAAAATGCCAAAGCTGAAGATATTGAAAAAATTAAAGTGGAAAATGGTAACTTGAGACACAAGATTAAGGAACTTGAGACTCAATACAATAATTTGAACCGCGATCATATTGACATCGTTCAAGAAATGGTAGATATAAAGGTAAAATTGCCCGAGGTACTCCATGATAATGAAGAATTGATCACTCTAATTGAGCAATTGAGGGAAGATATTGAAGAAATAGAGACTAAGACCAGGGACTCGCCGAATCCACCATCTTCCCAAGATTCTCTTCCGTTGCAATCTCCTGCATTACCTTCGACTATTGAAAATAACATTCAAAAGCTATTGGAGGAAAATTGCAAGGAAACTGAGAAGTTCGCTAATCTTGAAGATGAATTGAGTCAGTTGACAATGGAAGATGAACAATTGAATCAAACATTGAAGAGCGACAATAAGAAGTGGTTCGGAAGATGGGGTAAATAGTTAACAGGGAAATTTAAAACGATATATACGCAGATCTTGCAACTTCAAAAATTAATAATTTTGACGTTATTTCCATGGAGTTATTTTCAATTTTATACCTTATTCGACAGATAGTCAACCAGATTAAGACATGATAATGTTGAAACTAAATTGAAGTAATTGCTAATATGTACGAGAATAAGTTACAAGTTGCTCGTCATTGCTCTAGTGGAGAGGATAAATTCTCATTCAATAAAAAATAAAAATACATATTCTTGGGTTCTTAATATTGTACAAATTAGTAGTCTAAACGGATAATATACCTATCAGCTTGTTTGAGGATGAATTTCGTATTCTATGATAGAGGAGTTTGTTTTTATCAAACCCACAGATATTATTCCTTCCGCATATTCGGTGTCCAGACCATTAGTAATGATGTTGACACCCACAACATCATCAATTTCGATATTAGATACATTGTCTAACCATTTTTTACCCTTTTTTATGTACCTATGCACAGCCATTCCATTTGAATCTTGACTGATGATCAAACTGGATGAAGCATCAATATCGAAGTCTATCAATTCTTCTAATGCGATGGAATGAACAAGAACATTCTTTCTTAAGTCGATAATATCCAAAGAGCTAGCATCTCCACTTTTTGATGCCACCAAGAGCCAATAACCATTCAAGGCAAACTTTATTTTTGTTATTTGAGAATATGTTGGCTCGATTACCGACACCAACTGACCATCAGTTGTATTGAATATCTGAACTTGCTTTTTATTATTTCCAAATGCAATCAATGCACCATCAACATGAATATCACCAGCTGTCAAATCATCCTCTAAAGGAGGAGATAAAAAGAGAAGAGAATCTTTTTGTGATAAATCATTGATAGACCATGTATTTTTTGAAACGAAGAATACGAGATCCCTTATACTTGGATGAACCATAATATTTGATACTCCTTGATCATGGGGATTTGGCCATACTGAGTCTCCCAGTAAAATTTTATTCTTAGATGCAATCACTGGTCCTGAGTTTCCATTGTTAACTGCAGTAATTTCTTCATTGAGTTCAATCAATCTCAGCTGATCTTTCAGCTTGAGGTCAAGAACTTGAACGCCAGTGCTGCCTGCTATTATGAACTGCTTAGCACTTATGTCAAAGTTAGTTGAAATAGTTGCATCGAATGCTTTCCCCAAGTCTTTCTTCATTGAAATTGCAATTTCAGCTTCAGGTGCTAATGAATATGAATACTTGATTGACTTGTGAAGTTGGTACAAATCCTCACGGGCTTTTGAGATTTGCTCTGCTGGAATCTTTGCAATTTGATCAGTTTGGACTTCTTCAGTGAAATTGCCGTCTCCGATACTAACAGCGAGATTTTTCAAGGCTTCTCTTGCTTCATCTCTTTCCCTAATAGCGTTTGCAGCGACTCTGACAGCAGCATCTTGATGGTAGAATGCTGACAGAAGCTCTTCACGAGCCTTTTGGAGCTGCTTCCTCAACGTGAAAACTTCCAAAGCCAAAGCATCCCACTCATTCTGAAAAGTAGACAAGAGTGAAGGGATGGACATTCCAGTTATAGGTGGTACTATGGGAGATACTGGAGCTTTAATGGGAACCAATTCTTCTGCATTCAATGGCTCATTATTTAAAGGGTCATTAGGAGTCGTGGAAAGATAATTTAAAATGTATTTTTTATCAAAAACAGCACCTGATTTCGGTGAAACCACTGGTTCGACTGCTTCTTGTCCCGAAATAGCACATATCATTGCAATTCTGCTGGTATCTAGTAGAAGTACGATGTTTTGAAGTTTCTAACGATGCGAACGAGTCACGTGACCGGCTGCAAAGTATAAGAGGTATTTTTGATATTTTGTGAAATTCAAACTGGCAATAATTGGGGTGTTTTCATCTAAATTGGAATAGAAAAGTGTCCAATTTTCTTAATAAATGGCTCATCGCTAATCTGGATTCATTGGTAATTTCTGGTAGTGATTTTTTAGAAAATATTTTGCTTATTCAATGACTGATGAGTGTGTAATGAAGAGTAAGAAATGCTAATAATTATGCTCTCATCAAATAATTTAATAGTGAAATGCATAATATATGCTCTATAAGTTGAATAAAATCGGATCTCTAAAAATATTAAATATAAGACTTATCAAAATAATAAACTAAACGAATTAAATATGTACAATTATGCTTCATCACCACTGGAGGATTCTTCCTTGTGTTCTTCATCGTGCTCTTCCTTTTTTGGAGGAGGGACAGCTCTATACTTCTTTCTTCCGGTTCCAAATAAACCGCAACAATGTCCTAATAAGCTGAATACCACAACACACAAAGCTGCAACGGCAGCAGACCAAATGTAAGCATAGAAATTAGTAGACAAGAATGATTTGACACCGTATTGTTTGGTAGCATCATTGACTTGGTTTCTAACGAAGAGATAAGCTCCAGTAACCAAAGCTGCAGAAACAGTAGCCAACAAGAAAATCAATCCCTCGAAGAGGAAATTCAAGAAGGAAAGTATGCAGCTATGAGGAGACAAGAAGAAGGCTAAGATTTGAACCACAAGGGAAACAAAACTCAAAACAATTACCACCAAAAGGAACGCAAACGATGCCTTGGTGATGTTATGAAGGGTAACAAGGTCATTTTGGATACTTCCTGGTAAGTTTAACGTGTCGTAACTGATATAGTTGAGTAATACTTCAAGTTCACTTTTCACGGTGGTAGAAATCGCCTTAGGGACTTGATCACTTGTAAGTTGTGAAATAATGGTAGCGTTCAACTCATGCTTAACAACTTCAAGTGGGTCAAAAGCGAATGCTGGAACAGGGTCGGAACACCAGGTAATGTTGACCTTTTCGTTGTTGAACGGCTTGAAGAATTTTCTGAGATGTTGGTCATAGGTGCTGTTTGCGGTGACATACCCCTTACAATAGCCCCAGTAACCAATGGTGTAGACATCAGCCAAACCCAAGGAATGATAGTCCAAATTGTTGATGATATCGTTAATAACTGCCTCCACAGTGGTAAAGAAACCTCCAACGTTGCCGTTGTTACCGTTGTTACCTCCTGCGGCTTGAATGGCACTGGTAGCCAATGGAGCAAGTTGACTGGCCACAGAGCTGACGGCATTACCAATGTTACCAGTATTACCACCAAGGGCACCAAGACCCAGTTGAATACTGTTTCCGATTTGGGAGATGGCGTCATCCCTGGCATAGAGTTCGGTGCCACTAGCAACCTCTCTCTTAGGATTCAGGAATGCAGCAGCATCTAAGATGGCGGAAAGATTCAAGTTATTGAGCTGGAAATCGATCAAATATGCTTGTGTGAGATAAGGCTTGTTATCGTAGGTTCCTGTAACGGCGAAAATCGATAAAAGAAGAGTGGCCAATGTGAAAAATATGAGGATTGCTCTAAAGATTGCAAACATGATGATTTGATTCTATGGTGTATGGTGAGAAAGATGTTGGGGGTTCCCAGGAAAGGATGAAGAGTGTTTAATAAATGATTCTAAGGTTGAAAATACCGCTATCCTTAGTGTATGAAATTGCTACCAAAATATCAAAAAGATGACAAAAATAGCCTTGGATGTTGCAGCTTATGCAATTAATATGCCGGATTAGGACTCAGGACTATAATTAGCTTGAGATCAAAATTCACGCGAAAAGGGGTTCTTGGTTCTGAGCCAGCCAGGGTCCGAGAAAGAGTGTGATTTGTTCACAAATGAGTGGTGTTTCGAAATCTGGAGCCTTTAAAGCCGGAAGGACGTTTTTTGGAGTAGTTTTCGACTGTTTCTGAAGGTAATAGTCCAATAATTAAACTGCTCAATAAGCCAAAAATCTCTGAAAAAGTCTCACTGAAAAATTTCTTGTGCGAAAAACCGAGGTCAATTATACACACTAGCTTCAGTAGAAGGTAAAGTAGTCACCAGTTGTTCGATTCAGTTCGCTAATGTAGAACAGCTTAATGAGCTGAGATGATGTGATGACCATTAGATCAGGCCCCACGTCGATTTATATACTCCAGATCGGGTCCTGGTGCCCCCTGAAGTTACATCGCAGATGGCTGGTCCCCAATCCAGATCAGGATTGGGATCGCACTCGCACTTAAGAAATGGCTGGCTATAGTGGTTGTAGATACGATATTTAAACTACGGAATGTTGGCAGAGCAGGTTGTTGGAGTGACAATAGATATATTGTTAAAATATGACGAGTAGGTTGTCTATGGAAATGAAGGCGGTGGGAGGGCTGGCGTTGGCTCCCAAAAGGTGAGCATCACCAAATCACCAAATCACCAAATCATATGGATGGTGACAGGCCGCAAACATGATTAGGGAATGCGGCTGTCCAGCCGCATTCTCAACCCCAAACCCCAGACGGGGTGTGATGGTGCCAAGGGCTCACATTTGGGTGACCCATGTGAAACCAAGAAGTATCGAAATCAGGGTGGGCTTGGAACTGTGGGATGGTGCTGTGGTTTGTAGAGGGGAACGGTGGTTCCAATTAACTATGCATCCATCGCTGGCTGGAGTACTTGAAGGCATGGTTCTAATTGTTACAAATGGGTGCTAATGTTCGCACAATGCCCCGCCTGTCAAGTGCTTGCAGGTGGTGAAAAAACCTCTTGCAAATGCTTTGTGTAGCCGAGTGGATTTACTCTTCTTCTAAATCATCAAACCCGTCTAAAAGCTCCTTTTCGAGCTCATCTAAATCCTCAGTGAGATCAGGAACAATCTTATCAGGTGCAACAAGTCCTTGTTTTTGCTTTTTGTGACCATTGAGACTGGACTCTTCTGGATCAAGCTCAATATCTCTTGGCCTTTTGTTCTTGTATGCATCTCTGATAAATGAATCGGTATGATTGCTGTCATTGACTCCATTCTCTTCTTGCTCGTTAGCGTTGGCATCTTCATCATCTTCATCATCGTCGTCACCCTCAAGGTCATCGTCGCTAATATCTGCGAGAAAATCATCAACTTCTTGGTTGGCTTCGTCAAAATTATACAGCTCGAGTGTAGCAGGGTTGACAGCCAATTGAAGTTCATTCTTCTCTAACTTCTTCTCAATTGCCTTCTGATATTTTTCGATGTCTTTGTCGTTCACCTTCCAATCATCAGGATTGTTCTGAGGAATCAAATAATCTTTCTCATCTACTTTACCCCAATTGCTCAAACAAGCAAAAAGCCAATCTGGATTAACAATCTTGGCTTGAGGTAGTATTTTTCTGGCAACACGAGCTTTGAATGTAGGTCCCGGACCATTAGTTGGATCTCTGCAAACAACATGGGTCACATCAGGATAAACCTCATTAATTACTTCGACTCCAAATTGCTTACACCAGATAACAATATCAGCAGAATTGATATTAACACCTAATGGTATGATTCCTGAAAACAAAATTGTTACTCCTTTCAAGCAAGTGCTCTTCATTTGCGGTATAATATTGGTCAAATCTGGTCTGTAGGATGGATCCTGAGTTGCTTTGTTTTCCAAAATATTGTAGTATTCGGAATGGACATTGACCAAAGATTTTTTCAATGAATATAATTCTGTATCGTCGTCATAGAGTAAGTTTTCATCTTCTTCCTCCTCACCGTCTTCATCTTCTTTATCCGATGAGCCAGGAGAACTTGTTCTGGAGCTATCCAGATGTCCATTTTGATGTTGATTATATAATTGTTCTTGTAATTTGGCTAGAGGACGATCGTGTTGTTGTTGTTCGATTGATTGACTTCGAGTGATTGATTGTTCAATTAATAAGTCGGTATTACCCTCCCCACCACCGAGTTCGAGTATTCTGTCAACAGGGCTGGAAGAGTCGGTGGATTCAGCAGTAAGCTCTTTATCAGAACCATCCTCTTTTTTCTCAAGTTCTTGTTCAAGAATTGCAATGGATTTTCTCTTTTTCATTGGTCCGGTCAATTGTCCATTTTTCTTCGGTAAAAAGCTCGAATTGATATCTCCAGTACCCACAAAAAAGTCATAAGGAACCACTTTAATCAAATTACTCTCCCATTGCCAAACGTCACCTCTATCATCAATAATAACAACCATGGACTGATCGACGGGGAATAGACGTTTCAAGTTTTTGTGGGTCAAAGAACCACTTTCATCTCTACTGAGAATACGGTCCCCGAAATATTTGCCGTCAGGATCTATTATTTTAGCAATAGCGAGAGCATAATTTCTGGTGGCCATAGTGTAGATGTGTAACTCGTAGAGTTTGGAAATTTCTTCTAGAAATTCTGGCAACCCAGGTCTTACTTTGACGTAGTACCAACATTTGGTTGGCGCATAGCGAGGACCGGTCCAACCAGGTGGAGTGACCATTTCTTCTTCCAAGCAGAATGTTTTAACGTCTTTGACAAAGGGATAGTTTGGGTTAGACGAATCACGCTGCCACTCACCCACCGTGGGGTCCACGGTAGCATGAATCACCGTTTGGTCCAAATCCACCACCAAGATCAATTTCTTGTCAGCAGTGAGTTTTTCTGTGGTGTTGTGCTCGATCTTGGTTGCTTCGTCCAAACTGATTTTCAACCCGGTATTGTCGTGGGACATGGAAATGGTGGCTCTGTCTTCGTAATTGTAGCCGGTGTAGTCCTTCTCGTCCTCCACCGCCTTACCACACAACGCACAAAGGCCTCCGTACTGGACAGTATGGGTGCAAGGCTCCAAGATGCGGCACACCTCGAAGTTATTGTGGATGAGCTCCTCTCCCATTTTCACGTCTACTGCTTGTACTTCTCCCAGAACCGGACTCTCGAAGCTTCCAATCCGTTCTACCCGGACCTTGGGCGGAACTTCCTCTTTGGAATTGGGGTCATCTTGATAGTCCCAGTACTTGTACCTGAGGATGGCCTGGTGCTTTGCTATGGTGTCCCCTGGACGCACAAGTATGGCCGAAACGGTCACAGGGAACGGTACCGATGTGGGCATCGTTATGGGCGTCAGGCTAGACATATTCTGTAGATAGAGCTGGGGACACGGGATGGATTGACAAAATAATACGGAGAATGGGGAGATGGATTGTTTGTTTATGTGGGATGGTGGCCACGTGACGGCTCGATGAAGTTTTTGGAGGTAGTGGCGGTAGCCCGGACCCCAGGGGAGGGGACCTAGGGCGGTGCGGCTGGTGGTAACAAAACCGGTGTTCGGCTGAGGCCAGCGAAAAATAGTGCAAAATAGCGAAAATAGCGAGGCACCCATGGGGGAGGGTTGTAGATTAGGACGATGGGGGCGAGAATAGGGAGGAAACACGATAGGTAGAACGTCTAGTATTAAGTAATGAGCAATGTTATGATGGTTAAGGAGTATAACTGTTGATAATTGGTGGTATAATTGGTGGTATAATTGGTGGTATATTTGGGGTATAATTGGTGGTATATTTGGGGTATATTTGGTAGTATATTTGGTAGTATATTTGGTGAAATGATGGTATATTTGGTGAAATGGTGGTATATTTGTTGAATGGTAGTATGTTTGTTGAATGGTGGTATGTTTGGTGAAATGGTGGTATGTTTGGTAGAATGTATATGGGGTAGTAGTATAGTATATGCTATGGTAGTACACTATGTGTATCGTGTATTTGGTTTCGGTGACGCACCCCATAATGTGTGTCCTGTATAATGCGGTTCCCCCAGTTGGTGTCAAGGGCCCCCAGAATTCTTGATGCTGTCACAGTTTAGCGAGACCCGTTTCAGTATATTGTCACTAGCGCCACAATCGTGGTAGTGCGAAGTGCTACTGCAACCCCTGGCAATATGGCATCCGAGATGCGGGCTTTGATTAGGATTCCCACAACAGGAGGCACAAAGACACAAATGGTAAGTTCATGGCCCGGAAATGGCCCGGAAATGGCCCGAAATCGGCCGTTGCTCCAGTCTAGAAGATTGACACCCATCATCATTTAATAGGCCAGTAATTTGGGGGCATCGCCTTTGGTGTTTGTCCCTGTCAAGCGGTAGGCGCACGCCTTCCTTTGATAATCTCGATAATCTGCAAAAGATCTTAGTATCAACAGTTCCTGTTCCCCTGACCACCATGATACCGGTGGATAACCATTGTCACCTCTCGGTAGGGTGTACAGAGCAGACAATCTCCGAGCTTGCACCCAAGCTCGGCTCCGAGAGGGCTACGTTTCATCTCATGTCCACTTACTTCAGGGACCTCGAACTTCTAGAGCTGCTCCTTCTGCAAAGCCATTCTCCTGCAATTGTGCCCTATTACGGCGTCCATCCCTGGTATTCTCATCTTTTCACAGCGCAAAATCAAGGGGCTTCTCCAGACGATGAGTTCAAAGCCAACCATTACCATTCTGTACTAGTTCCTGCTCCCCTGGATGAATTGTTGAAGGCACTCCCATTTCCCATTAATATCGATGACCATATTAAATCATTCCAAAGGCACATTCAAAAGCATACCCACCTTGAATATGGTATTGGAGAGATTGGTCTTGACAAGGTGTTTAGAGTGCCGATTTCTGGATATTATGGGGCTGTAGCAACCCTGGAAACTGATGAGGATATCAAGCTTTCATCTAGTCGGGTCACCATGACCCATCAGATGGCAATTTTAGAGAAAAATCTCGAGTTTGCCAATTCATTAAACAAAAAAGTCTCTCTCCATTGTGTGAAGGCTCATGGAGCACTTTTTGATTTGGTCAAGAAATACACCAATATTGATGTGGTGTTGCATTCTTATAGTGGGCTGGTTGATCAGGCCAAGGTGTGGATAAGAGAATATCAAAAAAGAAAGCAGAGTCTCCAGTTTTCGTTTTCCAATTGGATCAATGGGGTCCCTGCAAAGTCTAGTGACCTACAGCAGATAGTCGATTGTCTCGACGAAGAACAAATTTTGGGAGAATCAGACTTGCTGATCGATGTGTGGTTATTACAAAAAGAAAGCGAATATTGGGATGGATTACACGACATATATAGGAAGATTAGAAAGGAGAAGGTATAATAAACGTAAAATTGATAATTGAACTCGGCCAGCCATGTACAATATATCAAGATGTTGAAAATACGCGTAAATTTGAAATATCATGAAGGCCAATTTCAAATACTGCCAAATTAATCTTACTCGGGGCTAAACTTACTAATTTAACCACCATCGATGATAAACTTCGGTAAAGTACAGTAGGATGGTTTTTAAGACCACTGTGCTATCCCTTACAATCCTAGACTTTTCTACGATTCAGTGGCCAATTACGTTCGGATGAACATAAAATCTCTCCTCAACATTAATAGTATTCCAAATTGGACCTGTGCTTTCTCACAAAATGTTTACATAATGTTTTGACTTCTCATTTGGGCTTGTGAATTTTCATCTCCGGGCTCGGGTTGAGTATCGGTGGGACATTTTCTAAGTAATTCTACATAGGACCCCTGACTACTTATTACGTCATAATTTCGAACTTCCTCCAACTTTCAACCCCAGACTTCAATTACATCACAAAAGATCCCCGGTATTCCCCGTTATGCATACAACATATCCTCCACACCTCGGAGGGTGCCGGGTGGTATAGTATAGTGGCATTTCTCAATTGCCAAGTTCGTGAGCCCGGGGTCCGGACACCCGGACGTTTTGGAACCTGATTCGCAGCCAGGACTAGTATTGGTAGTTGGGGTATTTCATCTTCCGGGTAGTTGCTATGTAAATTGCTGGAGACGAAGATTCTTCCGAAACATAGGCACAGTAGAAGGTTCTAGTGGTGAAGAGGAGTAATTTTATTGGAAGAGCTATGGGATAAGTCCTACGGATCAGAAGAACAGACATGTGAAAATCAGACTACTACAGTTTTTCATTGGACATGGATCATTTTGACATGAGAATGATCAATCGTGCATTGATACTTACAATCTAGACTTGATGATGTCAACGAACTCTGGCTTCAAGGAAGCACCACCGACCAAGAAACCGTCGACGTCTTGCTTGTCCTTGAATTCAGTGGCGTTCTTACCGTTGACGGAACCACCGTACAAGATTCTGACCTCGGAAGCTTGCTTCTCACCGATGGTCTTAGCCAAGTGAGCTCTGATACCCTTGTGGGTTTCTTGAGCGTCTTCTGGAGTGGCAGCCAAACCGGTACCGATAGCCCAGACTGGCTCATAGGCAACAACGATCTTGGACCAGTCGGAAACGATCTTGGAGACAGCATCCAATTGTCTGGCACAAACGTCCAAGGTAACACCGGACTTTCTCTCTTCCAAGGTCTCACCGATACACAAGATAACGGACAAACCTTGTTCCAAGGCAAACTTGGTCTTTTCAGCGATGAATTCGTCGGACTCCTTGATGATGGTTCTTCTCTCAGAGTGACCAGTCAAGGTCCAGGTGGCACCCAAGTCAAGAACTTGGTTTGGTGAAATTTCACCAGTGTAAGCACCAGAGGCCTTGTCAAAGACATTTTGAGCAGAAACTTCAACAGTCTTTTGCTTGTTCTCAGCCACAGCAAGAGAAAGGTATGGAGCTGGTGGAGCAATCACCACTTGAACAGCACCTGGCAATTCGGCCTTGTTCAAGTTGTCAATGATAGAAGTGACGGACTCCTTGGTACCGTTCATTTTGAAGTTACCTCCGACGAAGAATTGACGAGCCATTGTGATAGTTATGTAAAAAGTGAAGTAGTTAATTATGTGGGCGACAGGCTTCCTTATATAGCGGGTTCCGTGGTTCCGTGGTCTGCGCACGACCAACCATCTGGACCCCAGTGGCATGATGAATTCAGGTAATACTGGAATGACATGTATTAAGACCCTATGATGGGGCTGCTTTTAAAGTGGTGTAACTTTTAATGGTTCGTCTATCGAATTGATATCTATCTAAGTATCGGATTTAATCGTTGGTTTCAATCAACAGCTCGCGACTGTTGATCTGACTCTGATTTTCCATGTTGAAAGGTGACCGATTTCTTTGCTGGATCCCTCCATTATTCTTGGATGTGACTTGGTCGAATGCTTCCTTGATCCTGCGATTTTTGTCTCTATTTTCTATAATGGCCAGACGTTGGGCCGCAATGATGCTATTGATGTCCAAATCTTCTGGTTGCGATAATTTGTTTTTGGAATTGAAACAGACCTCTTCTCCCACTTCTCTGGAGATCTCGTCATCAATTATGTCTTCTGAAACATCGTCCCATGTCAAAAGAGGAGTTTTTAATGCAAATTTGCCGGTCTCTGTATTTTGCTTCATGATCAAATATTGGCAATGAGGAATATTCTTAAGTGACTCGAACTCTTCATATGTCCAACGGAACCACTTCATGAGAAAAACTCTGGCCCAGATACCATGGGTCACCAAGACTAGAACGTCAGGGAAATCCTCTTGTTGAAATTGACGAAATAATGATTCATTAAAGCTAGCCACTCTATCGTACACATCTGCTGCACTTTCTCCATGTGGAATACGGTAGAAAAAATGACCGTAATGGGCTCTTTCCTCCCAGATTTTTTCCATCTCTTCTGGTGTACTTTGAAAATTCCCAAAATCTTGTTCTCTCATTCTAGGCTCTTCATATATGCTGTACTGAATTCCAGGAACCTGCTTGATTCCATCCACAATATTGTTACATGTTTGACGGGCTCTCAAGTATGGAGATGTGTAGAATAGCACCGATCTGGACTTCTTACATTTGTCAAAACAGGGCTGTTCAAAGAATTCTTTCAATACTATTCCAGCATCCCTTGCTTGTTTGTGACCTTGGGCTGTAAGCGGAACCTTGTGGTTGGGCATAAATGAGTTGACAGACTTGTCACAATTTCCCTCAGATTCGCCGTGTCTGACGAGTAATATATACTATTGGTTAGTATTGCACTATCAAGGTATGGCCAAATTGTGAGTCTAAACTTATTATTCGAGTCGGATAAAATCTGAGTCGAAGCCACTCAGAGTGACTCTAAGGCAGCTATTCGCTATTTAAACTAGTCTTAAGCACCAATAAGCGCTGAACAAGCGTATATCCACATTCTCACAAGATACCTCAAATCACTACCACGTCTCATCTCATGTGCCAGTTTTGAAACAAGCTGAGGAACAGGGAGGCGCAAAATGCCAAAATGTACCTTTTCAACTCTTCTGTGAACTTCATCAACTTAAAACCACAATCGATGGTATTTTTGCCTCTTTCTGTAGGAGATCTTTTGCTTAGCTGTTTAAAACAATGTGTCACTTCACAAGTTTGTCATGCAGTATTGTGACCCAAATCCTTACTCAAATGTGCCATTTCTTCCGGTCAGTCGGTTACTTACTTTCGGTCTTCCCATGGTCGTTTATAAGATAGTAGAAGAACAACTGTGATGTATATTTAACCGTCACCTGACTAATACCTTATAATCTGATCTTGAATGGCTGAAGCGAAAGGTGCCGACACGTGACTAATTAGCTGATAAGACTGACTATGTATTGAGGGGCTGAGGAGCAGAATAACCGCACTGGATCACAGTTGTTATTCGGGTCAAAGGGAAAATTAGACCCAAGAGAAAGTCATACTGTGTGACCAGATTATATTCGGAGTTAAGCACAGATGTCAGGTTTGCGTGTTAAGGTTTTGAAAATATTGAGAACTTGCAGTCGCAGGTTTCAATAAAGTTTAATTGCATGCATCTGACGGGTCTCCTGCAAGAGAACACGCGAAACAATTAATCCGAAATTTCTTAATAGTGTCACTTTGCCAGGTCCTTCCGATTGTCTACATTATATAGTATTTAAATGAAATGACAGTGGCATTAAGAAAACTAGATCTTGTAGACTCAACTGGAGATCAATTGATTTCCTGTGCCCCCTAGTACCACCTGAACTATCCATGGTGATTCGAATACTCTGGCATCTAGACTCAAAGGGTAAATTACTCGCTTGGGGGGTCCAGTTGGAAAATTGTTGTCGGCTTACTCTGGTATATTTGCAATCAAATAGTCCTGGTTACAATCTAATGCTATTTTACCGTTTCATCTGTGTATATTATTAACCTAATTACCATCAGCAGTGAGCTTTCTTTCGATAGCGAAACTCTTAGTCAACTCTTCGTCGCACTTCTTAAGGATGTCATCAGCCAAGACATCGATGGCATGACTGTGTAACATGTTGTTGTATCTGGATGGCTCGTTTGGTAATCTAAAGATGCTCTTCCACTCTTCTGTGTCCAATTCCTTTTCTCCTCTCTTTGCTCTCTCCAAGTTTTCCAACTTTCTTTGTTGCTTCCATTGGGTGATCTTGGATTGTTCTTTTTGATGTTGTCTTTGGTAGTAGTTAAAGTTGTTTTGGTCATAGTTGTAGGAGTCGACTTGACTGTATAAAGATTCTAATAATTGAGCAGTAACGTTTTGGTTGGAAGACAAGTTCAAGGTGTCAAACTCACTCTCAGCACGCTTCTCGTTCTCAACATTAGCCATGTAGAGGTTGACCAAGTTTTGGTTACGGATATGAATTGGAATGTCATCGAAAATATTAAGGTAAGACAACTTGTGGCTTTCGAGATCGCGGGATTTCCACTTTCCATCCAAGTAAGTGGTGACGAAGTTCTCAGACAACCTGTAGGCACGAAGTTCGACTTCCTTACCGATGGAGGACATATTATGAACAATAATGAAGGCGTTTTTGTTGCTCAATTGTTGTTGGACCAAACCATCAACCAATTGAGAAGTAACGAAGTTACCAGAAATAGTGGATTGAAACCATCCTTGGAATTCAACTCCATAGCCCAACTTCGTTAAGCTGTCCAATATTTCCTGTTGGTACTTGGCTCCACTTCTGGACTTGAAAGATCCACCTTCGTATTGATCTGGGTAAGGGAATGGGTAAGCATGGGTAATATCAATAGATCCTTCATCACTCTCAAAACCAAGGAGAGATCCTGAGAAGAGGGATGGGTAGTTCTCTGAAGTATGTCTAATAATTGACAATAAAACAGATGATTGCACCGTAATGGAGGTGGCAGTAGGTGCTGTGTACTTGCTGAATGTTAGTAAACTCGCTCAAATTGACAACAGAATGCTTTTGATTAGAATTTCTTTTAAAACCCATCATTCGATCGATCTCATAGCCCAGAAGATTTCAATGTGTTTTGAGGTGCTTGATTATTGATTTCTTGATCTGAAATTATGGAAAGCAGGCCAAAAAATGGAGAAAAAAGTGCTAGAGATTCACCGAACTGATAGAAAGATAGCAAGAAACCATTTAACTTGTTTGTGACTCGACATACCTTGCTTTGATACTCATGACGGATGCTATTGATATATAGTGAAATTTTGTAAAATTTTGTCGCGAGTGGAAGAGTGCTTACTAAGATATTACATAATCATGATTTTTCAATACCATAAAATACCACCATTTTGGTGAGTCAACGATTGTCTTCAAATTTGGAACCAAGCTCTTCAGAATATTATAGAAACAGTATTCTGCATTTATTTCTACCTATCATCTTTCTGCTTGAAGTAATTGACTCTTGATTTGTCTACTAATTCTCTTATCTTTGAGTCACCACCGAATAGGTTTAGCGCTACACGTGACTCATCTTAGATATATAAAAAATTTCAATTCTCAGAATTTTCATCATCGTGAATATGTCTGAAGAAGTTAAGCAATTATCAGAACAGGTCCAAAAGACTTACCTTGATGACGTCACTGGAGAGCAAGTCTCCAAGACTGAGCTCAAGAAGAGACAAAAGGCCAGAGCTGTCGAAGCCAAGAAGGCCCAAAAGGCTGAGAAGGCTGCAGCTTCTGCTCCAAAGGTCGCTAAGAAGACCGACCAATTGGCTGACTTGAACCCAAACCAATACTTTGAGATCAGATCTCGTCAAGTTGAGGAATTGAGAAGAGCCAACAATGCTGGCGAAAGTGATTTCAACCCTTACCCACACAAGTTCAACCGTAACTTGAAGGTCAAGGAATTCCTCGACCAATACAGCCACTTGACCAGAGGTGAAACCTTGACTGATGTCGAAGTTAAGATCACCGGTAGAATCATGACCAAGAGAGAAGCTGGTTCCAAGTTGAAGTTCTACGTCCTCAAGGGTGATGGTTTCCAAGTGCAAGTTATGGCCCAAGCACAAGATGTTGCTTCCATTGAAGAATACGAAAAGATGCACGAGTACCTTAGAAGAGGTGATATCATCGGTGTCACTGGTTACCCAGGTAGAACTGCTCCAGCCAAGGGTGGTGATGGTGAGATCTCTGTTTTCGCTACTTCTGTCCAATTGTTGACTCCATGTTTGCACATGTTGCCAACCGAACATTTCGGTTTCAAGGACCAAGAAGCTCGTTACAGAAAGAGATACTTGGACTTGGTCATGAACGACTCTGTCAGAGACAGATTCAAGGTCAGATCCAAGATTATTTCTTATATCCGTAAGTTCTTGGATGACAGAGACTACATTGAAGTCGAAACTCCAATGATGAACGTTATTGCTGGTGGTGCCACCGCTAAGCCTTTCATCACCCACCACAATGACTTGAACATGGATATGTTCATGAGAGTTGCCCCAGAATTGTTCCTTAAGGAATTAGTCGTCGGTGGTATGGACAGAGTTTATGAAATCGGAAGACAATTCAGAAACGAAGGTATTGACATGACTCACAACCCAGAATTCACTACCTGTGAATTCTATGAAGCTTATGCTGATGTGTATGACTTGATGGACATGACCGAATTGTTGTTCTCTGAAATGGTTAAGGAAATCACTGGTGACTACAAGGTTAAGTACCACCCAGATGGTCCAGAAGGTGAAGAATTGACTTTGGACTTCTCTAGACCATGGAAGAGAGTCAACATGATCGAAGAATTAGAGAAGGTCTACAATGTTACTTTCCCAGCAGGTGATCAATTGCATACTGAGGAAACTGGTAAGTTCTTGAAGCAAATTTTGATTGACCACAAGATTGACTGTCCACCACCTTTGACCAACGCTAGAATGTTGGACAGATTGGTCGGTGAATTGGAAGACGCTTCCATCAACCCAACCTTTATTTTCGGTCACCCACAAATGATGTCTCCATTGGCTAAGAAGGACAGAAAGATCCAAGGTTTGTGTGAAAGATTCGAGGTTTTCGTCGCTACTAAGGAAATCTGTAATGCTTACACCGAATTGAACGATCCATTCGACCAAAGACAAAGATTCGAAGAACAAGCTAGACAAAAGGATCAGGGTGATGACGAAGCTCAATTGATTGACGAAACCTTCTGTAACGCTTTGGAATACGGTTTACCACCAACTGCCGGATGGGGTTGTGGTATCGATAGATTGGCCATGTTCTTGACCAACTCCAACACCATTAGAGAAGTCTTGTTGTTCCCAACCTTGAAGCCAGATGCTAAGGAGGCTAGTGAAGAATCTAAGTAAATTCTTTGATTTAATCTAATTAAATGAACTAAATGAAGTATTTTGTAGTTTAAATTTCGTACGCTGTAATGATAGAAAATGACAGTACTACAATTATTATTAAATGGCTCCTTTCATTGTTAGCAACTCTATGCTGTGCTAGTTTACATCTATTATACAATTATCTTCTTACGAGATCACCCCTTCTCTTCATTTCCAATGCCTTCTTGTAAGGAGGGGCGGTAGGCATTTGAACTGGAACCAATTCCCGTTCTTTACCAGGTCTGTAGGTAGCATCAGAGTCCACATCATTCAAATCACCACATGCAACGAAAGTACCAATGGTTCTTCCTTCTCCTTCAGGAAATTCTAAGAATTCAAGATTTTCACTCTTTCCAATTCCAGCACCCTCAAAGAATTCTTCGGTAGATTTGTTCAATTCTAACTTTGGAGTCCAGTTCTTATTGGGTCTGTAACCGAGACAAACGATGAAAGCCTCGAGCGATGTACCTCTAGAAGATCTTGGTTTGGCACAAATTACTCTTTCGAACAAGTAGCTTAATTGACTGTACAATAAGTCGATATCTCTACCTCTGAAAATCTTGGCCACGAAAGTACCTCCTGGCTTCAAGATACATGTAGTCAATTGTAATGCAGATAAAATAAGTTGAGCTTGAATGTATTCATCCAAATCGTGCAAACCAGTCACATCTGGAGCTCCATCACTGCAAACAAAATCGGCGGCTTCACCTCCAAAAGTTTCAAGGATTTGTTGGAGAGTTTTAGGGTGAGTGATGTCAGCTTGAATGGTGGTGACTCCGTCAATGGGAGTCATTGGTTGTAAATCAACAGCAACAATTTTGGCGTCTTCCTGTTTCTGGTTTTGGAACAACTCTCTACTCAAGACTTGGGACCAGGATCCTGGGGCAGCACAGAGATCCACCACTCTTTTAACTCCCTTGAAAATTTGAAACTCTTCATTGAGTTGAAGAAGCTTGAATGCGGATCTTGCTCTCCAACCTTCTTCTTTGGCTCGACGGTAGTAGATATCACGTTTATCTTTACTGGATTTACCCATGGTGATGACCTTGTAGTAGATAATTTTTCAATTTGGTGAGTGCACTTAAAATTATCAAAACTGTCTGGTGAAAAGTTTAAGAAAAAGGGAGTCCATTGATTTGGGCATGGATCTGATTGATATAACACTAGCACTAAAACTCACTCAAAATGTCTGACATTGTATAAATGTTTGGATAATTTATCACTGGATGAACATATGGTGAAGAGTATCATAGTTTATTATTATGGTAAAATTACATACAAAGAACGTACGAACTTGGATTAAAATTAACAGAAGAAAAACTCTTTACGTTAATTTTGAATACTCAATGCTCTAGAAACTTCTCCTGTAGCTTCCTATGATTCTACCACTGCCTGAAATACTAACCTTTTCACTATCTTTATTTGTCACGTGATCATGTCCACAAAAAAATTCTTCATTGAATATTAAACTACCAACATGCTTACTTCCATTTACAGAAGGTCTCCGGCCTCCATAAGAAGGCCCTTCTCGTCTGCCTCTATACTCCTTCAAAAGGCTGCTCAGGAATCAACCAGCTCAAAAAAGTTCCGTTCTCCAGAAGAATTCACCAAGGCAAAGGAAGCCGAACAAGTTGAAGAAGCCATCTACCAAGAAGGTTTATTAAATGGACAATTCCAGTACCAGCCAAAATATATCAGTCAAAACACAATTGATCCTGTGACTTCCAGACCTATTCCTATAAACGTCGAGCTTCTCAAGTACAAACCAATAACACTTCCTCAAACTCACGGACATGAAGTAGCCAAGCTCAACTTGAAAGGATATGATGAGGATAACTTGATCCGTGCCTCTGAATTTGCTGTCAGATCTGCCTACTACTTGGGAATCCCCACCTCTGGCGTTGTTTCAAAGAAGACTGAGAAGAGATTGTATACTGTGATCAAGTCTCCATTTGCCCAAGCTAAGACTAAGCAAAACTTCCACAGAACCACCTTCCACAGAGAAGTGATTGCATATGACGCCAATGCCGAAGTTGTTGATTTGTGGTTATCATTTATCAACAAGCATGCTTTGTCAGACGTGGACTACAAAGGTACCATCACTACCCGTGAAGCTTTGGACTTCAACGAACAATTAGACAAATTGACCGAACAAGAGGCCAAGTTGCCACAAGCATATGAGGATTCTAACGATCCTATTTCTGCGAAGGTTCAAGAATTATTGAAGAGTGATACCTTCAAGAAACTTCTTAATGAATAATCTAGAATTGTATATAGTATTGGATCTGGATGAAAATTATATTAAATGTAACTCGAATGCACGTAGAGTCTGCCAAAGATCTTGAAAAACTCACGATTCAAGCTTGAACAGCGAATAATACTTGCTTATCTTAATTTTTTCACATTAACCCGAGGATGGTATTTTTGGTGTAACAGGTAGCCAGAAAATCAACCATAAACATCCCAATCTTCCTCTTCCTCTTCCGAATCTTCTTCTTTGGCCTTTCTAAGCTCTTCCTCGAGTCTCTCCTTTCTTTTCCTATCGGACTCAAGGACGTCAAATCTGCATAGTGGACAAGTGGAATTAACTTTCAACCATGGCCCAATGCATTCCAAATCGAAAATATGATCTTTGGTCCGGGACCCAGTTTGAACGCCACAAGGAAGCTTCACTAGCAATGGATACTTATCATCCACGAATCTATTGGTGCAAATAGGACAATCTGCTGTCTCTTTATTGGGAAGCTTCAGTATAGGTACTCTCTCCAAGGTGTCCAAAAACTCAGCAGGAACTCCCTTCGAGGACTGACCCGAATCAGATGCATTTTCTAATGTGTTGACTAGTTCAAGTGCCAATGCTGATCCTTCTTCACTGTTTAATTGCCTCAAAGCATTCGCATATGATTCCCGGTAATCGGTTCCAGATTGATCCAGGTTTAAAAATGATTCTAGAGCTGACGCTAAAGTTTGGTGATGCCTGGAGGAAGTCGAGGAGGAATTGTTGGCAATGTTGTGGTCATCTTTTGTTAGTTATGCTCATAGTATGATTTTCAAGCTGGTTTACTTACCTTCATATGTTGACATTTTGCCACTATTTCTCGAATTTTGGAACTAATTTTGGGACAAAAGATTTCTGTGATAAGACAGTAGAATGAGCACCTGACTCTACACAATTTCCAATTTTCTTCGATCTGTAGTTTACTCATACGATCAATTACAGCCAAGCCTAGTAACATAAAACGTCCCTAAAAGAGAATTACAAATACAAAAAAATTAACCCTATTTTATATTAATTTGATGCGTATGTTATGTTTGGTATAAATTAAATAATCATGATAATGATAATGGTATGTCACACCTAGTATACTAATAATTGATGGCTTGGCGGAGTAGATACCCTATTAAATTTTATTAAGCCAGTAAGTAACATTTGATGCCTTTTTGTGTCCCTTTCCCTAATGCATTCTTTCCCTAAGTTTTGTCGTTTTCTTCTTCTGATTCGTTCTCCTCTATTAATGTAGCTACGCTAGCAACTTCCCTGGTTTGATCATCAATAGCAAAGCCATTAAAATTCCCAAAGTAAGAGTCATTTGCCTCCAGCGTTCTTTTATTCAAAAACAACGGGGTCATTGGTGGATCTTCTATGGGGGTTTGTACAGGTACTAATGCAGGTGAGTTGGAGCCGTTAGATACAGAATTGGATAATGAGTATACTGTGGAAGTTGTATAGTTGTAATCATTGGTTCCCTGTAAAGGAATAAACATTGATTTTTTTGGAGAAAACTCAGGCAACTGTTGTGCTGACGGGGTTTGGGGCTGTGGTGAGATTTGATTATGCTGTGGTTGGTACATGAAGGACCTCGTAGTTCTGGTATAAGAGTTGGCCAAAGACCGAGGAGGAGTTTGTGATGAAAGCCAGAACCTAGAAGGAGATCCTCCCAAAGAAGTGGGATCTAGGTTAGGAGAGTCTGGAACGATCATGGTACCTCTATTGATTGGTATGCTTTGCGATGTAGAATGGTAAGCTTCTTGGGAAACTTGGGGTGAGGTTTGCGGGATGTGGCCGGTTCCCGGTGGTGGCGATGTGAATCTCAGATATGGTTGCATTCGGATTTGATTAAGGTGAGTGATGGAGTTTCTACTTGGAATGGCGGAGTATGAGTTCTTCCGGTCGAGGTAGGCCTGAGGTTGACTAACGGAGCTGGGGGGAAATGGTTGGTGGAGTTTTGTGGAGGCTATGGAGTCCTTTTGAGAGCCTACCAAAGTAGAATCTAGGTCATTTTGGATGTTATTGAGAGACAACAACGAGATGGTGGAAGATGAAGGAATGAGACATCCATTTATATCTTTTCCTACAGAACTAGCAAGAAGTTCTGGTTCGGGGTGGTCATCGGTGAAATGCAGGCCTACCACGTTTTCCGATGACTTTCTCTCAGATTCGTCTAAGGAAAAGAACGCTTTACTGGGGTTGGTCAAGTTAATACTGGTAGGAGCACCGTAATCAATGGCTCTTTCACCGGCCAACGACGACGACAACAACGATTTCTGCGGCGGCATCGCGTGGCTGTGGAGTTTGGGACTTGGAGCTCCGAACGGTTCCATGCCGGCTTCGGTTCCATCCATGAGTGACAACTTATCCATGGTCTGGTCAAGCTCCGAGTTGAACGACATCATCCCGTAGAGCGACACCAAGGATGCGGAGTTTTACGGTGAGTGATGAGGAAAGGCGGACGGGCCGGAGCGCTTTGATACCGGGGTCTTTTGGGAGAAGTTCACTGTTTATTTTCTGCAGGGGGTCCAACCTGGGGCAAATGGTTATCTTTATAAGATCTGTTGTGTGATTCTGATAACTACACATAAATTTTTCTCGTGGTTGCGCACGCCCTTATCTGATAGGGGGGAACGGAGGTTAGGAGTGCGGGAGCGGGGCCCGGGAGGAGAACTTCCCAGTCTTATCAATAGGGATTTTAGCTACCACCAATCAGCCAATAGGAGGGATCTCATGGAGGATGGAGGGGGGGGGGGGGGTTTGACAAAACCCCTGGGGTGAAAATTAGGGGTTGACTGTCAGTCATTGGCATATGATCGGGGAAGGGTCACATGCGATGGATCCAATGGGAAGATGCTCGGATGATTGGGATGGTTGGAGGCTCGGAAAGTCTCTCGGTAACTGCCACCGACACGGGGTGCTGAGCCATGGTGTGAGGCATGGTGTGCTCGTCCCAGGATGGGACCAGCGGAGTCGCTAAATTGCCGCGGCCTTCGCCTGAAGGATTGCTTCATGCCGTACTCCACCGCGAGCACTACCGCCACCTGTTACCGCGGTACCAGCGCCTCCACCACGACAATAGAATTTCCTCCACAGGCCCAATCCGTCAACCACACCACTGGCAAATTTCACCGCAAACGAAGCCTTGCATGTTATCGGATTCGCGGAATTCGGAGTGGATGTCGTTGATAAGACGCCGCTGGCTTGCTCCTTTTTTTAACTGGTGACATGGGTCGATTTGTGAGATCAGCCATGGTGATAACTACACCAGAATGTTCAAATTGTTCAGAGGTGAAGAGGTGCAGAATGTAGAAAGTGTAGAATTGCAGAGTTGCAGAGTTGCAGAGTTGCAGAATTGCAGAGTTGCAGAATTGCAGAATTGTTAAGTGTGGAAAGTTTAAGTGTGTAGAGAATGTAGAAAGCGCAGAAGGGGCAGAAGGTGCAGAAGGGGCAGAAGGTGCAGAATGTTCAGAATTTTCTGTATGCGTCAAGTGGCATTGCCTTGTCCCCGAATATGGCACAGGCCATGTTGGGTTGGTTGACGAAACCAACACCTTTAAACTATGGTCGCAATAGAACCATACATGGAATGACGAAATTTTCGCGCAACCCAGTTGCATATGGGATACGACAAATTCATCTCACCAGATCAAAAGATCAAAAGGTCCGAAGATCAGAAGATCAGATTCTCTGGAGATTCCAATGCCCCATAATAGAGATGTACAGCATTCGATGGGTCCAAAAGAATATATCGCTGGATCGGCCCTATGTATTGGACCTCGCGCTAATCTACCACTTCAGGTCTCACACTGTTGATTGTCACTATAGTCTATTGTTAAGATCGCCAGAAACAATCCCTCCATGTTGCGAGAATACAATTTCCTTGTTGTAGAAACATCTGAAATTCGACACCATCCTGCGGGTGTGCTTGCCGTGGATTCTGCCAGAGGAGGGGCAAAAGTTGGGAGCACGGGATGTTGTTCGGTTGTGTCAATTAGCATGTTCCAGAACAAATGTGTTGGTGCATGTTTAAGAGATGTTGGTCACCGCTGTGTATCCCAGATATCTCAGTACAAACAGCGACCTCCGGACTTTTGCAATGACTCTGCATTCCTGTCTCGGACATTCACATCATAAGATCTGCATGGGAAGATTCCCAGAAACTTTTTAAAAATTCCTCTTCTTGGTATACCCACAGTGTAATGCCCACCACCAATTATAGAACATTTTGCCCATCAAGCCAGACTAAAAATCGGCTAAATTGACGTTTTAGGAGGTCTAAAACATATCAGGCCATATGATGCTACACCTATTTTGCCACCTTCTGGCTTCTGGCTTCTGGTGCATAATGTCTCAATTGTAGCGAGAGAAACCACATAGAAATTGCTCTAATACAAATATGCAAGTATTTCATTGGAGATTGTTGCTACATATTAATTATGATTTAGTTATATTTTGGATCATACTACTAAAATAATATTCAGTCAACACTCCACAGACTCAATTCGCAAGTACAAAAAATTCATCCAGTAATTTTCGTCGTTTTCAATGTTACATTTGTTTGCAATTTGAAATGGGAGTAAATGCAACCTACTGAATAAAGTGTGTTTTGAAGCTTTTTGGCTTCAAGATCTGCAGTTAATTAATTCTCCTAATGACCAAATTTGTCTCAAATCCACATGTGCGTGTAATAAAGTGAAGATGTACATTGCAAATTAAAAGCCATGTTTAACGATATTATACAGTGGTTTTTTTTAACTTACAACCCACAACACACCATGTTCTTTTTGTACACTGTTACCACAATTCTTAAATTAGCTGTATATAGAGGAATGTGCACAATAAAGAGGTGGCTTAAAAGTGCTATAGTTTTTCAAGAGTAAAATTACAACGTTCCCACATTCCTTCGTATTCTAAATGATTTTGTTTTGTAAATGTGTTACAAGCATACTCCCACTTATAGCTTCTATTAAAATATCGTTAAAACATATTAGTCTTCAAAGTAAGCATGCTATGTAAATAACTATAAAATCGCCGATTGTATAATTCACACCTTAATTTAAGAGGTTGTGGATATAATTAAACAGTTTGGCGAAAATCTGATCCTTTTACTCCGGATTTCTCTATCCTCATCGCTAATCTGGGATTTACTTACTCTGTGCTATTATGAATTAGAAGATTTGAATCATAGCCCTTGCTCTACAAATAAAAATATTATGGGTCTCACTCTAGTGTCATAAGAAGAATCATCAATTTCATTACTATTTCAAAAATGCATTAAATAAATATCAAGGGAAGTGACCTTTTCTTAAACCAAAGTATCCTTCAGGGGCGTGCTTGGTTGCATTAAGTAAAGATTTACCAGCACCATCCATACCATCACGAGCAACTGTGTTACCCCACCATTTGACTTCGATGTCATGATATTGAACTGCAAAATAGATAATAACAGCACTGAATGTAACACCGGCACTCATTCCTCCTGAGAAGAGATAATTATACTTTCCCCACCATGCAGAGTATCTTTTTCTGATGTACCACATAAATGCAATTGAAAGGTAAACTCCACCAATGTAGTATGAAATGTTGAATGGAGTGTAAATTTGAATGCCACCAAGGATTAACGTGGGTTGGAAGTATTTTGTGTATCTTTTAGGGAGGTATTTCTTGATTAATAAACATGGAATGGGTAAAAGTACACCGATGAGAAAGCACCATGGTAAAATTGGATAGAGCTTGAATACTCTTCTTGGACCAATAATTCCCCATTGAATAGTTGCGTTGAAAAACCTGTTAACACCAGGACAGGTGAACCTTTGCTTATTTTGAATACTGCAGTAGTCTTTAATGGAATCAATTTGGAAATTAATTACACCCAACCCAACAAACGAATGCACCAAAACGGATAACATTTGGCATCTAAAACTAGCCCAAGGTGGGATTCTCGCATAGTGTGCCATTTTTTGGTCAGAAATGTACTGTTGTGCCTGAGATTCAATATTGAATCCAAGGGCCTTGGTAAAATTGAGTGCACCTCCATTTCCTGGAAGTGCAAGACCAACAATAACCTCAATGATGACATTATGTGTGAAAGTATAACCGCTGGTGGATGCAACTGTGATCAATGGAACCAAAATCACGCAATTGATTCCAATTGCAAAGAAGATAGTCCATACTGGAGAGTCCACAGGATAGACTTTGACACACACAATTGCCAAAACAATAGAAATAATCAAAACGAATATAAATACCAAGTCAGGTACTTCTTTGTATTTCCTCATCATTTGTGTTTGGTGATCTTTGAATTCCTCAAGGTCATCTCTATTAAAGTGGCGAAATGATTTTCCGACCTCTTTGAACGCTTTCCACATAACTTTGTAATTCATACCCAATTCATAAATGACCACAAATGGATAGATAATAAAGAGAATGCAATAACGAAGCAAATAAGCTGCAGTGAAATAAGGGGGTCCAACATTAAGGTACTTAGTGTGATCAAAATTTCTCTGCTCATCCAAAATATTTCTAATAGGATATTGAACACCCTTGTTATTGTAAATTCTGACTGGGTTAACTGGCATATATGCAGCCCAGTATTTGTTGGAATAGTACATACCTGTGATTATGAAAAAACCGATAACCGTTCCAAGAAACTGGTTGACTTGTGAGTATAATGGAATGCTTAATGCATTGTTGAAGTTCAACACATTCCAGTCGAATGAAGGAATTGGGTTTAGTCCTAATCCTGTGACTGAGCCTGTGATTGTTGCTATATTAAAATTACCTGGAGCGATCCAAGTCATCCAATTAAAATATGAAAGGGCAGTGAAAAGGTATCCAGGAAGCCAGAAGTAAGCAAATGAAATACTAAAAATAAGAAAGAAGAACCTGTATCTTGAAATGGTCCAGCCATTAATATTTTGCTTTTTCTCAGGCAATGTTAAGGCATTGTTAAGTGCAAGTGTAGGCATCAATGTTGGCCACATTGCTTGCACCGGATATACAGCAAATCTTCTAAGCAAACCACAGAAACCAAATCCCATAAAGTTGGTACACAATAACAATAAGATTTGATAACCGTTTTTGGCCCATTTATTGCCAAAGTATAAGTCCATTTTCTGAATATGGATATTGAAGTGAGCATAGTTTGGAGTACTGGACACTGTATAGAAGATTGTAGCTAACATTTGTTCTTTAAAAGACCATGGTCCAGGATTCAAATCAATAGTGTACCTCCAAATCTTGAATTTCCACTTTGGAACGACGTATTCCAAAAACTTTCCACAAGGAAGAAGGAACAACTGGACAACTCCAGGATCTAGAATGATTCTTGGTTGTCTTTGGGAGAAGAACTCATTAATAAAAGTACCGATGGCCATCCAGATAAGACCCAACAAATACACACGAAGTGTTTCACATGGCATGTCATCTTCTTCTTCATAAGGGGAGGTCACCGCTCTGACTTCTTGGTAAGGTGAGTAGAATGCGATGAGAGCAGCTTCAACTCTAATCTGTAGTGGCCAGTCTGTGATTTCAAGGTAGCTACCATACTGTCCTTTTTCTAGACTCGAATTCTCTGATATTTCTTCCTCCTGGACATCCTCGAGCTTAACCAAATTCACAAATAGATCGTACACATTCGAAGATAGGTTGACATCGCCTTCGTGGTCTTTTATGGCTTGTTTTAATATTTTTAAGGATTGTTCCTTTGTCAAAGATTCTACTCTGTCAATCATGATTTCAGCTGTTTTGGGAATGTCGTTAGTACCTTCCAACCCATCGTAGTCTAACCTTTTGAGAAGGAAGTGTATTTGAGCATCGTTCAAGCAAAATTCCACCTTGGGACTAGGTGGACTAGGTAGGTTTATACTACTCTGTCTGACATCAGTTTTCTCTTCTTCTTTCATACTTTAAAGGGTCTAGCCTAGCTTATCAGATGAAAGTTATCAGATGGAAATTATCAGATTAATCAAGAAAATGGCTGTTTATAAAGAAGAGATCTTCTCTGTTACCAGCATCCTTCCTTCAAAACAACCACTTTGCATAGTTTCCGGGGAATTCGCAACCCGGCCCGAGGATTGATGCGCACATTACCGGCTTGAAAATGGACGATCGGTGGGTAATATTTTATTACACTACTCAGAAAGGTTCTTTGAAATCCATGTATTATGATGTAGCCAATGACTGGCTTGTGATCCAAAGAAGTTGAGGGTTAGTGGCTTATTTACACCCCTTGGAAAAGCTAAAATTGTCGTAAGTCTAACTTTCGCAACCAAAAGTTTGCTTTTTTTCGGATGAAGGATAACATCTCGGAACGGTTTTCTTGTGCACGAATTTTGCTGCATCAAATCCCGAGAGCACATTACCCCGGGATTCGGACTAGTAAATGTCAAGCTTCAATTGGCTATCCTAGACACGAGGGAACCGGAAATGCCGATCATTTAGATAAAGGGAAGTTTGTCATCTTTCGAGCTCATTAGAACTCTCTAGTTGGACGTTTGTACCATAAATTAGCTTTTGCCAAGGAATCGGCGAATAAATGGATCTGTCTACTGCGAAATTACGGATGCATCAGAAACCTTACTTTTGCAGTATTTACGTCTGTATGATGGTTCCAGCATTGCTTATCTATGAATTTGGATGAAATTTAGAAATGGTTTCTATATCACTAATCTTAGTAAGCTTTTGCAAATTAGATCTTCAAATTGATTATCAACAATTTAATAAATTTTAACTGCTTTTGTGCGATTCGATCAGTTAACACTCGGATCGAGATTTTTTGGTCACTATGCTTGCAGAGTAATTTAAGGGTTCCCAAGAAAATCCAAGACTAATATGTTCAGTATATAAGGATAATGAGCACAGTGCTGAAAGCTGTGAACTTTTGCTTGAACACTTTAAAAGTTTACAACATAACTTGATTTCTTCTTATAGTTCCACTTGGAGAAACTCGGGCCGGGATTTAGGTTGCGAAAAAGTCGGCAATATTATTTATATGCCGGAAATCTAATAACCTTCACATTGCGGATGTTGTTTTAGCTTGGTACAATACGTCACTGTGCTCCGGATAATCCTACAAGGTCTCTTTAAAGTATTAATTTCGATAAACTTTAACTAAAATTAGCTAGGAATTAATATTAATTTTCTGGAAGAATTAAACATATTTATGGGAAGTGTCCCTCACGAATACCAAAGTAACCATCTGGGGCACTTTCAGTTGCATTCAATCTGGCAGGACCAATGGCATCCATACCTTCTGCGAAAAAGTCATTACCCCACCATGAGATAGACTTGTCGTGGTATTGGACAGCGAAGAACATAATGACACCACTGAATGCAACACCTGCGGTCATAGCACCTGAGAAAACATAGTTGTACTTTTCCCAGAAAGCAGCGTATCTCTTTCTGAGGTACCACATAGAAGCAATGGATAAGTAAAGACCACCAGTGTAGTAAGACAAGTTGTATGGTGCATAGATCAACATACCACCAATGATTAAGGTTGGTTGGAAGTGCTTGAAGTATTTCTTTGGACCATACTTCTTGAGAGCAATACAGACAAAGGCAAGCACAGCACCGATTAAGAAGCAGTATTGCAAAATTGGGTAAACACCACCAAACACCTTCTTTGGACCGATAACACCCCATTGGATAGAGGCACTGAAGAAGACAGTGGCACCAGGACAAGTGAACTTTTGCTTGTTACGTGGGTCACAGTAATCTTTGATACTACTGATTTGGAAGTTCATCACTGCCAAACTAATGAATGAGTGAATAAGGACAGACAACATTTGACATCTGAAAATAGCTCTTGGAGGAATCTTAAGATAATGTGCCATCTTTTGATCACTGATATAGTTCTGGGCTTGACCATCGATATTGTAACCCAAGGCTTTAATGAAGTTCAAAGCAAGACCATTTCCTGGAATAGCATAACCAATAATTAATTCAACCAAGACATTAAGACCAAAACTGAAACCAGTTGTAGCGTAAACAGCGGTCAATGGGATCAAGAAAGCAAAATTGATAGCAACAGCGAAGAAAATAGCCCAAACTGGAGTTTCCGCAGGGTAAAGCTTCACAGCCAAAATTGAGAAAACAATAGCAATAACCAAGATACACAAGAAAACCCAGTCAGGAACTTCCTTATATCTCTTCATCATAACGGTATGTGGGTCGTGGAAACCATCATAAGTAGACTTTCTGAAGTTCTTAATAGAAGAACCGAGTCCAACAATAGCTGCCCAAATTGGCTTGATGTTCATTGCAACTTCATAAATAATAGCAAATGGATAAATGGCAAAGAATGCACCGTAAAGAACTAAGTTAGCTGCACTATAGTATGGTGGGCCATAAACTTCGTATTTCTCTTGGTCGAACAATGTTCTGTCATCAACAACTGCTTTAAGGTTATAACGTTCTCCTCTATTGTTGAACAATGAGGCAGTATTAATTGGAATGTATCCACTCCAGTTGTTATTTGTGTAGTAAATAGCAATGATAACAAAGAATGCAATAATACTTCCAATGTATTGATTCAATTGAGAGTAAAATGGAATAACCAATGCATTGTTGAAGTTCAAGACATTCCAATCGAAAGATGGAATAGGATTCAAACCAAGTCCAGAAATCGATCCAGTGATGTTAGAAAGGTTAGCGTTGTTTGGAGAAATCCAAGTAATCCAGTTGAAGCTTGAAAGAGCTTGGAAAAAATAGTTTGGAATCCAAAAGTAGACGAAAGAACTACCAAAGACAATAAAGAAGAAGTTATATCTTGAAATAGTCCAACCATTGATATTTTGTTTTCTTTCAGGTTGAGTCAACGCTTTGTTAAGAGCAAGAGTAGGAAGAATGGTTGGCCAAATGGCTCTAATAGGATACACAGCAAACTTTCTCATAACACCAGCGAAACCAAAACCCAAGAAGTTGGTACTCAAGATGAGAAGAGTTTGGTATCCGAAGTTAGCCCATTGATTGTTATAGAATTGACTCATTTTTTGAACATGAATATTGTAAGAAACATAACTGTTTCCTCCAGAAACAGCATAAAAGATAGTAGCCAACATCTGTTCTTTATGAGTCCAAGGTCCTGGGTTCAAGTCAATATTATACTTCCAAACTTTGAATTTCCACTTGGGAAGTACAAGAGACATGAAAACACCAGAAGGATAGAGAAGCAATTGAACAACCGAGGCATCCAACGAAATAGCAGGTCTTCTTTCGGCGAAGAACTGGTTGATGAAGGTACCAATGGCTGTCCAGATAAGACCTATAATGTAAACACGTAAGGTCTCAACGGGTAATGAAGGGTCATCATAAGGATCAGTAATGGCACGGACCTCTTGGTAAGGAGAGTGGTATGCGATCAACGCAGCTTCCAATCTGACTTGTAAAGACCAATCAACGATTTGATAGACGCTAGAAGAAGCATCTTCCAAGGAAGAAGAAGTCTCAACTTCGTTTGTAAATTCTTCACCTTGCTTTTCCTTGGAATCGAAGTTGGTCAGAAGCTTGTGAGCAGTATGGTTGTGACCCTGATGGTTCACAAGAGATTCCCACAAGTCGATTTCTTCGGTTGGGATATTGACATCTCCGTCATGCTCCTTAATGGCTTCAGAGAGGATAGTCAAAGCATCGGCTTCATCCATGGCTTCCACCTTTTCAATCATGAAGGTGGCAGTAACTGGCAAGTCCTGAGTATCCATAAGACCGTCGAAGTTCAATCTACGCAAGACGAACTCCTTCTGAGAAATGGTGAGCGATTCTCCAACATTTCCCAAGGAGACTGGGTTACTGGTAATGGCTTTGAGATCTATTTCATGGTCCCTAATGTCCTGAGTGCTCAACACTGGAGCAAGTTTCTCAGCCATGGTGGAACGATTATTTTTGGCTGTACAACGTGCTTCGTATTAAAAAAACTAGCAATGAACAGGCAAAGCTTAGAGCTGAATTTGTTGTTGTTGTTGTTGTTGTTGTTTGTTGAAGTTGAATTGTCCTGATATACTTCAGTTTATATACTTCATCGTCGGTTGTTGGTCACCTCAACTTAGGCCTGTATGGTGGTGTTATCTGTAGCTGCGAAAAGTTCCAAAAATCTGGGCAGAGCCGTGCCCTGCGTGGATCTATTTGAGGATCCACAATTGGCGTAATTTACGCATACCTACACGGCCCTGGGCTGAACCCGGGTTTGTAGACTCCTCTTATCAAGTATGCAACAGTTTTGTGACCGGGTCTCGTCCTCCATCTTCTGCACAGTGATCTTCTGCCTTGCACTTATACTGGCATGTTGAATTGCACTCAGGATATTTTTTACTGCGGTGTCAAACGTCAAAGGGAATCGCTGTCAAGTTTACGAGGGAAAATCGGCATGGTTATTCTTGGATACACACAACATCAGATGCAGATACAGGAACAGCAAACATTTCTCGTCCATCGGTGTTCTGTTTCCACAAAACCCAAAACTTGAACAGGGTCTGAGATAAGCCACTTGGCGGCGTCTTAGAACACTATGTACTGTGGTGAATTATGCGAATAATGCATCTGTTCGCATTTGCCCGTATTTTTTCTTGGTGACAGTGAATTGCCAAGGGACCCATGGAGATAAGCTCTCACGAGTTTTCCCGAGCGGTATTGGGTATTGTCCTAGAAAGATCGCCAGTACCCTAGGCGGATATACTGTACTATTACAGATAAGGAATGTGTTCTATGCAGTTATTTTTGGATGCCTGTTCGAATACTCCTAACAACCCCACAAATGGTTTCTGGTACAATCCTGCATTCCAATAACGGATATCTCTGTGTATATTAATTATTTCAGCCCTCCAATTAGCTCATGATATAACGCCATTGATGATTGGCGCTGGTGTCGCCCCGCCTTCATCTTCTGGGATCAGATGGCTAAGCTTTCTCTGTCAAATATGGTTATATGCTGCGTGGCCAAGACTTTTACCTCCTGATTCTTCACCTTTTGCAAGACGCGGCATCCGGGTTTTCAGCCTAAATGATCCACCCGATAAGTGCCATAGAATTACATGATTCAGCCTCTGGTCAATTACCACTGATCGCCCCAATTATCATCGTCATCCTGATCCATGGTAAGGTTGAGTTTCAAAGTGGATCCCGGAGTTTGGCTCTTGGTCCCGAGTTTTAATGTGCTCGCCTTTTTGGCACGGCTCGTTGCACCACCGAGCTTCGACGAAGCCTTAGATTTTGTTGTCGAGGACTGTGGCATTAATGACATTTTTTTGGTTTGTCCTACCACCAGTTGGTCGTCAGGGGCGTCCCATTCCTCGTCATCCATGCCCCACCCATCCTGCTCAATTTCGTCGTCCATGCCCCACTTGTCTTGCACCACTTCATCATCTTTCACCCATTGTTTTTGTGCTCTTTCAGCCGTAGTTTGAAGTGGCTCGGACGTTGGCGTACCTATTCTTGTAAGATCTGGCGTTGAAGTGTTAAAATTATTGTTTAATTGACCCTCGACCCCTACCGATGATAACTTGTTAACAATGCCCCATCCGAAAGAGAATGCTCCCCCATCTGAAGGCTTATCGGTAGCATTTTCTGATTCGTCCCCGTTTGCTTCTTGTGGAATAGGGCCGTGCTTCTTAAAAAATTCTTTCTCCTCAGATTCTGCATCATCTTCTAAATCTGGTAGTGATTTCGCGTGCCGTTCGACGCAATCAAGGTATAATTGGAAGATATCTTTAGCCCTCATGCGGACTTTCAATGATCTTTTGTCCATCAAGGAGATAGCCAAGTGTCCCAATACCTTGCTGCATATTTCTTCAAGAGAAAATTCTTCGATTAAGCTTTCGAACCCTGATAATGCTGCCATTTTACATGGCGTGAAAGTGTCTCTTAAAGATTTCGACAATGCAGTAATTAACACACTGTTCTTAGAGTTCTTGTATATCTTACCAGAAATCTTAATGATTAATACCAAAGTATTAACTCTAATAGATGGTTTGGGATCCATTTGAGATTTGGCAAGAATTTTGAGCAAATCTTGATTGACTTGCTTAACTGAAACCTTTTCAATAATGATCGTAATAGACTTCAAAGTGGTTTCTCTGATCATGAAATTGGTATCTTGGAATCCTGAAATCAAGTTATAAAAGATCTTCAGCTGAACTTCAGACTCAGTCAAAAAGCACTCAAATGAAGGTAAATGGTTCAACAATATCAATCTGATGGATCTATCATTTAAACTAAATGTTTCGAGGACTAATGGCTTCACCATTTTATCAAACTGTGCTGAACTCAAATTAACTCCAAATTTGAGGATATAATTCAAGATTACTGACATTGTTTCTTGCTTCTGTTGCAAATCTAATGGCGACATAGTGTTAAGAGCTGCTTGCAGCTTGGACTTCGAAATGCTTTGAAATTGCATAATCAATTCTGGTAGCAACTTATAGTCTAAAAATCCCATAGGGTATGTATTGCCAACGTCCTGTCCATTTGCATCAGTAATATAGTTAGCAAGTTCATACTTGAAAAACTCCAACTTGTCAACGTCATTCTTAAACTTGAGCTCTTCAAGTTGTTGATTAAATCTAATGATGATATTACTCCTCGTGAAGTTATTCTCAGTTTCCTGAAGAAACTTCTCAATAGTTATTCTTAAGGAAGGATTTGGATTCAAAAGTTTTTTCAACGATGATAAAAGGTAAGATGGTATTTTCAGCGAATTAAGCTTTGTAGCGTCTAAATTAGCAGGAATCGAAGAAAAATCACTTATGCTCAATAAGACATTCATAAGACTTCCAAAATTAAGTGCGTCTAACTTTATAGGAAATTGTCTGATTTGATCTTGATCTGATGATTGGTCAAAAGATGGTAAAGCTCTTGAAAGCCTGTAAATTGGTTGATCTGGATCAGAAGTCAAGTTTGTCAAAACTTCGAATCCGAAGATTTTCCAGTCACCGGATTGGTTGACATAAATTGAATTATAAAGGTTTATATTTCCATGTAAGCAATTTGCTTTCATATTGATGAACAGTAAGGTATGAGCTAAATTATAAATACCATATAATTTGGCGGTTTTAGAAACACCGTCGAGGTGGTTTTGTAAGTAGGTCAACAAAGGAAGGACTGGCTCACTAATAATGTACAAGTGTGTGTCTGTCTCAATGTAATCGTTGATAGATATGATACCTGGAAACTTGATAAGCTTCAGCTTCTTGAAGGCATTTCTAGCCAACAAATCATATCCCTTTTGAATATTTGCTGGGTTCTTCAACTCAAACTCAAAGATGGTAATGGGAGTATTTTCATTCTTCGGATTCACACCATTGTAAACTGTCCAAATTGCGTTCGTATTTAATGGGCCGCTTCCAAGAGGGTCAACAATCTTTTCCTTAAAGGTATAAGGAATTGAAGTACCTGTTAAACTGCTGAAGGCACTGGAAAGGAAGTTCATGGATGTTTATCGGATAGTCGCGTGTGTGGGAAAATTGCTATGTGTGGTCCTATACTATGTTTGGCCTACCTTCTAAGTTAAGATGATCTTTTGTTCCAGTAGAGTTCTAAGACTCGAATGATATGACAATATCCTGAACTTTAAACGTTTACCTCGTCAAATTGGTCTGGTCTGATGAGATTACTTCTACTTGTGTAGTTAGTGTGAAATTGATCTTTTGTACGCGACTGTGTGCAGTATGATGAGGTGGTAATTACTTCAAGTTCATATGTGTAGAAACATGTTTAAAGGATTTTGCAGCTCAAGAAGCAATTTGCATTGCATTCAAACAGAATTAATGTTCAAGAAATTCCCAAATTTTAGAATACTACCTGCCTTCAATACCCGGTAGAAATTTTTAATACGTTCATATAATGAAAAGCCAAAAAGGAAAACTCGAAGTTTTCACATTTGCGAATATAAGAACTTGCACATAATCTACACGATTCATACTAATATTTTCATTTCTTAGAGTATTCTATTCATAAATTTTTCATCACTGGTTTTTTTTCGTAAAGTTGATCTTCAAACACCTGGATTTTGGTATGATAAGCCACCGCCTATTTGACCTCCATCTCTAAAATTGTTTGAATCCATATCTATGGGCTGTTGAGGCATCGTATTGAATTGTGGAGGAAGCTGTTGTACTTGTTGTCTGGGCAAATTTCGGTTATTAGGGGATTGGTTCGACTGGAAATCAAACTGGCCACCATTGTGTAAATTAGAGGTACCAGTTGTAGGTGATTCTGCTGGAATTGGGTCATTTTGTTGACCAACCTGTTGAATTTGAGAAGATTGAGTTTGTTTACCACGTCCTCTAATTCCCTTATTAGAATTCTTGTAAAGGTCTTTGAAGTACATCAATAACTCCCTTTCTTCTTTAGGAAGACTTGATAAGCTTGAGCCATTAAGTTCAGCTAACTTGTGTGTTAAATCATTCAAAGTATTCAAGTGAAATCTATTTTGATGAGATTTTAAATTTCCTAACTGTGTGAAGGATTTATCACATCCATCAAGTCGACATTCGTATGGCTTCAAATTGTCATGAGTCAATTTATGAGCAGCTAAATTACCTTTGCGACTGAAAGATCTATTACATACATCACAGGTAAAGGGTTTTTCTCCTGTATGCAATCTTAAATGAGTTCTCAAGTTTCCTCCTTGGGTGAATTTCTTATGACAATAATTGCACTCAAACGGTTTGTATCCGATGTGTGAACGGATATGTACTTCCAAATGGGTTGATTGGGTGAAATATTTGAAGCAATATGGGCACTGTTGATTTTTTTGTTTCTTTCTCTTATTTCCTGATTCATCCTCTTCCTCTTCTCCTTCATTTCCTGTTGGTTTTGTTGGCTTATCAACCCCCCCTACCAAGCTAACTGGTGCAGGTAAAACTCCATTATTCAACTCATCTTTACTCCTAACTTGGTTCATATCATTAGGTGCTAAAATACTTCCATCTGGAGCTTGCTTAATTGTGTTCGTAATACCCTTCTCCCTTGCTTGGATGACCAACATCAATTGATCAATCTTTGTAGCTCCAAGTAAGGGTCTTCCATCCTCTGATTTGACATATTGTTGTGCTGGGACAAGATTCTTACTGTCAGAGAGTGTATTTTTCGCTTCTCTTGGAGAAATTGAAGCGTCATTCCGTTGAGAGCGATTTCTTTTCAATTGATTTTGATTATCTTCACTTTCAGATTTCGTAGCCAGTTGACTAGACTGACTCTTGTTTTGTAATTGAAGTTGATTTGTCAATTGACCTTGAGCACCTTGGACTTGTTGTGGTTGTTTCTGAGGTATTGCCAGTTGCAATGAAGCAGAATTCAGAAAATTTTGAGGCATAAACTGTTGAAAGTTATTTTGTTGATTCATATATCCTTGTTGCGATTGTGACGGGTTTCGTATTGTGACGTTAGGCTGCACGGTATTATACGTAGCGTTTTGTTGAGCCTGTTGGTTTCCATAATTATTAAATTGATATTGGTTCTGAGGAGAGACACCCTGGTATCCTTGAAACATTCTTTGTTGTTGTGAAGCAGGATTTTGTGAGGGAACAGGCATCGGCTGGCCCTGATTGAAACCTTGGAATTGTTGATTTGGGTGTTGGGCATTGTATTGAGCATTCTGTGGTTGATTTTGTCTTTGAAGTTGTTGAGGATTCTGTTGTTTAACTTGTTGTGCTTGTGGAGTTATTCTAGTGTGATACATGCTGGGAGAAGTTTTGGGTGATTGTGGTTCTTCAAATTTCACAGATGAACGGGATGACATTGATGACGTAGGAGACATGTGTGATTTTTCTATTGAGGGCACTGCTAAATTTTTCTCACCATGCTTTGGAGCTTCATCAACTTTTCTGGAATTAAAATTTACAGCTTGTGTATTATTCTTGGATTTGTCGAAAATATCTTCTCTTAGCTTTGTTCCTAAGCCTGAACCAGTAGTAGAAATTGATCCTGCATTGCTCTCATTCGTACCATCACTAGGTATTCTTAATTGACGTAAATTTTGCTGGTCATTGATAACTTTCAAAATAGAATCTCTTCTTTGCTCGTTGCTCATATTACTCAAATCAATACTGCCATTGGAAATCATTCCGGCTATGAAATCACTAAGACTTCCATTGAATCCACTTATGGAACCTGGAAAGCCTCCTAAACTTCCTCCAGGTATGTTGTTATCATTCCACATTGACAAATCCACAGACCCAAACTTGGACCGTGTTCCAGTTTGAGGATTGGACTTCAGATCAGCTTGTCCTGCGAGTAAGTTACCTAGACTCTCCTTGTTGAGGAGACCTTCTAGGTCCTCCAAAGAAAGCTGGTCTTGACCATTGGGAAATAGCGAAAGTTGTCTTGACCTGTTTGTATTGTTATATCCGCCTGCAGAGTTGACATTACTATTGAAGGGTTTTCCAGATTGATCGCTGGTTGACTTTCCCGAGTTAGGAACTTGAATAAGTGAGCTGAATATGCTGTTTGATCTGGAGAATGAGTTGGGGTTTGAAATGTTTGAGTTGATGTTGGTGGAGTTGGGATTGATTGGAGGAGGAAGGAAGATGCTATCTCCCCGTGGTCTGGAAGTTAGTTGCTGGGGGTTTTGTTGTGCTTGTACGCCTTGTTGTTGGGAAAATGCCGGCTGAATCAGATCTCTTTGGTTCATGTAAAAACTGGGATAATTTGTATCCATTCCTTGAGAAACTTGACGGGAATCCTTTGCATTCAATGTATATGTATTGGGGCCAGAACCTGCTTGATATGAGTTGAGAAGCGTTCCAATGGAATCCTGTCGTCCTGAGTTGAATAGAAAGTTCGATTGAGCCAGTGCCTTCCTCTCATCGGGAATGGGGTCACTAAGAGCTTGATTCAAGCCTAGTGAAGCCGAAGAAGGAGCAGGTTGGCCAGTCTGTGATGAAGGGTTCGGCCTCTGATGGCTTTGGCTCTGTATCCCCGACTTGGATGACACTGCAGATTTTCCCATGCTGAAGTGCTAGGCCAGGTGAGTAGCAAACCAACCCACACGATGTGCTCAATGGTTCGGTTTGAAATATGGTCTGTGGGGTATTACCAATTGCAAATGGTGATCTCCGTTTACGTAATAGGCACGATAGTAAACGGTATCTTTCCGGCTTGTTTTGTATCAAAAAAAGAAAAGTTTTGATAGCTCAACTTTAGTATTGCGGTTCTGGGGTTGACTGTTTGGATGTGTCGGAAAAGATGTCGCACCACTCACAACTTTGCGACATCTTGAACTTAGTGGTCAGATGCCACTGAAATTAGCAACCACCCACCAATTGGCCATCGTCCATGTGATGCTGGGTACCGGCTACAGTTTCCTACTCTTGTTCGTGGTTTTTACGTGTTCCACCTTTGCTCTATATACCTTCTACTACTATGTACCCCATAGTTATCTACCGTCATGTGCCCTGGCCCCAAACTTTCCTAGGAATCCCAAAAGTGGCCATACCACTCCAGGACATGACCACAATACAACACACGTGCGTTGTTGAACTCAGTTGGGAGGCAATGGGAGACCACTGCCAAGGGTTGGTCGCTGGCCAATGACAGTGTGGACGGGTTTGTCCTGCTGGCTTATTCTCCTGTGCCCCGCACAATACCCTCCATTGCATCGAGACATTGTTGAAGAACAGCAAGAGAGTCGGTGTCCTGCATCCGCAAGTAGTCTGAAGGCTTGACCTTTGCGGGTTGGGAGTAAAGTGTGTCGTGAATGTTGTCCATGAATTGCATGGACATGCGTAGGTATTTTCCGTATCGGGATGCTGCTGCTGGAAGATTTCCAAAATCTCCGATCAAGAGTGAAAGCATTAAGTTTTTGATCAAGTTGGCCATTTCAACCTTGGTCAACTCGTCAACCTTACAGAGGTGGAGCTTACGGTAGTGCCGCTGGAATCGGGGGTCAATGGTAGTTTCACTGATGTTTTTGGATAAATCGCCGATCTGCAGCTGCAACTGTACCACTAACGACCTCAATTGAGCAAGCTCGTCACTTTCTCCATTCTGTGGCTGCGATTCGGAACTATTGAGCGTGCTGACATCACCGTTGGTATTGGCACCATCGCTGTGCGTCTTTTGTTCGCTGTTGTGCTGAACTTGGTGCTTATACCAAAGGAGCTCATTGTTGACCTCTTCCTTGTCTATTATAGCCCTGTTCAATTCTCTGGTCAACAAATCAATGTGATCGTTCAACTCGGTCTCCCGAATACTTTCTGTATGATTGTGTCCACTGCTATTTTTCACTTCAGGCTCAAAGTCCAGCTTTTTCCTATATTCCATCTCTTCCTCCATCTGTGCCTTCGAGGCCAATTTGGCTTCAGCACCATTAAGCTCCACACGAAGGGTTAAGTTTTCTTGTCTTAATCTTTCGATCTCTTCCTTAATCGATTTATACTCTTCATTTTCAATCTCACTAACAATGCTCACATCTTTGACTTCGGAATATTCTTGTGAATGAGGAGGTGTAGTCAGTGGAGAGTCATCCTCTTTCTTTCCCGAGCTGTTTAAAACACCTTCGTGAGTATGGATACTTCCATCATGATTAACACTGAATTTTTTACGCTCATTCTTGGTAACTCTTCCTGAAAGGCTCAAATCATCCTCTGAAGTACTGCAACTTACAGAGTCTGTATGACTTTTAACTGGAGTAATGAAAACATCTTGCGAATTTATTGGTTTTAGGGGCCGTTTTTTCTGTTCGTTCATTTTAACATGATGAGATTGTGATTGTGGTTTTTGAGGATGTGAATTTGATTGAACTAAATCATTAATGGATGCCTTGACTCTCTCAGTGATTTGATCACTAAATTTAGGTAATATGGTTTCCATTAACTCCTGAACAGACATTTTTGATGGTTGTATAAAAGTCTCATCATCTCTATTATAACTGTTCATTCTACTGTGCTTGCTTAAATTGCGGGAATGAGAAGGTCTGATTATTTCATTAGCAGTTGTGTCGTCTCGTGATTCATTGATATCTGGAAGGTAATTATCCTTGGAGTATTTGGACCACTTCAAGTTATTCATGCCTTTTTTAATCATCAATGGGGTGGAATGTGATGATATCATAGGTGGTGCAGGGGATATAATCTTTTGTGGAGCTCCTCCAAAACCGGTCTGTTTTAATGGGGTGGGAGCCATAAATTTTGTGCTTGTTTCGTACATTTCATTTCTGGTATCATTGGAGTCTGACTCGTCAAACTGATCTTGCTTAGTTATGCGCTTTTTGGTCTGGGTATTATTCAAAGGGTACGTTGGAGTTGCACTGGCCTCGGTATTTGTTTCTATGGCATAGTCTTTGTCAATTTCTTGGGCGAACTTCATCAATAAAGAAGTATCATGCCTGGTATCATTATCAATGTGTGTCTGCTCTTCCGGTACACGGTTGAAATTTTCGTCATCGAACTCTATCGAAGATGTGTTGCTGATATCGGTATCATTATCCTGAGATAAGTGGAAGTAAGACTCCGAGATCGGTTGGGATAAGTCTTCCCTCATAGGTATGGTCCTAATGTTTTTTGGTTTCAGACAAACTTTCTGGTAAAGTTGGACTAATTTTGGGATTTATTCGAAATAAAAATCTGAAAAGCTAGTTGAGAAAAACTTCTGCTTAAGCGTTAACTTAGAATCACTATTGATTTTGTACAGATTTTCGGTACTTGTGGATGTATAATCAATGATATATTTGTAAACAACGCGGGTTAAAATGCAGTCGTGCACAATGCATAAAGTATAATTATGGAGAATGCAATACGAAGAATAGTAACAATAAAATACAAAAAAATGGTTTCAATTCATTCTTACTGAGTCTCTAAGTATCCCCTTTTGAAGCTTCTTTGAACTAATTTTTGAGGTTCCATAAGATTACACCGAACCAAGAATTAAGAGTAATAAAACTAATTTGCTTAATTAAAATACTCTAAATATCACCATAATGGTTTCTGATTCGGTCAATTGGGCTCTGAATTCTTCATACTTGAATTATAGTGGCATTGCAAGGTTTTATTGTTTGTGGAGTTTGCTTATCCCTTCTTCATGGACCCTACAATACTTTGATGGTTTGTACACGACCCTTCATCGACTAAAATTTTCAGACTGTTCATTACCTCATCACCAACACTAACATCATGGCTGAAGAAACAGTAGACGTCCCAATGGTCGATGAACACGCCGAACACGAACAAGAACAAGAACAAGAACAAGAATATGACATGGAAAAGATCAGATTGTTACCTGGTGCTTCGGAAGACGGCACTGCTGCCTCTTTCCAAGTTGTTGATGAGGACCACACCTTAGGAAACGCATTACGTTACATCATCATGAAGAACCCAGAAGTTGAATTCTGTGGTTACTCCATCCCACATCCCTCAGAAAATAAGTTGAACATCAGAATCCAAACTTACGGTAACATCACTGCTTTGGAAGCCTTGCACCAAGGCTTGGACAACTTGTCTGAGCTTTGTACCGTGATTGAAGAGAAGTTCAGCGAGAAGATAGAGGCTGGCGGATACCACACTAGCATTTAGACTGCCAGCAGTCTGGCAGGCTAGTTCTGTGTGGATAGGCCCGTCGTGTATACTAAATCAATATATTGCATGTAAAATAGAGAGAAAGTAGCTAATAAGAAAAAAATGAAAATTCTAATGGGTTTCGGAACACTGGGTAGAATAATAGCATTGAATCTCCAGCTGAGTAGTATAACAGTTTTCTGGTCTGTAGCTCTACATTGACCGCCTGATTCTATGTACTGCCAAACCTCCCCACCTCTTGTGCCCCCCTATGTAACTCTGAGTAGACTTTCGCACCTTATCAAAACCGCCCCATCGCGCACTGCCTTCCGTATTTGGTAATCGACATCGCAAATTTCTTTTCTCAAAATTTTCTCTATATAAAGAGCCAGGTTCGCCTCTTTCTCCTTACAACACCACGAACATGTCTTACAACAACGGAGGTTCTTACGAAAGTTATAATAACAACAACGGCGGTTACAGTAACGGAGGTTACAGTAACGGCGGTTACAACAATGGTGGCTACGGCGGAGGCCGTGGTGGCTACGGTGGAGGCCGTGGTGGCTATGGTGGCCGTGGTGGCCGTGGTGGTAACCGTTACGATGAAAGAGTCGAATTGACCACTCCTGAGTGGGACTTGGACTCCTTGCCAAAGTTTGAAAAGAATTTCTACAAAGAGCACCCAGAAGTCACTGCTCGTTCTGACCAAGATGTTGCAGGATTCAGAAAGGAAAACCAAATGACCGTGTCCGGTTCCGACATCCCAAAGCCAATCACTGACTTCGACGAAGCTGGTTTCCCAGATTACGTCTTGAAGGAAGTTAAGGCCCAGGGCTTCCCTAAGCCAACTGCCATCCAATGTCAAGGTTGGCCAATGGCTTTGAGCGGAAGAGACATGATCGGTATTGCTGCCACTGGTTCTGGTAAAACCTTGTCTTACTGTTTGCCATCTATCGTTCACATCAACGCTCAACCTTTGTTGAGTCCTGGTGATGGTCCTATTGTGTTGGTTTTGGCTCCTACCAGAGAATTGGCTGTTCAAATTCAACAGGAATGTTCCAAGTTCGGTTCTTCCTCTAGAATTAGAAACACCTGTGTCTACGGTGGTGCTCCAAAGGGTCAACAAATTAGAGACTTAGCTAGAGGTGTGGAGATTTGTATCGCCACTCCAGGTAGATTGATCGATATGTTGGAAATGGGTAAGACTAACTTGAAGAGAGTTACATACTTGGTTTTGGACGAAGCTGACAGAATGTTGGATATGGGTTTCGAACCTCAAATCAGAAAGATTGTTGACCAAATCAGACCAGACCGTCAAACCTTGATGTGGTCTGCTACTTGGCCAAAGGAAGTTCAAGCTTTGACCAGAGACTACTTGGACGACCCAATTCAAGTCACCATTGGTTCTTTGGAATTAGCTGCATCTCACACCATCACTCAACTTGTCGAGGTTGTGACTGAGTACGAGAAGCGTGACAGATTAGTCAAGCACTTGGAAACCGCCACTGCTGACAAGGAATCTAAGGTGTTGATTTTCGCTTCTACCAAAAGAACTTGTGATGAAGTCACTAGTTATTTAAGAGCTGATGGATGGCCTGCATTGGCCATTCATGGTGACAAGCAACAAAGCGAAAGAGACTGGGTCTTGAGAGAATTCAGATCCGGTAAGTCTCCTATCATGGTGGCAACTGATGTTGCCGCAAGAGGTATTGGTATGTATATTGGATTTATTTTTGTGTTGGCCAGAGGGATCTTTACTTACTAAATGGGTTTAGAAGGGAGTTTTAAAGATACAAAGTATCGACGGAATGTGAGCAGGTCTCACTCATTAGGAACCAGTTTGAAGTTAGAGCTTTGAAAATAGCTCTGGAACCGTTGACAACTGAAGAAATCCTGAAATGAAAAGAAAAAAAAGAATTACTACAAATGAGACGAATACGTCTTACACAGGATCATTAACGAAGGAAGTAACGAAGAAGTTGCCAGGAGCAGCTTTTTTTCCTTGCGTTGGAGGCAACATTCATATGTGGGGAAGCATTTTCGAGGATAAACCTCGTATTATTCCTGGTCTGGGCTCTTGAGAAAATTAGATGTGAGTTTTGATCAGGCAAGAATAATAGATTCATGCTTTTCTATATATGACTGAATAGACAAATAGCCTCCGTGATCGTAGTACCGTCAGCTCCTTGCTCCTCGAGCACTCAGTAGAATCTTACTAACTTTTAGATGTTAAGGGTATATCCCACGTCATTAACTATGACATGCCAGGTAACATTGAGGACTACGTCCACAGAATTGGTAGAACTGGTAGAGGTGGTGCCACTGGTACCGCTGTGTCTTTCTTCACCGATGCCAACTCCAAGTTGGGAGGTGACTTATGCAGAATCATGAGAGAAGCTAAGCAAACTATTCCACCAGAATTACAAAGATTCGACAGAAGAAGTTACGGTGCTCACATCAGATACGGAAGTGGCCGTGGTGGTCGTGGCCGTGGTGGTTACAGAGGCCGTGGTGGTCGTGGTGGTAGAACTGGATCCAATGATGCTCCTCTTGGTGGAAACCGTCGTTTTTAGACTTGTATACTAGGTATTTTATTTATTGCTCTTATAGATTATTATATTTCGGAAAAATTGTAGGTAGAAAACTAGGAGTACTGATAAAGATTAAGGTTTTGGATTCTTTGAGATTATAATTCGATTATTATTCCTTGAAAATAAAAAATTGATCTATGATTCACATGCCAAAAGCAGCTGTTGAATGAAAAATGAAAGATTATTAAATTGTTGAAAATTCCTGAAAAATCAAAATTTTCACTTCAAAAATAACAATTTCAGAAACGCGGAAAAAGGATTTAACAGGTTGTTTTTCGAGTTAGAAACTAATACGTATACTTCGTTTAAACTGAAGGTTTATTTACTAAAAGATCGTGAGAGATAGGGCACTAATTACACCTTTTCCCCTAATTATACTATAAGCGAATTTTTAATCAAGCATCAGGGATCATAACCGCGCTCGACAATCTCTTCACTTCAATCAAATAAGCACAAGTTTCAGGCTACCGGGACAACTCAAGCCACAGGTTACTATGAAAGTCCGGATTCTCAAGCTACCAATTCTTCCTTAGCTGGAAGCATAATTACTTGCGATTTTCTGTATTCAATTTGAAACATTAAAATTCTTGGTGCACCTAATGAACTGATCACAGTGGCACGCTCAGTGTTACTGTGATTGGTCTAGCGTCGCATGCGATAAATCTACCAGTGCCCCATTCGGGCTACGCCATGACAAAGACCGGTTAGGATGTGGTTGGCTAGGGGCTTATTTCTGAGCCCAATCAAAAATCCTCACTCCCTAGTCCAGGTAAATCCCTCGTCTTACCCATAAGCCCATTGTAGCACCCCCGTATCGGAGCCCGGAGCATCCTGATCACCATCTCTTCAAATTCAGTGATTTTTTTGCTTTAAACTAGTTGCAAGCAAATTGGAAATTGCGACGGTAGCTATTTTTCAATTTTTCATCATATGCCCGATCTGATAAAGTCAATAGGGACAATTGGTCAGAGCAAACGGCCTTTTTGCCTTGAAAAATCTCTGCAAACCACACCGGCCACATCAATTGCACCCCGCAATCAATCCACCACACATCAAAGGTCTGTAACTCCGATTGTGCTGGAGTTACCGGAGGTTTGTCGTTTGCTATACTTCCAGTACCCTGATCTGGCCCCTCCCCTGCCTGCACACAACAAAGATACCAGCAAAATCACATGCGACCCAACCACTTTTACCGTTAGTTCAGGGCACTATAAAAACCATAGTCTACCACCAACGGTGCCAACTTCTAGTAGTAAGTACCCAAGTCTGTTAAACGGGACAATTGAGCACCCATATCCCTCCGAACTCCTGGAATCTGCCATTTCATCTCATTCCTCGCCCCCTTTCCACGCTATTTCTGTTCCATAGTGATTTGCACCCACAACCACAATCTAGTGGCTGTTTCAAATTATTCACCAAGCATCGACCTCTGTTAATTTATACATACGTCGATAATCTCGAGCCACAGAAGCGGCCCATTTGTTGTTTAGCGCCGTGCAATTTTACCTTTCACTTCGCCACCACCAAACCACTCTACCGATCTGCCTGTAATCAGGTTCCACTGTCGCACTACCGCCCTCACTAATTTCTGTAACCGCTACCCCAGATTGCGAAATTTGTCAGCTGCGCCGCAGTACCCGTCCCTATCCTGTCTCCCTACTTGGCGCAGTTCCATTACAATTCCACTGCCAGTTCCAGTTCCAACCAGTTCCATTACTACATCTCGTACTAACGCCCCCTTAGCCTTAGTTGCTCATTACCCGCCTGCTTTTCCAGGTATTCCGTTCCATTCTATAAGCTCAACCTTCTAGATGGTTTCATCGTCCTATTCAGTACTGAACACCGCTTCTGAGTCGGTATCTATCATGGCACCTTCCTCATCCTTTAAAATGGACTCGCTGACTCATGATGTGAACACATCCTCTGGTGCCAAAGGTGTGACTTTCGAAGGGGAAACCTTCACCGTCCCTGAGACTCATGATATGGTAGAGGCCCTCTTTAGCCCCACCCTCCGCAAATCTTACTTCGAATTGGTGGTTCTTGCCATCTTGTCGTCCTACACCTTGCTTTTCCGTGTGATCCCGGCATCCCATAACCAGTGGCGTATTGACGCTTACATCTGTCTCTATGTGTTCTGGAGACTCTCCTACAACTTTGGTATCGGATACCTTCTCCGCAGCCAATCCAACCATAACAAGTTGGTGGGATGGGCCAAGAATCTCGGGGTGTTCAACCCTAAATCAAAATCATTGATTTCCCGTGTGATTCGTGCTGAAATTTCTTCCCAGAGAGGTCCACAATATGATATTGCCTCCTACCCAATCGAGTTCAATACCTGGTTAATTTTTAGAAAAGTAGTCGATTTGATTTTGATGCTGGACTTCGTTGCATTCATCTGTCTTGTTGTTGCCTGTGCTATCGATGAGAACAACCAATTTATTCATGGCCAAGATACTTGGTTGATATATACCAGATTGGCAGTCGGTGCTACTCTTATCTTATTCAACTATTGGGTCAAAGTGAATGCTCATAACACTATCAAAGACTACGCTTGGTATTGGGGGGATTTCTTTTTCAGACAAATCAATAATGAAGAATTGATTTTTGATGGAGTTTTCGAAATGGTTCCTCATCCAATGTACTCGGTAGGCTATATTGGATACTACGGATTTGCTATTATCGCAAAATCTTATACAGTACTAGTGGTTGCAATCTTTGGACACTTCCTTCAGATGATCTTTTTGCATTACATCGAGAACCCTCACATCGATAAAATCTACGGACCTTCTAAAAACGAAATTAATTGGGCAAAGTTGTTGAAATTGAAGGACTTGAAATCTTTTGATAATGTGAAGCCCTTAGTTGGATTATACAACTTCAATTTCCTAAGATCTTCTGATCTCAATAATTTGATAATGGTTATAACCTACGGTTTCATCATCCCAATTTTTGCATCTCAATCCAGTTCTGGTAGTGCTTTATCTCCTCATTCCAGTTCAATGAAAGATAATTATGTTTTCCTTTTGGCTGTGGCCATCAAGCTTTTTGAATCATTTTCTATTAATGTGATGTTGGCCTTACAAAGTCATGCCAAAGTTTTCACTAAGTGGTATATGTCAAGGGATATTCCGGTTGAAAAGTCGTTGAACAATTGGGCAGTGTTTTACAATACTTTGACCAACTTGACATACTCATCATTGTTCGGGCTCAACCTTTACAAGTATCTTATTGGAGACAATGATGTGATGTTCAACAACTGGTTTTACTTAAGAGTTTTCATTGGATTAACTGCAATTTCAACTCAAGTTTGGATTAATTCTTCTATTATTGACCTGATTGGATATTTCGGATGGTTTTATGGAGATTTTTTCATTCCAAAATCACAAAGATCAATGACTCACTTAACTAAAGCCGGTGTTTATCGTTACTTGAATAATCCAGAACAGATATTTGGCGTTTGTGGTGTTATGGGTTTGTTCATCATGAACGCCACATATGAGAATTTGATCCTTTGTGCCATTTGGATGGCTAATAACTTCTTCAGAATCAATTTCATTGAAAAAATCCACATGATTAATATTTATGGGGAAGAAGTTTTTGAAGATTCTGGCGTTACGAAGACATTCAAAAAGCACTTAATTCCAGAAATTATCCAAAGAAGATTAACCAACGATGGAACTCCACCATCCAGAGAGCTTTTAAGAGGTAGATCGAAGAGTAGTTCTATTGCGGACTCTTTAGACAGCTTCATAAGAGACTTAAGAAGCTCTTCTACCAAGTTATCTAGACAAAACATTGTTGAGCTCAGTCAAAATTTGACCTTTGAAAATTCCAACTATTCTTTACTGATTGAAAATTTGAGAACTGCAACATCATCGTGTGGGAAAATTAGAACAAAATATGTTAATGTTGGTACTCCTATCAAAATCCAATGGCTGTCTCCAAAAGAATTGCACCAATCAAATGATTGGATTGGATTATACAAGGTGATCCAAACGCATTATTCAAGAACGAAGACATTTATCTCATCCTCAGGACGCTGGGTCAATACCGAGGATGCTGATGGCTCATTCGTTTTCAAGAATGAGAAATTATTCTGGGAGGAAGGAATTTATGAATTCAGATATCACTTGAAAGGTAGTCATGACGTTGCATACATTTCTGAACCTTTTGAAATCAAGGTTCAACAAATCTCAATTCCTACAGATATGCAAGCTTTGGAACCATTCGCCAAAGAAATTAAAGAGAATATTTTCGATAAGCTCATGAAGATTGAGAGCATTCATACTCCAATCGCAAGTGCTTTGAAGGATTCGGAAAATATTTTGGAAATTTACGAATTAATCAGTTCGTTAGTTAACAAGTCTACCGATATCAAGATTAGTGGGAAGATATTTTTGAATGATGATGAAAATCAGTTGGACATTGAAAAGTTTTGTAAAAAATTGTGCCATTATAAGAAGGTATTAGAGGAATTGTAAATTATACATAGACTATACACACAAATATATTCCATAATATATGCATACGAAATAATTAGTCGTCGGAAATCGGTCTTGAAAATTCATACCTTTTTGAAGATGTTCTCGACATCAATATATTAAGTCATTCTTTAAATCGTTATTTATTCGCTAGCACTCAGCAACAAATGGGTGTTTATATTTGCCCTAATTTTCTTAGATACTTGATTACAGCCATCGATCACTTTTTGCATGTCTTTTTCTTCCAAGTTCTGGTCACCCTCGACCCACATCCCAACAATTTCATCGTTCCTTAAGTTCATGAAACTTATCAATGCATCCAAGCCTTCTTCGTCACTTCCAAGTGGATCCAAAATCATGCGATCTTTACTGAGTCTTACCTGTCCACTGCTTACTATATCTTTCAACTCTATACCTGAGTCAACCAAAGCCACAGAAGCACAGTTTACTATCCAACTGATCAAGTTGAGCAATCCTGAGTTACTTATTTCTGATTGTTGGTGGTTCAGGTCTGTCGAAATGATATTGATGAAAACGTCGATGGTCGATTTAGGATATTTTTCCAAAATCACCGAAGGTATTAATGCTGTTTCAATATATGATGAGATTCTTTGTTCAATATTAGTCAACTGAGTTCTGAATTTTTCGTTGTTGCTGCTGTTGTAGGAATTGTATATTCTTTCATTTGGTTGTGTGATATGAGGTAAAAACTTGCATTCAACAGAAAACGAAGCTCTTTCGATAAAAGATCCACGAATTGGTCTTGGACCAAATACTGATGCCTGAATAATGTGACCTCCGGCCTCCAAGTATGCCGAACCATTGGCGTTCTCTATAAGTCCTGTTTTCAAGAAAAATTTGCGGATTTCATCTTTGGGTTTTTGGTTTACTACTTTCTCATCGCCTATACGGATACTAGGAATGAATGTACTGGCTGGACCTGTGAGTCTTCTTCTTTCACTCATTGTATGAAAAGATACTGTAGTGTATTTGACTAGTTAAGTTGAGATGGTGATGATTAAAATGATGAGAATTTTCGTTCCTGTATATAAGCGGTTGCGAAAACACACCTATTTTCCTACAAATCCTTATCAAATGGGGGAATGTGAAAAATGAAGTACATCCGATATTTGATCGTTTAAGTGCATTTCACGGCTTATCTTTTTACGGATAAGAAGTCGTATTGAAACATTATTAAGTCATTTTATAGCATTGTCAAATTCCTGCTATATAATAAATACATGAGATTCGTTTCACATAACCGGTGAACATTATACAATAATTATAGATCATATAGTTTGATATTATATCCCAGCGGGATTGAATGGATCCAAAAAGTCCAAATTGTCAATAATAGGTGCGTCAAAATTCAGAATATCACCTAAATCATACCCTTCCTGAAAGTTCATACTTGCCTTGTTGTCGCCTTGGTTTTGTTCCCCAGAATTAATAGGATTTGAATACAGATACTGATTAACAAAGCTTTCAGGGGTGCCGTTGGACTGGACTTTGTTCTTTTCCAACATATAAGGCGGTAAGATTTTACCAAAGATTTGTGCGTCCAAACGATCAAACACACCGGGCATGTAGTCCACCCTGTCGGATTCAACAGATGCTTCAGACACTGTGGGGATCGAGGTCATATTTTCTGGTACTTGTGGTTTTTCAAATGAAAACTGTTCAAGCGGTGTATCAGCAGCAAAATCAGGTTTGATCATATTCTCGTCATCTGCTGTAAGCCCATCGTCAGAAATTTTTCCTAAACCGCCAAGAGGAGACTCAAATGGATACATCTCCATGCTTTTGGGTTTTTCTCCATCAAATTCTACTCTAAACTGATTTATAGAATTGAAATTTTGGAAGGTGTCCTTAACCTTTTGTTGGTCATTAACTTGTTGGTTACCATTGGTGTTGTCTTGATTGTTGATTTTGGATCTAGAGGAGCTGGCAGTTCTTCTATTTAATTGCTCAAACAAAGCATTTAAGATTTTATAGATTCTCAACGAAGCGTTTGAACTATTCTTCAAACAGTCCAAAACTTTCTTTCCTATTTCAATGTCATTTTTAATCATATCGATATTCAAATCATCGTCGAAAAGAACACCAGCATAGTTCATTCCCACTCCATCGTTTGGAGATGCATGATCGCCATAATTTGCGAAATGATAATAGTACACCAAACACGCAATAGAGAAGAAGATTGTATACATCGAAAACCAATATGTTCCAACCAATAAATTTTGATCTATCATTTTGTTCGCTAATTTAACAACCATTCTTGCTACCTTAATACAATTTCTTCCTCTTATTAATGATCTAGGATCAGAATTTTTGAAATGCATTGAACCATTGCTGATGAAGTGAATGAAAGGACGATATAACATAATTTGACAATTCAAGAAAGAAAGATGAAGATAATAATTTGCTAATAAGAACTTTTGGGGAACCCTTTCGGCGCTAGTGGGGAGATTAGGATCAGTTGGGCGTAATTCAACTGGTAAGTTTTCGAGCCATTGTTTTAATTCAATTTCTAATTCAGTAACTTTGCTATGAATATGATCTGGGGTGATATTGGTGGCGGATTTATTCACCTTGATAGGATATAACTGTTTGACAATGTGAGAAAGAATAAACATTAATCTGGTATGGTGGTTTGCACAACCTGATGAAGACAACCTTCCTTGTTGATTATCGTATAAATATGCATCTCGAGTGATGTTTTCATCATCGAGCTCCTCTGGAAGCTCTTGATCAAACTCATCTTCTTGAATGGATCTTGGAAGTCCTAACAACGAATTAATATAAATATCCATTTTGTAAATGGTGTAAAAAAGACGCTTTCTTGTATCCACTTCGATAGGGTCTAATTTACGTTTCGAATTCTGAAATATGGTCAAGTTTCTGTGTAAACCTTCTTTTAAGGCAGATCTTAAAGCAATTCCAATGTAAGAATAACAGGTGGAAAGACGAGCAGAACATTGGAGATACATGATCATCATAACGATGGTTTGGATGGAATGGATATCGCTAACATTACTGATGTCGATCAATTTACGTGCCTCCAAAAAGTACTTGAACCCATCATCCTCCAAGTTTTCATTGATATCAGCGGTAACATTGGAGGATTTTGAAAAAAGTGACCCACAGGCCAATAAAGAATAGAGGAACGGGAGGAACTTTTGTTGACGATCACCGTATTGCGAGGGATCCAAGGAATATAGAAGGTCCACTTCTTCTTGAAGAGATGGACGATGGTAGAAACGGAAGAGGACACAGGCCTTTTCCCATGTTACGTAGATGAGTTTCAACGCCTCTGCCTTTGTTGGTATTATGAGTCTGAACTCTCTGTTGGGTACATCTTCGTGGTAGGTCAACGAAGTGGTGGGCAGCCGTTGGATGGGAGGGCTGACGGGACCGTCGCTTTCGTAAATTTCGCTGACTTCCGTGAGGTTCACCCCTATTTGGTTTTTAGACTCCACATAGGCCACCGCTTTCTGAAGCTTGTCGAAGTCGACGTTCAACGGACGACTTTCGTCAAGACAATTGAGGCCAAGCTTGGGGAGCAAGATGTTCAATAAGTTCTGGCACTGGATGAGGTTCTTGGCGATGTTGGGCGAAGGGGTGGAACCCAAGTTGTTGAGGAGTTCGGGGGCAGTCACTCTGTCGGTGGACCCAGCGGCAGCAGCAGCCACCTGGACCATGGGGGATGATTGGATGGGCACAGGAACACAACTGACCTTCTTGTTACGGATATTGGGCTGATCGTAGGTACATTTGTATGAGTACACTGTGCAATGAATACAGGGCTGTTTCCCGTCACATTTGACTTTCTTCTGACGACAGTTGTCACAGGCGCGGGCCACCCTCTTACGCTTCTCATTGGCACCTCCGTAGGACATGGTGGAGCCGGCCATGGGTTGGGATTGATGGTCGTCGTCGTCGTCGAAGTCCGCAGCCTCTCTTTTAGACATGGTGGTGGTAGTGGTGGTGGAGGTGGAACAAGTTTCTGGGGTATCACCGTTTTTTAAACTAGTGCGGATCTGGACGCACGACTCCAGGGCCCAATATTACCCAATATTACCGGGCTAGACCAGCGAGTCATCGCGGTGGCCATGAGGCTTTGGGGCACGGTAGAGTATGCATGCAGTGTATGCACGGAGTGTACGGGGATCGGGCACGGAGTTTACACGGCGTCCCCAAATAGGGATGGGGATTGTTTTATTAAGGAGAATGACACCTCCACCAAATTATGGTTCGCACTCCTTAGTTAAGGAGTGGCCAGTGGAGGGAACAATCAACCAACCACAGACTGGTAACTGGGCAACAAGGATTTCCAGGCCACAAGCGGCTGGTGATCCTTAAGGTGAAAATGCACTGGCGAGGAAGCTACAGTCCGCCGGTGATGGCCGGGGCCATGGTGGGATGGAATGTGGAATTCGAAGTGGAATAGTGGAATGGATTGGGCCTCTACAGCAGGGCGTAGATGGCGGTGGAGAAGGTGGAATTCTGGTGATTCGGGGTTTGTCTAAGAATCTCGGATTGTGATGGTTTGGAGAATTTGTTAACGCCTCCTGGTGCCTTGAACCTTCACGATTCTTCAAAACCATGACCGTTTGGGACGTTTGTGGCAAGATCAGCGGTGGTATTCCAAGACATGGTTATTTTTTATTGGTTGTTCGGGCCTCTCGTATATCGGTGATGAGATAGACAAGTTGTGGCGAATGTTCATGCACTGGTATGGCGACAAAGAGAATCCCCAGGTCGAACTGTGCATTGAGGTGCCATGGTTATGGCCGTTGCCCCCACGGGGCAACGCTGTCCATGGCATTTGGTGGATGGAGACTTCGAAGGTGAGCCAATGATTCTGGCGATGGCCAAGGGTCCCATGAGCGCATTTGACATCCCGAAGCCGAAGCCTGAACCTGAACCTGAACCTGAACCTTGCACCTAAAGCCTGAATCTAAAGCCTGAACCTGAAGCCTGAACTTAAAGCCTGAACTTAAAGCCTGAATCTAAAGCCTGAACCTGAAGCCTGAAGCCCGAAGCCTGGATTCTTGGTTCTCAAGGGGCCCAAACCATGAAATTTCCTTCTCGTCAATTTGTAGGGTCTTCGATAATGCAAGGATTTCTTTATCGCCGACGCCGAGGACTGGAGATGCTGCCGGCAAACCTTGCATTCCTAGACATGCAAACCTTATCCAACACATGTTCGTGCGTCCATGAATGCACCGTAAGTGGAGCTACACAAGGGAATTGTTCTTATCTCGGATTGTTTGCTGGTATTGTTATGAGATCCGATTTCAATTGGTAAAAATACTTCTCTGGCTATTTGAGGAGGCTGGAGCAGAAACGGCCAATTCCACCATTCCACTGGTTTCCCTAGGTTTTATGGAAGTTTATATTGCACCGAGATCCCGGGCCCGTCACAATAGCTGTCATTGATCTATCCCGGTATTTCATCTTTGTCAATAACCTCGGTCTACACCTCAACCACACTTATACTGCCCATAGGGAACCACAGCTATACTCGGTAAAATTCGTCATCCAAATATTTATTGTACAAGTTCATCTTAATAATGATTACTAACATAGCTATCATATGTATTCCGAGATATCCATGCGAAGATATCGAATGTGAATCAACTGACACGAAAAGTATTCCCAACCGTAGCAAGGTTCAGAGTCAATTTATTTAAAGAATTCATCCCATTTCCCTATTTGTGGTGGCATTTTCGTTAGCCACCTTCCTGATTGAGCCTGGCACAACCAATCATGAAGTCAAAAAAGATCTTCATTTCATGAAACTTGGGTTCCATAAGCCCCATCATTCCTCTATCCTGTAATGCTAATTTATTTTGATGGGCTTTTCCAACAAATGTCCCATCCGTTCAATTTTGGTAGATAAATACCCTTCGATTTCTTTAGATTTGATTCCTTTATCAGAACCCCATGCCAATGGAACCATGGGCACTCTTTCGAGTACAGTTACCTCTCTGTTCTTACCTTCCACTGCAACAATCTTGTCTGGGTTATTTGTGAGGAGCTTGATTTCAGTCAACCCTAAATCAACCAAAATAGCTGTAGCCAATGAAAAGTTTCTGCCATCTGCTGGGTGACGCAACATAAGGTTGGCTTGAACGGTGTCAGCACCTAAATCTTGAAGATTGTACGCCTTGAGTTTCTCTCCCAATCCTATTCCTCTTCCTTCTTGACGCAAGTAAACGATGCATCCATGGCCATTAGCTCCCATTATCCTTCCCGCTTCGTCGAACTGTTCTCCACAGTCACATCTGGCAGACCATGCGGTTTCACCAGTGTAACATTCAGAGTGGATTCTCACCAAGGTTGGCTCGGCGTAAGTTGTGGTATTTTCTCTAATGAGTTCTCCGTTGGGGTCGAACTGTAGCTTTTTGGACAATTTCACATCCACATCTGCTTCATTACGTCCGGGGAAGAGTTTACCAACATATGCTCCACGGGTCATGCGATCTTGCTGGGTTTCGTTGGGTCTTTGGCGGAACAACGACTTTGACCTCACATCTTCCCCAAAGACTATAGCCAAGTGCTCTTTGTTATCAATATTGTTCTCGTAGAGATGAAGGAAAATCTCAGGACCCTGGGTAGTGGGGATTCTAGCACGAGCCAAGCAGTTGACCAACGGGAGTTGGTCTGGAAGGTCGAGCTGCTGACGGACTTCATCGGACACTTCTGGAGGAGCACAAGGCTCATCGGATACGTGAGATGGTGTTAATACTGGAGAGATCAACGGAATGTTCATTTCTATGGGTTCGGATTGAATTATTTTGTTCATTTCAACGATATTGTGGATGGTTTAATAGTAGGAGATTAGATTGTAGAATGTATCAGTGCCAGAAGTCTGGTTCTGGTCAGTGTTATATACTTTCAGTAAAGTCCGGTTTTCGGTAATCGGTTATATTGAACAGGATTACTGGAAGTATCACTTCCTGAGTCAGCCAAATGCTCATTTTTTAGTCAGCTTTTAGAAAGCAGACAAATTGAGAACAGAAAATTAACCACGGAACACAACGGTTACGTAATGGGCCAAGAAGGGTATGTGATGAGTGACATGGTGAAGCGATGCCATGGCATTCTCTTGAGGACTTTTCACTCAGTGGAAAGCATTGAAAAATGATAGATTTGACCAACGATACGTGGGAAATGGTCCAAGGAACGGTGGCTGAACTTTGTAAGGAGCGGCGTTTGGAACTGCATTAATTGATTGTATGTTTCGGTAGCATGGGAATATCAAGCCGACGCTAGGTGTCCATTAGTGGGGTTTCTGGAGGGCCCTGCGGGAATGTACACCACTTCCAGAATCTAGCCAAGTAATGCTTTCCCAATTAGTATTAAAATAGACATTTTTCAAAACGTGTAAGGGTTTTTATGCTACAACATCAAACGTCTGGACCATGGGAATGTTTGCCCAGCACTTATAACCACCTTTTCCACCATTTGATACGTTCAGGGTCTTGCCATCAGTTGGTTTCATCACTTTTTACGCACATTTCCAGCAAAATTGTTGCGAATTCACATGTGAAGAGGAACCTTCGGGTATGGCCTCCTGAGTCTCTGATGCCTGCGACGTTTTCACCGGAGTTTCATAGAATTAATTCTGGGACAACAAAAGATCGTGTTCCGTTCTCCGGTTAATTGGCAAGGGATATCTTGACCACCATGGGTGTATATTTAGTTTTTGTAAAATGCGGATGCCTCCAGTTAGAGAACTCGCCTTTAAAATGAATTATGCTACATTTGGAAGGTGATTCGACATTTTTTGAGTAACCTAGCATGTGGATGTAAGTTTACAGACTGCAATGCAACATATATCTAGTGAATTGGCAATACTATTTTGGCTGTGAAAAGTTCGGTTGTGAAAACCACAAACAAGAATGATTGACAAAAAATCACCCATGGAACCATAGATCAGTTGAAAACGCAGACACCGACGCGAAACCGGTGAAAGAAGAAAACTACTAAAGACCAAACTGAGACGTGGTTTAAAACATTACCTCAAACAAACACCGATTTGGAAGTAACAGAGTTTCCAAGGGTGCTTTTTCTGGTGGTGGTTTTTCTTATGGTGCTTCAGGTTTCGGTTCATGTCTGTACTCTACAATTTGCGCAACCATGCAATAATCTCCGACTCACTGAACCTGTCAACATCCACCACCATTCTATCCACAGGAATCTGCTTTTTCAACAACACAACGCTAGGGATCTTGCCCACGCCATATTCCATCATCAAGTCGCGTCCTCCTTGGGTGTCGGCCATAATATTGACCATGTTAACCTCTGTGGAGCTGGGATACTTTTCCTTGTTGCTCAACACTTCAAAGAGGGTTTGACTGACCTTGTTGCATTTGGGGTCGGCATAGGTGAAGTTCAAGAGCAATGGCTGCTTGAAAAGCAAGTAGTCGTGCAATTCGCTGGCATTGCTGACATATGACTCGAAAATCCGGTTCTTTGTGGTGAATTGGCCTGGAGATGGTGGATACACCAATGCCTGGGTTTGCCAGGCCTTGAACCATCCACTAAAGAAGCTTCTAGTAAATGTGGCTGGAACTACCATTCTAGCACCAACTAAAGGTGCAGATTTTGCTCTGATGACGGAAAACATTTGCAATGGTATTCAAAATGTAGTGAAAACTGGATATTTAATCAGATGGATGTTTGCCCCACAATTACCAGCAACCCTAACCATGATTATGGTAGGATCACGTGGAGCGTTAGTATTACACCAGGAATTGATCTATGTACATGTATTGTCTAGGGTGTATGAATATGCTTAGGGAGCCAGATTGTCCCAGCCGTCCTTCCATCTGCGTTTCCACAAATTGCAGTCGAACTTGGGCTTGCCCAACTTGACATTGACTTCGTTGTGGGCGTTGCACAACCACTTGCCAAAACGGTCCTGGGTATCCACCTTAGGCTCTTCCTTGGTGAGATACTCCTTGAAGTCATCGGCACAGTACCAGCAAGGATAGAAGTTGCCGAAAAGCTTGAGAAATTGCTTCATATCTTGTTGTTCTTTGGAGGTGGGCTGTTCAGGATAAGTGGCAGCAATTGAGTGCAACAACGTCCACGACGACTTTCCAAGCGCCTCGACGTCTGGTGGATCATCTCTGTAGCCGGATACTGCTGCTTTCTTGGCGGGCTTTGCTGTCTTGCTTGGTTTGGCTCCGGTAGTTGCAAATTGAAAGTCAACTAAGGTGTTGCATGTACGGCATCTGGGGGTTAGAAATTGGCGAAAAATTGACCCTTCAAGGGTCCTGCAAGCACTTACGGTTTTCCGTCCTTGTCGTAAACGATTTTACGACCGGTAACACCCACTTCCGGGTTGGCGGGCTTGTCAGTGGTAGACATTGATGAAGGCAAATAGTTAGTAAGCCAGATTGTGAGATGTATGTGGTCACGTGATGCAATTTTCCAATAGTGTTGCAATATGATTACCTGTTCTAAATAGGCAGTGTACGGACTTGGAGTGGTTGGCTGAAGGTCCTAAAATTGTGGTGGTGTTATGTTTTTAAACATACAGTGCAATTAGTGCCTATTTCTACATTTACAGGTTTGGCAATAATTTACGCATTTTTTAGAAATATTAGAAAATCTATTTATTAAATGCAAAACTGAGCACACAACAATTATCAACTTGAAGTGTAAAAGGATGTAAAACTACAAACCGATGGCAATTGGACATCTGCTAAATGTATGAAACCCAATTTCAGGATGGAATATATAGAATGCTTAATGATGCAAAATGGATATCATGGGAAATTCGAGTGATACACTCGATTATTGGAGCTCTTTGATAAATGCAGTTCTTTGTCTAATGATCTCGTCACACAACTCACCGATTTCCTTGGAGACAATAGCAGATCTACTGTCGTAGAATTCCGACAAGTCATACTTCAAGCCGTATTCCTGTTCGTATTCCCAGGCTTGTTGGATCATCTCGAACTTATCTACATCTTTGACGTATCTGGCTTCCACATTTCTAATTTCTTCGTAGTCCAACCACAATTCCATGATTTCTTCAGAAAATTTCTTGTTGTAGGGCTCGATAAGGGCAGAAAGATATTCGATAGATTCGAGCTCACGGCGGTGCTTCTCTTGCTTGGTCACACCCCCAAATGGAGTGATATCTCCCACCAAAGACTCAGCAATGTCATGGACCAATGCGATCTTTGCGCATTTGTCAATGTTTATGTTATGATTTGGAATAGTCATGGAAATGATGGACATTCTGTACATATGGTCGGCAATAGACTCAACCTTTTCCTCTGGAATACCTCTGTCAATCCAACCGGTTCTTTTTTGGACCTTGAGAAGTCTTACGATCTGGTAGAATGCCAAAATGTAGTTGATGTTGTGGTTGGGTCCGTTGGGCACAAGCAACTTCTTGATGTGTTCTGGAACGGCATTCTGTGGTTTCCAGGTATTCACACTGGTGTCCGGAGCAAGACTGTACTGGGAACTAGTCATTTGACGAATATAACAACGGGGAAGGTGACGAAAACGGTTAATTCGATGGATAGGTCTAAACATAAACCGATGAGATGATAACATCAACACAGTGCGACATGCGACAAAAATACCGCGACATTGAATTTTGATGTCTACTAAGATTTCAAGAAAGAATAAGGCGAACCTTCTGATAATAAAAATACAGATAGTGTATGATAGAAGATAGTTAACAATTAGACAAAACTTGCGGGGCAGGGGGCTGGAGCGTATGTATCCAGAAATTTGCCATAAGTTGCACAGTTCTGGATTGGACTTCACACTTCAGTTCAAAGCCCAAGAACAAAGCCCAAGAACAAAGCCCACTTGTGGTTTGAGATGCTCATAGCATATTACAAAATGGTCAGAAAATAATATCCGGTTGATGTCTACAGTATGATACAGTTATTTATATGTATTAATTTTTCTTAAACCGAGTTTAAGCAATCAATTCAACAACACCACCAACAGCTCTGATCTTTTCTTCAGCCAACTTGGAAACGAATCTGGCCTTGACGATGACTGGAACTTGTGGCAATCTACCTTTACCCAAAACCTTACCGAAACCGTGGGCCAAGGTGTCAATGACTGGAGCAGCAGACTTGGAAGCGGTCTTCAAGTACTCGTCCTTCTTGTCGGAGTCAACCAAAGTCCACAATTTGTCCAAGTTAATTTCTGGTCTCCAGGAGTGGTTACGTTGGACGTGGAAGTGTCTCATACCAACCTTACCGAAGTAACCAGGGTGGTACTTGTCCAAGTTGGTTCTGTGATGATGTTGACCACCAGCCATACCACGACCACCTGGATGCTTTCTGTGCTTACCGATTCTACCCTTACCGGCTGTTATGTTAGTAATTGTTGTTTAAGTTTTCCATTCGTGATGTTCAAAGACTTTGGAAGCCTGTTGAAAACTCTTCGAAAAGTTTTCGAAAATCTTTCAAAATGCTCATCTCTGGAAGCAGCAATGGACTGCTGTGATTGTATGGAACTGATAATGCTGATGATGTGGATAGTACATACCGGAAACGTGTCCTCTGTGCTTTCTGGTCTTAGTTAATCTAGTTGGCATTGCTAATGTGAAGATTAAGAAGTAACAAGCTTAAAAGAAGGAAGACTTTTGAGGTGAAGATTTTTCAGAGTGGAGATTGGGGTGCGAGTGCGGGTTCCAGGAGTTGTTTCAACTGCATGCAGTACAGGGCAGAAGCCCTAACATTGGACACGATGCACGTGATAAAAAGCTCAACCCAAAAGATTAATTTGTCCGCATACACTAACATATATGAGTATACACAATATCAATTAGTGGTACACGTGAGAGTGGTTGCAATTTACGGTATTAAAGCAAGATCGATTACCTCTATTTATTTGACAACTATTCGGTTCTGGGAATGTTCCAAACTTCTTCGTAGCTATCACGGCCCTTTGTCTCGGGAATGTATTTTTCAATGAACCAAAAACTAAATGCACACATCGCAGTGAAGATAAAGTAGACACCTCCACCAAGACTTGAATCCTTTAATATTGGGAACAAGTAGCCCACCAAGAAGGTAGCAAGCCAGTTCATGGTAGTACCCCAACTTTGGGCCAGGGCCTTGGCCTTTGGCTGGGTCACTTCACCCACCAAAAGGAATGGAATAGGTCCAAGACCAATTGCAAAGAAAGTGATGTATGTGAATGTTCCCAAGATGGAAAAGAAAGGACTGAAATTGATGATACCAACACCCATCATTGCTGTCAGAATACCGAGGAAGGTCACTGAGGTCAAAAGCAATGGCTTACGGCCCCATTTGTCCACCACTGAGGCAGAGAAGCAAGTGACACATAAATTCACAAGGGAAATCAAACAATTGATAATGATGGCGGAGTTGGGGAAAATAGATACCAACACAGACACACCGTAGAAAATGATGGAGTTGATACCATCGAATTGTTGGAGCACTAAAATACCGGTGGCCACCAATTTAGACTTGTTGTATTCTGGTGAACGCAAGTATGTTTCCAAGTCCACAATTTGGGGAGCTTGCAGGTCCGAAAACTCGTCTTCCTCGCCATTTAATAAAGCGCCTTGCTCAGCTGTATCATTGCCTTGCCTAACCCAGCCAAGAGCCTCATTTTTGGCATCGCTGAACTCACCTCCACGAAGCTGGAACAATACTTCGACGGCCTGGTTGCGATGACCGTTGTTCATCAACCAAACAGGCGACTCATCCATGTAGAATAAGATTAAGAAGAAATTTATCAACCCAAGGGCAGCAGCGGTCAATAATAAAAGTCTCCATTGATTGTCATTACTCCACATCAATGATAACAATTGAGTGAACAAAATACCCACATTGATGGAAACCTGGTTCATTGAACCCAATAATCCTTTCAATTGTGGAGGAGAGATCTCACTTATCATCAAAGAAGTAAGTACAATAGCAGATCCAGCTCCGAATCCAGAGATAAATCTGCCGAATAAAAAGATGCTATAGCTGTTGTTGAAACCAGCAGTCAAAGAACCAATGAAGAACAATGCACAATGTAATAAACTGGTCTTCTTGCGACCGATGCGGTCGGCGATGAAACCCACGTAAAACGATCCAAACAAGCCACCAATGCTGAAAATAGATGTGACCAACCCCAATTCTTCATTAGTCAAAGGAATACATTTGGCTAACCCGTGCTGAGCAAACCAAGTGTTTTCATAAGGGAAACTGCCAGGATTGGAGGTTTGACAAGTGAAGACCGGTGAAGGAGCATTCAACTCCGCCATGTGGTACCCAAACTGAAGCGACCCTAAACAGATAATGGACACTGCCATTATTAAGTTAGAGGTAAGCTCCTTTCTAGGCTTGAAACCAAAAATTGTTGTAATCATCGCAACGATCCACAATGTCCAACGTCAATAGTTAACAATTGAGTGTTTATAGAAGTGATAGGAGTGCTGTTAAGGAGTAAGTGGCAGTTAAAGATTCCCCCGGATTTAATGTTCCTTATGTAAGCAGAATGATGTCCCACATAATAGTGGGAGTGCCAGAGTCATCAATAGCACCATACTGTAATTTGGACCAATCTGTTCATTCACCAGCTCAAAGGTGGCCGCCTTGGTGGGAATTGCCGATTTCGTGCTGCAATTGTGCCATGGTTCGATGTTTTTGCAAAAGACGGCTGCGAATTGTGGTCCCATATCGAAAGAACAAGCATGCGAAAACTATTCAGGTTAAAGCTAGGTTTTAGGAGCTCTCAGGAGAAGTAAGTAGAGTTAAATAAAACAAGTTAGGTTTCCAGAGCTACCAAGCAGAATTAATTACGAGGAGAGATGTACACACAATGTATCAAGCAGTGTGAAGTCACAGTCACACGTCAATTAATATTATAGCGAAAATTACACTCTATCTATTATACAATTGGAAGGAAATTACCGATAATCATCATGGGAATACCGAAAACATCCCGCTTTAAAGTCCACATACATCCGGTTCGTATCTTGACATCAGGTTTGGGTGTTAATAAGGTACATGCGGTCATTGTAGCTCCAAGGAAATCACCAAAAGCAATTCTCAGGAAAAGTTGAAAATATTCCACAACTGATTTATCATCCAACAATTCGACGATAAATTTTTTCTGGCCCACAAGCTCGGCTTTGGACCAACCTGTGAGAATACAGAACTCGTTCCCTACGTAGGCAATTTCTCCTGTACGCCTCCACACAATTGTAGGTGTGCCACTGACCTTGACAAAAGTATCGTAAGTTAAAAGTGTTCTTTGGAAGCACTGCTCCATGAAAATGAGATCTCCTTCTTTTAAAGAATTCGTACAAGCAATGAAAGATGGTCTGTATGCAGCCATTGATTCAGCCATTTGGACCAACATTGGTTTAGGAAACCTTTTCTTAAGATATGCAATTAAAGAATGGTATCCTGGAGTATATGAAAATGGTTTGGTCACCTTGGCGTAAATTTCTTCAGGTTCCTTGAAAAATGGATCACTTTCTTGGGTGTCACCGAGTCTGGTGTATGGACTGTCATCAGGAACGATACCGATAGTAAAGGAAAGTGTCAGCTTTGAGTTACGCTCATTGTAGACAGCAGGATCGTGGTGTTTGATGGACTCGATGGCAGTTACAACATCGGGGAACATCAGTACATGATCTGCATCAGTAGGACCAAGGAAGTATTGGTTGATGGATTCGTCGCACTTGGGATATCTTGGATTGTCGTAAATTAATGTGGTACTCTTAGATCTACCGGTGGGGTCCAGAGGTGATGAGGTTTGAGATGAGCCGGAGAAATAGGGCGATCTCTGGGACTTGTGATGGAAGGGCAATTCCGAGATTTGTGTGTTTCTGGATATGTTAGATACAGTGTTGGTCATGGTGCTGGGTGATAATGCAGGTGATATATTGAAGGAATTCGGAGTGCCTTCGTTCGATGTGGAATGCCCTGCGTGGGGTACATTGTCTTGCAAGATGCTGGACAAGGTGGAATATTCCAAATCAGCAGCAGATGAAAGGAAATTTGTTCTTCGGGATGCTCGATTATAAGGGAGTCTGTGAAGCGGGTCATGTAGGTTATTATTATTGTAATGTGGCTGGGGAAGTGGGAGACCCTGATGCTTAGGGACCAGAGACATCGAATTGGAAGTTTGAATGGTAGTGGGTTCGGAGGTTGTGCGGTACATGGAAGAATTGCGTTCGGGCTTGATCTGACCAAGGAAGGTCTCCGGTCCAACGGGTCCGGTGGATGGCATTCGAGAATAGTGGATATCTGGTATTTCGGACGAACTACCCAGGGCCTGCGCTGGGATGGAAATGGGGGATTCGGAGGTAGGCACAGGGAGACCGTTCAGTGTCAACACAGCACTGGGCACATCCGAAAGATACTTCTTTCTCTTTCTTGGGGCATCTTCACATGTCGATTCCAATCCTCTTTGGATGCACCGTTTACAGGGCCGGTTGGTATCACAGGTCATGTGGGCCTTATGGCAGTGGTTACATGCTCTGTTTGTCTTCTTCCTTTTCTAACATGTTAGTATCAATTGTGGTGGAGGTTTAAGAACATTCCACAACGAGGTGGGACCGGGGTCCACGCCGGCTGCGGACATGCACAATTAGACGTACTGGTTTTGAAGCCTCTACCGAGAACCTTTCTGAGTCGGCACCACTCATTGTCGACCATTAACAGATGGTTGTGGAGAATGCCAATAGTGTAGAACAAGTCCGAAGGATTTTAAGGTGCGTAGAATTGGCTCGGGTGCGAAACGGTAGAACCACATGAAAGAATAGAAAAGACGGACACATGGAGATCGACAACTTCAACCCATACACGTGATAGACAACAGTAAAGAGGCTAAGTAGATGGAGATGTTGAACCAATCAGGATGTAATTAGTGCTTGAGTGGGGAACTGGTGAATTGAAAGTATTGGGGTGTTTTGCAGGTTATGGGTGTAGACAGAGGTGATGGCTGTGGTTCTGGGGGAGGTGTGGGTAACCAGTAAATTTCCGCAACCAGTGCCTTATGATTAGTGATTAGTGGGGCAGTTATGGGATACAACAAAGTGCACCTGTATTATGAACAAATAATCTAGAAGGTTCCATGGAATTGGCAGGTAGTGTGATGTGTGGGTAGAACGGTTACCTGTTTATGGGGTAGCTATGGTAGTTTGGAGAGACCTTAGTAGTTTACACTGCTGTGTTCGCTAAACTACAATTATTCGCATTATGCACTGGGTATAATTACATGTTAGCAATAATCAACATTCCACATAAATTGCATAAAATTGCCAATATCGTCAATATTGCCACTTGTTTCGAGAAAAAAACCGTTTCCTGCTATCAGTCAACCACCAGTCATTCGAAACTTGTCCGTTCTCCACCACACCATTCCCTTTTCCTGACTGATCCAGCTGCAAAATTTCCCAGCGGTCACGTGACCCGAAAAATTTGTCAAAAGGATACTTAGTCACCTTAGCGGTTCAGACTCATCATCAAAATGACTGATTTCACTGCTAAATTCCAAAAGTTGAAGTTGGGCGAGGCTGCTAAGGCCGACGAATCCTCATTTCCAAAATTGAGTGCCGAACAAAACGCTTTGGCTGCTCAATTTATCACCTTGTCCTCCAGATTCGATGAGGTTGAATCCATCGTTGCATTGAACGATGGTTTGAGATCTCAAACTTTTGTTGCCGGAAACGTTCCTTCCAAGGCCGACTTGATTGTTTTCGAAAAGGCCTTGCCAATTGCTTCCAAGTGGACTTCTGCCCAAGACTTGGCTGCCTACAGACATATCTTGAGATGGGTTGATCTCGTCCAAAACACTCTTTTCGAAGTTCCACAAGACCAAAAGTTGGTGTTGAACTACGACGTGGAGCTTCCAAGAGAAGTGAAGGAGAAGAAGAAGGCTCCAGCCAAGGATGGTAAGGATGGTAAGGACTCCAAGGCATCCAAGGAGGCCCCAGCAAAGGAAGCCCCAGCTAAGCAAGGTGCTCCAGGTGAGAGAAAGGAATTGAGTGAAGAAGAAAAGAAGGCCAGAGCTGAAGCTGCTAAGGCTAAGAAGGCTGCTAAGGCCAAGGCCAAGGCAGAACAAGACGCCAAGAAGCAAGCCGAAGCCGTTCCACCTTCCCCAGCATTGATCGACTTCAGAGTTGGTTTCATCCAAAAAGCTGTCAAGCACCCTAATGCCGACTCATTATACATGTCCACCATTGACATGGGAGATGAAGAAGGTCCAAGAACTGTCTGTTCTGGTTTGGTCAAGTACATTCCTATCGAAGATATGCAAGAGAGATATGTTGTGTGTATTGCTAACTTGAAGCCAGTCACCATGAGAGGTGTCAAGTCCTGTGCTATGGTCTTGTGTGCTTCCAACGAAGACACTGTCGAGTTCGTCAACCCACCAGCCGGTTCCAAGGCTGGTGACAAGCTCTTCTTCGAAGGTTTCGATGGTACTCCAGAGAAGCAATTGAACCCAAAGAAGAAGGTCTGGGAAACTTGTCAAGCTCTTTTCTCCACTAATGAGAACTTTGAAGTTACTTACACCGAAGAAGGTAAGGAGCCAAAGAAGTTGGTCAATGCCAAGGGTGAACTCTGCAAGAACTCCACCCTTGTTAAGGCTGACGTCAAGTAATCAGATTTCATGCCTCATAGTTTGATAATTGGATATCTAATGTAGCTACTATAATATGTACTGTATAGATAGAAACGTAACTTATGATTCAACATCTAGAAATAACTTTTAGCTTTACTTGTTGTATAATGATTGGTATCGTTTTGTGACTCACAAGCTTGTGGTGTAATGCTTACTTTGAGAATGGTATGATTGGCTCGGAGTTGATAATATATCGGAAATTAAAACACTTGGCCCCCTGCAAGGAAAGCGAAGATTAAAATACATCAAAAGATGAATAATTGCTTACATTCCGAGCATGTCCCAGTTTTTAGCGAATGCTTGGATTCATCAATAACAAAACCTTTCATTGTACGGCGCAAACCCACAATTACCATGATGAGAACATCACAGTTCCACAATCACACAAAGTAGCAGAAGCCAAAGAGGATCTTTGGAAACGACCAATGATTTCTCAGAAGTTTCATGGGCTTTCAGGACTCAAGTAGGTGACTCATGAATTATTGCTGCTTATGTCATAATTAGTTTTCTAGTCTAAATAGTGCACCCACGCACCATCATATTGGTAAATATTTCACTACTCATTCTTTATAAGTCTTCAATAATACAATGATCGTCAAATCCAGAGTAAAGCTTAAGGATAAGAATGTGGCACTCACTCTTGTACCGCAAGACTCAGAGGACTTATGGTACATCTACAATCTCTTGAGTGTGGGAGATATTGTGCAGATAATGACCCATAGAAATGTCAAGAAGGGTAATCAGGCGGTGGCTCAAAAGGGTAAAAGCAAGATGGAAAAGATGTTGGTCAAGTTGAAGTTGAGTGTGGAATCCATTGATTATGTTGCATCAGATGAAGGAATGCGTTTGAGTGGTAAGTCATTGGAGCCTAATGAGCATGTTCCTTTGAACAGTTACCATACTGCAGAGGTTGAATTAGGTAAAGACATCACCATTTTGAAAGAAAGCTGGGACGAGTATGATATGAAGGTTCTTGATGACTTGACTTCCATCGAAAAAAAGGCAGACATTGGGGCAATTGTATTACAAGAAGGTATTGCACATCTTTGCTACGTGACTGATTCCATGACTAAGTTGGTTACCAAGGTGGAGAAGTCTATTCCTAGAAAGCACAAGGATTATGGGTCAAGTGAGGTCGAGAAGGCCATGGAAAAGTTCTACACAATGGTCATCGACACCATGGCCAGAAACTTCGATTTCAACAGGTTGAAGGTGGTGATCATTGCATCTCCAGGATTTGTTGGTAGGACCTTATATGATAAGATTATACAAACATGTTCTAATTCCACCAATGAGTCTTCAAAAATTTATAATGAAATATTGAAGAATAAGCAGAAATTTTTGGTGGCCCATTCTTCAACGGGATATTTACAAGGATTACAAGAAGTTTTGGAAGAACCTTCTACCAGAAAGCGTCTCAGTGATACACGCTTCTTGAAGGAATCTGAAGTGCTCGAGCAGTTCCATCAGGCATTGAATTTAGATGATGATAGAGCATGGTACGGCTTGGATGAAGTCACCAAAGCCATCGACTTAGATGCCGTGAGGTACTTGATGATAACAGACACGTTGTTCAAGAGTGATGATATTCAGCAAAGAAAGCACTACATTGATTTAGTTGAAAGGGCAAAGTATAATGGTGCTGAAATATTCGTATTTTCTAGTTTGCATGAGTCGGGTGTTCAATTGAACCAAATGACCGGTATCGCAGTCTTGTTAAAATATCCTGTTCCTGACTTGGATGATTCGGATGAAGAGTAGGGTAGTCTATTGTAATTGCATTATTAAAACACCCAACATTAAAAGCGCCAGTTTAAGTAGATAAAATATATAGAAACTTCGATGAATAATGCTATGGAAAATAACAAGTAGTTTTAGCTTTTGATACCTCACCGTTGAGGTATTCTTAAATAAGTGAAAGGGAACTATTAACAATTTTTGTATGATGCTGATGAGTTGTAATTGGGCCGATGCTGAACGATGCATTAAATTGAAGTAATGTGTTTGAAGGACGCTTTTCACATCCAATAATAATTTGCTATGCTTCATTAATATTTTGGACCTTTTCGATGTACCATACTTTACCTCCTCTCCTGTAAATTAACATATCTTGAGCCAAACCCAAAGCCAAACCCAACAAAGTACCATTTCTAACATAATTTTTTACCTGAATACGACTCAAATGATAGTATTTACCATAAGCAGCAGAAAACATACCAGCAGCCACAGTAGTATTTATGAAATCCTTAGTCCCTGCTCTGATATATGTATCAAGAATGTATTCCAAACCAAAAAACCCACTTACTGAGATCGAATACTTCAAGCCTTGACGTACAGCATTCTTACCGCCATTTACGATCATCACATAGTTCTTCTTCTTATGATAAAAATACCATCCTCCCACTGTACGAGGAAGTCGATGACCGTTTTCAGTCAAGTATCTCAAGGATGACGACTTGAGCCCATCGTAAAATCCTGCCAAACCACCAACAATTCCACTAGTTATACCAAGTGCTTGGAGTCTTTCGTATGGAAGGAGATGAAACCGTTCGTTGATACGGATATCAGGTGCTATATTGGAGACACCATCCATTATGTTAAGGTAGTACGATTTGTGCAATGAGTTATTTCACTGCGACGAGTTACACAAAATCACATCTTATTGAACTATACATGAGTTTCGGGAAACAGGTAATACAGCAGGGTATAGGAAGGAACTAATATCATATCAGTACAGATGGGCAAACAATGCTACCGAAAGTACACACTTCAAGCTGGTTCGGCTTAGTATTGACCTCTAATTGGCCAAATGCATACCTGGACTGTTTCTTAAAAGTAATTGAAATATAGCAGATAAGCCGCTTATTGATCCAAAATAGATTTGACAAATTCCACATAGTCGACGTTTCCGTCAGCTGTGACATTGACACCTTTCAATAATTCGTCAACTTCGGAATCATTCAACTTCTCTCCGATCGAAGTCAAGATGTATCTCAATTCTCCGACACCAATGTATCCGGTTTGCTCCTTGTCAAAAACTTGGAATCCCTTGATGTAGTCCTCTGGCAATCCCAATGGCTTGAAACCATCTGGTCTGCCAATGATCTTTTGGTATGTGTCGAAATCGAATTCGTTGGACTTAATGGAGCTTTGCAACTCAGAAATCTCAGCCAAAGTTGGGTTTTGGCCGACGGCTCTCAACAAGTCTCCCAAATGTTCGACAGGGATCTTGCCGGTACCCTTCTTGTCGAAGAGAGCAAAAGCGTCCTTATAGGTTTTGGTGTTTTGGGACTAGGAGTTAGTACTAAGACTTGCATATAGAATTCTAAGATGCTGGACAATCTAGCGGTCGCTTTAAACACCTTGGTCTGCTAAATCATTAGATACGTACCATGTTGTGTAAATGATTTGTGACGGTGTTGTTGTACTTTTCTCAAACGTAAACAATAATGTTACCGATCTACCGTATTACGTAACCGATCCGAAGTTGGTTCACACACGACATATGTCTAGACTCCAATGTAGTTTAACGGGAATGGGAAACTGGGTTGACGTTAGCTTAGTCCGATAATACACTCCAGTTCTATGTTCTTCGAGATCTAAAACGCCGTAAGAAGTGATATTTTTTAATCAAGTTTTTGGTCTTGCGGCATGGACGTACGAGTGTGGTACAATTGCAGACTCATTTAAACAGGAAAAGGTAGGGAAACCACTTGAATTCGACCCTTCAGGACTACGAAAACTTTCTCATAGCAGTGAAGTATTTCGGATATATTGGCAAACCAAGTTTGTTGATTTTTCCCATGCTATTATTCCAAGATTTCCACAGTCACAACTTTAACCAATACCCTAGATCCCAGCATAGTCGATTTCTGATCCTATAATAGCAAAACTAGAGGAAAAATTCAATATCCAAGTCAACTTATACTTTTTCTAAATTTTTTTCGTGTTGAACTTCACAGATATGAAGCCATTTAATCTCAATACATCAGCTTAAATAGTGAATTTTGCAACCCTCGCGCTAATGTGAGATCACAATTCCCTTTACTCTGTGTAAAATGACATTTGTATATTCTGACCTGGGGTATCAGGATTCCTATGACCATAAAAGGTTCTGTTCCTTTCGATGATCCTAAAACCACAATCCGGTACCAAAAATTGGGACACACTCTCAAGGTAAAATATGTGCAGTTAAATTTTCGCGTCTTTATTTATCTCCATATTGCGATTCATCCCATATCATCACATTGGAAGTAAATTTATAGGATCAGAAGCTCACTGAATCTGAAGTCTTTAAAAATTGATCACGCCAGTGATGTTGAATGTATCGGACCTCGGGAACCTATCCCAGTATGCAAATGGGCTGGCAAAGAGAAGGAAGATCGATAACCTGGAGAAGTTCCGTCCAGGCTATATCATGAAAGTTACTATTCGAAACTTCACAACATACAGTTATGCCGAGTTTAACTTATCTCCATCACTCAATATGATCATTGGACCTAACGGAACGGGTAAAAGTACTTTAGTTGCAGCGATTTGTTTGGGATTGGGTGGAAAGCTAGATCTCATCAAACGGAAAACAATGAAGTCCATGATCAAAAGTGGTGAGACTAAAGGATCCATTGAGATCATCATTAAGGACGTGGATGGAAAACCCCCATTGAAGATCCTACGTACTTTTACTGAAAAGGAATCCACTTGGACGCTAAATAATAAAAGCACGAATGAGAAGTCAATCAAGCAAAAATGCCATGCATTGAATATTCAATTGGATAATTTATGTCACTTTTTACCGCAGGAAAGGGTTGCAGAGTTTGCAGGGCTTTCTCCGGATAAACTTTTGCTAGAAACTGAGAGAACTCTCGGTGATGGTCATCTTTTACAACAGCACGAAAGTTTGATTTCAATTGATGGCGAAAGGCATCAACTAGAATCAAGGATCCATAATTTGGAGGAAATATTGTCAAAATTGAGAGAAGAAAAGAATGCACTTGAAGAGGAGGCACAAAAGTATAAAGAATATGAGAGGGTAAGTCAAAATTTGAATAATCATATCCAGCTATTACCTTTTGCTCAATTGTCTGATTTAAAAAAACAACAAGGAGATTTGAAACAACAAAAAGATGAAGCAAAGGCCAAGCTAAATAAGTTTAAGATTCTGATTTCTCCAATTTTATCCACAGTTGATGAAGCAAGAACCTCTGTGCAATTAATTGAAGCAGAACTCAAAGAGCTCAAAAACAACAATGAGCAAATTCGCAGTAAATTCGTTGATGAGAAGAAGGAATATGAGAAGTTGTCATCTGAGATCGATAGATTGATTTCTACTTTAGATGCTTTGAATAACAAATCAAGTGATAAAAAAACGCAATTGGAAAAATTGAAAGCCGAAAGGGAACAATTGATAAAAAGCAGAAGTAAAATTCAAGTTGTTGATGATTCAGAATATAAGGAAGCAATAAATCTTTCAAATGCAAAGAAAGACTTAATTTATTCCAGAAACTCACAAATTGAGGTCCTTAATGACACTTTAACTCGTCCTCACAATATTATCAAGCAAATGATCAATGAAATAAGAAGATTTGAAGAAAAATTGAATAGTAAGGATAAACTTGATGTATTGGAGCCTTCCCCTAGATATCAAAATCCAGTCCGAGATGGTTCTTATAGAGCACATGTTGAGTTGAGAACAAAACCAGAATTCAAAGGATTATATTGGGAAGCACCAGTAGTTTGTTGTGATACTACGGATAAAAGTTATGCCCATTACTTGGAAAAGGTTATAGATAACAACACATTATTCTCCATTACAGTGGCCTCACAAGACAACTACAGAAGGGTTACGGATTATGCATTTAAAGCGAAGAAATTAAACTTTCCAATTAGAGTTACCAACTCAAAGGAAAAGCAGAAGCCACCATTAGCATTAGATAAACTTAAAGAACTTGGATTTCTGGGATACTTGTCCGATTTCATTTCAGGTCCTGAAGAAGTGTTGAATATGTTGTATGATACTTCCAAAATCCACATGATTCCAGTTTCAAAAAGAAGTTTGAGTGATGAGGAGATTCAGAGATTAACTTCTTCCGATAAGCAAGTACCATTTCGGAAATTCATCGCTGGGGATCTTTTATTTACAGTACTGAGATCAAATTATGGCTCGAGACAATTATTCTATTCAACCGAGAAAATTAATCCTAGATCTCATTACTTTGGTTCAACAGGTCTCACTAATGAAGCAAAGCAAGATCTCGAAGAAAAGATAAAGGAACTCAAGTTTAGAGAAAGAGAAGCCAAAGCAGAGGTCAATTCTATCCAAAATGAAATAAAATTAGTCGATGATGAGAAACAAATTTTAATGCATGAACTGGAAATTCATCAGCGAAAACTCGACGAACTTCGTCATTTAAAGAGTACACAAGCAAACCTAGAAGGTAGATTGAAATCAAAAGAAGAGGCAATAAAAACATTAGAGCGGGAATCACAGAAGGTTTATACCGAAAAAATTAATCAAGTCCAAAATGAAATACAGGAAATGTATGTTCAAAGGAGTGAAAGGACAACTGTGATTGCAGAATATTCAAAGCAACTAGCAGAAAATGATATCGACGTAAATTTGAAAGAAATTAGCGTGATTCAGGCGCATAATAAAGAAGCCAATATCAGGATACTTATTGATGAAATAAAAGTAAAGTTGGAGGAATTGAATAATCATGTTCAAGAAACTAAAAGGAAGTATAATGAGATCAAGAACAGTCAAGCGGCGAATGATATTAAAAAACAAAGTGAAAAGTACACCCCAGAACAAAAAGAAATATTAAGTAACCTAGCTCAAGAGTATATGGAACGAGAAACCTTCACCGAAAATTTTATTAGAGAAAAGATTCAACAGTTAGAAAATGAGAAGTCAATAAAATCTACTGCAGATCAAAGCTCAGTCGAAACCTTGAACAAGAAATTAGATGAAATTAGCAGAGCAGAAAATGATTTACCTAGAATTATCGAACGTAAAGACAAATTAGCTGCCAAAATTGCATCTATCAGAGAAAAATGGGAACCAGAGTTGACTAACTTGGTGAATCAGATATCTATGGCATTTAACAAGAGATTTTCAAACGTTGCCAGTGATGGAAGAGTGGAATTATCTAAAAGCGAGAGATTCCAAGATTGGAAATTACAGATTTTAGTCAAGTTTAGACAGGAGTCAGAATTAAAGATCTTAGACCATCAGCTGCAGTCTGGTGGTGAAAGAGCGGTTTCAACCATCTTCTTCATCATGGCTTTGCAGGGATTAACAGATGCTCCATTTCGAGTTGTTGACGAAATCAACCAAGGTATGGATCCAAAAAACGAGAAAATGGCACATAGATACTTGGTTCATACAGCTTGTCAAAATAACAAGTCACAATACTTTTTAGTCACTCCAAAATTATTAACAGGTTTATATTACCATCCAGATATGGTGGTACATTGCATATATACAGGGCCCTTCATCGGACCAGTTGAGAAGAATTCAACGAATCCAGACTATATGGACTTTGTTGGATTAGGTATCAGAGCCTCAGGTTAATAAAATTCCCCATTATTTTTGGAGTAGAAATTCTATAGCCTGATTTAATCTCAACTTGTACTCTTCTTCACCCAACAAATCGATTAATAATGGGATTGTCAAACCTGATGTTCCTCCAGACAATGCAAATCTGATTGTTTGAAAAATGTCTTTTTTTTTAAATTGAGGATTAGCTTTGACCAAAGAATCAATATTAGCTTCGAATTCATGAGAAGGGAGGGATACAAGCTGTTGAAGAAGTTGCACAGATTCAGAAGTAGGCACTTTGCTGATTTCAGAATAATTCACTGGCGAAAAAATGTATTGGTGATTTGACAAGATTTCATCTAAGTTAGACAAGCTAGGACCAACGTATTTAACCACATTCTTATAGAAATCTTTACTAAACTTGTGACCGGTAGCTTCATTAAATTTGCCATAATTATTTTCAACCAAGTCAGAGAGTTTTTTTGGGTCTTTCACGGCTTCTGTTATATGATGTTTGTTAAAGAAATATAATTTTGAGTCATTAATCTTCGCATTTCCCTTCGTCAAATGATCAAGTGAAAAGCTTCTAATAATTTCCTGTAAATTCATTGACTCGCTTATGCTGACACCTGGGATTTCTCTTGGAGGAGACCAGCCAAAAAGTGCCACGAAATTAACTATAGCTTCAGGCAAAATCCCCTTGTCTTTCATACTTAATATTCCTATGTCACCCTGTCTTTTTGAAAGTTTTTTGTCACTCAAGGAGGTCAAAAGTGGGATGTGGACGTATGAAGGAGGTTCCCAACCAAAAGCTCTGTATAAGGCGATGTGTTTAGGGGTAGAAGGGAGCCATTCTTCTCCACGAATCACATGTGTTATTTTCATCAAGTGGTCATCAATAACATTTGCAAAGTGATAGGTTGGAAATCCATCAGATTTCATGATCACAAAGTCATCGTATCTTCTGTCGGTATAATTGTATTGTGGTTGAAGGTCTAGCTTTCCATGGAGTAAATCTTCGAATTTTTCGTACTTATCAGGCGATTTAAACCGTATAACCCCTTCTTCATCAAGATTACTAGCTTCATGAGCACATTTTCTATCGTATGTTACTGTAGTGGGTGGTTTAAGATCCATTGCAGACTCTCTCAAAGAGTTCAATCTTTCTTTAGAACAGGTACATTTATAAGCTAATCCTTTGTCCAACAATACTTGCACGTATTTCTGGTAAATTTCTGTTCTTTCTGATTGTCTATATGGACCATAGGGTCCTCCATTCTCGGGCCCTTCGTCGATTTCCATGTTGCACCATTTTAAGCTGTCGTAGATGTTTTGTTCTGCATCAACAACCAACCTGTTTTGATCGGTATCTTCCAAACGAAGAAGGAACTGGCCACCAGTGCTTTTTGCGAGAAGATAATTATATAAAGCTGTTCTTAATGAGCCCAAATGTAAGTATCCTGTAGGTGAAGGAGCAAATCTTGTTCTGACTGGACTAGTGGGCTGAATTGATGGGATATCCTTAGGTGCTTTTTTCTTGAGCAAATTGCTGCCTCTAATAGACTTTGAGTACCATTTGCGTTGATAGTAGACGTTAAACCTGAATTTCAACAAGGAATGGATCTGAATTTCTGGTCGGGCCCTCATACTTTGTTGAGAAGATGGGGCCTTTGGGTTTCTTTTCCCCAGACTGCGGTTACCACTTCGCACCAAATTTTTCACAAATAGAGATTTTAACTGTACCAAAGAAAAGACATCCCACTATGGACATATACCAGACCAGAGTATTGGCTGGCGGGACTTCAGGTGGAACCACAAATGGAGCTCTGAACACTATTTCCTCATTACCTGCATCTTTATCGACTCCAGCTGGTACAGGGATCAATACATCTATTCCACTTGATAATCAACGCTTCCAGTTGTATAAGGGTATACTGAACAAATTCTACTCTCACAAGTCGTTTGATCTCCTGTCTGATATGGAGTTCTTGCCTTCAATCCAGTCAGATAGTTTATTGAACTCTACTCCCACGTTGGGACAACCCGAGTTGACCACTCCAGTTGCATCGCCAAGTTTTCAGTACAATCGAATCAACGACTACCACCACCATCCAAAGGCCAACAGAAACAGCTTTTCAGCAGCTTCAGAAGGAGGCACTACACCTAAGACACGGATGGCTTATATGGCACATTCACCCAAAAGAACCCCTCCAAACCCCAACGGTATGCCGATGAGAAGAAGAGTGGTCAGTGCCAATCAAAGTTCACAATATCATGATTACAACTCTTTAGACCAAAACTATATGATCCAAAATAGAATAAACCAGTATGGTAATAGAAACTGGTGATACTTGTCAAAGTTTCATTTTTCCTTTAATTTTCATATCTTCAACCTAATGTACCTTGCTTCCCATCCATTTGTTTAATGCAGTTAACGTCCAAAATCACTTTCATTCACACAATTTCTCTCTACACCAATACATGGTATATAGCTAAGAAAGCTCCCTTTGCAGAGTGATAAGTGCTAATTTTTCATTTTTCTCCATTCTTCATTTGTTTCATCCTCCAATTCCATTGTTAAACATTCCTCTAATCATGACCTTGCATTTTTCTTCATTTCGTTATGTTTATAGTATGATAATACGACGTTCATCTGTTTTTATCTGTATATTTATGGAAAGATTCGATCATCTAGAGCATGTTTTTGTTGTATCACTATTTTGGATTTCTTTGCCACCACTTTACTGTTAAGTGCATTCCTACAATATCCATAAAAGAATACCAATTTCTCTCAACGAAAATGGAAGGAACAAATGATTGATTTACAAAATTCACTATTATACATTAATGGTATTACATCTTACAGTGACTGAACTCAATCCTAATCTGTCAAATTCCTCTCACACTTGCTTTCTCTACCTTAAAATCATCCTCTTTATGTCCCAGTTTTTGCACCCGATTGGTGCAAACACGACCATCCCTTATAAGGATGGCAAACCTTAACAAGTAAGACACACAACTTCTTCTCTTAAAATGGCAGGATCAGACAATAACGACGTCGACAAGGTCCTGAAAGATACTATCAAGACACCTACCGCTCAGAACTATGAAGACATCATGAATGACGTGGATGATCTCAAGAAGAACCTTGGTTCAATTGCAAGATCAGTACTCAATTTGACAAGTCACTCACTTAATGAGGTCAACGAGAAGGCCAAAAGTTCATTGAATATCTTCAGCGATTTCGATAAAGAGGTTCGAGAGCGGGCCAATCAATTGGCCGAAGAATACCGCAGTTTAGGCGTCTCTTCTACAGATATGAATGAAGGGTCTTTAAACACTGATGAGCGGAAGTACCCCAGTTTTTACGAGGTGAGAGACAATTTCCACAAGCAGATGCAAAAGGATCCATTTGAAGGATTTTTTTCTTCACTGGGACTACCATTCGGAGGATGGGGATTCGGAGAGGGATTTCACAGCCATTTCAGAGGCCGGAACACCCCTTTTGGATATTTCTCCATCAAACAACCCTCAATTCGCAATTACAATGATTGCTTGGACAAGAACGGAGAATCTTTGTGGGACTCAGAGGGCCATTGGAGATGCTTATTTCCCAATAGTGAGGTACCGGTAGAATACTTGAAGTACAAGAATGAAAATTTCCCTGACAAGATTCTCACCAAAGAAGACTTTCAACAAGCCGTCCGTGAAGCTGGTGCCGAAAATAAAAGTGGGGCAATTGATTTGGGTACTAAAGGTACATTCTTCAAGTCTTTCGAAGATCTTATGGGCTGGAAGAGTGTTATGTACAAGCATGCTAAGCAAGAAAGAGAAGAAAGAAGAAGAAACAGAAAATTGGGCATGTGTCACAATTCCAGCGCGGAGACTTTCTCCAAACAGGAGGTTTCTGAAGTACCAGCTGCCAACAAGTCGATTATTTCCACTTCTCTGCAGTCCACTCTTAACATGAATCAAGATTCCCATGAAGTGCAAATGAATGAGATTCGTACGGAATATTATAATGATGGCACGCTGGTTACAAAAACCATCACCAAGTCCAAACCATTTGATGCTAAGGACTGGGTAAACGTCACCGAGGAAGTGGACCATGGAAGGACCAAGAATGCCAATGGCAGTGGATGGTTCTGGAATTCCAAGGACGAGTAAACAATTAGCTTCAGCGATTGATCATGCTTGCTTTTATCTTCTCAGCGATACGTGACTTTCATCTTGTCAACACTTTGTAAATAGTGGGATCTCAACTCCTAATGACAAGTCGCAGTCAGTATATATAGTTATGGATGAAATGATGAAATTATGAATATTCACAGTGCGTAGCTATGTAGCCAAGGAATGCTATCTTGGAACGATTGTCTTCATAAAAAACTTATTAATTGCACTGGACATCACAATATGCTTCCATGAACCCTTTCTGGCACCTGTCAAAATGCTCCCAAAGGTGTCCTTTGTTTTGTTAATTGTCTAACTAGTGCTCACTAAACTCTCATCAAGACCTCACTAGTTTCTCTCACTAATTCTCACTAAACTTCTCAGCCACTAAATTCCATAGTGCACCAAAATTACCAACAGAAGAAGAGAGGGCAATTGATAGTAAAAAAAGCCCCATCTATTCGGTTCTGCAATCAATTCACCTCCAAATTTGCCTGATATTGAACGTTTGCTCGAGGAAAAAGCTTTCACACTCTATCCTATCACTATATCTGACCATTATCTGGGGCATTCGTCACCAACCTTCAGTATTCTCACGTGTACCGTTTATCATCAACTCACCTTAGTCTTCCACTACAGTCATGAATCCATTGAACAAGATCATCTTCTTGTCAGCATTTCTTGCATCTGGATTCCTTCTTATCTTGTTGTCATGTGCATTGTACGACACCTACAAACCATTGTGGGTGATTCTCATTTTCCTTCTTGCCCCCTTGCCAAACATCTGCTCCCAAGCCATTGATAACTCAAGAGACGACTTCTTAACTTTCAACAACAGCGACGGCGATGCGCCTTCCACTTTCCTGGAGTTCTGCAAGTCGCTCACCGGGTTCTTGATTGTAAGCGGAATAGCATTGCCTTTGACTTTCTATCATACTCGGCTTATTGAGTTCGGGTCAATGATAATGAGTATCATCGGTGGTTTGATTGTTTACGGAGACATCATAGTGTTCATCTGGTTTTTCAGTGAACAAGAAGAAGAAAATGATGATTTCAACTTCTAAAACCTGCGTCCATCATAAAATCTTGTTGCCGACCTTGAAACTATTGCGAGAACTTTTTGGCGGTTTACCTATGCTTCATTTCTATCATTGTCTGGTACGTTCTTTATATGCTTGTACGTGAAGCTTGTTGTCTTGAAGGCATCAATTATAGAATAGTGTTCGCCACCTTATCCATAAAATATAAGTGGTATTTCACATTTGTATAGTCCCTCATGTATTTAGAGATATCATTTACATCAGAATTATTCATTATTCATCTTGCCCTGTAGATCCGATTAATATTTCTAATATTCGTTTCAATTCATGTATTCATTTAACTATCTAATATTTTAGTTTAATGCCACTAATAATACTATAACAATTATAGTCAATATTACAATAGTGACTAAGCTTCCATTTTCTGCCACTCTTTTACGGAATACACTTAATTTATGTGTGGCAGAATTCAACCGTTGCTGGGAAAGATCAACCCCTTGTTCCAAATCATTCAACATGATCAAATGCTCGTCTAATTCGCTGTTTATGGAGCGGCCCATCGAGTGCTGTCTTTTGATGGATGCGTGTAGAATATCTAAACTTTGGTCCTGCTCAAGTAATGTCTGTTGATGCTGGGCAAATAGCTGCTGGTTGGTTTGTGCGTCGAAAGATTCGGTATCTGTTTGTGAGTCTTCATCACTGTAAGGTTTGAATGCTCTTGTGCCCATTAATTCGGTTCGGAGTTCTTCACTGTCTTCATTTGGATCATCTCTAAATCTCACAGATTTTGACCTCTTAGTTTCTTCTTTTGTTATCAGTTTTCGTTCAAATCTATATTCATCCACAGTAATGAAAGCGTCCTCCAATAACACACCCAATGCTTGGTCATAGCGCGATACGTTTTCTTCAAAGGAGCTTATGAGATTATCAACCCCTTCTGTATGAGGTTTGAGGTGTATTATATCGTCTTGAATGTAGTTTAGTAACTTGAGTATTTTTTGGAGTACACTGATTATGTCAAAGTTATCATCTGCAGACGGTGTTAATTTGAGAGTATCGATAAGCCTTTCTCTTTCCTCAAGAATGCCTTCGAGTGAATCTAGTTGTATGGAACATTTCGATATTGAAATACCTACGTCTTTGACAGAAGGCATGTTATAAATTAATCAATAATGGCCACTGGTAAATGGGAAATGACCAAGATCTCTAGCAGGATGATGCAATTTTTTATAGGGAAAATTTAGCAGCGCAATCTATATGAATATGAATACTCTATTATGGGCTCTGGAGTCTGGATTCGAAGAGCTTTGATGATTTTGGTGGCGGATTTGTGTGATTAAAAGTGCCTCACTTTACGGGTAGATAAGGAATAATTGGCCTGGTTACTACGCGACCAATAAAGGTAGTGTACCACCACATACATTAATTTACTGGTGTCTCTTGTTCTTGAGGGAAGTTATACAAGATATTTGAGAAAGATTGATCCTGTTCAATTTTTGGTATTTTGAAGACCTAAATAATTTTGAATGGATAAATAAACGAAAGAAATTCACCAATAGGTTTATATAGGATGAAAATCGGATTCCTACAATTCGATGAGGGTAATTTATCACCTTGAAAAGCTTAGCGTTTTTTGTATCCTTTTACAAAAATCTAACTAACATCTCATGATTTTCCAAAATCAAGTGGAAAACCTCTGAACTTGATTATGATTAATGTCTAGTTAGTTATTTTTATTTCTAATTACCTTATTAATCAACATTGTGATGTCAAGATTGGATTTCTATTTGGAAAAGATTACAGGGATAAACTGCTATATCGAAGGGGAGAGATGACTTAGTATCGCTCACCACATCTCTTACAACCTCAACACTCTAAGAAGCAATCTAGGGATGATAGCATGATAGGATCAAGAACATAAATAATTGTGATTGTGAGTATCCTGGTAACTCCTGATAATCTCGAAAATTTCTGCTAATCAATAATAGGAGCCAGGAATGGCCTCATATTATCTATCTAGATACCCAGCGGTGGTCTCCGAGTTCCAAACAACTGTCTATGAATGAACAGTTGAAATGGTACATTAGCAAACACTAATTATTACTTCCGGTAAAATCTCGAATGCAGTGCCCTTACGTAAATTCAATGAGGGATGGAACGATTTTCATTTGTTTCAAATAACTTTTAGCAAGGATCTTGCAGAAGTTTCTTGCTTGACAAAATTTTACACTAATAATTGTTAAAAAAATGAGGATTAGAACAGTCCTCGAAGAAAGCTTTTGAGTGCCTCATTATGTATTATTACTCAAATATTACCTCTACTTCAGGATACATGACCATGATATGTGGCTCATAACTAATATTTGATTATCTAGACCAACCATGCAATTAGGAAGTGAAGTATTATTTATTGGTGATTAATGCACTTTTTCTTGATGCGTCACAATAAAAATCCAAAAAGTGAAATAGGGACTGATCTCCTATCATCAAAAATTTTGGCCTTACAGGATCCCTGACAAAACATAGCTCTTTCATCAATAGACAAGAAGTTTATCGACGAAACATACAGTAATTAAGTAATTTCAACGTTGCAGCTAGGCATTGATTGGTTCGCTTTTGACAGCTCGGGCAGATGGAAATCTACAATTTAATCAGGTCAATTGATTTCCTAAAAAAAGAAAAAGAACTAAGAAATTGATTTAAATCCATTCGTGAATTCGTAACCATAATCGGTATTGTATCCATATTGAGGTGGTAAACGATAATGCTTAGAACATTCATCATTTTTATCAATGTATGAATTTAGTTTCTGCTTCATATCAGGTTTGGTTCTGAAATCCTGTGAGTAAAGTGATGGATGTCCCATGTAACAGTTTGTAAGAGGGAAACACAGAAGCCCCGCCTCCTTTAAGCTGTTGTGAAGTAGGAGGTTTAAAGAGGTGACTTTTCTTATGGTTCCAGCGGCAATCTCACCATCGAAGTAACCAATTGTGTAATAATTATCAATAGTAGGATCAAAAAGATAGGCACCCCAGTATGGCCCATTTTTCGCGATTTCTCTGGAAAGCACTAACTTGTACTTTACACCTTCCTTCCACTCTAGAGGATACATGGTACAAGTAGTAATACTGTCTTCCCTTTCACAATCTCTAAACAAGGTATTGTCTTTAAGACCAATTAATCTGGCTCTTACAATTTTCTTACGATCCAAAACCAACAAACCGAAATCGATTGTTACTCCAGGCAAAAGTTCAAATTCAGAACCATAGAAAAAGTCCGAGGTTGTAGCTGGCTTTACCAATATATCTTGCTCTACTCGATTGTAACCTTCTATGGAATGTTTAGGTTCATAAGAAACGTCTTGATTATAGGCTTCAAAGTGATCGCCATGATATGCTGACACAATTGAGATTAGTAAGGAGATATTTAAGAATTTATTGAACTGCATTCTACCCGTGGAAAATAATTAAATTCAAATCTTATCATCAAGTGATTATATACTATTCAATCTGTTTTAATCTAAATTTAATCCAAAGAGAAGCCAATAATGTAAGGAGTGGAAATTGCAAAATTAATTCTGGATTCTAGGTACAAGTTGGAAAATCTGTAGTGCTGATATTAGAGAGGACAACAGGAACTCTGATACATCGAAGCCTTTTAAGTACAATGCAGATCAGATTCAACTGGTTTATTAGCTAAAAAAGTGATTCGTTACAGCGCAGCAAAGGCCCGTTTGAGCTTTTCGACATTCCGAAACTGGATTAATGAAGTAGTCACGCCAAATTCCAGCTAATCTACAGGGAACTCCATATGTTAGGAAATCATCAGTTGATTAAGGATGAGAAGAAGTTTTCTCAATGGATTTAGAAATGATCAAAGTTGACACGTATTGAATAAGTTAAGGGTCTGACAGAATGTTTGTTTCTGAACTTTCGAGAGAGTATCAATGATTTTCTTGACTTGTCCATCTCAGATGACTTGTCCATCTCAGAAGAAGAAATATTTGCCAGGTAACTTTAATATTCTACTTACGAAAGATTGCAGATGCACCAACAGCCCACTTGGTTTTGAATAGTCTCTTATTTTGTAACACTTTCGTTGACATTGAAACAATACATATGTCCAGATTGACTTTTTGAGTAGTAGTGTCACCACTTCTTGTTGATTCCTTCTCAATAAAGAGATCGTAGTGTATCTAATTTCTTGCATAATTTAAGCTCAAGATGATCAATAAATAGATTATTTTCAACTATACGAATTTGAGACAAAAGAAATTCTGCAATAATCTATATCAATCGGCACACAACGTAGATATGGAACAGATTGAAGGCCTACAGCTTCGTCAGAAAGATTAATTACATAAAAATTCTAAAAAAAATTATGGGATTGGAATATTACCTCTCCGAAAAGTACTTTTCATGCTTATAATTGAGGTGGGATAAGTCCATTTACGAAATAGTACTCATCATTGTAAAGATATCCAGTTTGGGGTGGATATCCAGAATAAAGAGAACAATCATCAGATCTATCAACGTATGTGATTTTTTCATGATGTGTCAAAGCAGCTTTGGTACGGAAATCTTGGGAATAAAGCAATGGAGTTCCAACTATACTGACCGATTGTGGGAAGCAAGTAACTTGGGCCTCCTGTAAACTATCATGGAGAAGAAGGTTAGACGAGGTGATTTTTCTTATGGTTCCAGCGGCAATCTCACCATCGAAGTAACCAATTGTGTAATAATTATCAATAGTAGGATCAAAAAGATAGGCACCCCAGTATGGCCCATTTTTCGCGATTTCTCTGGAAAGCACTAACTTGTACTTTACACCTTCCTTCCACTCTAGAGGATACATGGTACAAGTAGTAATACTGTCTTCCCTTTCACAATCTCTAAACAAGGTATTGTCTTTAAGACCAATTAATCTGGCTCTTACAATTTTCTTACGATCCAAAACCAACAAACCGAAATCGATTGTTACTCCAGGCAAAAGTTCAAATTCAGAACCATAGAAAAAGTCCGAGGTTGTAGCTGACTTGACCAATATATCTTGCTCTACTCGATTGTAACCTTCGATGGTGTCTTTACCTTGAAAAGTCACTTCTTGATTATGGGCCCTATAATTAGGCCCATAATACGCTGTTACGGTGGAGATAAGTAAGGAAATATGTAAGAGTTCGTTGATTTGCATAATACTCGTGATATATAGTAAATTTTGAAATTCGATCATCAGGATATTATATACTTTTCAACTAAGGATTTCCCAATAATGATATGGCCAGAAAATGCAAAATTAATTATTACCGGATTTGAGGTACATACTGGAAAAACTCTGATACTTCGAGACAGCGCTATTATTAAAGAGGACAGCAGGAACTCTGATACATCGAAGCTTGTTAGGAGCAATGCAGATTCGATTCAGTTGATTTCTTCGCTAAAAGATTGATTTGCTACAGCGCGACAAGAGCCTGTTTGAGTTAAAGTAACATTACGAAACTGGATTAATGAAGTAGTCCCTTTAAATAATTCCAGCTAATCGAGAGGAGAGTCGATAAGTTAGGTAATCAGTTGATTAGAAATGAGAAGGATAACTCTCAATGGTTGTAGAAATGATCAAAGTCAACACTGATTGACTTAGCTATATGACGGAATGCTTAGTTCATAAACGAGATCTTTTTCTATTCCGTTCTAAATAAAAATTTTTGGCATAATATTTCGACTTTTAGATAATGAATGTTGCAGTTACACCAAAAGACAATTAATTACTCAAAGTTCAGTGCAGCAATATTTTCAAGCAGTATGTGTGTTAATATAAATGGGATTACTCTACGTAGGCTTGATATTGCAAGCAATTCCATATCTGCTAAATATTGGAGATAGTTTACTTAGAGCATTTGTGATAGATAGATGACTACATTTTAATTAGATAAGTTGATTATCCAAAAGCTAAAAAAATTGCAGGATTGACTTAAAATCTGTTTCAATATTCGTGTCCTCGGATTGAGGGAAATCCATTTGTAAACAGGTACACATCATTTTCGACCATCACGGACTGGGATGGCAAACCAAAATACTTAGAACCTTCATCGTTCATATCAATAGAACTCATATCTCCAATAATTGTCATTTTAGCTTTATATTGGTTCTCCTGTAACTGAAGATGTGGAAGTCCGAAGTGGCTGAGAGTGAATGGGAAGGTAGTAAGTCCAGCAGAAATTAAACTTGGGTAGAGGAGGTAGTTTGAACTGGTGATTCTTACAATATTTTGCTTATTGGCGGCTGTGCCATCGAATGATCCAATTATGTGATTGGCATCAAGAATAGGATCATAGATATTGGCAACCCATTTTATTTTGAATTCTTTGGGATTAGTATCTTTGATTTCTCTGACCACTTTGACAAGTATTAATTCGTACTTCACATTTTCCTGCCATTCAAGGGAAGATATGCTACAAGTGACACCATCATCCTTTTTTTCACAACCAGGATGCAACTTAACATCTCCCAGTCCAAAAAATCTTGCTCTTGTAGTTCTCTTACCATTCAATACTAACAAACCAAGTTCAAACTCTAAATTACCAGGAAGGTAGTATTCAGAACCATAGAAAAAGTCTAAAGTTGTAGCCTTTTCAACCATTATTTCTTGTCTTACTTCATCGAAACCATTGGAATCATGTGGACCTTCAAAAACCACTTCACTGTTAATAGTTCTATAACGCGTCCCATGGAATGCACAAACTGCTGCCGCGATTAAAAGGATCTGTACGACTTTGTTGATCTGCATCATGCTATTTCAAAATGAAATAAAAAGAATATTCCATCAACTTTCAGATATTTTCATCTGGTTGCTTACTTCTTTATATATTTTCTTTAGTTCCAATTTCAGATTATCTGAAAAGTCCAGAACTTATCAGTGTTGACTTCTATGGCAGATAATTTAGCAATTATTTTTTTACATGTTGAAACACTGACTTTCATGTGGAAAAGATAGAAGAAGGAAGCAATTTGTTCGCATTGAAAATTATACCTAGGAGGTCAAGAATCAACCCCAACCCCAACCCCAACAACAAAATCAATATTTTTTGTCTTTGCTAAGGCTTTCTATCGGCTGATCTATTTGAATACATTACTCTTCCATTCTTTGTAACCTTGAACACCCTTGAGTTAATTAAATGCTTCTTAACCATCTGAAGCCTAAATAAGAAAGTGATTATCTTAAATTTTGTAATATGATAACTTAAAGGGTTATGAAAATCCTGTAAGACTCGTAGTTAATTTAAGATGCGAGAGAAGTATATCTGAAATCAACGCAGATTTGGATAGCTTTTCCAATAAAGAAAATAAATGAAAGCAATAAATCAACAAGAGGAATTGATGGCTTTGACTTTCTAAAAAGTTTAATTCTTTGGAGTACCTTAGGTAATTATTAGTATATAATTATCAAAATCAGCATACGGCTTAACAGATTTATTATATTGGTTCTTTTTTATCGGAAACCTCGATCCTTAATTATATCCGAGGTGAAGTTATATTTGATGAGTCTATATATCCTAGAATATAGTACTTGAAAAATAGTAAAGTATAAGAATCCCACATCTCCGCACTTTCAACTGTAACTAGCTGTTGTATATGAATTATTTGGGATATAATCCCATAATATTTTCGTCATTTCTGCACACATCAACTATGGTTCGATATCGAGATTGCCATAGTTCGGAATCAAAGCAAGTCTGGGTATTGGGGAAAGAAGTATTGCCAGAATCTGCTAATGTTTCATAGAGAAAATTTGAGATGCTACAGTACTACTAGTACTACATCCGATAAGACCTCCTATTCAAAAAATGTTAATTATATAGTGGTTACATATACCGATGGAGGTAGTTCGGTCTATTCTACAAAAAAAATTATTGATAACCCCACACATTTGTAATGAATTTCATGTTCCATTTCTCAATTCACACAAAATTAAAGTAGTTTTGTCTCATATAAGTGGAAGAGGTAAAACTGAGATCATTTCCATATTTTAAGGTAACAAGAATGGTATTTTGACTGAGATAGAATTTAGAAGTCGGTTACCTGCTTCTTTAAATATTTTCAATCATGAACTTCAGAGCAGCTTGATTAATTCAAAAATAGTCTCGTGAAGTATTCAATACATAACGGGTTATTGATTTTATCTAAAGGTACATTAGTTCCCTTTAATCTCCAAGAGTGACAATATAATATGAGTTGAAATTGAGGGGAGAATTACATAAGATTCTTCATTATGACAATTAATTTATTTTTAATAGATGTGATTTTAGTGGTGGAAGGCACAAATTAGAAATAATTGATTGGTATGATCTAATAGAGAGATTAATTTAATAGGTGAAGCGATTAACTGCAGCAAGAGTCCGAATTCACCACAAATCAAACAAAATCGGTCAAACCTAGCTGTAAAGACCTTCATATACTATTCCTGTTGTTTCAATTTGCTTTTGTTCAAACTTTTTAATTCATTGCTTGTAACTAGAAAGCTTTACTATCAAAATGCCTCTCAACATCTCTAAACCATTCAATATAAGATGAGAAGTACATTGAACGTATTAATTATAAACTACAAATGCCTCACAAAAATATTTGTGCAGTGTTTGTGTATTTCGAAGTGCTGACATATATATATACATATATTCTTAAGGGATAAGTATCTCCTGAATATTTCAATTTTCTTGGAACGGAAGTATCTAAACCTTTTGAATATTTTACTAATAATATCATACCTTAAAGTAATGGTAATGAGAACCTATCATTCAAGTAGTTGAGATGAATTTAATCATCAGATGTATACTATGATGTTTTATCTTGAGGTGCTATCTTTAATATTTTCTTGGCCATGGTGAGCACTTTTCCTACAACTCTGACAAAAGCGTCATTTATATAATAGAATCAGTATTCAAAACCAGTATTTTTTAGTATTCTTATAAGCAGTATTGTTTATCGGTGCCACAAGGATAGAGTTTCATGGATCTTGAATATTTCAAGTGGAACCTCATCTAAAATATTTAATATCAAAAAATGAATGTTCAACTATTTATTGTTCATATCTTATCATGTTCTCTTTCAAGACTGTGATTAAGATTTTGCAATCAAAAAAACTACACAGGTGCCGGAGTTTTTGTTTTAATCAAACTACATGGTACTATTCAATTTATTTCAAAAAGATCTCCTCTTGTTTTAGGGATTTATATCCGTTACGAGTATCTTGAGTGCTTGAAATGCTTTGATATGATACATTGCAATACAATAAGAAACGATTACTGACCATGTATTTCACGCCAGTCCAACAACCATTGGAGACGAATAATAAGTATTAAAAAGCAGTTTTCTAAAGCCAAAGAAAACAAAACAAAAAAACAATTACTTGATATTCTAATAGATCCAGCTTATTTATTCATCTTCCATAGTATTTTTTTCAAGCTTATTCATTCCAGCATAGTGTCACAAAATTTTGACTGCAAAAGCTAGTTTAATATTGTCCTTGTTAACAGGCAAGTTCGTTATTCAAGACATAAGAATAGTTTAAAACTTATCAAAATAGTAAGCAATATTATATACCGTTGCATTCTACTGTTCTATTAACTACGTGTGCGAAATCAATTTTACCAGGTACAGGTTCCTGTAGTTCGCAGTTCGAGCTTACCATAAAAACGGTTCCAAACCTTCATTTATGAAGCATCCATGTTTTCCAAACTCAAGAACTTCTCGGAAGACGTGGCAAAAAGTTTCAATGAGCTCAATCAACACGAAGGTGGGAATCAAGGAAATGTACGTCGACAGAATCACATCAAAGAGTTGAAGAGTGAAGCCAAGGTCTTGAGCACCAAGACTCCTGATCCGACCGAATTAACCCAACCGGAAGATGAACCCATTACGGACATCTCAGAAACTCCTTCAAAACAAGCTAGTCCAGAGGCAGACGGGGCAAAAAATACACAGATATCTACTGATGTCAATGATTTGCCCCCAGGCATAAGATCCAAGATGAAGAAGTTTGCGAAGTACGAGGAGAAATACCCACTCTTGCTTGATGCATACAAGACAGAGAAGAGAAAAGGTGAATTGATCGAGTCATTTGAAAAGGTATTACAAGAAAACACCCCCATTTCCAGCATTTCCGATGCCGGGTTATTGGTAGAGTATCTCAATGGATTGAATGAAAAAACTATCATGTTGAATAATGAATTGAGAAGATTATCAAAGGAAAACTCGACTGCTAAACTGAAGATCAAAGATTTGGAACATGAGAATTCACAATCCAAGAAAGTAACAAATGAATTGACTTCTAAACTAGAAGAATTGAAAAACACTCTAGTGAACAAGGATAAAACTTCACCAGATTCTGAAGAAAGCCAGAAGACAATTGACGATTTTAAGGAACAATTGAAAGAAATAGATGTTTTAAAGCAACAAAAGAGCGAGTTAGAAAAGAAATTAGCGGAGGTAGACTCGAAAGCTGATCTTTCTGATGCGAAGGCATTGAATGAGAAAGTTAAGAAGCTTGAACAGCAGAAAACAGCGCTTGAATCTAAGATTACGAGTATCGAGTCTAACCAAAGTGACATAGGATCGTTGAAGGAAAATTTCACGCATGAAAAGAAAGAACTTGAGGATAATTTGCGAAAATTAAAGAATCAAGTTGAAACTCAAGAACGAGAGAAGAAAATTCTTGAAGATAAAGTTAAAGATTTTGATGTGAAACTTATCCTGGATAAAGAAACCACAAGTGCTGAAATAAAGGCACAGAAGGAAATCATTGCAGGTTTAGAGTCTAAAAAGAGTGAACTTGAAGCAAAAATTACATCATCTGGAGGGCTCTATCAAAAGGAAATAGACTTACTTAAAGAAACAGAGAAGAATTTAACTGAAACAATTAAATCCCTTGAGTCTGAAAACGAAAATTTGCAAACCAAGTTATCTTCTATGGAAAATTCTACATCAACGATAAAAACAAAGAATATCAATAACAATAAGAGTAATAAGAATAAGAAAAAGAATAGTAACAAAGATACTGGTGAAAAATTGTCCACTTCCTCTGATACTACTGCCAAGCCTCAGCTACAAGACGAGTTGAAATCAGTGCAACAATTGTTGAAAGAAAGAACTGAGGAGAAAATCAGGATATCGGATGAGCTTGATAAATTGAAAATCCATTTGAAGAAGGCAGAAGACAAGACCACAGAGTTGGAATCTGTTCAAAAGAAGTTGGAAGAAACTACTGCAGATAAAACTCGGTTATCCACTGAACTTGAGAAGATAAAGATCGATTCTGAACAAGCCCATGAACTAAGTAAGGAGTTGAAGGAGTCATTGGAATCAAAGAATGATGATATAGAAAACTTAAGTGATCTGTTGAAAAATATCGGAAACGATCTCGTTGCTGCTAGAGATGAAATCAAAGAATTAAAATCAAATAGAAACGAGGAAAAGTTTGGTAACAGATCCCAGGAATCTTATGACCTTGAAATCAAGAAACTAGAGGAACAAATCTCCAATCATTCTAAGGAGATTGAAACCTTGAAAGCTTCCGAAACCTCTTTGAAGAAGGAGATATCTCAGCTAAAAGAGTCAGAAAATAAGTTATTTCAGGAAAAAAATGTATTAAGCCAAGAGCTCAAGGAAAAGGCGGATCAAGTCGAGAGTATAGCAATTGAAAAAGATAAAATGACTTTGGAAATTTCAAAAATTTCAAAAGAGATTGATGCAGTAAAAGTCGAGAAAGAATCATTGTCCAATAAATTTGAGGATAAATTTAAAGAGAATGAGAGTTTACTCAAAGAAAGAGAATCCTTAAATTCTAGGATCAAAGAATTGCAAAAGTTCAAGAGCAATGACACATCTCTTAAGCTTGAAGTTGTGTCTTTAAAGACTTCAATCAATCATAAAGACCAACAAATTGAAGATTTTAAGAAAAGTATTCTGGACTTGACAAAACAAAAAGACCAAATTATAAGCCTGAAGGATGAAACAATTTCATCTCAAAAGGATGAAATAAGTAACTTGAAAATCAGCAAGAATGACCTTCAGAATATGAATAAATCACTTATCAACGAAAAGAATGAATTGTTAACTAAACAAGAAAATTCATACAGCAAGGAATCTTCTTTGACAAAAGAATTGAACGAGTTGATGACCCGAAATCAAGACATTACTAACAAATTTGACTCCATGAAAGTTAAATATGATTCTTTGGTTAGGGAGAAATCATCATCTTCCAATGAATTGCAAACTTTCAGACAACTGTATGAAGAATTATCCATGAAATCTAAAGAAGCCACAATCAGAATCGAAAACCTTGAAGATGAATTGAGTGAATCTAAAAGCTTGCAATCCGAAAGGATGAAAGAGACTGCCACATTGAGAAGATTATTAGCTGAGACTGAGGACCAAATCAAAGCGAATGAAAATGAGTTTAAGAACGAATTGAATAAGATTGCAAATGAAAAGCTTGAATTGGAAAGCAGATATCAATTGAGAATAAAGAAGAAAGACGTTGAAGTGGATTCTTTGAGTACTGGTTATGTTAAAAGAATCGAAGAGCTTGAAAAGAAGTTGAAGGAGAGTCAATCTAAGAGATCAGAGAAACAAATTCCAGCTCCTTATAAAGAGCTGACCCACGACGAAGAATTGCAACAAACTGTAGCAAGTTTAAGGAATTCATTGCAAGAATTAACAAAGAAGCAAGCAGAATATCAAAACTTGGTGAATAGTTTGAGAAAACTCAATGATGAATCAAATCTTAAGTTTGAGAGATTGTCGAAGAACTATAAGATCTTGACGCAACAATATCGTACCATGAAGGATAACAGTGAAGTGAACGAATCTTCAGGAAAAGCCTCAATGGACTCTACCAGAAGTAATGGAAGTACGGGCCAAGAAAGTTCCACCAACTCAGAAACAAATATTGCTTACCTCAAGAATGTACTTTTGGGTTTCTTCGAGCACAAGGACCAAAGAGAGCAATTATTACCTGTCATTAAGACCTTGTTCAACTTGAGTCTGACTGATGAGAAGAAGCTTTTGGGAGCATTGAAGTAATCAATTTTAACTAAACCGATCACGGCAATAGTGCTTCCATAGAACTGTTATATAGAGGGTTTGTACAAATAATGTACTATAGGTGACACTAGTACTACCGAAGATAATGTAATAACCACTTTTATACTATAAATTTTAGTGTAGTTCGGAATCCTCGCAAATTATGATCATGAAAATGGTCGCAGCTAGAAATTCTTACTCCAACTAATTCATTTTATAATAGCTCTAAGCAACCCATGCAAGACTCATTTGATCAAAAAAAGCAATCCATCCTTCAAGAGATAGGGGCAACAAATGGGGGAATACCTGACTTGTCACCCAAGGGCTCTATAGATGAGGTGTGCATTCCTATAATCAATCTCATCAACTCATCGGAGAATATGGTGACAACCTCTTCATGCTCCGGGAGAGTATCAGTGTTCCTCGAAGGGATTAAGAATGTCACAGAAGATGAAGTCAAGATTGGTTCAAAGGGTAATCAAGGCCATTGGATTTTTGTTTCGCATGATCCAAAAGAGTTACCATCATGGTACAGCCTGGTTGACTTCCAATTTGAAGAAAATTGGGCTACTGACTCCAATACTAGATACATTCTTTACAAATTTGAGCCGTTGATTTTGCATGTAAAGTGCCGTGACTTGGAATCGGCCAATGCATTATATACTGTTGCCATGAACTGTGGTTTCAGAGAAAGTGGAATCGGCAGCAATAATATTGTGGCAATCAGAATATCCATCAAGCTAGATGTTCCAATCGGTTTATTGAAAGGTGAAAATTACGTTTCTTTTGTAAGTAAAGAATACTTAGAGATCTTGACCAAATTATCGCTTGACAGATTCAAAGAGAATTTTAAAAAATTGGAGACTTTGCACAAAGCTATTGAAGAAATGAAACCAAAAGTAATTAAAGAAGTAGAGAGCAAGGAAGAGAGAAGAGAGAGAAAAATTGCTGAAGGGATGGCAAGAAGAGAGTCTGTATTGAAAGAGAAGGAATTGAAGAGAAAAATTAAGCAGGAGAAAGAACAGTCCGGAAAAGAAGAAAAGGATAACCTTTAAAATTATGGTAGACTTGCTTCTCAGTTTAAGCACATCAAAATTTATAAGATTTCATAGTCAGAAGTATTCTCTAGATTATTTCATTTAGAGTATCAGGTTCTTAACATATGCAAGTTCTTTCATGATTTTATGATTTGATGGTGGGTCAAATCATTTACGAACGAAAAAATCACTATCGATGGGTAGACTCATAAGCTGTTCATTCTTAACTATGAGTATGATTTCCATCATAGTTCTATTACTAATTTCTACAATCAATACTGTACTATATATTACACAATAATATTGCATATAATTTCATGTCACAATCGTACTCCATGTAAAGCCCGGAGTAAGTCATATGACCTCCATACGTAATAGTACTTATTCTTGTGAGTCATCCAACTTGGTTTCACCAGATAATATCAATAATGTAACTAGGTCTCCATTGAGAATAGTATAATTTATTTTACTACGAAGTAATTCTTAACACTTCATTTTCAAATTTTATAGGATTGAAAGGTCTCTTTCGAATAATCTAGATTCTTCTTTGTGGGCCTAGTTTTCCTGCAGTTACTACCAACATGACCAAAAGTGCGACCACAAATTTTTTAACAACTACTCAAAACTCTTTCAAAGAATTATGTCTGAACCAGTTGAGAACTTAGAGAAGTTAAAGCTTCAAGAGCAAAACAAGGCCGAATCTGAAGTCGCCGCTCCAGCTGGCGAAGAAGTTATCTTGGGAGAAGATGGCCAACCATTATCCAAGAAGGCACTCAAGAAGCTTGCTAAAGAGAAGGAAAAGGCTCAAAAGAAGGCCGAAAGAGAAGCACAATTAGCCAAGGAAAAGGCAGAAAAGGACGCCTTAGCCGCCAATGATCCTGCTAAACCAAACTACGGTAAGTTGCCATTGATTAATTCTTCTTCTAAGACCGACAAGGTCAGAACCAACTTGAAGAACTTGAGCGCTGCCAACGACGGCGAAGAAATCATTTTCAGAGCCAGATTACATGGCTCCAGACAACAAAGTGCTACCTTGTTGTTCCTCACATTGAGACAACAAACTGATGTCATTCAAACCCTTGTCAGAACAAACAAGGAGACCGATGGAAACGCTATCTCTAAGCAGATGGTTAAATGGGCTTCTTCCATCAACTTGGAATCGATTGTTTTGGTCCACGGTATTGTGAAGAAGGTTGAAGAACCAATCAAGTCTTCCACCATTCAAGATGTTGAAGTCCACATCACCAAAGTATACACCATCCAAGAGACTCCAGAACAACTACCATTGTTGATTGAAGATGCCTCTAGATCCGATGCCGAAGCTCAGGCTCTCAAATTGCCAGTCGTCAACTTGGACACCAGGCTTGATGCCAGAGTTATCGATTTAAGAACCCCAACCAACCAAGCTATTTTCAAGATTCAATCTGGAGTTTGTCAATTGTTCAGAGAATTCTTGACTAAGAAAGAATTCACTGAAATTCACACTCCTAAGATTATTGCTGCTGCCTCCGAAGGTGGATCTAACGTCTTTGCTATTAATTACTTCAAGGGTAATGCTTTCTTGGCTCAATCCCCTCAACTTTACAAGCAACAATTGATTGCTGCTGACTTCGAGAAGGTTTTCGAAGTTGCTCCAGTTTTCAGAGCCGAGAACTCTAACACTCATCGTCATATGACCGAATTCACTGGGTTGGATTTGGAAATGGCTTTTGAAGAACACTATGACGAAGTCTTAGATGTCTTATCTGACTTGTTTGTTTTTATCTTCTCCGAATTGAAGAAAAGATACGCTAAGGAAATTGCAACCGTTAGAAAGCAATTCCCAGTTGAGGAATTCAAGGTTCCAGAAGGCAAGATGGTCAAGCTTCACTTCAAGGAAGGTGTTCAAATGTTGAGAGAAGCTGGCAAGGAAGTTGATGACTTTGAAGACTTGTCCACTGACAACGAGAAACTTTTAGGTAAATTGGTCAGAGAAAAGTATGATACCGACTTTTACATTTTGGACAAATTCCCATTGGCTGTAAGACCTTTCTACACTATGCCAGATCCAGAAGATCCAAGATACTCTAACTCCTATGATTTCTTCATGAGAGGTGAGGAGATTCTTTCTGGTGCTCAACGTATCCATGACCCTGAGTTGTTGAAGGAAAGAATTAGAGCACACGAAGTTGACCCTAATGTACCAGGATTGAACGATTATGTTGATGCTTTCAGCTACGGATGTCCACCTCACGCTGGTGGTGGTATTGGTTTGGAGAGAGTTGTCATGTTTTACTTGGACTTGAAAAACATTAGAAGAGCCTCTTTGTTCCCAAGAGACCCTAAGAGATTAAGACCTTAGTTTGTATATAGAGCAACACCCAATGATGACATGTGGTTTCTGTAATCTTCTCCACTGCAATGTATTTGTAGAGTAGAAGAAGAGTAACCTTTCAACTTATTCAATTCTTGGTTATTCCTTTGTGTAACCCAACAGCTCTCTATTGGTCCGAAAGTTAACTATTATCACCATACCCTGCATATAAACCCATCACATAATCGTCAACCTGATAACGTGTTGTGGGAGTTAGTTATCTTTCATTTGATATCGTAACTAGATTCATACTGTTGCAAAAACTTTCAAACCCTTCTAAGTGATCATCCCACGACGCTTTGAATCTCATCAATAATCCCAAAGGCGAAATACTGGACGATTTTCGTGGAGTTCTGTTATTTTACACCAACAACCATCTTTAAGTTCCGCTAGGAAAAGCCATTGGATTCGACATCAAAAAACGGCCATATTTGCCAATTAATAACTAAAACTAAAAATTTGACTCTTTACTCCAATCTTTCATTAACTTTTCACCCACTAAAACTATGGAAGCAACATTAGTTCCTAATGCTAAGGACACAAATGCCACCATTCTCTTGATGGGTTTGCGCAGAGGTGGTAAATCCTCCATCTGTAAGGTTGTCTTTCATAACATGCAACCCTTGGATACATTATATCTAGAGAGTACCTCCAAACCAACAACTGAACAATTTTCCTCACTCATCGACCTATCAGTCATGGAACTTCCTGGCCAACTCAATTATTTTGAGCCAAACTACGATTCCGAGCGGTTGTTTTCGTCTATTGGTGCATTAGTATATGTCATTGACTCTCAAGATGAATATCTCAATGCATTAACAAATTTATCTATGATTGTGGAATTTGCTTACAAGGTGAATCCTAAAATTAATATCGAAGTGCTCATCCACAAAATAGATGGATTATCAGAGGATTATCGAATGGATGCTCAAAGAGATATTATGCAAAGAACTGGGGATGAATTGCTTGATTTGGGTTTGGAAGGTGTTCAAGTATCCTTCTATTTGACTTCGATTTTCGATCATTCTATTTACGAGGCTTTCTCCAGAATCGTTCAAAAATTAATCCCAGAATTGCCTTCGTTAGAGAATATGTTGGATAATTTGGTTCAGCATTCTTCAATTGACAAAGTGTTCCTTTTCGATGTGAATAGTAAAATTTATGTTGCAACAGACTCATCACCTGTGGATATTCAAACTTACGAAGTTTGCGCGGAATTCATAGATATAACTATCGATCTAGATGACTTATATATTGAGGATTCAAACAATACACAGGCTAAGAATGGCCAACAAAAAGCTGTTTCCCAACCTAAGGAATTGAAATCCATCAGTCATCTTGCCAATGGTTCCATACTATACTTGAAACAAATGATCAGAGGATTGGCGCTCGTTGCATTGATTAGAAACGATGATGTTAGAATACTTTACGATGGAACTCAAGAAACTACCGATGTGGCCAGCCAGGAAAGAGCACTCACAATTATTGATTATAATGTTAATTTGTTGAAGAAGTCCTTGATGAAGATGTGGGAAAATTCAAGATTGATCGCTGCTCAATCCGACTTTGAAAATGTTGACAATCAAAGCTCAGTCGACATCGGTAGCGATAGAAACTAGTGTACCTTAGAAAAGTTAACCACTTGTAACATACTTTTTACTGTTCTAAATCAACAGACTCACCACAATAAAAACGTAGATACACCGAGATTATCGGATCTGCCAACGGCACTACTTCCACCATTCAAAGAACTGGTTTGGAAGAAAGAAATCAAAAATTACAAGATCCACACCCTCGATCTGAAGCTCATGTCAAGACACGAGAACAAACCTTAGTGAGGGTTGGCAAGATTCCTTATGGCGCTGTGCAATGCCTCTAAAGAACCAAGGTTATAGAACTTCGTGATCTCCTATAACATCTCCAGGTAAGTATGAAGAAAAAAAAAAAACTTTGTAGGGTTGGAAATTTTTCTGCTTAAATAGTCGTGCAAAATCCGGGTAATACAAGAATTGGAACTATTTATTTGTATAATGTGAAGTAGACTTGCTACCTTAAGAGAGATTGGCAGCAGTCTTTTCATCTTAAAGGATATATTCGAGTATTGCAAAATAATAGAAGCATCTATTCAATTCGTAAAATTTCTAATTTTACAATTTTCGGTGAGAATAATCTCGATGAAAGTGAGGACTATATCTTCAAATATCATGATGTGTATATAAATACTCTTGTTTACATATATATTGATATGGTTGGAGGTACTAATAGTTTTCAAAGATATGAAATTAATGCTTTGTACATTTTGGTCGTACCAATGTTTCTTATCCAGACCTCTGTGTGAGTATTTTTACCATCATAGATCACAGCACCGACTCCGGTATCTTTTCCCTTGTCGAGATTGAATGTTCCTGAAGATACAAAGCCAATCATATGAATGAAGGACCATTGCTTATACTCAGAAGCAGAATGAGCAATGTTATAAATTCTGGCACCATCTTTTATTGCACCTTCATTCTGAAGCACCAATGAAACTTGTGCAATTGGAAGTCTTCCTTTAGTAATATTATTGAAGTTTTCAATTTTAGCTTCAGAAAAAGCTCTGTGTGATTCATTATTTTTGTCGTATAGTTCGATGGCAATTTCTAGATTCTTTTCTTTGAATAAAGTTTTGCCTAACTGGATCACATCATTGTATGATTTTATAGTCCTATTGAGACATATATCAAACGTTGCATAATCAGGTTTGGTATTTTGAAGTTCGAGGTCCGTCATTTTCGAGTATTTTTTCAAGTTGGTAATATTTCTCAAACCCAGCCAATCACAGTTAAATGGGTTAAACATTAAATCGTCACCTGAAAAGTCTGGTCTTGATTTATTCTGTAAGCTGGAAGGTTTCTTGTCAAATTTTTCTTTCGCTATCTCTCCTAGCTTTTCATTAAATGACCATCCTTCCTTCAAAAATGGATAGTCATGGGGAAAATGAGGTGTACTATTTTCAAAATCAAACTGTTGAATTTGCTTCATACCTCCAATTTTGACATTTTTTACTTTGAGCAATTTGATCCAAACAGGCAAAACCCAGAACCATGGCAAAATTAAGCTCCATGAATCTTGATTTATTTTTGTTATTAAAATTGGTATTCTTGAATTTTGTTGGTATTGAATAGCAATTGTATTACTTGAGTCCTTACCATATGCAAATTTTTGATCGAGAGATTTTGTCGTGAATTGATCTTTATACGATTCATGTCTCTTCTGAGAAGAAAAAAGACTTGAAAGAGATTCAGGATTAGCTAAATCTTTTGACCATTGACTCAATTTGATGATGAGATCATTTTTTGAAAGTTCCGGTACGCATCTTACGAAATTTGTTGGCCGTTTCCACACTCTTGGATCCATAATATCGAAGGAGAATGTGGTGCCAACTGGCACAATTTTAGGATCATTTAAAGAGGTTAATGAACCCCATAAATCTTGTAATTCCTTCGCTTGATCTTGGAATAAATGCATAATTTTGCTGATGCTATTGATTGAAGTTGGGCCTATCAAGTCGATACTTCCCAAGGAGAAACTGCAATCGTAGAGATTATCCCCTTCTGTTAATAGATTTTTTAAAGTCAAAAACAAATCCTTGTAAAATGAAGGATGAACTCTGATTATTATTTGATTCTCTGGATTATTTACATAAATCAAAGCTTTTCCTCTTTTGGTGTTTTCTATGACAATCCAATCATTATAAGATTTTCTTCCTGACTTGATCGTTTCTGGAACTTTCTTTGTGTATTTTGTAATTTTTAAAAGGAAGTCCTCTAACAATTCTGGTGTCTTTAGTTCCACAATCATAGAATTGAAATATGACGAATCAATAGCAACACAGCCAGATCTCTTTTGACGGTTCATTGACCTAAAACATTTTTGACTGGGTGTCAAAGGTATCTGATAGCCAAATTGCTTTACCATATGAAATCTTTTAGAATGCCAAATATGAGTGGGTAACCAAGTAAATTCCTCTTGACGTTTGTGGAATTTGATACTACCCTTCAATTTTGGCGCGAACTTATTAATACCTGTATTGTCATAGGAGCCACAGATATTGTTGAGCCTAAATCTTGATGATGGCCTACGGTTTTCAACATTTTCATCTTGCTGTACGAGTTGGATTTCCTTCCTCAAATTCTTTATTTTATCTCTTAAGTTCAACTTCGTGTCGTAAAACTCTGGTCCAGGGAGATACTTTTGAAGTTTTAATTTTGCTCCCAACTTCAATAATCGTTTCCTAATGTTCAAACGATATAATTTTCTTCCTCTTAAGTGCTCCTTTTTTGGAGGAATACCATTGATCGAGTTTTGCATTTCCTTAATTGCCTTATTTCTCAATCTCTTTGGAATCCGTTTGACGTTATGCGATGCAGCTCTTCTTCTCAAAGATCTTGGTAAGCTCTGAAAAACCCTTGTGGCAGATGCATTTTTGGTCTTAAGTTGAGATAATTCAAATGATTTGATCTCGAAGGCCCTGGAATGGAGGAAGTCTGGAATATTGAGCCTTTCTCTATTCTGAAAACTGGAATCGGCAATTTGAGTTTTGATCACTCTACTATTGTAGAGCCTAGCCTTTTTGGCATTCGGCCCCACATTCTTCACTGCTACCATAGTTTGGTTGAATTCTTGACTACAGATGAGATTCAAAATCATCGCCAGTTGGGTCACGTGATAATATATACTATATGGAACGAAATTTATTATATTGTACAAGTTATTAGGATGGCTATATATATCCATTGAGTCAGCATTAAAGCATATTGATAGGTTCGTACCTGAGGAATGTCATATAATTTTAGATTCCGGATTTGCATTACAATAGTGCTGTTCATTCAAGTTTTTAGTCATAATTTGTGAAGTGAACGAAACTTACGATTGCAAGTCCTAGAAATGCTTCCGTATTGACTGAAAACCGGTTTAATTGGAACAATGGAAATGAATGATTTCAACTGTATGTGTTTGATCCCACTTTGGCAGCGGTGTTTAATTACAGCTTCAGTCTTTAAACATCGAAAAATAGATACCATACCATCAATCTATACCTCTTATGAGTCCAACTTTCATTTCTACTTTCAATAGTAGGAAACACTGTACAAGGTGGGCAAATGAGTATGATTCTTCTGCCACTCGGTTAATATGCTCATCATTTGGTCCTCTAAAAGCACACTAGACTCGTCTTCATCGTCTTCTTTCTTTTTGCTTCTGAACTCATGAATCATATTGACAAGCTTTAATATACCTTTACCTCCAATCAATGCATTTTCGTTATCATCCTTGATATCTACGTTCACTATGTGAACGATTTGTTTCACGTCGTTTTCGTCATCCTTGCTGTACATCCTGTACATCAAGTCTTCCAAGACACTATCGAAGCATCTTTCCTCGCAGGTAATGACCAAATCAAATTTACCAGCATATGAGTTGTTTTGCCATTTTTCTGGTGCAGTCTTGACATGCCTATTTCTATCTAACATGTGCAAGAGCCCATTGGCTTCATATATTTTTCTGCAATTCTGTGAAAGCAAGTCATTGTAGATATCTTCGTAAGGAGTGCCAAAATCATAAACATTGGGCTTGTCAGCAGATGGCCCTGGAAGTCTAACTGCAGATCCAGTACCGAAAGATTTGACATTGTAACCAGCATCTTTTAGTTGTTTATGGGATTCCATCGAACGATTGTTATTGGATGCACACACTGTACATATCTTTAAGCTGTCTTCCACTACCATGATGGGTAATTGTTGGATTGATATGACTTGATGTATTAACTGAGTTAACAAAAGCGATGATACACGGTTGGCGCACGACCATTTGTATATTACCAATGTAAACGATATGGGATATCCAATTTCAGTTCAAGAGCTACACTTACATTGACTAATAAATTGTATTCTAAAGGATGTCATTAATTAGATATTGAAGCGAAATGTTCGCATATGAAATTCGACACTATGTATGCCACTTGTCCTGCAAGTGTTATGCAGAAAATGAAGAATCATTCACTTCAGGTGCTTTGATAGTTTCAAATTGCTCGGTTTGGGAAATGTTCACAGGCTCATCTATAGACCGGGCCGGTGAGAAATCATTCGTAGCCAGTGAATTCTTAGAATGGTTGGGATTGTCGGAATCATTTCCAAGATCAATAAAGTCGTCAAGGTCCTTTCTTTCGTTCACTTCCACAAATTCTGTTTCAGAGTAAATATCATCGGCCTGTATATTCACAAATCCCGAAGGTTTAGTGGGAGAATTCTTCGAGAGCCTTCTGGCAATTGGATGGAAATGGACAATCTTATTATTTCCTTCTTGGCAAGCTGCCTTAAACGAATTGTAATCAGATATGTTCTTAATTACGATCCCGATCATCATTGAAGGATCTAAATCATTAAGCAGCAATTTTTGAAATGTCTCTGAGTGGTAAGTAGAGTAATCCATAGTTTCTAAAAATGGTTGAGGATTATGAGGGTTCAAGTAAATCAAATCAAGATCCTGATAGCCCAAGAAATAGAAGCTTGAGGAAGGCTTCCCCCCAGCAATACCCACAGATACCGGAAGAGAAAGAAGTTGCTTCAAACTTGAATAATAATATTGATTCGTCTTATCGATTCCTAGTCTAACAGGTAATAGCAACAAGAGCCCATCTAAATTCTCCGAGAGAAGCTCTTCAATCTGATTATCATATAGGTCACAACTCTCACTGATTAACACTTTAATCTTAGGGATATTTGGTTTTACTTTAGACTGATGAAGTTGATCACATAGCCGTTTGATGGATAATGATGCGGCATTGGGTCCGAACCATTCGCCTGGCTTGACCTTTAGAGGCAGGTTCGACGCTACCTTGATGAAATTATGCAATGAGAAAGGGGCGGTTGTGTCATCTTTGAATTGCTCAATGATGGTGTCACTAGATTGTGTGCTTCCGGCTATATGCAAATAAGCGTTGGCCAAAAGGCTCTGAGACGTCCTAATCATACATCCCCATCCTATATCACTGGAGAAGCTATCATTATCAATCAATTTAGGGATTTGGCCAAACCCATTCAATATGAGGTTCTTGCTAAAAATAAACGATTGAATGAATGATAAAGGATTCGGCCCACCTTCTGCTTTGGGAATGGGCTCGAACCCAAACCTGTAGGTCAACCAGATCTTGGATTTGACTGCCTCATGATACTGCTCTTTGGTGTTATACTGCTTGCCCAAAATATTAACAGGTGCCTCCTTTTGCCCTGTAGTTGTTTCCTTATCAGTAAACGAGGTGATCTGTTGCCACCATTGGGTGAGATGGAATGGATGGGGTTGTTGTTGGGTAGAAGGCGCATCTGTGTTGTTACTGCGATCCTCGGAAATGTGGGTTGCACTTTCGGGTTCCCTGGACATCGTGTCAATTGAGTTCGGGTCTGTTGCTGGCAATTAATGACTCCTAGAAGTTCCTGCATGTGTATAGATTTATGTACTGCATATAATTACGGGTTTGTTGATACATGAATGAAACGGTACCCTTGGGTGAAATCAGGCAAACAAGTCTGGAATTTCGTGTTGTGACTCTGGGTGCATTTCTGAGTTTCTTCCATGTTGTTGGATGTGTTCACGACTTCCAGCACTACTTTGGAATCTTCTGGACCGATATTAAATCCGTTGTATGGTGAGTCACGTGATTTTCTAAAAAGGGCAATGACGAATTCCCACGTCCTTCCCATGGTAAGAAAGGAGTTCGGTAGTGTTGTAGAAAGCATTCCCTACAATATTGATTGAGAAAGATCCTCTTGTTGTGTTTTTAACTACAAACTCCACGTGTTTTGCTATTACTCATAGTAGATCACGTGTGCGTCTCTTTATCTTTTATGTGAATCATCGAAGTCTTATAACGACAAATATGCCTAAAAGAACAGGAAGAGGAGGATCCAGGGGAAAGCCCCGTGGTCCTCGTGGAGGAAGCTTTGGGAGATTTAACGTAAAAAAGCGGAAGAGTAAAGGAAGTTCAAATAATCATCGATCAGATGCTAATGGCAAAAATAGGCAGAATGGAATGGAATTCCCTGAATTGGCAGATTTGAACGAAGATTCACACGTACCAACTGGAAATACTATGAAGAACCTCTCAAAAAGACCTGGAAGGTTAATTCAGGAAGCACTTTACACCGAGAGTCACAAAGGAGAAACAATGGGAAGGAGTTTTAGAGACAGACCTATCGAATTTGTGAAGGCAAAAGAACACTACGATCCTAGTCGTAAGATCGAAGAGATAAAAAAGAAAAACAAGGAGTCCCAAAATCCTAAAACTCTCGAAAAGACTACAGACATATCCATGGAATCCAATGATCATCAAGATTCCACAGAAGCCATCGAGTTCGAGAAGTTCAATGAGTATGTCACCAGAATATCCAAAGAACCGATAAAATCAAAGAAAATAGATGAAACTTCTAAAACAAACAAATCTGAAACAATTGAAATCCCACCTGAGAACCAAGAATTGCTAGACATATTGAATTCCCCGGAAAGAATCATCGTCGATAATGAGACAAAATTGAGTTTCTCCTCCGATTCCGAAAATTCTGAAGTATCAGAGTTAGCTGAAGATACTCAAAAGGATAATACTCCAGACTCACTCAAAGTCGAATCGCTCAAATTGAGTGAACCGGGCTTTGTAATAGATACAGAGGGTGATTCATCCAACGATGTTAAAAAACCAAAAATATCTTCATTGATACACAAAAGTGCGCTCATGAAGCCCACTTCAAATAAATCTTCAGAAATTAATATTGAACATGATTCTGTCTTAAATATCGGGAAAGTTAGTCTTAAAACGCATTCTACGTCCGATGGTCAAGTTGTTGCCGAATTTCCAGAAGAGGTATCAGATGAGGTTGATAGTGATTTAGAACAGTCTGCTAATGACGGAATTAGAGGTTATATTGATGCAATTATGAAAGAAATGAGAGAATATAGTGATGATGATGATGATGGATACATCAGTTCCACAAACTTCGATATAATGGCATCCTCCTCTTCCGACGAGGAAGAACAGGAAGAACAGGAACTGGAGGAAGAGATTAAAGATCCTGAATACGGATTTTTACCTGAAGATTTCGAATTTGATGTTTCCCAAATTTCAGTGACCAATGTTCGATTTGGTATTCAAAACCAATTTTACACAAAATGTCTCGATCTTACTGGTTCACCTGACACATATCAATGGGTTGATGAGGATGAATTAGTTGATTTTGTTCTTCAAAGGGGGGTCAAGCAGCATAGACTTGGGCTGTTCTTATCTTACATTACTGACGGTATGATTGAGAATGATTATGAAGAACAACCAAACTATTCTGATGTTTATATTTCAGATTCAAGTTCAGAAGAAGAAGAAGAAGAAGAAGAGGCTTATGAGAGTGATACAAGTCAAGAAGGTGATGATATTTCAGATTTATTGGCATTTAGCCAGACTCAAAAACGCACATTTGCAATGGATGAAATTCAAACAAAAAGCATTCAAACAAAAGGTAAAGGAAGAAAGAAACAGTTGGAACTCGATAGGTTTGATCTTGATAATGAGATCAGGCAATCTCTTCAAGAGCAATTTCAAGTTCATAGAGACAGGAAAAAGGATAAGAAAAATGCCAAGGAAGAGGAAAGAATCAAGGTCGGAATAAAGAATAATGATCTTCTTGTAAAATATCCATACACCTTACATATCAAAGATATCAGAGACGAAATGGAGTTATTTTTGCATGATTCCAAGAGGGATTCATTAAGCTTTCCTCCTCTTGATCCACATGGTTTGAAAGTCGTCTCACGAATGGCTAAATGCTATAATTTTGGGTCCAAAAGATGTGGACCCAATGGTATTCATTCGTATATTAAAATTTCCAAAAGTAGGAAGACTTTTCATTACTTACCTCGATACGACGAAATCTGCCACATACTTAAGCAAAGGCCAATTTTTAATAGAACTGACCAAAAACGTCCCAAGGACGAAATTGTCAAAAGCGATGGTAATTCAAAGAAAGACAGATCAAGAGGAAGAGATAAGCATAGAGTCCCAATTATCAAAGAAGGAGATATCGTCGGTGGTGAGGCTCCTGAAATTGGTAAAGATAATATTGGTAGAATGTTGTTGGAGAGATTGGGCTGGGTTAAAGGAGAAGGTTTGGGTGCTCTTGGTAACAAGGGTATCAGTGAACCGTTATTGGCTACCATGAAGAAATCTAAATCTGGTTTGCGAGAATCTACAACATAATTCCAATAGGGAAATTTTTAATGATTAATAATTAATGCCATTACTTCCTTTTGCCTTTTTTACCTTTTACTTCTTTCAAAGGAGCGGCATGTCCTGTAGTCTTAACATGCTGAAAAAGTTTATTCCTAGATGAAAATATTTCATCACATACTGCGCATTTCTCAGATCCACTAGGAACTTTCAAGTTGTCTTTTGCATCCCTTTTGGATTTCTTCTTTGACGAGCTAACTGAAGGATCTTCAACATAAACGGCTGGTGACTGCGCCTTATCTCCTCTTTTTCTGGCTTTCTTTGTTTTCTTCTTACCAGACGACCAATCATCGTCGCTATCATCAAGTTTAATCCCATTAGCAAGTTTAGTCAACTCATCATCAACTATATCTGTTTTAAATCTGTCTTCTTTGTCGGTTTTATCAATAGTCTCTATGTCGCTATTTTCTGATACAACATCATCAACCTCTAATTTGCTGTAGTCAATTGTATTGATATTATTCCTTTTTGCGGTCTCCTCTTCTGTAACCTTGGACATTTCCACGTCTACTCCATTAATTAAGTCATCAGGTCTGTCATCAATAATACCAAGATCATGCTTATCATCATCTGAACTATTCTCTCCAGTTGACTCGTCGTTTATATCAATGGATAATTCAACTTCATCTAAATCCAGCAATTCTTCGGAAGCTGTTTCAAATTCTTCTCCGTCATCTAATCCTAATTCAATGCCTTCCTTTCGCATTTCCCATTGAAGCCTTCTTAGTTTCTTTTTATGCTTATTGGAAGATTCATGAGTGACAAATTGACTTTCGCTCTTGAAAATTTTGTCACATATTATACATTCATATTCATTCTCCGCTATAGGAACTTCGAATTCATCGAATTCACTATCAGAATCGGATGAAATATCATATTCCTCATTGAGCATATTTTCCAATTCTTCAAGCTCTTTATGAGAAAGTTGTTGCCAATCCTGTTCGGTGTAGTTCCATAATTTCTGGTCTTTCTTTACGGACTTTGCTTGCTCTTCCAATTCCTTTTGCATTTTCCTTTTCTTTTCTTTTTCAAACTCCTCGACACCTGCCTTGACTCTTGGGTCCCTTTTCTTGATAAATATCACAAAGTTCCTTATCACTTCATTGTATTCCTTTCTGGCAGTGTCTCTAGCTTTCTTGTTTTCTCTTTCCATTAATCTTCTGGTACGCCTATCAGGGGCTGAGGAGTACCTGTACTCATCTTTCCAATTGAATGATTTTACACTCAGGAACGATGACCACGTAGCGTAGAATTCTCTTACTTCTTTATATGGAGTATAACTAGACCCCATTCTTGGATACATAAGTAATGCAGGATCTATCACGTTTATATTCGCCAAGTCATCATCTTTGTATTTGGTGTATCCACTCGCCCCTTGGGACTTTCCGTGGATTATTTCTTCACTGGCAAGTTTCTCGAATAATCTAGATACCACATAATAGAATCCTTGTTGTGAATCATCAAATTTAGTATACAAAGTAGGATTGAAGTATCTCATTATTTCTTCTGCAGAAACTGATGGAATGACCATTTCTTCTTCATATTCAACATCATAATCATCATCATCTCTAAGAATTGATGACTTATGCGAATCATACCACGATCTTTCTTGGGGGTCGGAAAGAACTTCATATGCTGCTCTCACTAATGCAAACCTGGCAGTAGCCCCTTCAATATCATGAGGATTTTTGTCAGGATGAAGTTGTAACGCTTTTTTACGGTATGCTTTCTTGAGTTCTGTATCCGTTGCCGTAGCCTCTACTCCTAGAAGCTCATAATAGCAAGTCTTCATTGCTTCTGTGTCAACTGTGTAGTGATTGTAAATTTTTGATATTAGGTCGTGTATGCGAATAATTAATGTTAACTAGATAACCGATGAGAAATTTAGCAGATATCATTTAAGTTAATAACAATAAGATAGCCTGGTATACCAATGGATGGCTAAATTGTCTAGGCAACTTAAGAAATTATTTTTAAGAAAACACTACAATACGACAATTAAAATGTAATGGCGAACTAAATCAATAATACAACTCCACAATAAACACCTAAAGTAATGCGGGCCAAGTATGTAATAAAATATATGCAACTTGAAATCCGCTAGTCGAAATGAAGTAACTTTTGTTAATTTGATAAATATACCAGGAAGCACTGAATCTGGTTTTGGTGAAGAATCGCTACAGATGATATCACCAACCTTTTGAATGATAATCATTGACATCTATCTCTCCAGGATCTGAAAGATTTTCAACATTACTTGAAACAACTTTTTGAGGTAAGGGTACTTTTCCTAACTTGTAGTCAATAATGATTGATTCTTTCAAGGAATTACTCAATTCAGTCGAGAGCATCGACCTCCTTGTTGTTGTTGGAGACATCTTGAGAGCTCTTGAATCATGATTGCCCTGGTTCATATCGGAGTTCAGCTTGATATCATTGAAAGAAGATTTTCCTGGTGTAGCAGATATTGGTGTAGAAACAGAATTAGGTGAGCCTAATTTCACTGAGTCAAATTGTTCTGTAGGTATTCTGATAGAATTTTGGATTTTAGACTCTTTCTGACTATTTTTTGGAATATCTAATGTCTCATCTTTATCGTCTGTTTTACCAAACATTGACTTGGAAGTATTGTATAATTTTGAAATGTTAAGTGAACTCTTTGAAAGAATACTCCGAATAGGATTATGGTGGATAGTTCCAGATAGTTTATTGAGACTTGAAGAAAGAACCACCCTTGAATGCACTGATTCTGGTGACATTGGAACTATGCCTTTATCGGATGAAACATCCACCACATTGCTAGTCGATGATGAAGCAGTCACGTTAAAATCAGAAATACCCACCATGGACTTCTGTTTTCCCATTATTGGATCACGATCCTCATCATTCGACTTATCACTCTCTTGAACTATATCATTCTTTACCAAATTGTTTTGGTAATGTGGGTAGTTTTTGGAAATATCTGTTAAGGAAGGATATTTCTTTGTGAACATAATATATGGCCTCTTTGCTGTGCTTGCAAGTTCAGTGCCACTGCCATGTCTAACATTACCTTTGTAATGATCAAATGTTATTATACCTGTAGTGGATGATCTTTTCAAGATTGGTTTGGATTCAATTGGCGAATTTTGCTGAGTCTGCGAAGCCATTTCATTCAAAAAGAGACCGGACAAAAGTGATCTAGGCTTTGTTGATATTGAAGGTGAAGAGTAACGCTTGTGTGGTTTCTGACCTTTATGACTTCTTTGACTTCGTAAGCTTTCATTCAGCTCAATTGGGATTATATCGGTAGAAGTGGACGAATTACTTCTGATTCTAGACGTTGTTGGTATTTTGTCGAACTTCAAAGGATGGAATTTCGGTTCATCTGACTTGAAACCGTCAGACTCTGAAGATACTGATAACCATTCAGAATCATTATCAGTATTATGCTGCGTAGCATTGGATGATTTACGATCTCTAGAAATATTGAAGCCACCAGCCCCATGGTCCTTCAATGAACCTACTTCCTCTTCTTCACTATATTCTTCGTCTTCATCCTCAGAAATATCTGTGGAAGAGTATCCCTCGTCTTTGTCATCTGAGTCTGCAGTCTTGATTGACTGTATATTGGTTTCTTTTGCTGTTGACTCTTCCCCCTTGAAATTTATCTGGAAATTGTTGAATAAAGAATTGTGTCTTTGAATTTGGGGCTTTTCATCTAGTTGATTAATCAGATTTGATGTGCGAGACTGAGATTGAGACTGACATTGGGCTGTCACTGAACCTCTAATGGAGCTTCTTTCTGAGCCAGAATGATTGAATAATGAGCTGGTGGAGCTTCTAGCAAATAATTGTTGAGGAACTGAGCACCTAGAGCCATTAGTGGAATTTCTTTGAGTGCTCCGTACTGATTTAGGAGATTGATTTTCTTCCTTTGGCGTTTTCGATGAGTCTGGGGGAGAGGGAGAATTGGCCAAGAAAAATATGTTTTTATTTGGTGGGGGTTGGATATGCAGATCGCTTTGGGTCAACGATACTTTGGGGTTAGAAGGTTTCTTGAAGTCAGCGCAAGATGAGGCAGGAGAAACTGACGATTGACAAGTATCCTGATTCAAGCAAGTTGTATTGCTAGAATTTTGAGAGACGGGTATCGAAGCCTCAACTTTATAATTTCTTTGAGGGGATGTCTCCACATCAGGAGAGGGTTTTTTCGATGAAATATCAGATAAAGAAGCTGAAGAATTGTGAAACATCAGATTGAACTGTGGTGGATCATTTACCTGGGACTTTGTATTTTGAAGGGACTCATGTAATTCTTCTTCTTCCTCTTCTTCCGATATATCCGATATGTCTGAAATATCAATGTCGTCGTCCTCCGAATCGTCCTCGGAGTGTGGTACCTTATCTTGCCTGGGGTTGTAAGATTCCAAGCTGCTATTGTTGGTGCTTTTGCGATTGCTATGCAAGCTCAAATTGGAGCTATGGGAGAACAAGGACGGTCTATCTGAAAGGAACTGGGAAGATTTGGGAGCCAAATCTGACAACGAGTCACGAGACAAGTTGGTGAGAGATGATGAGTTGGGGTCTACCGACAGAAGACTCCGGCTTGCGTGGCGACCTTTGGAAGGTACCAATAACTTCTTGCTGAGGAGTCTCCACGAACGGTTGTTTAACCGCTCCGAAGAGCAATATTTGGAGGATATGAATTCATTGCGGGTGAGCTTCCAGAGCCTGAGCAATGACTGATCCAGACGATGATCGTAGTGAAAGCTGATGTCGATGGACTCCATTCTGACATGGATATATACAAGCTCCCGAAGTTTCTGACCCTAAAAACCGATGCTGTGAATATTGTGGCAGTGATGGAGACTTCTGGGGCGATGTAGGTATATTGGGCAGTAATTGCAGGATTAAGTTGGGAATTACACTATTCGAAAGCTGGAGGAGAGGACGATGTGAATTCGGCAACGTAGAGCACTCAGACGTAGTTTGCAAGCAGCTGCCCTGGCTTAATGGTGCAGTTACAACTTGTGGTCAGTGTATTTCTCAAATTTACGATCTGGATAAAAGTGATCACTCAAAATTTCCACCTACGCGGAATGGGCCGGACTGCATATAGACATGGTACCACCGGTGAGCACGGAGGGAATGATGGGATGTCAGACCGGTGGGGGTAATGAAACCGAGGGTTTGGGGGAGATATATCCGGTTCCGACCTTGCAACAGATGCGAGGGTCAACTAGTGATTCCGGGGGATGGCCTCCGGTGGCACAACTGCCACTCTTTGGGGCCCTTGGAACCGGGTGAAATTCCACGCGACTTCTACAGTCCCGCCTTTGACAGCTGGGAACCATGGTGGCTATGGTCCACTGCGTAGAGGAATCACGAGACCCCAATTGCCGCAAAATTGGTTATCTTGCGATGTCATGTGACCGCTGGGTGCAGATGACGGGCGTGACCCGGAATTGTCCAGGCGGTCGGATTGTTTGGTCTCGTTCCTGCAAGCGAGAATGGGGGCGCCCTTCTGCCCCCCCCCCCCCCAAAGTGGGGGGCCCGGGCCAAGGGGGTAAAAAAACGCGCATTGCTTTTTTCATCTGTGTCACGTGATATATATATCACGTGATCCAGTAATTGGTGATGGAATTTTGTTTTGTTTCTTTTTTTGTCTTTTCCTTCCCCTGTGGTTTTGTGTAACTTCAACTCGGTGTTCAATTTTCTCCCTTTTCCCTTTTATCCGTCGAGTATGATGGACCAATACCTGGTTACTGTATCCAGGGTAGTGAGTCTTGCTTTGAGGCTTGAGGCTTGGCCTGGACAACCATCCAAAAAGAAACTACACAAAGGATTTTCCCCCGAAAACTCCGCCATCAAAAACCCATACCGCTGTTGTGTACCACTAACCAACCAATAGGCATCAATGCTCAGATAAGCAAACTGTGCAAATTTCAACCTTTAAGAACCCGTAGTGCCAAAGATGTAAAAGTTGCGCAGTCCATCTGAAACCGCTAGCTGATGGCTAACGGATTAGCCCTCAGATTGGTCACAGATTGGCTACCGATTAGCTATCAGATTGCGCTTTGACAGGAACCCTGAAATTGGCCAGATGGTGACGATTTCATCACTCCAAAAAGTGCATATTCTGTGTAATGGTGCGTAACCCTCAAAGTCGCATAGTGGATGGGATTCAGGTCCCCAGGAATATTATCACCAAGTTTAACTTTAGTGAAATTTAACCTGGACTAAAACAGCCAGGTGCTAAAATTAAGCCGGGACCAGTCAAAAGTTTCAGGTGAACAATATAGACTGTGGTTGCAGTGGATTGTTGGGGCAACTTGAATGCAATCCCGTGCAAAGAATTGTAACATCCAGGCTGAGGGGAATAAGCCTTTAACGGAGGAGATGGAAGAGGAGAAGCAATGGTGAATTTGAGTTGTTTTTAGGGATACTGTCGCTTGAATTGATTGGTCTCCCTTATACTCAGTATAAACGGTTGAGCGAATAAATTGTATATATAAGCCTTTCTTCTCTGTCAAATTCTCAATTACACATTTTCCACAAGCTTGAACCGTAATTATAAATTAAAAATCCCTCCCATATACTCCAGCTACTACCGTGACTAATACTGGTCGAACATCCCATACATAAACAACACTTCCTCTTCCATTAAATTTGGTTAGAGTTTCTAAGACTGAATTTTAGCACATCTTCAAAAAGTGTATCTTCTTTAACAGGTTATACCCACATTAAACTCCAAAATATTTCAGGTACGCTAATCTTCTACCAGTGTTCACATTTTCAACGTCCCCTATCAAAAAATTTTGTTGTCAAAGAATAATTTCCTTGATAATATTAAACCTTCATATTTTTTAAATTTTGGTTCATGTCACCTTCAATAACTACAGCTAGCTCAGACACTAAAATGATCTATGATATTCTTCACTCCATTGGAACAACAGAAGGACCCCTTTACTATGCCTCGATATTTTTTGCAGTCTTAGCACTCCGCTACATTACCAAATATTTACATCATATGGCAACGTATAGAGTTGTGGCTTACTGTGCATATTGATTTTTAATCATCACAGTACAATCTAAATACTATTCTCCAATCGCTTACTTTATTATTAATTTTATTAGGTAATTTGCGGATAGTTTTGCATCATTAGTGTCAAATTACCTTTCATGTTCACTACTACCAGCTTATGAGTGTAACTTTCGTAGTAATTATCTTTTCAGAGAAAATTCTTCGTTAATGACTACAAGCGATCAAAATCAAACGTTTAATTATTACTTCCAGAGTATTTATTATGAATCAAACCTTTTCTTCGGTGATTTCGGCTACCTTCTTCTCCTTAACGAAAGTTCTAATACCTTCTTCTCCGAACTTCTCCATCAACTTACCAGCATCGAAAACATCGACTTCAGTCTTGTGGAAGTCTCTAGCCTTGATACCCTTCTCGAACAAGTGGTCGATTTCAGCGAAAGTTCTGTTTCTAGTTTCTGGCAATTCGAACCAACACCAAACAACGGCAATCAAACAGAATCCAGCCCAGAAGAAACCAGTCTTTGCCTTCCAGTTCCAAGCAGTTGGGTTCAACATGTAAGGACTGATAATGGAAACAATAATACCAGAAAGATTGTATAAGTTTCTAGCAAGCATGACAGTGTTAATTCTCAATCTTACTGATGGAATTTCAGCAACGATACAGTAACACATTGGACCAACAGTCAAATCATAAACAAAAGTGTAAACCAATAATAATGAACCGATGGCCCAAGAACCACCAGCTGGATTTGTGGCACCCAAGATACCAGTGACAAGAAGAAGAACAAATTGAGCACACAAACCACCAAAGTAAATTGGGAATCTACCAACCTTTTGAGAAAGGAACCAAGATCCAAGAGTACCCATAATACCTAAAACATACTGGATAATGGAGAAGGTGAATGACATACCAGTGGACAAACCAGCTTGAATGTAGAAGTAAGTCGAGTAACCCATGAATGCAGAACCGGTGATACTTTGGAAAAGCCAAGTGCAACCAGCAATTCTAGTTCTTCTGAAGTTGGTACCCTTGAAACAGTCCTTGAAACTGGCAGCAGCATTTCTTGATTCTTCTTCCTTAATGGTCAATTGGATCTTGGTCAACATAGCTTGAGCCAAAACGTCCTTGTTTGGTAAATGTTCGTTTTCAGTAAGAAGTCTCTTCAATGATTCTTTAGCTTCGGCATCTCTTCCCTTCTTGGCCAAGAACCAAGGACTTTCTGGAGCAAGATAAACACCGATACACAAAGGAATAGGCCAGATCCATTGGATAGCAAATGGAATTTTGTAAGCATTTGGACTTGTCATTTGGGTAACACCCTTAAGGACACCAGAAGAAATCAACTGGCCAAAAACCCAACAAACATTGACATAGGTGGTAAGATAAACTCTAAGTGTGGTGGGAGTGACTTCAGAAGCATAAGTGACAGCCAAAGTTTGGTAAGCACCCCAGTTGATACCCATTAAAACGTAACCCAACAAAAGAACTTCTCTGTTAGGAGCAAAGAATTGAATAAAAATCAAACCAATAGAAATAATCAAAGCAGCCATCATAGTTTTTCTGTAACCAATTCTGGTAGCCACGATACCAGAAACGAACAAACCAATAATTTGAGAAGATTGGAAAGACATGGTCAAGGCAGTTTGCCATTTTGCAGGCATTTGATACTTATTGATCGAAGGGAAAAAGTCACCAAACTTACGGTTGAAACCGTCAAAAGCGTACATGTTGTTCAAAAGATTGGTATCGTAACCTTCCATAACCAAGGCCGAAGATAAGATAATAGACCACATCGCAGCCTTTGGGAAAGTCTTGATACCTTCAGCCAAGGACATGGTTCTTTCCTTGTAATCGTTGGACTTGGCCTCATTGGACATGTCAAGGAACTTGCTCACATACTCGTCCATGTTTTCATCGAGTGAAGAGTTGGAGCTCCTTTTTTTGATGGCGTCGGAGACGGTGACCACACCTCCGTCTTTCTTGATGTCTTCAACAAACTCAGACATAATGAAGTGATTATTATTATTGATTAAAGTATTGTAATGCTTTAGTCTGATGAATGAATCAAATCAAAACGGAGATGAGAACCTATTTATCTAATTTTCTTGATCACTGTACTCCATCTCGCTAATATACGAGATGTTACATAACCCCCACATGAACCCCACAAGAAGATGAGTTTATCCACGCGCCTCACAAAGAATGCTGTGTTTAATCATGTCACCCCACGCGCCGCAATTCAAAAAAGTGTTCTTTGTCTGTGCATATTGCGTTTCAGGGATCTGGGGTAGAAATGCATTTACGATTACATTTGCGATATTGCGGAGGTGGTGGTTTTTCGTGGTGGTTGGTTTGTGACTTGAGCTTCTACCCCAGGAAATTGGGTGCCCTGGCGCGGATTTGGGCACACCACAAAAATGAATTGCGATCTGCATTGCGAATTTCCGATAGAGTTCCTCCGAAATAGGTGGGGAGTGCCCAGTTACCTGGTGGGGCCTTTATTGAAGATGTGGCATAGTGGAGAAATTACTTAGGGAGAGGGGGAAATGGCGATCCTATGGATGTATGCATATGTCTCTCTACTAATGAAAGATCCCCTAGATGGCTTGAGAAGTTCTATCTACCAGACATACAAAGACCTCGATAACTTTGTCGATAACACCACCTATCCATCAATTTGAGATAATCGCTTATGTGGCACTAAGCATATCTTGTTTCGGAAAATTTTACACATATTTTGGACCCAAAGACTTTGTGTAATACAAGAGAGGGGCTCGAGATTACCACTAGAGAGAAGCCGTGCCTTAGTGAGCACTAAGGAAGGGTTGGGGAATAATAAACAGTTGAGTGGAACCAAGGTGCCGTACACCCGACTGCTCGATAGAAACCTCCAACAACCGTTTTCTCGAGAACTTGACCACTCCGATCATCATCCGAGTGGATAAACGTACTTGACAGCTAGTAGCTATGGCCCTTCAACAAAAAGAAATTTCCTTGATTGAGCAGTTTGGGGTACAGGTGGGGGACCAGCGGGGGAGAGGCGGGGGTACAACACTAAAAATAAGCTTCGGCATACAATCAAGAGTTTCCGCCGAGTATGCCTAGTAATTGCTGGTTGAAAGTTAATGCTTAGAGTGAAGATGATACCTGTTCAAGATTCTCCACCAATAATAGCTGGTTTTGAAGCATCTTAGTACCAAATACAATGTAATTCTCGGAAGAGACGATTTGTGGGGTAATCTACAAGGATTATCCGACCATGAACCCAGCTTTAGCATTCTTAGAGCGATCATGAAATCTGGAGGCGACCAGAGGATTTACATTGAAAGGTACAAAGGTCATGACTCAAATGTCAATCGCTGACTCCGGAGGCACCCAGATCACCAAGTGGCATCCTCTGGTTCATCATACCAAGCAATGTGGTCCAACTCAATATACATCTAGAAGCTTCCCAATATGTTCTATGCAATATACTGCCTTACGGATATTATTTACCGAACCTACGTTTGCCTCATCCACCTTGTGTAGAATAGAAACCTTGGAGCATCTTGCAGATTTACAATTACAATACCCAAAATCAGGTATTTATCTCGGGAAAACATCTGGAAATAGACCCGCAATATCCTCCAAGAGATTTTGCTCGAATTTCCGAGTGGTGGCCTCGGTAGCAAAACATGACGAACTTTGCCCCACTTCGCAAGCTACGGCGGAATCAACACGTCTGATTCGTTTTACTTCAACAAATCGTTTTGTGCCAACAAATGTGTTTTGTGAAATGCAAATGGTACAGAATATTGTTCTTTGTTTACTAAGCGCTTAGCCGATTGTGTGGACTTAATCCTCTCAACCCATTGAATATCGTTGGGTGTCCATTGGCACTTTTGCGCAATTGGTCTCGCAATAGCGGAAATGGGAAGCCTATGCCAACAAACGTTACACGTTGGATCGGCCGTTACCCCACAAAACACCTGCTCTGGTCGAGTATTAAAACTCGAGAATTTATCTCGAGAATCATCACTTAATTTTTAGTAAAGTAAAATGACTATTACATACACCTGGTGGAAAGACGCAACTGTTTACCAAATCTGGCCTGCCTCCTTTAAGGACACCAATGGCGATGGACTTGGTGATGTTCCAGGTATCATTTCCAAATTGGACTACCTTCAGGAATTGGGCGTTGATGTGATCTGGTTATCACCAATGTACGATTCCCCTCAAGATGATATGGGTTACGATATTTCTGACTATCGTAGCGTTTACCCTAAATATGGTACTGTTGAAGATATGAAAGTTTTGCTCGATGAAGGTCACAAGCGTGGAATCAAATTGATTTTAGATTTGGTCGTCAACCACACTTCAAGTGAACACCGTTGGTTCAAAGAATCTCGTTCTTCTCTCGATAACCCAAAGAGAGACTGGTATATCTGGAAGAAGCCAAAGTACGATGCTGACGGTAACAGACAACCACCAAACAACTGGAGTACCCACTTTTCCCAACCTGCTTGGACTTATGATGAAAAAACTGACGAATACTACTTACATCTTTTTGCACAAACCCAACCTGAACTTAACTGGGAAAACCCAGAAACCAGGGAGGCTATCTACGAAGAAGCAATGCGCTTCTGGCTTGACATGGGTGTCGATGGATTCAGAATTGACGTTGCCAATATGTACTCAAAGGATCAAAGATACCTTGATGTTCCAGTCACCTTCCCAGATCAAGAATTCCAACCTGCCATGCAATACACTCACAACGGTGCTCGTATTCACGAGTTCCACAAGGAAATGTTCGAAAAGGTCACCTCCAACTACGATGCTATGACAGTTGGTGAGGTTGCTTACTGTGACAGAGAAGATGCATTGAAATATGTTAGTGCCAAGGAAAAGGAAATGAGCATGATTTTCCTTTTCAATGTTGTTGATGTTGGTAACAAGCCAGACAGAAGATTCGGTGATGACTATGAATGGCCATTGACTGAGTTGAAGGATGCTGTTGCTGCCCAATGTGACTTCATTAAGGGAACTGACGCTTGGTCCACTGTTTTCTTTGAAAACCACGATCAACCAAGATCAGTTACCAGGTTCGGTTCCACCGATCCAAAGTATTGGGCCCAATCTGCAAAGTTGTTGACCTTGCTTGAAACTTCATTGACTGGTACCCTTTACATCTACCAAGGTCAAGAAATTGCCATGACTAACTTACCTAAGGATTGGTCTATTGATGAATATCTTGACATTATGACTATTAACTTTTACAAGAACTTCGTCAAGGCACACAGTCATGAACCAGATTTCGAAGAACAAAAGAAGAAGATCTTAGCCAGTATTAACTTGCACGCTAGAGACCACGCAAGATCTCCAGTCCAATGGGACTCTTCTGAGTATGGTGGTTTCTCTACAGCTCAACCATGGACTAGAGTTAATGACAACTATCAAAAAATCAATGTTGCATCGCAAATTAACGATCCAAACTCTGTCCTCAAGTTCTGGACAAAATCCTTAAAGGTTAGAAAGGAATACAAAGACTTGATGATTTACGGTAACTACAAGACTTTGGACTATGACAACCAACAAGTTTTCTCATTCATTAAATACTTGAATGATGAATCCTCTACTCCAAAAATCTTCGCTACTTTGAACTTCTCTCCGGAGCCAGCTAAGTTCGAACGTTTGGTTGAAGGTAAGTATACATTGATCAACAGCAATAACGAAATTTCTGAAGAGGCCACTTTGGCACCATGGGAGGGTCGTTTATACCTTGTTGACTAAAATTTTAGACTCATATAGAAGTAGATCTTAGAGTTAGAGAAAAATCTCTACAATTATGAAATTAAATGTGATAGAATTTATGAGTTTTTAAAAAATCCGTATGTACGCAGTTCAAAAAGAAGTGAGCAGTTCCAAAGGAAAATAGCATAATTTTGTTTATTATTATCATACAAAAAAGATGTTTTATTATTGTCATAGCTTATTCCACCTGCATGCCAAATTTGTTTAGCTATTCTATCGCAAAGTATCGAAGCTCTGGATAACATGACTACATCCATTTAATATAGCAACAAATTCTCTCGCTAATTGACTGGAAATATAAGCTAAAAATGCTTCCTGGTGCATTATTAATTAAAGTAGGAAGGCATCAAAGACTACTCTCTGAATTTGGTTAGATTTGATACACCACTTAATCGCACACTATTGATAATAGGTGGTGTTAGGTTTTTGTTGGTACACGACCTATTATCAATAATTATTTATTTACTTACTTTTAACGTCAACGATCCATACATGTCAATATGCCTGATTTTATTAAAGAAGGTGAGGCAATAAATACTCCAGAAGGATCAAGTAATAATGAAGTGACGGATGTCGTTGAAACCAATGAATTTGACGATAACAACCCGTCTGAAGAGTCACGTAAAACTCTCTATGATCAGTTGAAGGAAAACAGAGGTATGTATTTTTATTGACATTATAAGCTTTGCTAACAATTAAGAGAGAAAACAGCTAGACTTTGAGCAGAAGATGGCAATACGGAATAGTTCCTACAAACTTGATGAAGAATCTGCTCAGTTTTATGAGGGTATACGACAGAAGCAATTAGAAAAGGAAAAAACCAACACAGAGGAAGTAGAAAAGAGACTTAAGGAATTTCGAGAATTGAAAAAAGCCAATTCAAGTTTTAAAAGTGATTCATCAAATGAAATTACCAAGAAAAGAAGTGCTACAGAAATGGAAACACAAGTGAGTATACCAAAAAAGTTAATATTAAGCAAAAAACCTATTGCTTCTTCATCTAAAGGTACCCTTGGGATAGGCGAGTATGATTCAGATGAAGATTAAGTGGATCATCCATCCACTGATCAAAACTATTGTATATAAATACTGCACATTTGAAAACAGTTCAAATTTTTGAATTCGTAGGTGCAAACTACTGCAATGCACACACCTTGATGATAATATTCGAGAATGGTCGATTGATATTATATCCACAATTCTCGGTAGCTCAATTGATCTAAATTTTATTTCTTTTGTTTTAAATTCAGTCTTTGGTCTTTTTCAATGTGAAATTGTAAAATTTATGATTATTTGAAATGTTGCTCACATTTCAAATTAACTGAAACATTAAATAAAGCTTTCATTGTAATTGGATTCAAAAATGTGGGTTTTATTTTATATAAGAGTACCACTAGGTAGTAGGTGTTTAACTGTTGCTAAACCGTTTTTTTTTGAATACATACTTCAGGGAAACGAATGTGAGAAGATTATGGTGCACTTGGCAAATCAATATGCACATATCTGTGAAAATTATGCATGTAAGATTATTTTTTAGTATGTCAGATTAATTAGGATAAGATACTTTGAAATATAGAAAGGCAGTGGCAAAAATTTTTTTGAGATGTGGAACTATATTTAGTTTACGAGATTAAGCTACAAAAAGTAAAAGAAATGAACAATGTATTAAGTATTTACTACCTGCGTAAACTACCCAAATTAAGCCTTTTCTTCAATTATTTCATCGACATTCTTAGTTTGGACAAAGTTCTTAATTTCTTCCTCACCGAGCTTCTCCATCAACTTACCAGCATCGAAAACGTCAACTTCAGTCTTGTGGAAATCTCTGGCCTTAACACCAGCTTCGAAAAGATGATCCAATTCAGCAAAAGTTCTTCCTTTAGTTTCTGGTAAGTCGAACCAAGACCAAGCAATTGCAATTAAACAACCACCAGCCCAGAAGAAACCAGTCTTTGCTTTCCAGTTCCATGCACTTGGATTCAACATACGTGGTGTAAGAATCGAATTAACAATTGCGGCAAGATTGTACATGTTTCTAGCAAGCATGACAGTGTTAATTCTCAATCTGGCAGATGGAATTTCAGCAACGATACAGTAAACCATTGGACCAACAGTCAAATCATAAACAAAAGTGTAAACCAATAATAAGGAACCAACTGCCCAAGAACCGCCTGGAGGATTAGCAGCACCCAAGGCACCAATAACTGCAAGTAAGACAAATTGTCCGATTAAACCAGTGAAATAGATTGGGAATCTACCAAACTTTTGAGAGAGAAACCAAGAACCAATAGTTCCAATGAAACCCAAAGCTCTAAGAACAAGAGTAAAAGTGAAAGAGTTACTTGGAGACATACCTGCTTGAATGTAGAAGAAAGCAGAGTAAGATGTAAGAGCAGAACCAGTAATGTTTTGCGTGAGCCAAGTGATAGCTGCAATTCTAGTTCTTCTGAAGTTAACACCTTTGAAACAGTCTTTGAAACTAGCTCTCGAATTCATAGCTTCTTCTTCCTTAATGGTCAACTGGATCTTGGACAACATAGCTTGAGCCAAAACGTCCTTGTTTGGTAAATGTTCGTTTTCAGTAAGAAGTCTCTTCAATGATTCTTTAGCTTCGACATCTCTTCCCTTCTTGGCCAAGAACCAAGGACTCTCTGGTGCGAGGTAGATACCAATAATTAATGGAACAGGCCAAACCCATTGAACAGCAAATGGAATTTTGTAAGAGTCAAGTCTTGTCAAGTTTGATGCTCCTTTAAGGACACCAGCAGCAATTATTTGACCAATAAGCCAACACAAGTTAACATAAGTGGTAAGATAAAGTCTAAGTCTTGTTGGTGCAACCTCACTGGCGTAGGTAACAGCCAAAGTCTGATAGGCACCCCAGTTCATACCCAATAACACATATGCCAACAAAAGAACTCCTCTACTAGGAGCAAAGAATTGAATGAAAATCAAACCAATAGAAATAATTAATGCAGGCATCAAGGTTTTCTTGTAACCAATTTTAGTAGCGATAAGACCAGAAACGAACAAACCAATAACCTGAGAAGATTGATAAGCCATAGATAACCCAGTTTGCCAGTTTGGAGGCATCAAGTACTTACCTGTTTTAGGGTTGAGATCACCGAACTTACGGTTAAATGCATCAAATGCATACATATTATTCAAAAGATTGGTATCGTAACCTTCCATAACCAAGGCCGAAGATAAGATAATAGACCACATCACAGCTTTAGGAAATGTCTTAATACTTTCTCTCAAGGACATACTTCTTTCCTTTTGATCGTTAGACTTGGCCTCATTGGACATGTCAAGGAACTTGCTCACGTACTCATCGATGTTTTCATCGATAGAGGAGTTGGAGTTGTTCTTTGCGATGGGGTCAGAAACGGTGACCACACCTTCTTTTTTGATATCTTCAACAAATTGAGTCATTTGAGTGGTTGTTGATGAATGTGAAGATGTTGATGGAATGATGAGAATCCAGTGGTTTATATAGTGTAGGGACAAGATGTTACGATAACGGATTATAGCTTACCGGCTGTCATGCACCCCACAGCGGCAACCTATTTCATGCATATCAACAACCGTAGAGAAAGTCTTTCTATTCATATTGATCGGTATACAACGGCACTTCCCGCACACAGTGGGGAACGAATTTACCCAAATGGCCCAAAAACCTGGGGAAAAAAAGATACTTTGTAACTACCCCAGCCATGTCGCGTATATTTTTTGAGATCCGAAAAAATAAGCAAATCATGCTGCATTTACACTATAATTCTCGAGAATTTTCCGACCCTAGAGTGGGGGACATAACGCAATGATCTCGGATTAAGCGAAAAGTCACTTCTATGAAGAGTAGGAACGTAATCGCTACGTGTCAATCATTATGAATGCTGAAAATAAATCAGTTTTACGAGATTATTCCTAAAACGCCTTCTCATAAATCTCTCATCATTTCGAAAGTAACCAAAATCAAAAGCATAGGGTGATTCTACGGGTTTGAGTAGGAGATTTTGAAGTTAAGGTATTCTCGGAAGATTTGATAAAATTTGCAGCACGAAACCAATAAAGCTCAATTTTTTTTTGTAAAAGGAACCCTTTTTTAGCAACTTGTGGCTAATATAATAAGTAAAGATCGTAATTACTTGCCCCACCACTAAGGAACGGTTGGGTAGTAGTGACAAGATAAATTGTTATTTACACGCAATGATTTCGGAAATCCAAGTATCATTGCTTTGGAACTGTACCATGAATTGTTGAATCCTTGATTTTCAGAAATAACACTTGAAAATCAATTATTCTTTTGAATCATTATTACTCTAGCAATGACTCTACTGTACACTTGGTGGAAGGATGCCACCGTTTACCAAATTTGGCCTGCCTCTTTCAAAGATTCTAATGGCGATGGACTTGGAGATATTCCAGGTATCATTTCCAAATTGGACTACCTTCAAAAATTGGGGGTTGATGTAATCTGGTTATCACCTATGTTCGACTCTCCTCAGGATGACATGGGTTACGATATTTCCGATTACAAGAATGTCTACCCTAAATACGGTACTCTTGAAGACATGAAGGTTCTCCTTAAGGAAGCTAAAAAAAGGGGAATGAAGTTGATTTTGGATTTGGTTATCAACCATACCTCAAGTGAACACCCTTGGTTCAAAGAATCTCGGTCCTCCCTTGATAACCCAAAGAGAAACTGGTATATCTGGAAGAAGCCAAAGTACGATGCTGACGGTAACAGACAACCACCAAGCAATTGGAGTACCCATTTCTCCGAGCCTGCCTGGACTTATGATGAGGCTACTGGAGAGTACTATTTGCATCTATTTGCAGGCACTCAGCCAGAACTCAACTGGGAGAACCCTGAGACTAGAAATGCCGTTTATGATGAAGGCATGAGATTTTGGCTCGACATGGGTGTCGATGGATTCAGAATTGATACTGCTAACATGTATTCCAAAGATCAAAGATTCCTCGATGTGCCTGTCGTCTTTCCATACCAAGAATTCCAACCTGCTTTCCAATACACTCATAATGGTCCAAGAATCCATGAATTCCATAAGGAAATGTACGAAAAAGTTACATCAAACTATGATGTCATGACTGTTGGAGAAGTTTCCAATTGTGATAGAAATGAGGCTCTTAAATATGTTAGTGAAAAAGAGAAGGAAATGAATATGCTTCTATTATTTAACGTCGTGGAGGTTGGAAACATAAAGACCGTTAGATTTGGTGGTGATTATGAATGGCCATTGTCGGAATTAAAAGATGCTGTTGCTGAACAGTGTGACTTTACCAAGGGCACGGATGCTTGGTCAACTGTGTTTACTGAGAACCACGACCAACCAAGATCCGTCACCAGATTCGGATCTACTGATCCCGAGTTCTGGGCTAAATCTTCCAAGATGTTAGCTATACTTCAGACTGCATTGTCAGGTACTTTGTTCGTCTACCAAGGTCAAGAAATCGCCATGACAAACTTACCAAAGGATTGGCCAATCGAAGAATATCATGATATCAAGACTGTTAACTTCTACAGAAACTTCCTCAAGCAGTACAAGGATGAGCCAGATTTCCAAAAACGCAACAAGAGAATTTTGGAAAGTATCAATTTGTTCGCAAGAGACAACGCTAGATCTCCAGTGCAATGGGATTCCAGCGAACATGGTGGTTTCTCTACAGGTAAGCCATGGACTAGAGTTAATGAGAACTATGCTACCATCAACGTCGAATCACAAATCAACGACCCTGAATCTATTCTTAATTTCTGGATTAAATCATTGAAAATTAGAAAACAGAACAAGGACTTGATGATCTACGGAATTTACGAGACTTTAGATAGAGAAAACGAGCAAGTCTTCTCCTTTGTCAAGTCATTGGCTGGTTCCAGTACCAAGCTTTATGGTACTTTGAACTTTTCTTCCAAGCCAGCTGAATTCCAAAGATTACTTGACGGTAAGTATAGCTTAATCAATTCTAACGTGGATGATGAAAATGGTTCTACATTATCTCCATGGGAAGGACGTTTATACATTGTCACTCCATAGATTTTGCAGAAGCGAAACTCTTCAAATTACATCGGGTTGATAGATATTTAGATCTCAAATTAAGTACAATACAAATACAAATAGTTATCTAAAATAATCTATCGGTTTAAATAAGTTGTATGGCTAATTGCTCTCAACAAAACCATTCTCAAGCACAATCTTATCACCAGAAGCGTAAAGCTTTTGGTTTGGTGATTTTTTGGCGACGGAACATTTGTCTCTTGAGTCCACTTCGGTAGGCCTAGAAAGGGAGTCAAACCAACATTGTGATTGATAAATATCTGAATGAAGGACAGGAAGGCTTACTAAAGCTTTACTGTATGGCATACATCCTTTAGTAGCCTTAGGGAATTTTTGTTGGTACCATTCGTTAGAGATAAGAGAACGGCTATCAAGCAAACCATGACTTGCGGGTGTAACATATTCTCCAATAGTGATCTCCTCACCAGTCATTGGGTTGATAAGATATCCAGCCCATTTGTTACTACCATTAGAACTTGTTGCAATTCTTCTAACTTCAGTAACGTAATTGGTGTTGAATTTCCATGGATAATCAAGTGAGCATGAGATCCCTGGTCCTCCATTTGCACCTTTAACACAGTTAGGGTGGTTTGAAGTTGTTGATCCACTGCCGAAAATACTAAAGATTAATTTGTTTGATCCTTTAGTTTTTGGTTGAAATCCAATAAAAGTAATGTCTCCAGATCCCCGAAACCAATATTGAGTTGAATAAAAGAAACCCGACCAGGGACCTTCCAAAACAGTTACTTCTTGGGTCGCTCTATAAGCTCTACCAGCAACTAGATCATCACATTTCACGTTAATGTGAGGAGGAGTGGACAAAGCAGTTGAAGAAACAGCAAGAATATTGAATAATGTAGAAAGTTTCATTGTAATGAATTGAAGTGATAAATTTATGGACATCCATGCCTTTTTATATTTGTGGGAATTAACTTTCGAATTCAATAGCACATCCTGGATGCCAGTAAGAGACACTACAGTAGAATTTTATTGCCGCATATACGTTATGAAGAAATTTCTAACAGGTATACCCGGTTATACAAATTCTTAAACATTAATTGAACCTATTATGCTTATTTTAATAATTTCGTCTACTTTTAGATGTTGCATTATTCCGTCATATTTATCTGAATTACACTAACATATTCTTATTTTGTTCAAAAATTCTTTCCATGGATATTTATCAACATCTCGGTGAAGGTTAATCTTAACTACTTTCCAACTCACTTTTTGCCATTTCCTAGACAACAGTCAATGAGTAATTAGAGCTATAGACAAAACTCAATGGCCTTCCTATGGTCGAAAGGTGTAATGAAATATGCATGTAGATGGTTTCAAGATAATTCACTACATAACCACTATCATCTCCAAGTCAACCACCTCGAGATACTCGCATTGAAGTGGATTCTGGTATGGATTCCAAAACAATTGCAAATAGCAAGTAACTATTTTAAGGAACACTAGAGTTTTAAACAACCTTGAATGTATTTAATTTATTTTTGACTAGTTTTACACAGTTCAAATTTTATCTTGATAAGGGGGCTGGTGGATATTCAATTTAAAGAATCTTGGCAGGAAGGCCTCCTAAGCTTTCATGAATTTCGCTTTCCAAGTGTTTTCCCTTCAAATTTACGCCACGAATTATATCTGTCACGACATTCTACGACCAATAACTGTGTCAAAAGCGGATAAGTGTTCTTAAGCTGTTGTCAAGAGTAATTCCAAGAAATACAAAAATGGCTCGAAAAATTATACACTGATATCCAGAATTGTAAATTATTCCAAAAAGCTCTTGCACCGACCAATTCGCCTCTTCTGACCTTGGCAGTCTGAAAATAACGATTGTGGATGTGAGTATTGAATTAATGCCAATAATATGGCGATTTTATTGACAAATTCTAATTCAAGCGCATACTTCGTTAATTTGACTGGTGCATTGTAGCAAAATTGTTAAGATTCGCATTCTCAATATCTTGGTTTCATTTAATTATATTTTGTCAATTTTACAACGGAATAAATAATTGGCTTGGTATTTTTGTGAATATTTCATGGAAATCCAAGCAATGTACATCTTTACAAACGAAGCAGCATATACAAGCTGTTGTTGGATTGGATCAATTCTTGTCTATACTCAGTTTCTTCCTTGCATCTCCAGTCACGTGGTATTCGTGATTACGTAATGGAACAATAATCACGAAATTTTCACTATTCGAAACCAACGACTAGTTGCACATAATTCACCAAAGAGCATAATGTGGGGTGTACTTTCAAGTGTGAAGAGCTCTTTTCTCAAAAAGCCTAACACGGTTGTTGTTCAGGTCAGAAATAAGATGAAATCCCACAAAGCTGCAGACAAGAGATTCATAAGGACTGGTACTGGCATCAAGAGAAAGCAAGCCGGTAGAAATCATGGAAATGGTGGTTTCAGTGCCCCATCCTTGAGTCATTTGGACTCTTTTGTGAAAGTTGGAAGCAGAGGTGGTCATTTCAAGAAATTGGACAAATTTTTACCCTAAGTGGACATAGGTCTGCACCATTATGTACATAGAGAATCATTAATACAGATTGACCGTTAAGGTATAAGAATTTGCTGTGTAGCTTTATCGATAGAAACATTGTTTGTTTAATCCAAATATTTACGGTGTATTTGCCTCGAATTTCTCAATTTGGAAGGCACAATTCTACAATTCAACAAATACTCGTAATATGCTAATCCTTTCCTTATCTATACTCTTTTTCTTCCCAAACTCCATTAATCCTCTTCATCTCAGATGTAGGAAAGTAATGGTAATTTGTTTTTATGGAAATGGCGATCGGAACGTTGTCAAACGAAACAATTCTAAGTTTGATGTAGGTGTTATCAGGTATATCTTTCACTACCCTCATGAAAGACTCCAACTCTTTGGTTTCAATGTCGTTAACGTGGGTGATGAAACTATTCGTAGCAATACCATATTGAGTGGCTGGTCCACCAGCACTCTTTTTAGTCACATAGACTTGGGATGGCATATTCTCCATGATTTGACGTACCCCAAAATGAGGAACTTGAATAATCGCACCAGCCCAAAACACTATATGCGATGTGTTGAGACTTCCAGTATCGATCGTTGGGACAACCAAGTCTAATTCCTTCTTCTGTCTGACAACCTTAAAGTTTAATTTTTCTTGACCGTACATCACTCTGAAATCTCTCATGGTTTTAACAATTTTTCCATCAACGGATAAGATTATATCTCCTATCTTTAATGGATTACGGTGCTCATCAACCGAGACTGCAACTCTTTCAACAGATAAAAACTTGATCTCGTCCTCACATGCGGCTTCAAAACGTTCAATCCAATCTTGGCTCACTCCTCTAGTTCTTCCTTGCAAAACTGTCATGGAGGTGAACTCAGCATCTAGAATCCTAAGTGTACTTGGGAGTCTATTTTGCTTCAAACCTTCAATGACATCTATCACATCAACAACATCAAAACCCATTCTATACATCACATCGCTTGAGTGATCACAGTTTGTCTCTCCTAAATATGTGAGCCAGAAAGATCTTACTGTTCCATCATTGTCAGCGAAAATTCCTGTGCTGCATTCTTGACAAATTTTACTATCCACTAAAATACATTCTAAGTTTGTTCCTCTGTACCTAGGAGATAATGAGTTCACTGGAATATTAAGGGAGGAAATACCACTGATTTTCACATCATCACTAACTAATCTCAAATTGTAATTGTAACCGATAAAGTAACTCTTATCACCTCTCTTCAATGGTGTTTTGCTGAATTTAGGTGTTTTGACATCAGCTAATACTAGTGATGGATCATACTTGATGATTGCGTAATTCAAATTGGGATGAAGGAACACAACTTCAGCAGGTACATCAATAGATTCAGCAAAGATGACAAAAATATCACACATATCATGTGGAACGAAACGTCTAGACACCAAAACATATCCATTTTCGGAATCCACAACTACACCATAGCAGGTTTCCTTTCTATAAGGATAGCTGTCGATTGGAATCGGCAAAACAACTTTAATTTGAACAAACGAACGGACCAATGATGCACATCCTTGCTTTTCCTCATCGAATGGAAGGTCAATAAATTTTGCATTCTGAGGTTTGGTAGGTACTGGAGGTAATGGTTTCTCTTGTATGTCTGTGAAATCCCAGAGACCAGTTTCGTCATTTCTGATTGCTTTTCTGAATGTAGATTGCCAATGCCTCTCAACATAAATAACTTTGAAATTCTCCGCATGAAGATCGGATACATGACGGTAATTAATAGTGACCTTTTGACGATCTGGTATTTGTTTCATAACTTCGATGAATGTATTCAAGTCTGGAGTTGGTTTATCATCCAACGACTCCAACAACCATCCGGACTTCTCAAATGATTCGAATTCAAAAGATCCCAATGAATCATTAATAAACACACCTCTTACAGGAATGCAATAACATCTAGCAACTTGATATGAAAGGTTATTGAAACATGCACCGGCAACTTCAACATACTCGTTTGGAGTAATTGCATGCAAATCGCCAATTTTGATGTCATGTTTGATCACCTCCCCGCCCCTTTGGACTTCAAATAGAAGAGACTTCCCAACATTTTCATCCAAAATCTCATCCACTTTTATAAAAGTCGAAATTGGAACACCATTTATGGAAATTAAGGTATCTCCTTCCTTGATCAATCCATCTGCAGGTCCCTCTGGAAGAACTAATTCTGCAACTAAAAGACCAATCTTTGAAGGAAATCTCTCTCTAGCTAGCTTCTCAGCTTCCAAGGTTAAACCCAATCTTCTGCACTCATCAAATGGTTTTAATTGCCACTCAACTTGAACATCACCTCTAGTAATTGGATTTTTATTTTGAATACAGGTCAAAGCCCTCAATGGACGGAAAACTGGTAGGAAAAAGTCAGTGGATGCTTCAGTAGAACCACCTGCTTGTAATGCAACGACATAGCCATCCTCATTGACAACTGGAGATCCTGAAGAGCCACCGGATGCCGATGCAGCTGCTTGTATATATTCTGTGTTGAAATCGTTATAGGTTAAAGAACCATAATCTGGAGCATTTCTATCCAATCTTGAAATAAATCCTGATAAAATAGACAACTTCTCACCGGCATCATTACCTACCACTCTAATCTCGGTACCCACTTTGGCTAAATCTGGCTTCAAATCAAGTTGGGTTAATTTAAGGTATTTCACTAATGAAGGATCAAATTCCAAGAATCCAAAATCATGGATAGGATCTCTGTAAATAGGTTTTACCACAACTTCTTCGTGATTATCGAATACAGCATAACCTGAAAATGGTCCTGGCCCAACGACATGTCTATTTGTCAAAATCAAACCTCTTTTAGAATCAACAACAAATCCAGTTGCTTCACTGACTATAGAGGTTTCTGTGTCAAAACTGCTAACGTGTGAAAACTGGATCGAAACAACTGCATTTACAACTTTGGTTATAGTTTCTTGCCATTTTACGCCAGAAGATTCAGAAAAAACAGGAGAATCAGATTCAGAGTAGTATTCACCATCCAGAGATTCTTCTAAAGCGATCTTCTTAGGATCAGATCCATTCAAACTACCGTTCGAGAGCTTTCTTTTAGACATTCCTCGTTCTTTCCTTTCGATCAGATGTGAATTAAGTGATGATATAATTAAGTATTTATACGGAGTTCCAAACAAATCAATGATGGATACTCTGACGTATGAGTTTTGATTTCGAAATTAAGTTAAGATATATCTCGGCTACTTAACTATTAAGGTGAAAAGTTTGGGTAGTGATGATGTGTCCGGGTAACATCACTTGGAGTAAGTGTGCATATCACCATAATATAACCAATGTATACTGGAGAAATGGATATAAACTGCCTGCATCCATTCAGGAGGTATTCATCATCTTCATAATTCTAAATTTCCAATTTTCATAGTATTGTTCTTGTGTTAATCCATCGTATATCACGTCACCGTGGATCATGCTACCAAATTTATGCATAAGATCCCAACCTTTCCCAACTCTACCCAACGTCTCGTTCTTCCTATTGACCTCTTCTTTGCTCTGACTCTCGTACATATATGTTCGTTCAATATCATGAACCCAGTCTTCGTCTTTGATCCAGTCATCGACAATATCGCACCAAATTTGCATGTTCCATTTCATCAATCCTCCTTTCTGGTATTGAAATAATTGATTCGCAAGCTGAGACTTGGCTCCCATCTTGGAGGTTAAGATTCGATGATTAATTCTTGTGTATGCAGCATTAATCATTCCACATGCTAACAACCATTCACTCTTTTTGGTAAATTTATGCTTATGCACGAGAAATGTTTCTATCATTTTTGGTGTTATATGAGATGGGATGTAAAAGTTGTTGGCAAATGAAATAAAATCTTCTATGTTGACGTGCTTTTTATCATACTTGTAAATTGTTGCTTTCGGAGTACCTTTAGTAGGGGAACTTTTCCTGGGAGATTTGGAAGGTGACTTTGTAGGAGACGAAATGGGCTCCTCGGGCTCTTCAGGTGGAGGAAGGATTTCCTTCTTCTTCGGATTAAATGGTGATTCGACATCTTTGAAATCTGAGGATTTTTTTACTCGTTTTTGCGGTGTATGATCCTTTAATTCTTGAAGTCTTTTCAATGGAGAGCTAATTTTAGCTGGTGAAGTTTTCAGCTTGATGGGTGAGCCTCTGGGTGTAGAGTAAACCGATTCACCTCCTTTTCGAGGACTAGACTTTGGAGTAGCACTCGTTGAGCGGATTTGATAAAGAAGGTTCTCTCTGAAGTCATCCAACAATTTCAACACCAATTTTGGTTGAAGTGGAATCTTATTCGACTCGATTTTGGGATTCCCCAATTGTTCTTCATATTTTTCAGCTGCCAAATAGGCACATATATGGTATCTGGCAATTTCGCATCGTTTAGGTAGCACTGGTTGCTTTTTCAAGCTTAATTGATAAAGACTCTCTCCACAATTGAGCACTTCTGGTGGTATTTGGCCCTGGAATGTGGGAATAACATCTTGGAAAGACTGTTTGAGCTGTGTATTCATGGATTACTCGATGGTCACCTGCCATAAACTTTTACTACTGGTAAATCACCACAAAATATCAAAAGATAATTTGGTCACGTGGCTGTCTTTCACGTGATGCATCGTCGGTGCATTAGCCAACCAGAACAATTTTATTCATCACGGTAAGCATCAAAGCACAAATGTTGTCCAGAAGTGTCAGAACGGGATTCCAAGCCATCCGCCCGCTCTCTACCCGCAGCGTATTGTTGCAGAATTCCAATTTCAAGAACGGAGTGTCTGAAGTTGCCCAACACAATGAGCCAAATAAAGAATTATTGTCGGGAGCACCAAAGGAGTTATTGACTTCAAGAGTGGTCAGAATTTACAAGGAATCCAAGCCCGCCACACAATCAGGTCATCACAACGGAGATCTCTGGAGATTGGACTGGGATGTTTTGGGTAAAGGTAACAGATGGGAGAACGACTTGATTGGTTACCAAAGTTCTTCCGATTACATGCAAGGAACCATCATGAAATTTGACACCAAAGAGGCCGCCATCAGATTTGCTCAGGGACAAGGATGGGATCACTATGTGCAAGAGCCTAACAAGAGACACTTCAGAAAGAAAGAATATGCCAACAACTTCTTGCATTCCTCTGGTCCTTTAAAGCATATTAGAACCAAGTAATTTGTCTTAGCACTTCCAATTTCCAATATATATCACGATTGATTACTGTAGATTGTTAGAAGACTTCTTAACATCAGTCACCTTGATTGACGTCTTGTTTTTTTGTTTTCATTTTGCGTACTGGCGATATATTCATGAGACGTGGATTTCCCACTATATTGGCAATTTTTTACCATCGATATCAACTAACGTTAAGTCTTGCTCATAGTGTATGACTAATCTTACTATATATTTGCTCTGTATGTATCCATCTCGTGGAAAAACCTTTCCGTGATTTATTTACCTTGTTGTTTTGCATGGTTGCAAAGTGTAGAAATTGGGTGGTGACAAAACGTTCAAAAAGTCTGGTATTGGAGCTCTAAAAGCTTCCTTGTTCATACTTTCATGTTCTGTATTAAATCTGGTCCCATAAACTCATCAAAAACTCATTTTTTCCACCCTTTCATGGAATGATTATTCTTCATAGTGGTCACCATGATGAATTTGTTCAACGCTCGCACTACCTTCCACTTTACCCCAAGTCCATCAACATACTTCTTCTTCAGTGGAACCACTACAAGAAAAGATCCGACGTGTTGACGCGTTACATACGGATTATCCCAATACAGATCAAGCACCAACTTAATTTGCCAGGTTTAACTTTCATTATCGCGTATTTTCAGTTAATCAACATCTACTACAAGAAGCCACCCCCAGGCATCGAGTAATGTCATACAACAATAACCGTGGGTATGGCAGTGGCCATACGTATGGTGGGTACCCCAATAAGTCTTGGAATCGATCAAGGTATCCTGGAAGAGAAGATGATCCTCGTGGACAATATGGAGGGCGTTATAAAGATCGTAACGGATACAAAGGTCCAAATCATTCTTCGACAGGATACTCCTCGAATTATCATGATTTAGAGCATTCAAATAATACTTACGACAGTCATAATCGTGGCTATTCGAATTCACATCCCAAATATGCTACCAAATCATCTGATGTTTCATACCAACAACAACAAAACTCAACCGTGGAATCTCGAGAACCAACAGATCTGATCAACGGATCCAGCAAAGAACCAGAAGATATCTTAGGATATCACAATAATGAATCAGAAAATAACAAGTTAATGCATCATATTGACTTCATTTTGCTGAAACCGACCAGATTACCTGATCTCTCAAAGAACTATAGAGTAATTTATGATCCTGAGTTAGATAGCAGCTTGTCTAAAGCAGAAAGGAAAACAAAACAAAGGAAGCTTCAATTTATGAAAGACAATCTCGACAAGTCTACGGCCAGTGATCCCAGAAGAGCTAACATCACACATTATTTTCAAAAACCCAACAAGAAGTCAAAACGATTTCCATTCAAACAATTGCCCCAATCAAAATTTGTGTTTGACAAGGACTCTATTGGCCCAGCACCACAAACTGAATTGGTTGTTTGGGATCTTCCATCCACAACTAGTGAAGTATATCTTGAGAATTATTTTAGAAGTTATGGAGATGCCATAAAAGACATGAAGTTCATCAATGATCCTATAAACGCCGTTCCATTAGGTGTAGCGACATTCAAGTTTGCTGGTAATCCTGAAAAAGCGGAGCGGCTCGCCAAAAAGTTGATACAAACTTTGAAAATGGAAAGAGCGAAGATAGATGGAGTTGAAATAAGAATCGCATTGAATGATCAGGAAGGTGAATTGCTTAAAAGGAAAGTAGATTCAGCTAATGAGAAACTTCGTATCGCCAAAGTAAAAAGGGATGAAGAGGACAAAAAGAGGATTAGAAGGCAATTGGAAGAGGAACAGAAACGGCAAGATAGAAAAAAAATTGAACAGGAAAACAAGAAAATTGAGGCCTCGAAAGACGTCGAGACTACTGAAAAGCTTACAAAGTTCCTGCCAAATACAACAACACTTTCCAAAAGGCATAATCATAAAGTTGTCCCAGGAGTTTTATTACCAAATGACTTAATCAAATACATCAAAGAGAGACCTTACATCCTTATTCACGACAAATATATTTCTACAAAAAGGATCCCATCGCTGGATTTAAAACGTGCGTTAAGCAAGTATGATTGGACTAGAATCTTATCTGATAAAACAGGTTTTTATATTGTTTTCAATTCATTAAGTGAGTGTGAAAGATGTTTTGTCAATGAAGATGGAAGAAAGTTTTATGAGTTCCGGATGTTCATGGAGTTAGCTGTTCCAGAAGGTTTCAACAAGGGTGTTGAAAATGAAGATGAAGACGGATTTCTGGCAAATGCTAAAAAGAATGATCTTGTTGATGAAGCCGTTAATATTTTAATCAAAGAATTTGAATTATTTTTGGCAAAGGACATTCGTGAAAGAATTATCGCTCCAACTATTCTTGATTTATTGAGTCACGATAAATATCCTGATGTGGTAGATGACCTTAAACGTAAAGAAGCAGCAATGAAAGCATCACAAACACCTATTGTTAGCACTACTGATAATTTGAAACAAAATGCCATGATTTTGCTTGCAGAACAAAGAAAGCAGCAACAACAAGTCAGGAATAGTCTTCCTTCATTCAAAAAGAAGATTGAAAGGAAGGATGCTCTTCATAAACCCAAGGTTTCCAGAAAGAATTTAATTCCGATGCAACATGCTCTAAATTATGACCGAAATTCTGATTCTGATTCTGAAGATGACGATGACGATGAAGATTCGAGCAGATCTGTAACACCAGTTGCAATCAAAAGAGATAGGTCTTCTGCACTCACCTCGCCAGATGAAGTAGAAGAAGAACATGAACATATTGTCAAGAAATCTAAACTTCAGAAGTCGTTCTTGTATGAATCCGATTCTTCGAGTGATGTGGAAGAAGATGTACAGGAAGAAACAGAAGCAATGGAGGATGTAATGGAGGATCAGGAAATGGACTACTCGAACATAGAAGTACAATATCAACCTACAGATTCACCAGTCACAGTATTTCCGGAGTCACATTGGGCGCCTACTGATGCTTTTGATCTTGCAGCCTTGCAAGATTTAATAAAAGATGATGAAGATATGAAGTATGCAGAGCAAGTTCTAGAGGAGGTTAAGGCTCAACCAATTCAAAATATTGATTATTGGGCTTGGAAACAAAAGGATTCGATTCTCAGTCAAGAAGTCATTGCAGAAGATGTTGATTTGATCGGTGCCTTGGATGAAAGGCTCGAGTGTTCAACAGGTTCTTTTAGAAGTGAAGGATACCGTCAAATCCCTGAATCTGATAAGATTGAATATTTACCTCACAAGCGTAAGGTTCACAAACCATTGAAGACAGTGCAGCATGACTTTGAAGAAGAAGAGGAAAATAACAATGTCAACACCAACTCTTCTGCAAATGTACAAAGTTCACGTGTTAACAGAGCTAAAAACCGTCGTTTTGCAGCTGATATTACTGCTCAAATCGGAACCGAATCTGACGTGTTGAGTTTAAATGCATTAACGAAAAGAAAGAAACCAGTTTCATTCGCAAGATCAGCAATTCATAATTGGGGACTTTACGCGTTGGAACCTATCGCGGCAAAGGAGATGATTATTGAGTATGTGGGTGAAAGTATTCGTCAACAGGTGGCAGAACATCGGGAGAAGAGTTACCTTAAGACGGGTATTGGATCGTCATATTTATTCAGAGTTGACGAAAACACTGTTATTGATGCTACAAAGAAGGGGGGCATTGCACGTTTCATCAACCATTGTTGTAACCCCAGTTGCACTGCCAAAATCATCAAAGTTGAAGGTAAAAAGCGTATTGTCATCTATGCGTTGCGGGACATCGATGCTAACGAAGAATTGACTTACGATTACAAGTTTGAGAGGGAAACAAATGACGAAGAGCGTATTCGTTGTCTTTGTGGAGCACCAGGGTGTAAGGGTTGGCTTAATTGACCACCCTTCAAACAATCATGTATAGAGATGATTAATATAACTAATTATAGACTTCACCCGATAATTAATGCAATATAATTAACCGAACCTTAGAGTAGTTCTCACGAATACAGCGTCACTTTGGTAGGAACTTGTATTCCTGTGAGCGATGCTATTGATGACTCGTAGAAAGGCTATATTGATGCATGTGGCCCGAAAAGTGGGTTCGCTTTGTTTTGTTTCCGGCAAATGGTCCTAAAAAGCCTGGTCCCAGAACCTCGGGTTTAAAGAAAGAGTCCCATTATTGTTCACCGCATCGATACCTACTCCGGTATTATATTAATTTTCTCGTCTAATTACCGGTTTGTGTGTGTTCTATTATGACGATGTTTCCCTGCTATTATACTCGTATACTTATTGGACCAACAATCTCGAGGCATTATATCACATTCACAGGAGGCCACTAATTGATGCATGCGAGTTCTATTTTTTATTCCTGGAGAAGCCGGATGTCAACAGAAACCCTAGGCGTCCAGACGCCTTGCAATTATTGTCTTTAATGTGTTTATGCTGTGCGGGAGCCAATCCTGCAGATTCTGGAGGCAATACATGGGAAATGTTGCAGTCAATAGACCCATATTTTAGTGTTCCAAGGTGTTTCCTAAATAGACGACGCGATGCTCGCAACCAATGTTTGTAAATTTTTCATATTTTTCAGAAAAATGCGTTTTAGGGTGGTGTAGTTGTACGCTTACCCAATATGTCGGTTTTACACAAGCGAACCAACCGGTGCATCTAGAGGTCCCTGGGTGCACAGACGAACCCTCTCGTAATTACATTCCCATGTCTGACCGGGGCATCCACCATCATTTCACAGCAATATTGAGATATAGTGTAGAAGATCAAGGAACGGGAAATTATACCGGTTCATGAACTACACCACACCAAGCATTGCGGCAATTTTTAAGATAGAATTCAAGGTGATGGACGCAAATCGATGGGGTACAAGTTTCGAAGAATATCCCAAACCATCACCAGAAATGGATTAATCCAGGCACTGATGCAATAGAAATAGATAATCAGAACTAGGCTCAAGTGTCCATCAATCACCACTTCAGAACACCACCACATGTTGGCCAGAAGCGCAACCCAGTAAAACAGCAACATGCAAGCTCACCACCGAACATAGAACGTAATAGGTAGAACGCAACACGCAACACGCAAAACACAGCAAAACAAGACCCCGAAACAGGTCCTAGATCGGACAGTGCTCATGGGCCTGCGCCAGTTACAGATGTCAAGAACAGCCATGACGAAATCCAAGGTGCTGCCATGATGAAACACCCGATGGCCCTTATTGTGGTTAATTGATGGTGGACGAATTGGGAACGATTTTAGGACGATTTGGGGGATATGGGGACGATTTGGGGGATATAGGGACGAGATTGGGGATATAGGGACGAGATTGGGGGATATTGCGCGAATTGGAGGTGGTGTAGTGGTGGATATTCTAGGTAAAGGCGATGTGGAAGGGTCATTGCAACGGCATTTGGCGTTGCATTAATGTCCCTCCGCCCCACCGCCCATCATCAATTGCACTACCAGATCAATTGCACTACCAGGATATTTGCCCTATAGTAGGAACTAAACTAAACTGCAGGGGAGATGAGACAACCAGGCAAATTCCAATGCAAGGGAACCCCGCGGGGGTTCCAGTTGCTCCGTAAGGGGCAGCGCATGTCATGGCATCATGGCATCACCTTAGGATGATGATCCAAGTCTGTACCCGCATGGCATCTATCCCCAAACACCTGTTCCAGCTGTTGCCGCACCACTGCCGCATTTGTGCGAGTGGTTGATCTGAAACAGCATCAACATAAATATCAACAAATAACGGTGCGACCGATTGGGTAATATTATTGATGGATACAAAAACACCTGGCCGCAATCTTGGGCGAGGGCCCGGTATCAGCGACTGGGCCATGACTTGCTACCGAGGCCTGTGCCGTGCCTATCTATTGTGCCCCATCATTGCCATGCGGCTATGGTTCCAGTATCAGGTCAGGGACAACATGTCATGGCTCCAAAATTATCACGGCAAACCGTCAGTACCAAAAGGCCAGTGATTAAAGGCCAGGTTCAAATGGACACTGTCAAATGGACAGTGTCAAAATGTTGATGAGGCAATTGCAGCCGCAACTGGCAAAAACCATCTTCTCAGGAACACCAGGCTTGGAGTTCAAGCCCCGTTCCCTGGACCTGGTGAAGATCCCACCGTAAACCGTCACCAGATCTGTCCGTTCCACTTCATCTGCAGATACCACAGGACGAGGCACTGAAGGGGCACCGAGGTGCCCCTTCAGACTGGATTTGACACTGATCTGACACACAAACCTCCCACTGAATTACCGTCCCACCCTATTTGGGCTGTAGTGGGACTTCCATTTGGGCTTTAGTGGGACTCCATTTGGGCTTTAGTGGGACTCCATTTGGGCTTTAGTGGGACTTCCATTTGGGCCGTAGTGGGACTTCCATTACCCTTCATTTGCATTGCATATATGCCGTATTGGGGCACTTTCTGTCCGTTTCTATCCACGGTTCATACATCTCCTGTCCTCTGTCTACGCTATTTAAGGCAGTTTCGCCTTCCAATTTGGCACTTTTGCCTTCCAATTTGGCACTTTTATCCCTCCTTTTGGTACTTTGATCCCTCCTTTGGCACTACAGAATTGGGGGCATTCGAATGTGGCACCGTACCATCGTAACCCACCTGTCGCAGTCCCATAAAACCTGCGCAACAACATTGGCTTTGGCTTCCCCCCATTGAAGAAATCCACGTGATCCCCCCGATCGGTGTGTTTTGTAAATACCCTCAATGCGGTAATACCCAAACACATATCCTTCAAATTTTCCACTATAATATACTGGAGTTAGCCAGGCTAATCCACCAACGAGCCAGACATCTCTTCAGTCGGTACCGTCCTCCAGTGCCGTCGTAGCTCGTCTCCAACCCTCAAGATGTCCCGTGCTCAGCCGCTCCAACCTCTCAATAACACCCAGCTCAACAACAGGGGAAATATCACCCCCATCAAGGGCGTTAGACGGGCCAAAGAAAACCAGTTCGAGGCCAATGCCGTCCACCAACAGCCCATGGTGCCTGCTGTGTCTGCAGAAAAGCCCAAGAAGAAAAAGGAAAAGCTCTCTGCCCTCTGCAAAACTCCTCCATCCATAGTGAGAACTCGTAACGGTAGAGACTACCGTAGAGGTAACTTTCTTGGTGAAGGGGGGTTCGCCCGTTGTTTCCAGATGAAGGATGCCTCCGGCCAGATCTTCGCTGCCAAAACCGTGGCCAAGGCCTCCATCAAGAACGAAAAGACAAAAACCAAATTGCTCTCGGAAATCAAGATCCACAAATCCTTGAAACACCCCAACATCGTCAATTTCGTGGACTGCTTCGAAGACGACGTCAACGTGTACATTCTTCTCGAGATATGCCCCAACCAGTCGTTGATGGAGCTTCTCAAGACCAGAAGAAGGGTGTCTGAACCCGAGGTCCGTTACTTCATGGTACAGATCATCGGTGCCATCAAATACTTGCACTCCAGAAGAGTGATCCACAGAGACTTGAAGTTGGGTAACATCTTCTTCGACCCTCAAATGAACTTGAAGATCGGAGACTTTGGCTTGGCCTCGGTGTTACCTTCGGTGGACTCCAGAAAATACACCATCTGTGGTACTCCAAACTACATTGCTCCCGAGGTCTTGGGCGGTAAGAATACCGGCCACTCCTTCGAAGTAGACATCTGGGCCATTGGTATCATGATGTACGCTTTGTTGGTGGGTAAACCTCCATTCCAAGCTAAAGATGTCCAAGTGATTTACGAACGTATCAAGAAAACCGAATATGCTTTCCCCGCCGACAAGCCAATTTCCGATGATGCAAAAGTATTAATTAAAGATTTATTAAGCTTGAATCCTTTGAATAGACCAACTATAGATGAAATCTTGAATTACGAATGGTTCAAGGGTCCATTCCCTGACAAAACTTATGAAGAAAGTTTGGTCAGTACCCCATCAGGTTTCGAAAAGATCTCCAAAACTCAATCTTCCATCAACTTCACAAACACCAAATCCAGCGCTGGAATATACACTCCAAAGAACAAGAATCCAGTGGAAATCTTAAGATCCGATTTGCATTCAGAACAACCAAAGAGCTTATTGCCTCAAAGTTTGTCACCAAATGATACAAGAAATAAGTATGAGGAAGTCAACCCTAGTGTTTTGGGCAAGTCTAATAGAAGAGTAAATTTTAACAGCAACTATTCAACTACCATTAAACGTTTAAACCAAATTTGTTTCGAAACCTATCAAAACATGAGAAGATTGGAATACTCGAAACACGAACAAATTGTATCAGAAGAATTACCAAGATGTGAAAATCCAATCTTAATCAGCAAATGGGTTGATTACTCTAACAAGTATGGGTTCTCTTATCAATTGAACAATGATGACATCGGTGTCTTGTTCAATGATGACAACACCATCTTGAAAGTACACAATGGAGCAAAGTTTTTGGAGTTGATTTACCATGAAAATGAAGGTTGGACTTGTATCGAAAATTCCACTCTCTACCCTCCATCTCAAGTAAAGAGACAATTAGAGATTGTGGATTTTTTCGCTAAGTACATGAATAGTAATTTATCCAAGGTTAGTGAGAATGAAGACAGAAAAGAAACTGTATTCTTGAGAAGATACAGTAGAACATCAGACTACATCATGTTCGAAATGACAAATGGAAACTTCCAATTCAATTTCAAAGACCATCACAAGATCTGCATTTCCAAATCTGGCTTGGCTATCACACATATCAGTCCAAGCAGAAACATTCAAACACATCCATTAATCTTGGTTTTGAAAGAAGGTAACTTCCCAGTGGAACATGTACCTGATTGTATGGAGAAGATTAGTGTTATCAAGGAAGCCATCAAGAGAAAGGCTTTCAAAGATACCGGAAACTAAGCTTTCTTCTAATGTCATCATCTTACTTCTCCAGTAACAGTGTTACTCCTTTTAGCATTATACCCTTCTTACTTACTTGCATTCTCACTGCTAATGTTTGATTTCATGGTAAACTTACATAAAAAATATACACCGATATTCGTATTAACTATTCTAATGCAACTGATAGTATATTGTACAGGGGCGCTCTAGGCAGCCTTTCAGGCACTTATTTTCGACAACGAGGACTGTTGTCTTATTATACCTCTTAATATGCCTGGATTAATTTGAGACTTTTGTATGGTGGGGTGAATGTCTAATAATCGTCCTCTGTGTTCAACAAAGACTTAAGAGCCCATTCATCCTTAAATCTGGTTTTAATAACGTCCAATTCGCTGATCAACCCGGAGCATGCGTTTTTCAACGCTTCCTTTGGTGAATAGTCATCTTCTGTTTGGATACGAAGGACGAAATGGGCAAATAAAGGATGTTCTACCTTGTAAGCAGCGAAAATGACCTTCTCATCCTTCAACAATTGTGCCCGCAACAAGTTGGCTAAGGTATGGTCTTCTCTTTCTATCTTGATGATGGCCGCATTGGGGACCTTGGTATCAGGGGTGATTTTGATTCTGAGGTTAGTAAAAGTCTAAGTTTCATCTATTATTTCCGTAAAACTCCATATAAATGGCCATTAACCTGCGTTATACCCGAATTTGGGCGATTCTGATGATTAATGGTCAAAGATGCAATGTAGATAAATGTGGATAATCCACGTCCACAAGGAGCTGAAACATCGGGGAAAAAACGGAAAACAAGGAAACGTACTTGTCCACGCCATCTGGCAAAATGAAGAGCTCAAATCTATCTGGGGCGTTCATTTTAGACTGTTGGAAAGACGAATGTTTTAATGGCGTTGATGGAAATTTGATCACTAGTTTTCACACGTGATGAATGATCACGTGACATCAACAAACTGTTTTTCACACTAGAAAAACACCTTCCCTGCACTCCATGTTGTACTTTCCTAAACGGTAAAGGTGAAAAACAAGGTCACGTGATACACAGTAAGAATGGGTATTTCCAGCAGTTTCTGGAAAAGCAGTCGAAAGCTCATGTAATTCCGAGGCTACGGAGGCCGTAATGGAGACCGGTGGACCAGAGGCCGCTTGCCAATGGCGTGTGCCGATTTTCAGCCCATCTCGTATCTGGCCGGGTAACTATTCTCGGCCCCACGCCTGGGCGCCGGTATGCAGGAGTATCGACAAAGTTACCCGGACACTTCCATCCACAGCGAGGTCCTTCATATGAGGCATTCCATTCCATCCATCCCAATAGTTCTCTACTTCAGTTCCCCGGATTGAATCTAATTGTATCATTAAGCTCCAGTTTATCACCGTGGGTGAAATATTTCAGTGAATTATCCGATTTTTATTCGCCAGTCAACAAGAAGTGAGGAAGTTATTGTAACAGGTGTGGACGATGACGAACCAACAAGATCCTTGGAACAACCAACAGAGACCCTTGGGTCAGCAATTCAAGTATGTATCACGATCTAATGCTTTGATTCAGCCATTTACAGGTGGAATGTGCTGTTTCCGATGCCTTTTGCACTCCTTCTGGTGGTGTCCTCCTACCATTCACTATCCGCCAGTTAACGGTGTCCATGTCACTTTCTAGCATAGTGATAATGATTTATGGAATCAATGAGCTAGCCATCCCACTGGAAATCCCCTAAATCGATTACTAACATCTAGTCGCCAACATCCTCCAGTGTTACCTCCTCCGGCTACTCTAGAAACAGGTATGTATAAGTGGCCAATACGCGCCGACTTAGATGAACCAGTACTAACATTCAGGCGGACAATCATTTTACCCCCTCCATAGCTTACCCAGTCTAGGAAACAACTCGGGTCACCCACCCCATAGCCACGGCTTCAACATTCCATCCATCAACACTTCTTCCGAAGTTGGTCAAGTATGTATCATTATCCATGATTGGTCGTTCTCCTTTTACTAACATCAATAGCATGAAGCATCGAGACAAAACGAATTAAGAAGAGCTTCGGCGGTAATAGGTACTCCTGGTACTCAGCTACCATTACCGGGTACCATCTCTGCCACTCCAGAACAAGCACATTCCCAACCTCATCAACTCCAACAAGCACATCATGCTGTCGCACAACCACCAGTTGCACAACAACCCCCAATAGCCCTGGGCGTTCCAAACAGAGCTTCGGTGTCGAATGTGTACAGACCATTGAACGTGAAGGATGCGTTGTCGTATTTAGATCAAGTTAAGATTCAGTTCTACAATCAAGCAGATGTCTATAACAATTTCCTTGATATTATGAAGGACTTCAAATCTCAAAGCATTGATACTCCAGGCGTTATTGATCGTGTATCTGCGTTATTCAAGGGTCATCCTAACTTGATTCAAGGCTTCAACACTTTCTTACCCCCCGGATACAGAATCGAATGCTCTCTCGATCCCTCAGATCCTAACCCAATCAGAGTTACCACCCCTACAGGAACTACCACGAGACCTAATATCCATGGGGCTACCTACAGTCAAAGGTGGGGAAGCGACAGTCAAGAGCAACAACAAGTCGTGAATCAGTTCACCCAGGAACAACAGGTTTTGCAACAACAAAACCAAAATGGTGGAGAAAGAGAGTTCAATCACGCAATCTCTTATGTCAATAAAATTAAAACTCGTTTTGCAAACCAGCCTGATATCTATAAGCATTTCTTGGAGATTTTGCAAACTTATCAAAGAGAGCAAAAGCCGATCAGTGAAGTTTACGAGCAAGTAACTGTTCTTTTTGCTAATTCTCCGGACTTGTTGGATGACTTCAAGCAATTCTTACCAGACACTAGCAATCAAGCTTATCCTCAAACACAAGAAAGCTCATACGCTCAAGCGAATGGTACATCTCAATTACCACCGGTGGGTAATTTCCAACCTCCTGCAGGATCAAGCGGATTGAGTCCTAATGGTACTCAGCAATTCAACCAAGCGTTCCAAGGCAATGGAAGTTCAGATAACAACTTGATTACCAATGACCAATTTGCCCCAAAGAAAAAGAAGTCGATTTCTGAACCTTATCTTGAACAAATTCAAGAACCTCAAGTTTCAAGCATGCGTTCGGTTAATCAACCAAGAACCAAGGCTGGAACTTCAGGAGCCACTAAAAATGGACCCGTTACAACTATTGTCAATCCTACCTTGGTGCCAGGAATCCCCGAACCTGTTCCTCCATCCTCATCCATAAAGTCATCATCTTTTCTGGAAGAACTTTCTTTCTTTGACAAAGTCAAAAAGGCTATTGGAAATAGGCAAACTTATAACGACTTCTTGAAAATCTTGAATTTGTACTCTCAAGACATTATTGACAAGCGTACATTGGTTGAAAAGGTCGATAGCTTCTTGGGTGATGCAAATAATGATTTATTAAACTGGTTCAAGATGTTCGTTGGGTACGAAGAGAAACCTCAAAACATTGAGAACATCACATTCAAAAAGCATCAATTGGAGTTATCATTATGTAAAGCATACGGGCCTTCATACAGACAACTACCAAAAGCTGAAACTTTCATGCCTTGTTCTGGCAGAGATGAAATGTGTTGGGAGGTTTTGAATGATGAATGGGTTGGTCATCCAACTTGGGCATCGGAAGATTCTGGATTTATTGCACATCGTAAGAATCAATATGAAGAAATCTTATTTAAAATCGAAGAAGAAAGATTGGAATTTGACTACTATATGGAAGCAAATTTAAGAACAATCCAACCTTTAGAAACTATTGCTAACAGAATTGCTAATATGACTCCAGAACAGAAGGCAAACTTTAAACTTCCTCCTGGCTTGGGCCATAATTCTCAGACTATTTACAAGAAAGTTATCAGAAAAATTTACGACAAGGATCGTGGATTTGAAGTCATCGATGCTTTGCATGAAAATCCAGCTGTTGCAGTTCCTATTGTTTTGAAGAGATTAAAGCAAAAGGATGAAGAGTGGAAGCGTGCTCAAAGAGAATGGAATAAAGTTTGGAGAGAAATGGAGCAAAAAGTTTTCCATAAATCTTTAGATCATCTCGGATTGACATTCAAGCAGGCGGACAAGAAACTTTTGACTGTGAAACAGTTAGTGAGTGAAATCAGTACGGTGAAGGTTGAACAACAGAATAAAAGACTTCATCCATTGACACCAAAGCCCCAAGAACAGTTGAATTACGTGTTTAAGGACAATGATGTATTGATGGATATTCTCAAATTATCGGACGTGTTTATTTATAAATCATCTAACTACTCAGTTAATGATCGTGAAAAGTTGGCTCAATTTTTCAAGTTCTTCATTTCATTGTTTTTTGGTATTCCAACTGAAACTATTGATGCTGCCTTGATTTCTAGGGGTAAGTCAAAGAAGGCAGATTCAGAAGAAGAAGGATCTGCTAGTGAATCGAACGAGTCATCTGAGCCTCAACAATCTACCAAGAAACGTGGCCGTGAAAATGATTTATTGAGAGACGTATTGAAAAAGCAGTCTAAATCAAAGAAAGAAAATGAAAGTGATGCACCTGACAATAATGCAAATGATTCAGATGATCAAGAATCATCTGAAGAAGTTGATAGGTCAAGTGAATTGTGGATCAAAACGGCAAATACAAAGTTTAACTTGAAAGATGAAGAACAAAGCGAACAAAAGCGTGAGAAATACAACTTGTTCTGTAACACCACTATCTATGTATTTTTCAGACACTTGAGAACTTTGTACGAACGTTTGGAAGAAATTAAGGGTATGAACGAAGAAGTTGGAAAGGAAATCAAAAGTCGTAAGACTCCACAGTTCGCTAAAGACCTCAACTTGCTTTCTCATCAACTTGAAGATATGGGTGTTGAAATTGTTGGATCTAAGAATTGTTACTTGCAAGTTTTAGAGCTTTCTGAAAACTTGATTGAAGGTGAGGTCGAACATCAATGGTTCGAAGAATCGTTACGTCAAGGTTACAGAAACAAAGCTTATAAGATTTATACCATCGACAAAGTGGTGCAAGCAATGGTTAAGCATATGCACACTATGATTACTGATACGAAGACCTCTGAAATGATGGTCTTATTCGAAACTGACAGAACTAACCCTGTTTGTACAGCTAAGGATCAAATTTTGTACAGAATGAAGGTCAGATCATTAATGGCATCCGATGAAAATATGTTCAAGATATCTTACAAAGAAAACGACAATACTGTCAATATTCAGTTTGTGAGTATTGATGATCTCACCATTAACGACCATGAAAATGCCGAGGAACTGTATAATTACTACGTCACTAGTTACGTGATGTCTCATCCAACGGAAGGTGTGTCTGCTTCAAAGATTAATATGCCATTCTCCAGATCTTTCATTGAAAGCGTCGATGAAGAACAATGTGATGGTCGTGTTTGCTCCGGCTTGAAAGTGTCTGTGTGTGAAAATTCATATAGATTATTTTTCGAAGCTAATACTCTGGATGAATTCACCTCGAATTCAGTATTTTCCAAAGCAAATGCTGAACTGCAAAGCAAACAAGAAAAGCTCGATGCTTTAAACAAATTGATTAATGGTGAAGAAGGTTGGAAAAAGTCTTTGCCTGACTCACAAGAAGCTGAAAAGGCAGAGGAGAAAATCCAGATTTTGTTCGGCAAAGGCTTTCAAGCATTCAAAGACTTTGACAAACCCGAAGATGTTGAAATGAAGGATGCTGAGAAAGAGACAAATGAAACTTCAGTAGGTGATGCTGCTGTTGCTTCAACACCTCCAACTCCTTCTGTACCTGAGCATAAACCAGAAGACAGGGTCGATGCCGCTAAAGCCGATGCTGATTCAACTGTGATCCAGGATAATAATGATACCACCATTCATCAAGATGCAAATGACACTACACACGATGAAACCACAGTCAACCAAGAAGATGTGACTATGATAGGAGAGGGCCAAACCGAAACTACCGCACCATCCGAAAATAGCACGAAGCCTGACGGCGAGTCAAACTAAGATGATATTTTTACATGTATTGTTATTCAAATTCTTTATTTCTTACTTATATTAATAAAATGTTGTTATTGTCTATAAATAGATTTATCGTAATTCTACTAAGTGGAATCTTCCTTCAGCAGCTGCTCTTGCCAATCTTTCTGTTGCAATACTTCTAGCCAACCTTTCTCTTTGATCTAATCTTCGTGCTACGTAGGCTTTCTGGTCTTTGAGTATAAGGAGTCTCAATATGATATCTTCAGCCAAGGTCTGTGCAGCAATTGGATCCGACCTAGCTTCTTCAGCTTCTTGACTTGCTTTAGCTCTAGATTTGGCTGTCGCATTTGCCAAAATGGTATTGGTACGATAAATACTTCCAGCCCTAGAAAGAGTCCTTTGCGGATGATCTTCCTCATGAACTTCATTATGATCCGGATTAAAATTATTTCTGTCTCTCAACGAGCGCACAAATGCGGGTGACAATCTCTCCACTTCTTGATGCAATGATTGGACATCTGTGTCATAGTATACCGGAAGAAGTAATAGTGCCTGATATTGTTCATTTTTCAAATCTTTAACTGGAGGACCATTACCATCATTATGAAAAAAATCAAAACAGAGGAAATTGAGCCAGGAAAATACAGTTTCTAATTCATTGGTTGTGAGTTGCTTTCCAAATCCCATCATACTTATTGAATTTGTCACATTTGCTACTGCCGATGATACTGCAGATTGCCAACCAGTGCTATTAGCTCCTGAAGAAGCATTCCCAAAACTTGGCAAGTTAAGAGTTTTAGCAGAAGAAAGCTTAGGTAGCAATAATTCATCTGCTGATGCAACAACAACGCTCCATGCAGCAAGCATCACCTTGAGAAGCAATTCCTTCGTCAAATATTCTGCAAGAACTTGAAGATTCATATTCAAGTAATTATAAAGTGGCATCATAGCTTCATCCATTTGATCTTGTGTTGGCTTCACCTGACCATTATTTCCACAAATAGAGCGCAAATTTCCTCTGGAGAAGCAATAATGGATGAACCTTGATACCTTTTCAACAATTCGCTTAATACAACGTTCTTGACTTCTTTTCAATGCCCTATGCGCTCTACCCATTACAAAAATTGCATCTTCTCTTTCACTCTCCACTGCAACCTCAACCAATAATCTTCCCTGGGTATCCAAATCAAGATAAATTTCTTGCGGAATCCCATCATGTTTAAATTTTCTAGGATCAAGCTGAATCAATGATCTACCACAAACTGGATGGGAACCTAATTTCTCATTCCATACAGTTGCTGAAATTGTCAAGGATGAGTTTGGAGGTAAGGTTAACTCGAACTCTTCATCCCATTCAGGATCTGCAGTATTATTGAGTGTTCTAGTTTTTCCAATGGTTCTTTTAGCTTTGGTATCGATTAAAGTGACGTAAGGGTGTAAACTTGTGGATGTGGACGATGCTGTTCCAAGATTTTCAGCTTTAATGAGTCTTAGTGAGAAAATATGACTTGTGTAATGGGATTGTGATTTGGGATCATAAGATCCCACAGATTTAGAAATCATCTCTGGATCCAAAATGTCTTCTAATTTAGTCAATTGATGCATCATTGCTGATAAATTATTAAGTGCCACACATGTTTTTGGCATGAAATTATAAGGTTCTTCAAGTAGAATCTTTCCAGGATTGCTGTTAATATTAGAAACCACATTTTTTACTTCATCAAACCATCCTGAACCTTTCTTTGTTTCACCTTTATTATCTTCTTGTTGCAAAGCTAACCGCTTTTGTTCATCTTCGTCCAATTCTTTCATTATCTTGTCTGTAATGCTATTGGCATAGAATAATGCACCATCAGAAATACTCTTCAAAAGAGTAGTAAAAACTTTAGCTAAATGATACTCATTAGCCCAGTTTAAACCATTCAAAATTTTGAGAAACTCTTTAATAAGAGTAAAGATATCCAAGATAGCAGATGAAAACTTCTTATCATCACTTTCGAGGCTGATTGCTTCATAAGTATCATTCTTTATGGCTTCTTGGACTATACCCAATATTTTTTCTCCACTTTCAGACACCCAGGCTTCAAGGAATGGGTAGAAAAACTTCTCTAAATCAAATTGAAATTTAGATTTCGATGGAGATACTTGGATGTATATATCTCGAATTTCAGTCAAGGCCCTATAAACTTCCAATGCATCACCATATGGAATAAATTGTCCCTTATTTTTAGCATATCCATCGATATGTTTAAGAATATTCTTTGCATCTGCAGCAAACATTGCAATCACGACAGCTGCCACTGTTCGTTTAACATCTAAGAATCCTAAGAGTGGGTTCTTATACCGCTTTTGAAGCATCTTGATATCTTCAATAATGCTGTCACAGATATTAAGAACATGTATAATACTTAAAGTGTCGTCTCGAGGTAAATTGGTCAATAGTTCGGCATAACGGATTTCTGAATACCTTAATAATGCTTTCGATAATTTCTTTTCCCACTTCTTGACCAATCCAGATTGTTCAACATTGGGAAAAAGACTATCTGATTCCAAATATTCTCCTAGGAACGCTAATACAGGACCAAACTTTGGCTTAACACTTTTACTGAAGATTAACAGGAGGGAATCCTTTATGGAGAATAATGTCTCGTTATAAGTACTCATCAAGTTTTTTGTCCATTCCTCTTGATCATGCAATGGCCATGATTCTTTACTGTCCCAATCCATGTTATTATTTTCGAGAGTTATTTTGCAGAAGTGAAAGATTTTCTTTGCAGCTTCGAGATCAACAGGAGCCAATTCCTTGGGATCACGAATGAGTTTATCTTTTGTTATGCCGGTTAATGTTGCAGCAGTGAACACTGCGACGACCCTTGTGGGAATACTAACTCTCCATACCTTCGCACATGTGAGTAAAAAATTAGAATGTGCTTTAGGAAATAATGGTTTTTCAGGGTCCGAAATGTCAACGATTCTTTCTTTGAGATCAAGTTCAAAGCATAATTTCATCAATACGACAAAATATTTCTTTAATAATTGTGTTCTGGGTAACACGTAAAAATCACTTCCAGATGGTAAATCAGGCAATGGCAACAATCTCATTGGAGCAGGTATAGAATACTTCTTCAACAACTGACTGATAGAATCTTCTTCTGACTTTTTCCAAGCTTCATAAGCTTCTATATTGCCAAAGTTCTTGGGGGTCAATTGGCCCAAGTCTTTACCCAAATAGAATATGATCTGTTGAAGATCTTTATGCAATGATTTCTGCAGTGAAATGTCTTTCCACTTGTTGATGTCTTGTTGCAACTGTATGGAGTCCACGTCAAAGAGGTCCTTAATCAATTTGATAATGGCCTGGTCCATATCGTTGATGTTGAACGAAGGCTTGGGGTACAGCACACTGGAGTTATTCGCGGTGTTTGGATCGTCCTTGGAATTGGGCAGCTTTGGCTTCAATGACTGTTTGTTTTCCTGGAGTTTTGCGATCAACGCATCGCTGTCTTTGTCTTTCTTGATCAATTCGATTAATAGTTGAACAAAGGTGCCTGCCTGCTTGAAGACCATCTCGCTGATTTCATGACTGGGGATGGTTCCAAGCTTGACCAACTCCTTATTGGCGGAGGCCACGAACTTCATAACGAGGTATTCGGGCTTGTTGTTTCTAGTCACGTCATTTTTGAACGTCGGATCTAAGAGCTCACTGTAAAGCCTTAACAACGACCTTCTGGTCATGTCATCGTAGTTGCCTCCATTCTTCATAGCAATCACATTGAGCCGAGATTCAAGGCTGGAGAATAAATATGGTGGTAGCTTGGGGTCTTGCACGTCTAACATTTTGGAGCTGCGGTAGTACTTGGAGTAATTCCCTGCCGAGTTCACGCCGTCCCTCCCCAGTGTGCCGGCCACACCACCCGAGGTGGTAGTTTTCAAGCTGAGATCAACTTTGGGGGTTCGGAAACGGGCTTCATTGACGTATTCTAGAATGTATACCTTGAGGATACTTTCATAAAGCTTCGCCGTATCCACGGTATGGTAGGTCGTGTCGTCGGCCAAAAGCACCTGAGATGCCAAACTGTGAGCTCTTCCGCTCAGGCCGTCGGCATTCCCAACACCATTAGGGCCTGGTTCTTTGAGCCGGGGTAGCATTAGTAGGGAGAACTTGAGTTGTTGGCATAAACTATAGTGTATTGTGTCATGTGATGGATTCGCGCGTGACCTTTTTGTAATTGTTTTATTGACAATATCGGGGTGTAAGGTTTTGTGTCACTATTTATCTATATTGGTTTTGTTACTGTTCCCAAGTGTGGAGTCAGGAGCTTCCTCCATCATATATTCTATAGTACATATTATACAGAGTCGGCGTCGCTGACATCGCTGAGGTCGTTATCATCGCTGACATCACTTTCCACCTTGGGCTTCTTTGTGTCACCGTTGCCCAGCACCTCTTCTGGCTTGAAGATGTGCCTGGAAAGGATTTTGTTCATTTCGAACGCACCCACCGATTCTAAATGTTAGTAAATCCCTTGGTCGCTCACCACATTGACTGAATTGGGTTGCAGTGGTGGGTCATGGAGTCCTCCACATCCGTACTGGGCATCATTAGCCCACCGGTCCGTAAATTGACCCCAGTCAGTCCACCCTGGACCTAAACTCCGCATTTGTAGGCATGGTAGGCCCATCACATTGGGGCGATAACCCCGTAACAATACGTACTCTTCTTGAACAACGCCTGAAGCCGCTTATCGCACATGATTTGTCTCTTGTCATCGGGATTCTGAAGGTCGTTCCCCTTGATATAAGCCCAGATGGCCTTGACTACTTGTGGACGAGACAACCTGGCACTTCCAACCACATTCAGAAGTTCGGTGGAAAGCACCATTTCTCGCTGGAGTCCGGTGGGCTTGTTCAGGGTCGATACCTTCTTAGGCTTTGCCCGTCTGGCACGCATCAATGGCCCCTGAACTTCTGTTTTCAGAAGTCGAGCTGCCATAATTGCATCCTGACGTTCAATTTCTTGGAGCCGTTCCTTCTCAGTCTTTTCTTCCTCCGTTCTCTTGTCAATAAGCCCATAATACCGGTTCAAAATGATCTCGTTGATATCTTTCTGCATGGTTAGCAACCTCGTTCATTGGCGGTCCAATCTACTTACCTTGTGTTCTCCAAGATCTATGCCAAATAGCTCTTGCAATGCATTCCGGATTTTCTTCACCGTGATCTGCTCTAGATCTGCTACCTCAAGAATCGCCTGGATGTTAGTAAGCTATCTGACTACCATCGTAAGCTTCAACACTGGGTTATTGTTTCACATATTCGAAGTCCACATCATAAACCCACACCCACCGCAAACCATGGGAAATTGTCCTTTTTTTCTCGCCAAAAAGGCTACTAGAATAATAAAACACCCAGTGATATTAATATCCACTAAATAATACATACATCTATGGTAGGAAGATACTTTTCCGGAGTGTACTGTTGGGACATGTTGATGATAGGAACCTGTAATGTGTGATATTAAATGTGCGACTGTGTACAGGACAACATTTACACCAACTGAAATAGCCATTTAGGGATATTTGCATATTTGCATATTTGCATATTGTGCTAGTTTCGTCAATTAATATACAGTAACTATAATAGTATGGATGGCACTAGGCCAGAATCGAGTTTGTGATATTTTAGAGCCTTCGAGCCTTATTCGCGGTTCTTCAAGTTTCTCTTATGCTGTAATTCGTTTTTCTTGATCAACTTCTTTCTTTCCATTCTGTTCAAAGTTCTTGGGTCGATCAACTCATCTGGAGTGTTCTTGACCTTGTCATCAACTTCCACCAACCATTGGTTGTCCATTTCCTTGTTCTTACCCTTATAACCCCACTTAGGAACCCATTCTCCGGTAGCTTCATCGTAAACCATCTTACCATCTCTTGGCTTAGCTTTGATACCCTTTCTAGCAGCAAATTGTTCCCACTTGGTTGGTGCCTTGGCCTTTGGAACAGCCTTTTCACGAGGTAACTCTGTGGTAGGGTCTGGAAGTTGTATCAATGTCATAGTAGAGTCTTGTCCGGTAGACAGTCCATGGGTGTCACTGGTTGTTTTGACAGGTAAGGATAATAACTGATTCACCAACAACTGCAAGTTGTCTCTGGTGACTGATGCAAGGTACTCTTCTCTTGTGGAAGCATCCTTCAACTTTTGGTTATCGAGCGGGTTGGTATCAAAGGTAGCCAAGTTACCCAAGTCAAAGGTGTTAGGAATAGGCTTATCAACGGTGATCGGCTTGAACTCTTGGTTTTCACTCATTTTGGATGCCTAGGTTGTTTCTGATAAAGTTCAACTTACGATGTGAGATGAGGTTGAAAAATCAATCGGGGCGTACACGACCAGAACATTTATGGCCGTGAGCTTTGTAGTGAACTTCTCCAAATCCAGATAGATACGGCAGTCATCAAAGTAATTGCACCTCCGGCCATAAAAATGTGCTTAAGGTTCTCGTTATCGGTAGTTTCGGGCTCCTTTTCGAGTCCAGGGGTAGCCGTACTTGGTGACTTCGCGGCATCCACCAACTGTATGAAGAGCTCATGAAGCGAAGTAGTCCAAGCTGATGAGATATGAAGTGGAGAATTTAGGAGAAGATCCCTTGTATAGTTCTCTGGTTGAACATCCGACCTTTGTTGCTGTTTATCAAGATCAGCTTTGAGTGCTACAAACACTGATGGGATCTCATGGAGGGCTTCTCCATATTTTTGATGCAAATCCACCAAGTATTGGAAAGAATCTGGATCAGATGAATCGTAGGCATAGCAGATTACGTCACACTGGTCAAGACGTTGCTGGTTACTGAGAATAGCAGGTTCAAGCTCTCCCAATTCTTCTAGAATTAAATAACATTGTTTCCCTCCACGAAGCTCGATATCTTTCACGCATAATCTAGGTTTTATGGTGGGATTATACACATCACTGTGAGTACCACGCAAGAACAGCTCTAACAAAGAACTTTTTCCTGCTTTTGGAGCTCCCAAAATAAAGCAGTTGAAAATATTACGATCAGACACTGCTTGGCGATAAAATTTGCCTTGCTTCTGTCTTCTTTTCCGAGGCTTTGTTACTTTCACAGCTTTCACGGAAGCTCCATCATCAAACCCAAGATATGCCAAATATTCTAGGGTAGTCTTGTGATCCAAAAACGTAGTAAGATTCCACTGTGCTAGCCAACCTTGAAGAGTGACATAACCTTCTTCATTACATACAATAGACGCCGGAAATTGAGATTCTTGCCATAATCTTGGAATTCCTGGTGTCGGAATGAAAAGATTATTTAATTCTCGTTCATTCAACCCACCATCATTATCTTTATCGAATTTAAGGAAAAGATCCACTAAAAATCTATAGCCAGTAGGGCTAAGCTCGACACTCGAATTAGGATTCACATCTAATTGGGGAAACAAGAATCTATCATTTAATGACAACGAGTTAGTATAATGGAATGCACGGAGTATACCCCACACTGTCTCGTATCTTCCATTTTCGGCATACATCTTATTGAGAAGAATGAATCCATCCTCAGAAACCTTCTTTGAGCTTTGATCTTCAGGGAGTATCACACTATTGATGGAAGAAACAATTTCAGCAAAATCATCGGGGGTTGATTCATGTTGAAAGCACTTGACATGGAGATCAGAAAACTCTTGAAAGCTCAAATATCCATCTTGATCCTTATCACAGAGGAAGAAAACTCTTCTGAGAGCTGTTATTGCTGCTGGTTTAAGGTTTCCCTCTTTGGCATCGAAAATGGGAGAAATTGGATGGCTAATTGCTCGTTGACATAAATAAAAAGCTTCGACCACATTGTAGTTATTTTTGGCACTACAACGCACACATGCTTCTATTTCTTTGAATTCATTGATCAATGGAGTGAATTCATCTGAATTTTGAGTTCTTATCGAAGTTTCCTTGGGAATTATATCAGATTTGTTAGCACTCAAGATGATAGGTAAATTAACACCCATTGAACGGAACATTGGCATCCAATGCAAAGAGATACGTTCATATGTATAATGGTCCGAATAGACGAGCCATATCACGTCAGCTCGTTTCAATTCTTTTTGGAGTGACACCATATCTGATGGGCTCGTGTCTATGATAGTCGTTTTATTGGGAATATAATTTTGTATAACACGACTGGAGGGTGTAAGATCTTCCTTGCGTATCTTCTTTTTGCCATCAAATCCTTCTATACTGTTATAATAGTCTGCTTTAGATATGGTAATTGGTTGAAGAACTGGTGCCACATTGGAGACATACTTCTCTTTGATAAGAGTGGACACAATGGTGGATTTTCCGACGGAATCATCTCCACATATAACTATCCGAAGAGTATCTGTCATTTCTCTGATCTAGAGATGCTATTCTGAGCGTTACTGGTCTAATTGGTGGTTGCAAAACTTGGTGCTAGTTAAAGTGGTCACCTTGATTATGATGTTATGTAAGAAGACAGTTTTTATTATGTAAGAACAGGATGACTCAATTACGTAATTCTTGATTATTCATGTTTTCTTCATTGAAGTCTACCATTTCCATCACCAATGAGAAGCTTTTTTAGTATAGCAGCAAGAGCACCATCCCGCTCTTTGGGAAGGTTTGTTCGTAACTATTCTGCACCTCCTATGGATGAGTATGAAATGAAAATCTATGGAATCTTGAAAGAAAAATTCGATCCAAAAAGCTTGATGGTCAAAGATGTTTCTGGAGGTTGTGGCTCTATGTTTGCCATTTCAGTGGAAAGCAAAGCATTTAAAGGTATCCCAATGATCAAACAACATCGTTTGGTCAATGAAGTGTTGAAAGATGAAATATCCCAATGGCATGGATTACAATTACAGACCAAATCACCTCGTCCTGAATAAAGAACTGGATAAGAATATGATGCAGTTGATCCGTATGTTTGTTCTTTACTTTGAGAGTTAATATCAAGTATGTGGAATTTTGAGCCTCTTTTGCATTTCAAATTACAACACTTTGATCAATCACAACACTTTTCATGAAATCAGTATTAGAACGGAATTCTCGATGACCTTTAACAATGCTACTCTAAAACTCTATATATATCATAAAGTGCTCGAAATTCCTTACAATAATTTAATTTACTTGTAAATAATAAAGCTCTATGCTTGTATACTAATATACATTTAGTCAACAATTTCTTCCTTCTCCTCAATGATCTCCTCTTTAATTTCCTCAATGATTTCTGCTTGAACCTCGTTAGTCTTGACAGCTCTGTCAGCATATTGGGCTCTGTAGGCTCTCCATTCTTCCAAGGCCTTACGACGAGCCAAAATTGCTTCTCTGACAGCAGCATCGGCTTCCATGGCATCGGATTCTTCGAATTGGGCACTGTATTCGTTCAACTTAGATCTAACCTTCTTTCTGTCAGCAGCAGATAATAAGGATGCTGGTCTTGGTCTCCAGATGAACTCCTTGAATTGATCAACGGATTCGTCCTTCAACATAAGACCGGTGAACTCGTACAATCTGTAACCATTTTCAATGGTGTGTAACCAAGATGATGACCAAGCAGCGACATATCTTCCAGATGGGTCCCAAGATAAGTTAGTCATACCAGAGAACTTGTCACTTCTTAACAACTTAACATTAGTACCTGGAGTCTTCTTCTTTTCTTCTTCGAAAGAAACATCATAGAATTCAAGTTCACCTTGAGATCTAGAGATGGTGGCAATAACAACGTATTTACCCTTTGGAGACCATTCGATAGTGTTGGAATACTTAGCTTCGATCTTCTTTTGGATTTTGTAGGAAGTGTTGGTTAACTTACCTTTAGCTTTAACATCAGGGGCATAGAAAGAAATGGCATTCTTGGCAAATGCAGCATTATTGTTCCCATCATCCAAACATGAAATAATGACAAATCTTTCAGATTTTGGTTCCCATGCAAAATTCACAACGACTTCCTTCAATTCAACCTTTTCGACAGGCACATCTCTTTCGGTGGTCTTGAAGAACTCCAAGTTGGTGAAAAGGGTCTTACCAGACTTGGTATGACGATCAACCTTCACACATAAAAGCTTACCCTCATCTTGCCAGTGCATCTTACAGTCACTGACTTGGAACAAGTTAACAGTTCTTAAAACCTTTTTAGTAGGTATTTGCATCAAAGCAACTCTGGCAGTTTGATTGGTGGTTTCTGGAGTCCAATAAGATAAAACATGTTCACCGTCGACACTTCTGGAGTTATCAAGGTGGACACCAGCTGGGGCCCATTCGAAATCGACTAAGCCATCGATCTTGACTAACTTTTTGTCCAATAATTGGAAAGAAGGAGTTTCATAAATAGCCAAAGCGCCTGGACCTTGACGAGCACAGTACTTGTCATCAAAGGACCATTTAACTAAAGGCCATTGCATTTCCTTTTGGCCTTCCAAATGTGGTGGCAAGGCAAAAGTTCTTGCTGGTTCACCAGTAGTCAAATCCCAAATAACCAATTTGTGGCCTTCACTCTCAGCACCGAATGGGAAGTTTGCTCTCTCTGCTGGGCTTTCTGGCAAGGTGATTGGCAAAGGAGATAAGGTGACCATATACTTTTCATTTGGAGAAAAGTCTACCAAACGAACTTGGTTGTGAATAAATTTGTTAACACTGTGGAAGTCAGCACCACCCCAAGATTGAATACCTTGAGGATGAATAGAAAACAAAAAGGTACCCTTTGGAGAAAACTTGGCGTATTTGGAAGTGAAAGCCTTTCTTGGTTCGATAACAGGCTCAAGGTCGTTGTTCTTTTTGTTCCAGTAAATACCAACAGTTTCAGAGAAGTGCAAAGCAGCTTGATCTCTACCAATGTCATCTTGCAACCATGACTTCAAGTATCCGTGACTCTTGAATGGAGCAATTTCTGGTTCTTGGAACTCATTTGGAACATTACCCTCAGTGCAGAACTTCTCAACATCACTCAATTTGTTGATTTTCAAGATGTGGTTCTTGTCTAATGGCTTGTTGTTCAACTGCTTAACAGCAGCATCGGCAGATTCTGGGGTCTTGTATTGGACGAACAAAAAACCCTTGGTTTGGCCATTTTCAAGGGGCATGTAAATACCTTCTTCTCCATCAAAAATCTCACCAACAGAGCTCAACTTCTTTCTAATGAAATTGGTCAAAAGTGAGACCTTTGCTTCTGGTGCAATTGGAGCTCCATCCACAACAACATAGTTTTCTAAACCAAAACTGACCTCGAGGTTCTCCTCTAAGTCAGAGAAGTCGATATCGTCCAATCTGATCTCTTTTTCGAGCTCTTCGTAATTGTCCATGGTGTCTATGAAGTTTTGAATACTCATGAAAAATTTTCTTTGTAGTACGAGTACGTGCGCATGTCAAGATTTGATCTCTACAATCTAGTAAATATGCAACCTAAATTTGAATAAAATAATTGTATTAAAAGTCTCGTAGCACGGTATTCCAGTAGATGACTGACATATGAGTGAAGCTAGTATACTTAAATTTCTTCTATGATATTTGTTACTGGGTTATCAGCATTTTTTACTTTTATTGATCTGGTGCGACTGTTGCAAGAAAGCTACTAATAATTGATACTCTAAACAGTGAAAATATCATCCAGAACCTTCACCACATTCAATGTGTGCCTTTCATAAGTTCTGCACGTAGTCTGGAGTTCTCCAACTCTAGCTCTTTTAATCTGCGGTTAGCCTGCTTTCCTTCGTATACACGCGCCTCGCGTTCCGATTTCCACCTATTCCATAATTCATCCATACGTAATTTTGTACGAGGAGATTCGGAACCAGTTAAATCGAAATGATCTTCTGATTCTATTTGTTTAGTCAATGAATCATTCATGTTATTGAGCTCATCAATTCTAGCATGAAGTTTCTCCACGTACTCCTTATTCTGGATATTTCCTTCGGACTCTTTGAGAAGTAATTTTACATGGTCATTTACTATCATTTCAACAGCCCTTGCGAAATAATTGAAAATCGAGCGATGAACTTCTCTCATATAATTTGTTTCGGTGTTGTCCCACAAACCTTCATCCATTTTTGACAACTTCTTACTCAAAGTTTCTATTTTCCTTGTAGGATCCTTAACCGAAGCATCATCTGCAATCTTGTTGAATGACTTAAGGAGTTTTTGAAATTCATGGACGTCTACTGATAGAAGCTCCTTAAATTGATGTTCAAGTAGATTTAATTTTCTTGTGACATCGGAATTTTCGTGACTGCCACCAACTGTTAAACTAGTAACTTTATCCGTCAAACTTGTTATTGTGGACTGCAATGATTGCTTATCACTTGTCAAAGATTCTACCTTATAACCAAGTCGTATGTTTTCTGCCTTCAAAACTCTTTGCTTTTCAACTGCTATATCCAAGTCTTTTTTTGATTTTTCAGTTACTCTTTCCTCTGCTCTTAGGGACATTAAGTCCTGTTGACCTTGGTGCAATTGATTCGAAAGGGATGAGATAGTGTTTGAAGAGTCTTCTTGAAGCTTTTTATATTTATCAGTTACTTCTTTCAATTCTTCATGAAGCATATTTAAAGCTTTATGTGATTCAAGTAATTCTCCTTGGAGTTCTTGTTGATCAATACCGTCTTTGGTCATGTTGGTTAAGTTGAAACCTGAGTTTTCATGCATGCCTTCACTGGCGCCATGATTTTTAGAGAACTCTTTAAATTCATTGACCTCCAATTGTAGTTTATCTATCACCTTTTGATATTCATCAAATTTCGAATCAACTGCATTATTTATAGCGTTCAATTTGGCATTTTCAGTCATGAGTCTGGAGATTTCCTCTGAAAACCTAAACGTATCACTTTGCTGAACAGAGCTGCATAAATCTTTAAATTTTTGGGTTATTAAATTATTGCTTGTCTTGATTCTTGTGGTATTTTCAATTTCTTCTTTCAAATCTTTCTCTAACTGAGCTGTTTGAGCCTTTTGATTAGAAAATTCAGTTTCTAAGGTACTTATTGAAGCTATCAACTCTTTGATGATGGATATGTAGTTTAATGTTTCGTCACGGTCACTTGAATGGGGGGGAGTTGGCATTGTCTTCATTGGAGCGGTCAATAATTCACTGAATTCGAAACTTATTACTTGAAGTTTCATTTCAAGTGGCCTATTAGAATTTGTTGTATCCATACATCGAGCAAGAGCTTCTCTCGTCTTCGTATCTGTTCTTGGATTCTGTATTAGAACTTCTAATATCAGATTGACTATGTTTGTACATGCTTCGATGTATTCATTTAATTGGTGGATATGACTTTCTTTGCTTTGTAGTTGTGTTTGAAATACTTCAAGATTTTCATACAAATCCTCATTGAGCTTATATATCTCATCATAATTCTGCAAGAGGTTGTTGTAATCATTTTCCAACTTCGTGTTTTCGTCGTTTTTAAATCCGGTAAGGCCATTAAAGGTATTTTGGAACTGTGTTAATTCCTGAACATCCAAAAACTGTGCATCTTTTATTTGTCCAGAACGACTTTTATCAATTAAATTTTGCAAAAATTGCTTGAAGAACTTGATTTGGATCCGGTATCCAGTTATCTGCTTATTAAGGTCATCTACTTTGGTGGCAGTGGAAGCATCTTGGGGTTGAAAGGAGTTTCGCAGGGTCATGCTAGCCTTTGCAACATGGGTAGGATGAAATGAAATGGATGATTCTGGAGGAACGTATGAAGACCTCATTTTTCTCCAGGGAGTCTTTTGTTTAGTAGCTGTATGAGTTATTGGTTTTTCGAAGCTCACTTCCTGATCTAGTTGAGCATGGGTATCATTATATTTGGTGGTATCAATAGTGGAATTATGAAAATCTGGCTCCTTGGTTTCGCCTGTGGCACGAAGATTGGCTAAAGACTCCCGTAAACTAGCAATACTAGCGTCCATGTCGTCCAATTTCTGGGCCTCTGCTGCCACATGGGTATTTTGGGGAAGTTGGTGTGAATATTGAGCAATTGAATCAGATATGTTTGAGGTTTCATTGGCAGGCACATACACTTCTGAAGCATCTTGATACTGGTCTGAACCACTCTCTACCTCGTTGCTAGGGTTCTCCAAGATCTTCAGGAGCTCTATGTTACTTTGTTCATCGAATGTGCGGGAGCTGGCAAGTTCTGGGTTTGTAATGAAAGGACTGGATGTTGATTCCTCACTGTTGGCACTTAGATCATGGGCGCGGATCTCGAACTGGTCCATGCCACCGGAGGAGCTCGGTATCCCGTCATCCTCCGAGTGGTCCGAGAAGTCCGAATTGGCCATCTATCTGCCGTGTATATATGATTCAACCAGGGTTGGTTTAGGAAAAGGTATGGGTCGGGTTGACAGGGCAAAAGTTCGACTCAAGTGTTTTGTTTTGATCTCGCGTAGCGAGGGTGATAAACATTCCGAGGCGCCCTATGCAAACAATTTGGCACTAATTACAGTACAGGTGGTACGGTAGTTTACTGAGTCAGTCTATCCCGGTCAAATTGATGGTTTCGACAGTCAACTTCGTAGTACGATGTGGTCAAATAATTTTATTGTTGTGCCTTAGACGAGGAGCGCGAGTAGATGTAGTTTAAGGCACATTATGTGGAAGAGATAAACTATGAACTATCAGTAAAACATGGCTAACTGATTGATTTGAAGGGCTTAAAGTGCCCATGAAAGGTCACTAGTGGATACTAGCGGGAAGTAGAGGCTAGAAGTGGCTAGAAGTGGCTAACAGTGGCTAGAAGTGGCGAGAGGTGGCTAGAATCAGCTTGAAGTGGTAGCATGTGGCTAGAGGTGGCTGGATGTGGTAGAATCATGAAAGACTCAAGCCCTAGACTCACATAGGCGTCCCAACTCCTCGCAATAATTACCAGATCAAGCTTAAGAATAAGCGGATCATGTATGGCCTGTGAATAATTGTTGTAGTGATGTACAGGAGGCAATTAGGCATACAAGCTTTAGTAAAACTTGAGCATACTCCAATAAAATGAATACATGGAATGAAAGCATGGATTTTCAGGATATATTTAGACTGGGCATATTCAGAAGGAATTTAGGGTATTGGACTATTTTAACAGATGAAACGCATTGATGGCTTTATATATGTAAAACTTCAGGGGTAGAGATATTCTACAAGTGGAATATGAATATTTCATCCAATAATACTGTCAATAACTTGGACGTTATGGCGAATCCATATACTCCATTTTACGTATCCTACATGATTCTGTATTTTCTTTGATTAACTAGCCCTGTATACCACAACTATAATCTAGGACTCCATACCCTCATCGTCATCGCCTTCTTCATCTTCAGCGAGCTTTCTGGCTTCGTCCACCAAGTCTTGAGGAACAAACTGATGCAATCCGTCGGTGACTTCCTTGGATACCCAAGAAATTTCCAATTCGTAGTCTTTGTCTTTGTTGTCTTCATGGGCTTGATGAATGATTCTGGCGGCGACCTTGACGGCCTCCTTTACTGTCAATTCTTCATAGTTCAACTTTTCCAACTCCGACTTGGCGTTTTGGCGGCCCTTACCGGTGGCAGCACCGGAATAACCCCAGCATGCTCCACTAGGTTCAATCATGTACAAGTGAGGACCTTCGTCATCCACACCTCCCACGATGGAAACGATACCGAAAGGTCTAACAGAGTTGTAACAAGTGTAGTTTTGCACGTAGATACCCAATCTGTCCATCAAATGTGGCACGGAAACTGGGGTCTTGTATATGGACTTGAAGGATTGGGCCTCTTCACGGCCTCTATTCACAAAATGGCGCCCGTCCGGCAAGAGCCCGGAGTAAACAACTCCAATATGTCTATCCACTGTTTGTATACGCTTGTTTCTACCTGGAACCAACAACTTGGAATTTATGATCTTTTCGACTGCTAATACCACACCATCTTTACACTTGATACCGATGGAGGTACCTCCGTTTTCTACTGCCTTCATGGCATACTCGACCTGGAAGTTTCTTCCGTCTTAAATGTTAGTAATTCCTGGCGAATGGAGGTGAAAGGTTGGTTTTTTGTTGGTGAACGCCAACCTCCACCATGTTTCAAAAGTCAACATACCTGGTGAGAAAACACTGTTGGACAAATCATAACCAGTCCCGATTGAAGTCTGAATGAAGTTAGTAAAGATTGAGGGGTGATTGACTGATAAGCCGTAGATTACGTACCATTTTGAAGATGAATCTGAGAGCTATGCGTTGCCACCGGTATCAAAAGGCAAATTATCGACACTTATGTGTCACGTGACGTACTCAATAGTGAAATTGTTAGTAGGGTCGAATGGCTTGAGTAACAGCATGGTTGTGCAGTTGAAATGGCCGCTTCTAGGCGTTATTGTATGTTTTGTCACTCCAGGGTGAATGATATGGTGGGTTTCGACATGTCTGTTTTATTCCCGCGGGATTTTGACTCGAGGAACTCCACAAGGTAGCTTACTCATGATACTAACACCATCAGGTACCAAGTGCTTTAATCGCCTTTTTGGGGTACACGGCACACTACTTCGTGTACTCCAGGCACCTTTCGGTCACTGAGCAGGTGTTGTACCAAATAGCGCTCAGCATGATCTGGCTTTCATACTATTTGGCCGTCAAAATCCCACCAGGAAGCCCGCCAAAGAACTTCGAGCCTAGAGCAGGAGAATGGAAAAGATGGTGCAAGAAATGTGAAAATTACAAGCCAGAGAGAGCACACCATTGCAAGACCTGTAACGTGTGTGTGCTTCAGATGGACCATCACTGTCCTTGGACTTACAACTGTGTGGGGCATCGGAACGTTGGGCACTTTTTGCGTTTTTTGGCATGGGTGATGGCTGTCACCGGTTATTCCACCATAAAATTGGGACAATTGGCATGGAAATTCTGGGAGGATCGAGACCTTCCCTCGTATTTGATAGTTAAGAGTGAATTGGCCAGTGTGGTTGTGTTGCTCCCATTGGTTGTGTTCGTGTTCCTCACCATCCTGGTGCTCTTTATTCGATGCATAATCACCTGGTTTGGCCGTGGAATGACCCAGATCGAAGTGTGGGAAATGGAACGCATCGAACAGCAATTCCATACCGAACACATGTGGTCCCGGATCAGGCGTAATTATTTCCAGCTTCACGATCGGCCAATGCCGGAATTGAGCTCATGGAACCATTCGGAGGTGTTGAACCAGATCGAGGAACGAGAGTCCATGCTAAGACACGGCGATGGATACGAGGGAGAAGATGATGACCACCACGAAAGCGGCGAAAATGAAGAAAACGAAGAAAACGACGAATCCCATGAACAGCAATGGCATCGCCGGGCCTCTACCGGCGCTCATGCATCCAAATTGTCAAATGTCTCGCACAACATTGACAGGTCCACCGGTCCCCCACCACATCCCCCACATGATCCTATTGTGCCAGTCCACTTCACACCAGACGACTTAGTATTCCCGTACGATCTCGGATTTTGGAACAATTCCGTGCAGGCATGTGGATATCCCTGGGAATGGCTCTTTCCTTGGACAGAGCCTCGAGCCAGCGGCTTGTTCCCCTCAAAAACCTCGTACCTCGAAGAAGATCAGCTCGATTTGCCATGGCCGCCCGATGGCGGCCATCAAGACAACACCGACTTCACCAACGACACCAACACCGACATCGAATTGTCGGACTACAGAAACATCGCTTTGGTGCGCAAACGGCTCGACCCTCGATCCACTTTGACAAGGTCCAAATGGGGCAACGAAATGGGCGAACGACTCGATGACTTTGGCGTGGACGTGGACGCAGAAGACCCGTCCCATGAGGAATTGGTCCCCATGTTGCACGAGCCGCATCATTCCATGTGAACATCCGATCACCATCGCCTGTGGGCGATCGTTTTGACGTGTTGCATCCACCACCGGGTCCCCTATCAACCAATTGCCCAATCAACCTATTGAAGCGCTTATGTTTGGTGTAGCCCTGGCGCAATTGCTTGGCATGGCAACGGCACCGCCAGCTGGCCGGGGTAAACTGGGCTTATATTGAGTGTCGTAAATGTACGTACCAATGCAGATCCTTGTTGAAGATCTGTTCTGATAATCATTGGGAATATTTGCGAGTGATTGCAGTTTGCACTGGAGACTATTACAGGTTGCGCCGTCCCTTTTACAGGTTAGGTCTTGGACCTTCTCACGTGGCTTCGATCAATCGTAAGTAGCGCAACATATCACGTGTGATATACTAATCTTAAAAGGTGATAAATTGCCCCTGATCCCAACTATATAAGGCTGAACAATTGTGGTATCTTGGTTCTCTAATCATCCACAACTCTCAAAACTACTCAATTGCAATGTCACAACACACTACCTTGAGATTGGGCTCCACCGCCCCCGACTTCACTGCCGACACCTCCAACGGTCCTATTAACTTCCACGAATTCATCGGTAACAACTGGGTGGTGTTGTTCTCTCACCCTGACGACTTCACTCCTGTTTGTACCACTGAATTGGGTGCTTTCGCCAAGTTGGAGCCGGAATTCGCCAAGAGAGGTGTCAAGTTGATTGGTTTGTCTGCCAACAACACCGAGTCCCACCACGCATGGATCAAAGACATTGATGAGGTTACTGGTTCCAACTTGACCTTCCCAATCATTGCCGACCCTGAAAGAAAGGTTGCCCACATGTTCGACATGATCGACTACCAAGACGCCACCAACGTGGACAACAAGGGTGTGCAGATGACCATCAGATCCGTGTTCATCATCGACCCAAGCAAGAAGATCAGATTGATCTTGGCATACCCTGCTTCTACTGGTAGAAACACCGCCGAGGTCTTGAGAGTCGTTGACTCCTTGCAAACCGGTGACAAGCACAGAGTCACTACTCCTATCAACTGGGTTCCAGGAGATGATGTTATTGTTCACCCATCCGTTTCTAACGAAGAGGCCAAGACCTTGTTCCCTAAGTTCAGAATCATCAAGCCATACTTGCGTTTGACCCCATTGGAGGCCGAACAAAAGTAACCGGGTGAATTCCTTCAATCGATGCTTATAGTAATGTATGACGTGAATTTTCAATCGGTGCACCTTTGTGTGTCCATGTAGCTGTTCCTTTCGAGTTTATTGTATTCACACATTATCAATCCCCTATTCAATGGCCACCAACCTAGCCAAATTCAAAATTCAAAATTCAAATTCAAAATTCCCCATGTCCCCAATTTTCTAATTTCCATGGTGGCTTTGCCATACATAATGGGTACCCCTGTAGGATATCTGGCATGGAGACGATGGATGAAATGGATTTAGTGCAGGGATTTTTGCAGCTAAAATCACATCATGACAACAGTCCTGGTGGTTAGCCCAAGCAGCAGCACCATATGGCACTAGAGCTCATTAACATACCCAGAGGGGTTAAGTGGTTCCGTATGGTATATTTGAACTACGGTGAAGTGGGGTCAATTTTGAGCCAAATTCAAATGTCAATCTTACTAATCTGGTAAATTGATGCATCCGGGGTAAAACCTACAGGTGCATAATAAGCGGTGTAGACGCACAAAACCTGGAAAATGAGGGTGAAAAGTTTGAAATTTTATGCACTACAGTCGACATTTACGCGTGTAAGCGGATTAGATGTCCATATTAGCTCATTTGGGAAGTTTGAGGTAGGACAATTTTGAAATGTTTGGACCGTTTGCTGTTTGGACCATTTGAAATGTTTTAGGATTTTTGGTTTTTTGGTTCTTTGGTTCTTTGGTTCTTTGGTTCTTTGGCTACAATTTACCAGCTGAATGTAGATGCGATAAGGTGGATTGTGTTGCAGTGCAACACAAGAGGACCTATTGTACAACGTGGTTGAAAATGATTGAAAATAATTGAAAATACGCCATGCCGACGATTGTAGAGGAGTCTATTCTTTGGGTTTAGACGGTTTAGACCAATTAGTACCGCAGGAACTGCGGATATTAGTGGTTTCTACCATGTGCCGAAGCCCAGTTGTACCATTTACCGTGGTCCATGGCATTGTCCCGTTTGATGATATTTATTACTTATAGTACATTATATTACATTACATGACCATATCTGCATCTCCATCCTGCTGGAGATGCGAATAATCGAACTCCTCCAGAGTCTCGTTCATTCCAAAGTAGTTTTCGTGTTCCTGCTCGAATTGTGCTTGTTGAGGAGGTGGAGTGCTGGCACCAGGCCCGTTTCTCAGGTATCCGTCCACAACGTACATTTCAGCCTCGTCGCTAGGGCTGAGCTTTATTACCAGCGGGTGCAGCTGTGAAGGAACCGCGTGGTTTTGGCTGTGAAACTGCTGCTGTTGCTGTTGTTGCTGTTGCTGCTGTTGCTGGGGCCCTCCGTACAATGACTGTGGGGTGGACGGCATGTACTCCTCTGCCGGTGCCAGTGGCGCTTGCACAGATGCAAGCGGCAGCTCCTGTTTGGCAAACGAGATGTCTTCGAACGACACGTCCTCGAACTTGGTGATATCTTCACCACGCTCGTTGACGTACTGCCGAAGCGATCCCCAGGGGGTGATTTTCACGATTCCTCCCTCGGGATGGGCATAGATGGGCCATTCATCCGACGTGGTGTACTGCTGGCTAGGAAGCTCTCCATTGCGGGTTTTTTTAGTGTGCTCAGAATTGGCTTCATCTCGTTTTCTTTTGGCAAAACTCATAATGTGAGATGTAATGGACTAACAGTATGAGATGTAATGGACTAACAGTATGAGATGTAATGGACTAACAATATGAGATGTGATGAACTAACAATATGAGTCTGATGAACTAACGATGTGACAATGTGACGATGTAACGTTGTAACGTAGTGACTTTTGGACGCTGTAAACACGGAATACGAAAAGATGAACACCACAAAATGGACCAACACGAAGCTATGAACAATACAAGAACAGTGAAGTACGCACTGTTAAGGCCGCGGTAAGGGAAGGGAAGTGCTGAGGTGAAATTTCATCAAATTTCCAGGAATTTCCTGCAATATATACGAGTGAGGGGATCACGTGTGCGCACACGTGACCGGATACCATTTTGGCCCAGAGCGGGTGGTAGCCAGCACAAGACCGCATGTCTGGGCGGGACCAGAGTAGGTTGTGTCACGTGATTTCGCGGGTGACCGGCGTGCTGGTAATGGTGATTATGGTCACGTGATGTGTTTTATCACATGACACTATTTCATGTGATCATTATCCATGTGATCATTATCCATGTGACCCTTTTCCACGTGACGCGTTTTTTTCGATAGCCAATGGCTGTCGTCGCTTTCAAATGCACAAATTTTCGTCTTCACCTTCAATCCATCCCAATGTTAAGAGCTACCACGTTAAGGACCTTCGGCAGAGTTGGCAGATCAAGACACTTCAGCGTGGCCACCAGGCTCAACGCGTCTGCCCCTTCGTCCGAGCCAAAACCGTTCCAAACCGCCATGGGCCAACCCGCCCAAAGATTCTCCGGCGAACAAGGCATGTTTGGCAAAACAACCTTCTCGGAAGTAATGGACGAAGTCGACATGGTCTGGGGCCGTGATGATGACCCAAAGAAGGTCGAGAAACAAAACTCCAAAATCAGACATTTCACGATAAATTTCGGTCCCCAACATCCAGCAGCCCACGGTGTGTTGAGATTGATTTTGGAATTGCACGGTGAAGAAATCGTCAGAGCTGACCCCCACGTCGGATTGTTGCACAGAGGTACCGAGAAGTTGATCGAGTCCAAGACCTACATGCAAGCATTGCCATACTTTGATAGATTGGACTATGTTTCCATGATGACCAACGAGTTGGTGTTTGCGTTGGCAGTGGAAAAGTTGCTCAACGTGGAGGTGCCTTTGAGAGCCAAGTACATCAGAACCTTGTTCGGTGAGATCACCAGAATCTTGAATCACTGTATGTCGGTGTTGTCCCACATCATGGATGTCGGTGGTTTGACCCCGTTCCTTTGGGGTTTCGAAGAGCGTGAAAAGTTGATGGAATTCTACGAACGTGTCTCCGGTGCCAGATTGCACGCCGCATACTTCAGACCAGGTGGTGTTTCCCAAGACTTGCCTGTCGGTTTGTTGGATGACATCTACATGTGGGCCACCCAATTCGGTGACAGAATCGATGAAACCGAAGAATTGGTCACCGATAACAGAATCTGGAAGGACAGAACCATCGGCGTCGGTGTGGTCACCGCAGAAGATGCATTGAACTACTCCCTCTCCGGTGTCATGTTGAGAGGTTCCGGTATTCCTTTCGACATCAGAAAGTCCCAACCTTACGACGCTTACGACTTGGTGGACTTCGATGTCGCTGTCGGTTACAACGGTGACTGTTACGACCGTTACTTGATCAGAATGGCCGAATTCAGACAATCCTTAAGAATCATCTTCCAATGTATAAACGACATGCCTGAAGGTCCTGTCAAGGTCGAGGACTACAAGATCTCTCCTCCTCCAAGATCTGCCATGAAGGAGGATATGGAAGCTTTGATCCACCACTTCTTGTTGTTCACCAAGGGTTACGCTGTCCCTGCTGGTGAAACTTATACCGCCATTGAGGCTCCAAAGGGTGAAATGGCCGTCTACGTTGTTTCTGACGGCTCTGAGAGACCATACAGATGTAAGATCAGAGCTCCAGGTTTTGCTCACTTGGGTGCCTTCGACCACATTTCTAGAGGTAACTTGTTGGCTGATGCTGTCGCCATCATTGGTACTATGGACTTGGTTTTCGGTGAAGTCGATCGTTAATCTATCCAATGCAATCTTTTCTGCATATCTCCCTATATTATTCATCAATCGCCTGGCCATAGTGCTCTACGATTACCCAGTGTCTTGACCGGCATATCATGATCATCTAACTGAACCTGATGATTCAGTCATTCTATAATATTGAGCTTTATACATAAGTCATAAATCTAGTTGAAAATGCTGTAGAATAGGTATAAGGAGCTTCCTGCGCCACCTAACACCATAAATGTCTTAAATAGAGGACTTCCACCATCGTCGTATGTATGTTGAGGTCCTTGATACATAAATTGGGAATTGGGATTGTTGGAGAATGTTGAAGTAGACAGGTGGGAACTTGTTCCTCCCCTTGAATTGATGGTATCATAGGTGCTATTATTTGGATCACTGTGATGAATATGCCTCATAAGATGCTTCGTGATAAGTTCCTCGCTAATTTTCTCTCCCAGCTTGCTTAATTGGTCCAATATACGTTTCCTCTGCTCTTCAGATATATTCTTGGTAATCATTCTTTGTTCAAACTTGAGATTACGAAGTAAATGTTCATTGTAATCAAAATGTGGTACGTCGAATCTATCACCATGGTTCTTATGCTGTCCAGAAAATGTCGATTGGTTTGCATCGTAGCCATTTCCGTAATACACCTTGTGACGTTTGGTGTTGAGACCTGATGCTGTATATTCTGTGTGGCCACCAGACTTCGATCTGGAATAATATTTAGCTTCTCCGTAGTATTTATTGTGCCATTCAGAGGTTGGTGATCTTCTCTGACTATGAATCTGCAGATGGCCTCCTGAAATCCGAAGCTGATGATCATATTGCTTCTTTCGCTTGACATCCTTTAACACGTCGTATGCCTGAACTATCTTGACAAACTTCGTGCTATTTGCCTCCTTCTCTTCACTGCTGAGATGAGAGTTTAAATCTGGATGAAATTTCTTACTGAGTTTCTTGAATTGCATTTTGATTTCCTTAATCGATGCATTTTGGGCTATTCCTAACCGTTCATAGTGATTTATGGATTCATCTGAAGTTGTGGCATAGGTTCTCAAACTCCCTGCGAAAAGTCCGCTTTTTCTTTTCAAAGAGTAGCACAACATCCTTGAAATCTTCTCGTAATGACTTTCTTCGCTAATATGAAGTAATTCAAATTTTAGCACCAATCCGATTTTATAGCAATGCGATATCGGAGTCCGTGAGTGATTTCTGGTGAGTATTGATCAGGTGATCCTAATACCTATAATTGCTAGAATATCAGACCAAATCACCAATATAATGTGGAAATGCAGCTTAGTTGGCTCTTCAATATGATGTAAAGGGAATAAATTTAGGTGCTGTATATCTTTTTTGATAAATTTGGCCAATTTGGCCGATGTCAGATATTTTCTATAATTTTCAAGTGAGGTGTTATTAGTCCCTGTCCCTTAACAAAGCTTATTGATGAATGCATAAAATGTCTTCTTCTAAGTTGTTATTTTAGAATAAAAATTCCCTTTGGTATATTCATGAATATTCCGATAGGTTTTTGAACGGTTGAATTAAATTGCACGAGATGTGTTTGGATCGATCTACGATCTACTTCAGTCTCCCTCCTTGTACATAATTCAAATCTAGCTTCTTCTTTGACTGGCCAGTTCTTTCACCGGAGTAAATGAAGTGATTTCACAGTATTCTTTATATAACTCACTTTAAACACAAGTTATGGAGTATCATCTATTATTAGGTATTATTCAGGAATTCTTGACTAGTGAGTTATTAATTTGAAAGAACTCCACTTACCAAATATATTGTGAATACTCAATCAATTAAATAAATCGCTTATTTATATATATATATATAGGCTTTGATTCAGGGCGCTGGAAATTGTCCTTCCTAGTGACCCTAAACTAAAATTACTACTTGTGATTGGCTATAATTTTTCATTGGTTAAGGAAATATTTGGAAGTTGGGGGAGGAAAAATTCTTGATTGCCAACAAGTATTCTACCAATGAAAAAATGATCCTTAAAACGATTATACTATTCCAGAACCACAGAATTACGTTGTAAAATCACATACAACAACTCAAATTACCCACAAAAGTTGTCAGATGAATCATACAAATCATAATGGTTACATATCGAAACGAATCAACAGTAGTCCGTGATAGTTTAGTGGCTAGAATTACCGCTTGTCGCGCGGTAGACCGGGGTTCAATTCCCCGTCGCGGAGCTTCTTCATGCGCAAATGGTTTAGTGGTAAAATCCAACGTTGCCATCGTTGGGCCCCCGGTTCGATTCCGGGTTTGCGCATTCTTTTTTTGATTGTGATTTTTACGCTGGATTTGAATTGGCCACTAGGGATTATCAAAAGTTCGTAAATCGAATCGGTTCGTGTGGTGGGGCTCATAATCTTTTTAAGTCTGTTGGTTCCTGGTTCCGCCCAATCTGACGTATTAGTAACCATCCTTCATATATTTTCCCAATACGATATGTAACAATTTAAGTAAACGCATGACAGTAAAAACCCATGACAGCTAAAACGATGTAATTTCTTCACATATAGTGGATTGATTAGGAACCAATGAAGATGTCTATGTTGACATTAACGATGTCTATGTTGACATTTATTTCCTGCAGTTTATGTCAAACGATCAACGATCAAACCCCGGAGATGTGCCGTGCAATTTAGTGCCATCTATTTGCTACAATTACGAATAACATACTGAGTACATCATATTCTAAAAAAACTATATTCACATATATTTAATTTAATTAATCATGGTGTTGTGACGCTCTTATTCATGAATACCGTGTTATTTCGTTAACGCCGTCAGTATTCCCGTCTTATCCCCACATTCTTGATTCCTCCGAAGTGCGGAAAATTGACTAGCAATATGCTTCAATATTTTGTGGCACCCAGTGTGTCATATGTTGTAGTGCATATGATTAGTAATAGTTGGCTTTTATGGTGCCTTTTATCCATGGAATTTGGAGCAATCAGCTGAAGTTGAAAAATCAATTCATTTATAACATCGGTGGTTTCCATAGACTATCGGTTTCTTCAATTTATCCAATTCCTTTTGCATAATCCACCATCTCAACCACAGTCACAATGACCATCAACCCAAATATTGTCTACAAATCACTTGGTAACTCCGGTCTTCAAGTTGCCCCATTGATTATTGGGTGTATGAGTTACGGTACCAAGGTCTGGGCCGATTGGGTTATCGAAGATGAAGAGCAAGTGTTCAAGATCTTCAAGAAGGCGTATGATTTGGGATTGAGAACTTTTGACACCGCCAATGCCTACTCCAATGGTACATCTGAAATCTTGATTGGGAAGTTTCTCAAGAAATACAACATTCCTAGAGACAAGGTCGTGATCTTGACCAAGGTTTTCTTTCCAGTAAATCCCGATGTTAATGGTACTAGAGTCAATGAAGGTGCCCCAGATTTCGAGCCGGTTGAATGGGCCAATTCAAAAGGATTGTCAAGAAAGCACATTTTTGATGCCGTGGAGGCATCCGTCAAACGTTTGGGAACATACATTGATGTCTTACAGATCCACAGACTCGACAAAAGAACTCCTAAGGTTGAAATAATGAGAGCATTGAATGATGTTGTTCAACTGGGTAATGTCAGATATATTGGAGCATCCTCCATGAAAGCCACAGAATTCGCCCAATTGCAATTCATTGCTGATAAATATAACTGGAACAAGTTCATCAGTATGCAAAATTTCTACAATTTGATTTCCAGAGAAGAAGAGAGAGAAATGATTCCATTCTGTAACGATAACGAGTTTGGAAAGGTTGGATTAATTCCTTGGTCTCCAATTGCTAGAGGTCTTTTGGCACGTCCGTTCACTTCCGTTTCTGAATTTAACAGATCCAGTGCTACCGATCAAACCTTTGCCAAGGTCGGGTTGGCCAAGTTGACCGCAGCAGACGAAGAAGTCATTAATAGAGTAGAGGAAGTTTCCAAGAAACGCAATGTTAGCATGGCTGTGGTTGCAACCAGTTGGGTTCTTTCCAAGGGTGCTACCCCAATTGTTGGCCTTAATAGTGAAAAGAGAGTGGATGATATTCTCGAGGCACTCACCTTCAAGTTGACGGCTGAAGAGACGGCTTATTTGGAGGAAGCCTACCTTCCTAAGCCACCAATTTTTTAATTGGTGTACCCAGATCAGAGAACTGTTAAACGTTTATAAACAATTACGGATTTCGTCAAAGCCATTTATTGGTGTTATTTACAATTCAAATAGAATCAGATGCCTAAAATAATCGGTAGTGTAACTAAATTTGTGCAACCATAATCACGCTAACGTTGGATGTTTGAAATTTACTAATGTGTATCAGACACAACTAGGTAACTAAGTGTGAAGTGTGAAATGTCGGTTAAGTGTAAACAATGCTTCGGTTGCATGTAGCACCAGCGTAACTAATCAAGACACTAGAAAATGCATCAGCAATTATCATTTCCATCTAGAAGTTCCCCAGTAGTACCTTGCGAACTCATCCATACAGCATCACACCTGCATCCTCTACTTTCACCTTCTTCTCTGCATTTGAATCTTGCTGTTCCACCCTTCTTCCATTTCGTCTGTGCCTTGGTCTTCCACCAAGGCCCAGTTTAACCTGTGACACTTAACCTATGCTTTCTTTACCTCTACCCACCTGAAACACCCCGTTCTACATACACTGGGCGCAAATGGTTTAGTGGTAAAATCCAACGTTGCCATCGTTGGGCCCCCGGTTCGATTCCGGGTTTGCGCATACCATTTCTTTTTGCACCTCTAGACCCCTGGTGGTTCTCAAATCATCGCAAAAGAAACTCCTCACCATCCAATGTTGCACTTTTTCCTCAGTGACATCACCAACACTCACCCAAAAAAATCCATCTCACTTTTCATCCACAGCCCTGACGGAATCCCACCGTGCCAAATTCCACATTCCTCCAACAATACCAAGTGATCTTCTTCGTGCCACTTTAACAATAGTGCCGTTCTTCGTCTTCGTCTGCCGGTCACGTTTCAGCTCCTTGGATTACGTTATTGTCCTTCTCATCAGACGTGTATACTAGTGATTAGCAAGCTGCACTCCCACTACCTCTGGTTCATACAAAGTGCGATTCAAACACGCCTTTCCACATCTCCCACTCCACTTCACCCATCAAGCTTCCAGGCTCCAGGCTCCAGGCTTTATCCATCCATACGAAAAGGGCCCCCACTAACGGCTCTGCATCCTTGACCTCCCGGCTATCTCCACACCAGTCGGCTACGGTTCGTTTCTGTTGTTTGTGTTGCAACAGTTCTTCCACCTCAACCGTTCCACTCCCGCCCCACTGCGCCGTCCCATAACAAAGAGGCCCAGAATCAACAACTAGTGACCACACCACATCTACTCTTCCATCGCCAGAGATCTCACCAGCTTTCGCCCGTGCCCAAGCTCATCCATCTCTATCAGCATCTGTGTCGAGTCTTTGTCAGCATCTGTCAGCGCTAGTTTTCCCCCACCAAAACTACCACACTCCACCCAGTTACAACCAGCATAATCCCAGCACCAACCCATAAGCGTCACCATCATGTCTTCCAAGTCTGCAGCCGCCATCTTACAGCGCCAGTTCAAAGACCTCACCGACCCTAAGAAGGGCATTCCCTCGTTCCACATCGAGTTGGACGACGACAACATCTTCCTCTGGAACATCGGTATCATGGTGTTGAACAAGGACTCCATGTATCATGGAGGCTACTTCAAGGGCCAAATGAGGTTCCCCGGTGACTTCCCTTTCTCTCCCCCTACATTCCGCTTCACTCCTGCCATCTACCACCCTAACGTCTACAGAGACGGCAGACTCTGCATATCCATCTTGCACCAGGGTGGTGATCCCACCTCGGACGAGCCCGACAGTGAAACCTGGACCCCTGCCCAAACCGTCGAATCGGTGCTCATTTCCATCATATCCCTTTTGGAGGATCCAAACGTATCTTCACCCGCCAACATCGACGCTTCAGTCGAATTGAGAAAAAACCCCGACGCCTACAAAAAGAAGGTTCTTCAAGAAGTTGAGCGTTCCAAAGCCGATATTCCTGAAGACTTCATCATGCCAGAATCAGAACTCTTCGCATATGGTAACCACAACGGTACCCACAAAGAGTTGGAGCATGAGCCCGTCGACGAGGACTTCTGGTACGATAGCGAAGAAGAAGAAAGTTTTGACGAAGAAAGCTTGATGGACGACATGGATGACCATAACGATGATGACGATGAAGAGGAAGAGGAAGATGATGATGTGGAGATGATTGCAAAGTAAACCCCACGAAGATAGCTACGACCCTCTTATTGTCTGCATAGTCCATTTACATTTCACGTCATTTTAATCCTTTTCGTTCTCCAGGTTTTTGTTATAATTATATATGTTCAATACATCTAATTAGAAATTTGTAATTCTCCTTTTCAGGAAACGGCTCCAAACAAGCTGTTAGCCGCATTCTCGTCAATTATATTTTACCCCGATTATCAACCGATGTGAAGCCTCGTTTTAACAAGGTCTATAAAAAATATATCCAGTGTGTTTGTCCTTGTTATCGTTACATTGTAAGGTTGATGCTTTCCTGATAACTGTCTTGGATTATTTGACCAGCATTCCTCAGATCTTTTGTCTCGAATAGTTACGCTGAATGGGATACTCATCCCGAGTATCCTTTTAAACCAGAATTGAGAACCTGACATATGTTGTCGATCTTGAGTTTGGCGATAGCATTTGGAAATTGTTGATTGTAAAACAATACCACATATAGCTGGTTTGAAGTCTCGGATTTCAGTTCTGACGGCTGCTTTGTCGTCTCCGACTCGATATTTAATCTTTTGATCACCAAATTCAATCCCTTTTCTACTTCTATCATTCCCCAATCTTGATCCTGAATACTGTTGAAACCGATTAAGGAATAAATCTTAAGGATATCTGGAGATAATCCGAGTTCTGTGAGTAAGATTGAATTGAGAACAGTGGTTAACGGAATACCACTGGATGATAAAAGTGACAAGGAAAGCGGAGATGTTGCCAAGGTGGTATGTGAGATTGTTTGATTATTGTCGGAAGGTATAGGACTTAATGCTTGCGAAAGTAAGCGCGATATTTGTTTTGACTGTAACATGGTGGATGATTGTAATGTTCAGCTCAATTCAATACAAAACCGAATGGATTCCTGGTCCATAAAATGAAATTATGGTGATGTTTTCGGGTATTGATAAGTTATGTCTCGCGCACGACTTAAATAGATAACAGAAGGAAGTGAGCAAGAATAGGTTCTACAAATTTGATCATTTTGGAGAGCTGGAAGCTTCTACCTTGCTTAACATGCTTTGAATAGCGGCCAAACAGTACGGGTTTCGAACCTATGATTTCTATGAGTTCAGGAAATAATAGCCCAATTTATTTAATTTTTCCTTCAAGAACATCCTGAAAACACATAACACTACAGTTAGGTATAAAAATTATATCAATGCAAATCTATAATGTGAAGAGACCAGTTCTCTTCTTACCGAGTGGATAAACCACCAATGCAGCGGCGAAAAGCCCTACACTAATACCAATTGAAACTTCGACCATAGTGACACCGAAACTCATGGATCCTGAAAAATCGTTGGTGGGTTGTTGGGTCAGATTAGCTCGGGTGATTTGATCGGCAGCTTGAATACCTGAAACTAAACTGCTTTGAGATGCAATACCTGATGGCACTTGGACAAAAATGGCAGGAAGCATAGCACTAACGGCCATTCCTTTCCATATTCTGGAGTATAAATTACCCAATATTCCAACGATGAACGCTCCAATACATGCCGTGAATTCAGTCACTGCTGAAAAATGCTTACCAGCGAAATAATTTCCCACATATCCCGTACACGAAATAATAATCATTACAGGAAGTTGCAGCCAACGTGCCTGGTTAATTAATCCGAGCGATAATGAGAACATTGGAACAAACAAAATTCTCCACTTATCATCCATAGTGTGCTTTGGGTCACATTTGTTAGCAGAAACACTGTGCTTATCAACCCAACCATAAAGGGCACCACCTAAAGTAATTCCAAAACCCAAAAATAACGAATAGATGATGGCATAAAACATTCTGACAGAACCAGCCACGATATTTCTAGATTGCAACTCTAAAGAACCACTCAAAATAATATAACCTGGCAAAATCAACGCCAAAGATCCTTGTGCAATAGCAGAAAAGCAAAAGATCTTACCTCCATGAATGGACCCGATGGCACGAGCTATAAATGCAACCACAATGGAAGAAGTCACTTCGAAAACAGAGGAGTATAAATTAGACATCGAGGACACGATAAATTGTAAATATCCAACACAAAGACCCACACCAAATGCAATGGGTAAATCTACCCATCCTCCTCCAAATGCGTAAGGACACACCATGGCAGATCCTAATCCATAGATCAATACACATAACCAAGGTGGATACAAATTTTTGGCTCTCAACAAGTCTTCTAATTTTCTGGCAGCGTCTTCAACACCTAAAAGATCATGAATAACACCCTTATAGATCTTGTGAGTATCAGATAACTTCGACAAGTTCACACCTTGAGAACATCTGACTAAATGGACTTCGGACGTTCTTGTGGCAACATCACCAAAGGAGATGATCATACAACCTGGGAAATAAATAAATTGACCATCAATTTCCAACACTCTACTGGTCATGATCATATACTCTTCTAATCTGTGTGTTGGGGCACCAAATAACATCAATGCTCTACACATTCTCATGATGAAACGTTGTCTCTGAAGAATATCAGCAATGTGAACGGTGATACGTAGTTGGGCTGCCCGCTTATTGTTTTTGAGCTTTTTTAAATTCACCTTGTTCACATTGACTCTTTTTGGAACTTTAGGCTTTGCATTTTGGAAAGAGGGGAGATGAGCAGCTTCTCCTGTCAATTCTTTTTCATCGAGCAGACCATCGTCTTCAACATCAGATCCAGTGGTTTCATATTTCTCTTGCTTATGCTTATGGCCAGGAAGTTTTTGGGTCAACTTTTTAGGAGCCTTTTTCAACCCGTTTTTCAACCTACCAAAATCCATGGTCAGAGGACGTGTAAAGTCAGTCCCTTCGGTGAAATTACTCTCATCAGCTAATGTTGTAGCATCAGTTGCTCTCGATGAAAAACTAGCGGAAGATTTTGCTTCATTAGGATTCTGGTATAATTTTAATAATGATGATAAAACACCAGCGTGTACTCTTTTAGGTGGTGCAATATAATCAGTTCCAACATCTTCGTCAAGAAGAAAGTCATCTTGACCTTCAAAATCATTATGGGCTTCTCTACGCAAAAACATATCGGGGTTGGGAGCATAGAACCCTTCATGTTGAGGTGGAGATGGAGGCTCAGTTCCAATTTCCTCATGATTGATCAAATTGGAGGTTGAAGCCTGGTCTTCGCTGGTGTCTCGAGGGCTCTCTGGTACTGAATGGGCTCCCATTTCAGGAACATGCACTGAAATCAATTTCTTTGCTTCTTCACTCAATTCTTCAATTCCCATTGGTCTCATTTCGATTGCATCTGGTTGTTCTCCTATACGTTGTTCTTCATCTAGGGCTCCTTCTTGGGAAGCACGAGAAGCGCCTGGAGCCAAACCCCCACCACTCATACCACCTTGAGGGCCACTCATGTTTAAGACTCTTCCTAAGAAACCATCTGAAGCAGAAACATCAGGAGGTCCATATCCATCGGTGTAGGCTCTGTCTGCTAATGACATCTTACGAAGGATGCTTCTTAAGCCTCCAGGACGTTCTTCGGATCCTCTGGAGCCGCCGGAAGCGATAGAGGGTCTCTTTTGGTCGGCCAAGTCGATTTCTGGACCTGAAAAGGCCATGGGTGGTTGTCTGAGCCCCTTAGAACGGGAAGACTTAGAAGAATTGTCTTCCAGGTCGGAGTCTGACTGATCCAAATCATAGGGCTGGTTGGAAAACGTAGCAAAGTTAGGAATACGGCTATCGGGGGGCATTGGTTCATCATCATCACTAGAGTCCTCATCATTCAAATCGGCAGCCTCGAAGTTGAAACTGGGCAACGTAGACTCCAAGGGACCCACGTTCTCCAATTCCTCCATATCAGAGTCCAGGTTGGTGGTGCCTGAGGCATTGGAAATGATGGTATCTCTAGGGGTATACAGGTCGGGAAACCGTACCGACTTGGGTTTGCTCTGACCCGTCAATTTCTTCCTACCCTCTTTTGCGGCCTTGGCGAAGTTGGATCTCGAAGAGGATGTGGGACGCTTGGGATGGCGCACTTGGCCCAAGGTAGGGAGCTTGATATGAGACCTGAACTCGGGTTCTTCATCTGAACTCAGGTCCTGCGGCATAGTGAAAATCAGCTATCAAAAGGGTGAGCACAGCAATGAAAGTTGGTGCGAGGTATTCTGATAAGAAAGCTTTCGAGTGATCAGGTCACGGTGTGAAAGCAGTGATATTGTGAAAAGCGAAGGAGTTGACCTATTCAAATAAGATCGTTGAAACTGACGATAGGAACTTCCACCCTATATATGTTTGACATAATAATGTCAGGGCAATGTACAGGCCGTTTCTGGAGTATGAGCCCGATTGCGTCATGGTGCAGGAAAGGGATGGCAGGGATAGCGCATTGAGACACACAACACAACAAACAACAGAAATCCCCATGCTAGATCGGGTTTCTGTGTTCAGATTTTGGACTTCCGAGTACCTTAGACTTACTAGGTAGCTGAGGTTGCCCTTTGGCCCGCTAGCTAGCGATGCCGGGCCTTCCACTTCAATGTTCTATCAGGTGTAATCATCGGGCACAAACCGCATCGAATCAACATGCAGGAACAGGCGGATTTAATCCAAAACCACTTTTTTGGCCTTATTGTGGCCACCCTGGCGTTGTAGGGAAGCGTCCCTTTCTCGATAACTCGGTCTGGATGGTGCCGAGAACATTCCTCTGGCTAAACCTCGGGTGTTGACTTCCTTGGGCGTCTGCTGGTCTCTAGCCCCAACTTAGAACCATGTTGCACAGAGTGCATAGAAGTGTCCGTAGCGTGGGCAAAATCATCTAATATGTAGGCTTTGGGTATTGGGGCGAGGCTTCGCATATCGACCAAGCCCGAAGAACCACGGTAGCTTGCTTCACCAGTTTCGGTTCCGAACATACCTCTGGTCAAGAAAGGGGCAAGGTGGGGCTTTGTAGCGGAAGCCTCTTAGAATGATGCTATGGAAAAACGAGTTGCTTCTCAACTGTTCATTTGAGGTCATGGATGGAATTGTTACTCCTCCTGACCGTACCGACACTTATGCTTATCACTTTGCCTGTGGCTAATGTAACATACCAATCATATCAGCCAGATGAACCCACTTGTAACAAAAGTCTCTCTGCTCACTGAAAAAATAATTCTAGTTATAATTGAGCGGACACTTTCTTGAACGATATAATTAACAACGGGAAATTAGGGTTGGAATGTATTTAGTTCTGGAGTGTGTCTTTCATCTCAGAGACCTACGAAGTTGGGTTTTCTCGCGTATGGGGCTTGGCCATATTTGCAGCAATCGAAGTTTGCTGGCAATAACACTTGGCCAATTGAATCATATGATTTTCTTTAGTGGGTAGTAGTTGACACTAGTTCTGATGGATACTTGAATAGCAATTAGGAATTGATTGAAGTCGAGATACCAAAACTCGAACGTTTCTTGCTCCTGTTCGAAAAGGGCTGATCAGACTCAATTTAAAACTGAATAACTGATCAAAAATCATTTTTTCAATTTTCAGAGATCTGATGAGTTATGCTACATTGTAAAACATATCAACAATAACATGCTGTATCTATCCGGGAATATGCAAGTAGTAGTATCCACCGTAGGGTGATGAAAATTCAGAAAAGGGCTAGCTAACCAAACTATACAAACGAGGACACCTACTGTGAGCAATCTGTGAACAGTTGATAAGAGAAAGTCTAATACCATGTTTATTAGTAAGGAGGTCACTGAATCCAGAAGCCTTTCAATAGACATACATATTCTGGGATTTAGAAATCAAGAAGAAATCCTCGATGATAAAGGATTTATTCTCTTCGTCATAGATTCCATCTCGGTTGAATAACCTTAAGCATTAATAATATATTAACGTTTCCATGTCTTTCGTTTCGGAGTTTAATATGACACTACAATTAAGATCAGTTGGCGAAAATTTGGCTCTATGAATAAGCAATTAATTAGTGCCTCTTATTCTACACACTTTCTTCCCATTGCACACCACACCATTCCTCAATGTAGACAACATGATCTTCCATAGCATCATTTGGTGCATAATCCTCTTCATCTGTGCATACTATAATTGTTCCCCATGACATACCCTCCAAAATTGCCTTTACACTTGATTCATTATCAAGCTGCTCTAGATCCATAATGGCCTTTGGCATGAGTTGGAGCTCGAAACGACGTCTGGAAGATGGGTTGTATGCTGGGCGTGGAATGCTAAGTTCTTTTCCAAATTTGCTGGCAATTTCATCTCTTCCGCTATACAATAATGGTCTTCCCCCCAAATCATAACGCAAAACCTGGCCAGGGTTACTCTTGACTGTGTTCGCGAATGCTTCGAAGTACTTGTCATCTAACATATTACTAATTTTCGATGCACCTGGATCCACAGGGCCCGGGCCACTGGTAACAGATGATGTGGAACCTCTTCTACCAGACTTGGATTCTTTTTCCACGTCCATGTCGATCAAGTGCTTGTATTTCTCCAATTCAGGATCATCACCTTCAGGTTTGAGTTTCTCTTGTTCCACATAAACGAAGCTACCGAAATATTCTGGTCTCTTATCAGCCTCAGAATCCATCTCTGGCTTCTTTGGGCTTGGTGCATTTGTTGAAGCAACGCTAGCGTATGTCTCTGTCTTTTTTGAATCCTTTACTACCTTTTCCACGGGTATTTCTTTTTTAGTTTCGGAGACTATCTCAGTTTTTGGTGCAAATGGATTTGCAAAGGGATTGGAGTTGCTACCAAATGGGTTAGACGTGCTTTTCGAAGTATTAAACAAGTCCTTAGTCATTTCGATATGAAGTTTTTTAGTGTTTTCCAACTTCAACTTTTCATCCAAATCCTTTTGAATCAAATCATCCTGTTCTTTCTTAATCTGGGCAACTCTTTCAGGTTGTTTTCCAATACCCCTAATGGCTTTGATGCTTCCTTTCTTTTTGGAGCACTGGATGGTGTTCTTACATCCAAAAATGTAGATCACTCTATCATATAATTTTCCGTCTAATGGAGCAAAAGCTTGCATTAACAATGCCATTCTTTCACCACAGTTGTCACAGCTTGTGGCTTTCTTGCTGGGTCTAGCCTTACTATCGAACCAAACTGGTTTACCTCCAATAAAGGTATCCTCAATCGTGGGAACTTCGTAATTCTCGTCTTCTTCATCCTGGACAATCTCCCCATCAGTAAACCCGAGTAAAACCTTGGATGATTCTACATCGAAAACGACTTCTTCATCGGAAGAGTATTCGTCGTGGGAGGACATCGTAGTGTTAATAATTTTTGGTTTAGCGATGAGTTGATATCTGCGCGAGAGGTATTATCAATATGTAGTATGGAGAACAGAAAGAAATAGAACTGGAAAAAAATAGCTACTAGAAGACCTCTAATGATCACTGGGGTCATGTTGACTTGCCCAATTGTTCACTTGTTTACTCCCAGCAGAAAATATCTACCAAATTTTCCTTCAAAGGGTCTCGATTCTACTAATTGTTAAGCTAACTTGCACTCAGACATAGCTATTGACAATCAAAATCAAAGAACTGACCTAATATATAGATTTCTACTCTAACTAACGTCTAAAAAGTTTCAGCATTCATCTTTTCAGACAAATTCATGCATCTTACTTGATTTCATTCTATTTATTGATTAATCGATTATATATACATTATTTACAAGAATCTTTGGTGTTCTACTTCTTCGATGACCTCAATACGATCTCCAACTTCGAACTTGTCCCAATTGTTGAAAGAAATTCCACAATCCTTACCTTTTCTCACCTCTGAAACATCATCCTTGATGTACTTCAATGATCCAAGAGTGCCAGAATATACCTCTTCTGTGCCTCTGATGACTCTAACGTTGGAGGACTTCTTGATCAATCCGTTGCCAACCTTGCATCCCGCAATCTTCACCTTAGACTTCTTCACAGTGACAACAAAAACGTCCTTGATGTCAACCTCACCAACCGTTTTGATTTCGATTCTGGGTTTCAAGTGGCTAGTCAATTCCGCCGTTACATCTTCAATCAACCTGTAAATGATGTTGAAGTCCTTGAGCACAACCCCATCTCTATCTGCTTTCATCATGGTTGCTTTTGGTACCTTAAGATTGAAGCACAAAATTTTTGCATCGAGGGTTTTCGCTAAAGTAATATCAGAATCAGTCGGCATGCCAGCTTCGGTGTTAATAACAACAGACCTAACTTCTTCGTTACCAAGCTCATTGATACTCTCCTTGATAGCTTCCGCTGATCCGAATACATCAGAGCGGATGATATATCTGACTTCATGTGCCTTCTGCTCCGCATCATTGGATAAGACATTTTCATCAAGTCCCAAAAGTTTAACCTCGTTCATCTTCTCCTTCAATTTAATTTCATTAATCTCTTCTTGCCTCTTCTTATTGATTTCTTCGATGTCTTTGCTCATCAGAACCTCTTTATTTCTCACAATACGATTGGCGGCAATCTTCTTGGCCATTTGTTCATTCTTTACTTGCAATACTTGATCTCCACTGTTTGGTAATTCTTTCCAACCCCAAATTTGAACTGGGGTTGAAGGTCCAGCTGATTTGATCGACTTTCCGTTTTCATCTTTGATACCCTTCACCTTACAATAAGTGGTACCCGCAAGTAAGTAGTCTCCGACTTTGATGGTTCCTCTTGATACCAATAAATTTGTTTTGTTTCCCAATCCTTTTTCTATGGATGATTCAATGATCCATCCTTCAGATTGAATGTTTGTAAATTCAGATTTGAAATCATTCATTTCACTTAGAGTAATAATTGCCTCCTCTAATTTATCCATATTCAATCCTGTCTTACCTGAAACTTTGACAGTCTGAACTTCACCTCCATAATCCTCGATATCAATTTCTTGAGCAGATAAGTCTCTCAATACTTTGTCCACATCAACGCCAGGCTTGTCGCATTTATTGATGGCAACAATCATTGGAACACCCGACTTCTTAGTATGTTTTATTGCTTCAATCGTTTGAGGCATAACTGAATCATCACCTGCGACAACTAAAATCACAATATCAGTGATCATTGCACCTCTTTCTCTCATCTTTAAAAAGGCAGCATGGCCTGGAGTATCTAAGAATGTAATGCTCTTCTTAGAAATGGGAGTTATGACGGAAAACGCACCAATATGTTGAGTGATACCACCAAACTCCTTATCAACAATGCTTGACTTACGGAGGTGGTCTAAAATAGTGGTTTTTCCATGATCGACATGACCCATAATAGTGACAATAGGAGGTCTTTCTTTCAAAAGCTCTGGCTTCACTGGAGCAGGAAATACGTCTTCATCATAATTTTCTGAAATATTAACTTCAAAATTGTACTCATCTGCAATCATGGTAGCGTTTTCTTTATCCAAAATGTAATTATGACGCACATCTTCGAATCCGAAAACTTCAAGCTTCTTCAATAAATCTGAAAGTTGAATATTCATGATAGTGGCTAAATTCGAAACAGTGATAAATGGAGGGAGATTGATCTTGACTGGAGGAGAATTAGATTTTTGCTTGCTTTTTTTATTCGGTGGAGCTGGTTTCTGCTGTGCCGGACTTTGCTTTGCCTGTTTTTCTCTTAACGATTTTCTGATCTCTTCATACTTTGCACTTGGATTGACAGGTTTTGAGGGCTTGATGTCCGGCTTAGGATTAGAATACTTCTGAGCGAATCTATTTGTTTTCTGAGGAATGTTTCCTTGGTTGTGGTTCGGCTTCTTCTTCGATTTGGGAGCAAAAGAAGCATCTGACTGAGATTCAGTGTTTGAATTATGCTGCTTTGGGAGTGCCTGGTTTTTCCCGAACCTGGAGATACCACCTCCAACACGGGGAAGATTCTTGAGGAAATCTGAGTAATGACGAACTCGTATATCCTGACCAACACGGCCTACGATGGCTCGTGTTCTTCCAGAAAACATACTGTGATGGAGTAATTGAAATTTTGTTGATATATAATGTGCGAATTGAGAACAAAATTTGGTTTATTGATCAAATCAATATTTGCATATTTTTGAAATGATTTTAGGAAGAATGCAGTAAAACAAAACTCTTATCACATTATACGTGTCTATCTGTAATATTAGAGTTATTTTTTCCGTAAATTTTTGGGGGAATACTTCAACTTTGGCATCTGGGTAGATATGTTATATCGCCTCGATTAAATTAAGATAATGCTATATAGTTAAATTAAATGGAAATGCTAGAACTTGAATAGTTGGGAGGATGTGAATAGATAACATTCACGAATATGCAAAGTCCCCGTTTGAAGTAACATAGCCCAGTGATCTTCTTTCATGCAATAGTTTTGCCAAGTTGTCAATATCTTTAAAGTTGCGATCATCACAGGCAAAGTTACGGTGTCTGTTAGACTTGATGTGATCCTCGAAATGGTCATACTTGACTCTGCAATTTTCACAATATCCAGGAGTCAATTCCTTTTCTTCTCTGGACTTTTCATTTAGTGAAACATTTGATTCTTGCTTCTTTTTCTTTATAAATATTCTTCTGTTCAAGTTGTTAAGATTTCTAGATGGGACCTGGGAAACCATTGGACCAAGTCCGTTACCTTTAGCAGCACTACTATTGAGTGAAGTGTCCATAGACACGCTTATAGCATTGGAGGCCCCGTTGAATCCAGATGCTACCACATCATAGAACTTTGAGTTGGAAACAGATTGAACGCAAGATGAGTTTCTATTTAATGCTGGGATGTTGGGATGTTTAAAGTTATATCTCAAGGGTTTACTTTCATCAGCTTCTTCATTGGTATATTCGTTGATATCGGCAAGGTCTTCAACAACATGTTCTTGCAAAATTTCTAATTTAGACTCAGAATCTACAGCTCTTGATTCTGCCAGTACAGTTTCCTGAGAAACCTCTTCGACTATCTGCTCTTCTTGATCTTCTTGATAAGAATCATTTTGACCAATTTCTGCCTCAACATTCGCTGGTTTCTTGGAGCTAGTAGAATTTTGAATAATAGTAATTTCATCTTCACCGATTTTATCAGTGCTAGTGCTAGTACCGCTAAATCTTTGATTTCCCATATTTACTCCATTCTTGATATTACTGATGATTTCATGAGTAGCTCTCTTTAACATGCTTCTATAATCTTTGGTTACTTCAAACTTCTGTAATCTTCTCAACTTCTTTCTCTCGGAGTTGCTATTTTCGTTATTATCAAAAATGAAAGGACACTTTCCATCTAATGTTAGGTTCAAAATGGGATGATTTTCATCCTGCCATTCTCTTATAGCAATTGGTCTGACTTTTTGCAAAAGATCGTATACGTAAACATAGTTCTTTTCCAAGTAGTGTAAATCATCACGCTTGGCGTTAGGATCTCTATCATTTGTTCCGTAAATTTTTTCCTCCTTCAAAAGGTTGTATAAGTTGTCTTTGTGCTTAGATTTCGAGTCATTAGATGCATTAAATATGGAAGTGGTGGTAGTGGTCAGGTTGGTGGAATTTTCGTCGTTGACAGTCATGTTGACACCTAAGTTCTTGAGGAAACGAAAAACTTTATCATAATCCCATACTTTTATTTTAAGATTGGATACATTGGAGAAAATGTCATTTGAAGAGTATGCTTTTGCTGGGTTGTATGCACGTCTAGAGACAATAATAGTGACATCGTTGTCGTAGAAGGGAGTTATCTCACAACCAACTTGTTTGAGGTACTTGGATGCCTTTTTATACTCGGAAAGCTGTACTGGATTGTAATCAGTCACCCCTTCAAAGTACACGGTTGATTCCTTCATGATCTTTCTCCATGACTGCTGCCAGTTATACAATTCTTCGCCGGCAAGTCTGCCGGTGTTCTTGGAGTGAGATGCTTCGGTCTTTGCGGGTCTCGAGGGTTGGATCCTTGCGCCAAGGACCCGCAGACCATGATGTAAGTTGGAAAAGTTGGGTTTGGTGGTGGCCGCCAAGTTGACCTTGGCGATTGGTTCATTGAGATGATTATGGTTGAGATTGAAGTCTGATGGCTCGCCAACATGGACCTGGAGTGATTTACTGTTGTTGAGCTTCGACTTTTTGAGGACAGGCGAAGGAATGTTCCCACTGGTTTCCTGCAAGGGAAGCCTAGAATTGCCCATGTGCAACCGTTTTTTGATGTTGTTGATGTTTGTGACCGCTTTGGATTCCATGGTGTGATGCAATTAATGTGTGATAATGCTTGTGCCTAGGGGTAGACACCAGATATACTATGGTTATAGGAAAGAAACAATGAAGGATGGACGGACTTTGGAGACGTTGTAGAGATGCTGGAAAGCTGAAAGTTTCTCTGGATCCACACACACGGGGTTTGAAGCTGGCTAGACGGCTTTGATGTGGAAACAGTCCTTCACTGGTGGAGTGGCGGGAATGTATGGCGTGTAGTTGTTGTTTTGACCCAAGCAAAATTTACCACTGACGCGTTTGGTAATGGTTGGTCACGTGACCCAATTGTTCAAATGATGAATTAGGTATCAGCACTGTGGAGATCCTGTGTAGGGCAAGAGCCGCTGGCGATCAACGATGGAGTGGTTGATGGCAAGGACACTGTAATTTGCTGTCGCTTCCAATCACCCTTTTGGGGCAGGCTGCGGTGGTTAGAATCTGCCAGTAAGTTTACGGTAGTGGAAAAAATGTCAAAAATGCACCAAATGTCAAGTAGAATGAAAACCAACCCTAACATGCGATTGCCTAGCTGGAGCGATGGTCAGGTTGCAACGGCGATCGTCTTGACGATTGCTGTGCTGTGCTTAGGGTGGTGGTGCCAACCTGCAAAAAAGAAAGGAAAATGGGTATTTGATGGGAATTGCTGGTGTGATGATACCCGCGAGATTCGAACTCGCGCCTCCGGAGAGACCAGGACCTTACCCTGGCGCCTTAGACCAACTCGGCCAGAGTACCCAATTCCTGTTATAGTGAGAAATTACTCAGACTATACCATATTTGTCTAAAGGTAGAGGTCTTGAGTGTGATGCTTTTGAGGGTCCAATAGCTTATAATGTCAGTTGGGTGGTTTGAAAGTGTACAAGAAATGTAATGAGGTGGTTTGGGTCGCCAAGGATAGTTTCGGGTGGTTTCTGGGACTCGTCTTAAAATTAGAATTATTTTGATATTTGGCATATTTGACAGAATTTTCAAAATCTACATATGTTTAGGGTTGCTATAACCTATTTCATGGATCTAGAGGATGACCATGAAGCAGGACGGGTTAGGTATACCGTCTTACTTAGCACCATAACAAACCGATTTCACCTTTATCTAGTGTGTAGGCAGAAATGTCCTGGGCACGATCTCGGGCCTCAACTACCGTTGCTTCCCCTAATCTCGGATCTGGTGGAGATGGAAGTTTTCACCCCAAAAACACGACCTTCTACTTGGCTGCAGGCCATTCACAGTTCACATGCCACTACAACCGTAGTGAGACACTCATGGAGGTTAAAACTGGCCAATATCCGTCAATATTTCAGTTTCCACAGCAGAAAACCGTTATTGAATTTTAAGCAAACATCATCCCGTTAACCACCCCACCACTGATTTCCTATGCCAACTTTTCCGACTCTACTACCTTTCCAATTAAAGTTCGTTGGATTTTCCCCATCCCTCGTCTGTGTGCAGTCCCAGAGAAGTTGGACTGGGGTAATTGGCAAACCATAACCACCCCCTTAATTTTAACGCTGTTATTCTTTCACGATGAAGATCCTCTTGTATGTTATGGGCTTCACAGCTGCAGCCGCCACTCTCGCTACCGGTCACAAATACGACTATTCCCTTTCGGTGGATTCTTTCATGGTGAAATTTCCAGACACTACCTTTTCCCTAGATGAAGAGGGTCAACATTACGTGGTATACAAGCAACACCGGTTCCCGGTAGATAAATACTCTTCACTATACAAAGATTTAGACGCTTGGTATAACCAGAACGAGTTTTTGGCGGACGGATGGAATGTGGCAGGGCAGAAATGACTTGGAACCGTTTGGACTGATGGAATGATCTGATCAGAAATAGTACATGACTGCGAAATTAATTACAAAATCACGCCGTATTATGGCCAAGTCATCCACAGGAATTAATAGGCGAATAAATGTGTTCAGATTAACTCCGAACAGGCGAATTCACCACTGATGTAGCATTTAATCTGGGGAATCAGGCCATCGGCAAAAAGTAAGACTGCACATGGCACCGGATGGAGGGAACATATGGGGTATGGTATAAATATCGTGGATAAACGCTGGAAACAGTCCATTGGCTCTTTAAACATGTTGAAGGTATTCAAACGGTTCAATGCATCCATTTCTCTCAGTAAATACACCAATGATTACGTTTCAATCGTTTTGAACAACGACCATACCTTGGAATACAGCACGCTTTTCCTCCGGGACTCTTGTACTGCTCCGGAATCTGTGGATCCAAGTTCTAAACAGAAGCTTTTCACCACTGCAGATGTGGCCAAAAATCTCACCATCAATTCACCACCGCAAGTGGTGGTGAATTCCAACAACGAACCAAGTCTTTTGATTGAATGGAACCAGAATGGAAACATCCACAAGTCCGAATACTCCCATAGTTTCCTCGAACAATACTCAGATGCTACCAGCAGAAGACGAAACAAATTCTTTGAGTCAACTAGAGTCCTTTGGAACAACGAGGTCATTAACAACAACCATGCAGCCATCCATGTGGACTACAACAAGTATATGAATGATGTCAAGAGTTTTAATTCGATTGTGGGGCAATTAAATGATTTTGGGCTTGCATTCGTAGAAGAAGTCCCTAAACCTCAATTATCAGAAATGTCAGAGGCCAACAAGAATCAATGGCCCATTTTTCCACTTGCTAATAAGTTTGGATACATTAAAAAGACCTTCTATGGTACGTTATTCGATGTGAAGAATACTGCTGAAGCAACAAACATAGCATATACAAATTCCTTCCTTCCATTGCATATGGATCTTTTGTACTACGAATCTCCTCCAGGTTTGCAATTTCTCCACTCCATCCAAAATTCCACATTAGGTGGAGAAAACATTTTCTGTGATAGTTTCCTAGCAGCTACTCACGTTAGAGAAAAAGACCCACAGGCATACCATGCATTGACAGAAGTACCAATAACATTTCAATATGAGAATGCAGATGAATTTTATTACTTCCAAAGACCATTGATCGTCGAAAAAGAAAATGTTATTGACCCCAAGTCTAGTTATCCATATATCAGGGAAGTAAATTATTCACCACCCTTTCAAGGGCCATTCGAGATGGGAGTGACTAGAAATAACAGCGGTGCAACTTCGAACTCACTTAATATCTTGACAAATTCAGCAGGTGAAAACTCAGCACATTACTTGTACAAAGATTTCATCAGAGGTTTACAACTATTCGAAGATTTCATAAATGATCCAAAAAATCAATTAAAATTGAAATTACCAGAGAATACTTGTGTTATTTTTGACAACAGAAGAGTTTTACATTCTAGAATGGACTTTAGTGACTCAAACGGAGGAAGCAGATGGCTAATGGGATGCTATGTTGATGGTGATAGTTTCAGATCAAAGTTGAGAATTGCAAAGAGAAGCTGAATGAATTTGATATTAACGGAGTTTATTGTTTGCAGTTAGTTTGGTGAGAAATAATGAATAACTGGATTATTGAATTTACATTAGCTCATTTTAATTTATACTAGTTTTTAAATTATACAGTCACGAATGTGCATAGAATACAGGAAAGAATTGTACTAATAACCGTAGCCATCATAGTTGGCTTGTGGACGTTGAGCTGGTCTGGATCTGTTGTTGGAAACATATGACTTGAAAGTTTGCTTGAAACCGTTACACAAACGAAGCATATTTGGATAAGAAAATCCCTTCAAGGTGTATCCATCTACTTCAGTACGAACATGCCAAGTGCTAATAGGTGTCTTGACATTGACTTTGAACAATAATAAGAAGCTACCTGGCATCTTATGATCAAAACAAAATACGTAGGCACTGTTTTTTGGGTTGGCCTTAGTATAGGACTCAAGCCATTCATTGACTTCAGATAAAGTACCTTCTCTGAATTTTGGATGACGTATCATCTCATCCACCTTCTTAGCAATAGATTGGATATGTTGGAAAATCAATTGATCCAAATCCGAATATCTCTTGTGATCCACAAGATATTCCTTCACCGCTCCACGGGTACTTTCTTCAACCAAAAGATGTTGGAACAAGTTATTGGCAACCTTCCAGGTGATTGTCAAGAAGTTTGATCCCTTGGATGATGGACGAATAACACAATCACCAACAGATTGAGGAGCCAAAAATTCTTCGGCTTGCTTGAAATTGAAGTTGTGATATAATGGATGCTGAATATTTCTTGTTTTGGCCAACTTAGCTCTTTCTTTTGCGGCTTCCTTCTTGAAATCAGCTTCTTCTGCATCAAAGTCCCATTTACCTTGTTCTTTGATGAACTTAGGTGAGTTAGCACGTTTGAGATCTTCTTCCAATAAACTGAAGTTGGCTCCAAATGAATCATAAAAGATATCTAAAACCACAGCTTGTACGACTTGTCCTTGATCAAGGTTCATATCTTCTGGAATGTTTTGCTCTTCAGCAGTACCTTGAATCAAAGATGAAGTTGCCATTTTAGCGAACCTAACTCTAGCATTTGGATCCCTGAAATTCTTACCGACCTTGGTTACTGTTACTGGTACAATAGTATTTCTGGTCAACGTTTCAGAAGTTTCACCAGTCAACATTTGGAAAACTTCTGCGCTATCCAAAATGTGGTATGATCTTCTTAATTCTTCAAAATTGTTAACAAGTTCTTCTTTGATAATTTGCAAAGTTGCATATTTCTTTTTACCGAACTTAGATTCTAATTCCTTACCATAAGCAATAAGATTTAATTCATCGACCTTATTGACACCCTCTTGCATCAATTGGTAAATAATTCCCCCTTGCTCCTCAACATGAGCCATGTCTTCCTCGTCCAAGTCAAGTGCATCGGCTGCCATTTTTCTAGCCAAATCATAATCCTCAGGATGGATTCTAGTAGCATCCAATAATTCTACTGAAGAATCTCTCACAGCTGAACCTTCGTCGAATGGGATGTTCAAGAAGGATGAACAGTTGATGAAAATGTTAGCAGTAGAAAGTTCATTTTCGATCAAGTCACTTCTATTGGCAAGATTGGATCCAAGCTTAGAAATTATGTTTCTGATGAGACCTGAAGCTTTTCTTGGTCCTAAACCAGAAATGTAAGGTAACAATTGAGCAACATAAGGCTCACGAACAGCTTCATTGATTTCAATACCAACCATATTAACGACATCAACAAAAACAGATTCAAGAGCTTCTTTGACGAGATCAAATGGAATAAGCTTTTGATGTTCATAGAAGCTCAATGATAAAATGTCATCATTCAATGAAACATATTCCAAGAGCGGATTTTGAACGTATCTTGCCAAACCAATGGCATATTTTGCCAAAGTTGATTTATCTGGGAATTCAATGTTTGCTCTGTCTGAATTTTGATACAATCTCGCAGTTTCATCTTGTCCCCAAATAACACTAATCAATGGTGCATTGGTTAAGTTTGGTAAATCATCAACATTGGCAGTAATAGAATTCTCCTCAACAAACTTCTTGATTGAATCAAATAATCTCTTCGAGTTGGCATTGTATCCACCAACAACAATAACATCTGGTTTAGTGTAATCCAAGTTCTTATCAAAAAATTCCTTCAATTGACCTGCGAATTTTTCTTCACTTTCACGATTGCTGGCTGGATTACTTTCAGACTTGAAAAATTCATCTATCTTACCTGATTCTTTCAAAAAGGCACCAACAACTGCACTATCAAAGTCACCTTTACCAAATGTCAAGGCAAGGACATTTGGCTTGGTTCCTTTATCAAATCCGAAAGGTGTGAATGGTGCTTGATCTAATTTGTTCAAGAATCTTCTACGAACTTCACTTGCGATCAATCTTTCACATTCACGTCTTAAATCTTCCTTGGTATTTAAAGAAATCATGTTGGATAACTTTTTAAATGCCATATTCAAAACGAACTCTCTTTCCTTGTTCCATTTATCTGATATTTCAGAGGTACCATCGGATTTTAAACAGTTAAAAATACATTGGAACCAATTGGAGTAGTCTTTGGTTTCTACTTTGATCACGGCTAAACCTGCAGCTTCAGCTTCCAACATACGGAGCAATACATCTGGTTTCTTCACCAAATCAGCAGGAGAGCGATTTATAGCATATTTGATATCGGCATATTGACTGTGGTTGTGAATAGTAGCTCTTCCTTTATCAGTTATAGTAACACTAATGGAAGCATATGCTTTAAATGTAGATCTGACTTCATGTCTAATTTTTGGATTGTGAAGGATTTCTTCAGAGTATGTTCTTCTGACTGCATCACGAGCACTCTTTTCATCCTTGAAAATGATTTCATCATCTTCGCACAATTTTTCAATTAAATCATCTGGGGATTCTAAACTGTCATCAGTTGCATGAATCCTGTAGGGAACTTCGAATCGTTTAGATGATTGGTCTTGGACATTTTCACCGAATTCCTTTGCGGAAATACCGTAAGCTTTGACTGCATCGTACAAAATATTGCCTCTGATTCTTTCGAACAAGGCGTACTTCGAATGTTTCTTTCCGAACTTCGCCAACTCGAGGCCATCAATAGTTTCACCGTTCTCTGAAACTTCCTTGTGGTTCTTGGCCAATTCTCTGATTTCTGCAGAGTAAGTGAACTGTATATAATCATGCAAATCTTGAACACCGACCATAGTATCTAAACTTTTAATGTCCTTAACCAAATCATCATCTAAATTCAACAATTCGATCAACTTTTCAGTGTTTAACCTCTTTTCATACAACGAATGATATTCGACATCCAATTGAACAATTCTCCACAAGTCATCTTCATACAACAACTTATGAACATCATTTTCGACGGTTCCATCCTCATTTTTTATTTCCTGTGAAAAAAGAAGGAAGTCACGACGATGAGTCCAAATGAAGGGGACTTCATAAGCATCTTTGGAAATAAATTCTACCACCTTTCCAACAGCTTCTTTGAAAGGGGCTTCCAAGAAACCGGTGAAAACTCCTTGCTTTTCCTTGAACAATATGTTTGCAACCCAGTCTTTCTCATTTTGAAGTTCTTCGCCTTCTAAATCGATATAGTTCAAGTTCGCTCTGTATTTTTGGTATCTTTCAGGAATGTCAATGATACGAATCAAGTTATCTTCTTCTGTCAACATACGTTCCTTCAATTCTGCATGTTCGAAAACTTCATCTAATGAGGTAGGTTCCAAAGATTCACCGTTACCTTCATCTTCGATCTCTTGAGCTTCCAACGCCCATTCATATTCTTGACCACTTCCGAATACCTCGAATAATTGTTGTAAACTTTCCCTGTCGACATTAGATAACTTGGAAGTATCCAATCTTGGTCCTTTCTTCTTGGCCCTTTGTCTTTGTTCTATTTTCTCTCTTCTTCTTGCTTCATCATCATCATCAGAAAACTCATCTTCTTCAATGAAATCTTCGAATTCGTCCAAGATATTACGATCTCCACCATCTGGAGCACCACGCTCATCGATTTCTTCATCTTCTTCATCTTGTCTTTCTTCATCATCGGAAAACATGTCGTTCAAACGACCTTCTCTGGGGGCACTTCTTGCACTGGAAGGCTCGTCATCTTCATCGTCTTCTATGTTAGCTCTTTTGAGTCTTTTGAATTTTCCGCCGCTGCTACTCAGACGTGGTTTTGCTCCAGAATTTTCAAGTAATAACTCCAAATCGTCCTCGTCCAATGCATCGTCTTCAACCAGATTGTTTCTTTCTTTTTCTCTCCGTCTCTTCTTCTTCTTTCTTTTCTTGATGCGGTCATCGTCTTCATCGTCGTCCACAATGAAACCTTCACGGACTTTTTGCATGGCTTCTTCGTCGTCATCATCATCATCCTCTTCCGACGAGTCCATCACGTTGTCTCCATCTTCGTCGGAACTGTTGTTGGAAACATCATCGCGGATTTCCCGTTCTTCCTCTTCCCGGGCCATGGTGAAATTGAGTCGAATTCGTCTAACAAACAGCCAAGGATGTTGTTGACGTCTTTGATGAAAGATGTGGAGGATTCCAACTGTTTTGGTGAGTCGAAAAATTCTCGAGATCCGGGTAACGCACTTGGCGATAGTATGTTAAATAACAGTGGAGTTGTACATAGATTACAGTTTACAATGTGATCAGTAAGGAGTTAGGGTCTTGGAGATGACCATACACATTCTACACTAACTTGATTCAATTCCTTATCAATGTGAGTGTCCTGTATTTTTAGTATGCAAATGGTAATGATGTCTTTTTAATTGTCTCATTTGAGAGTGAAAAATTAACAGTGAGAAAGTGTTTCTTGACTGTTGTAACGACAATCCTTAACTAATGACGCTGACAATCGTCAATAATAATATAAATGTAAATGGTGCCCAATCAGCTAAAAGCATCCTTTATATGTTAAAGTTTATTGTAAAAGTGAAATGTACCATTTTGCTATTGATTTAATAAATGGCTCTTAATTTCAACTGGGAAATGAGCATATTGATATCTTCACCATTAGTTTATTTATCCACCATAAAAGAACTCTAACTATCATGTCAAGTCTGCTTTTAAGCAACATGTGAAGTGTAAAGACATGACCTATACTTCTTATACTCAATTTTCCTCACACATAATCTCCTAATTACGGAATGAATACTCTTGGGAAGAATTTGAGAATCCCGTTATTTGATAAGCTTTTCAATAATTTTCACTCCATTTTGAATTAACCAATCACCAATTTTAGACATCAAAGAAACAAGAACTTTAACAAGCATTAATTGTATTCTCTGTTCAATTTCATATTAAACTGCCTGTTCTTTTCGTTGATATAACTTGAAGCATCATCTTCATTTCGCCTTTTCCGCCTCTTTCTCTCTTCATTTGCATCAAGCAAATCCTTTGCTAACTTATTCACCACTTCCGGAGATGGTTTATTATTGAAATCAACAACATTCTTGTTGTTGACTAGGATGTTGTTGGTGAGCTTATGCTTTTCATAATCATCCTTATCTATCAAAACCTCTCGTATGGCCTTGTGGTACGTTTGTTCTGCCAAGTGGTTGAAATTTTGATAATCTCCCAGATGACCTGATTTTTGGGCCTGTTTCTTAGCTTCCCACTTTTCACAGTCTTCAAGAGTATACTCGAGGTTTTTCTCTCTTTGGGATTTTGTGGGGTCCTTGGACTTTCCATCATCTTCCTCCACCTCATCTCCCTTAAAAGGTCGTGGTTTATGCTTGCGACATCTGTGAAGCTCTTGCTGGTTCAATTTAGTCAGCTCCTTGCGCTTCAGCTTGAGAGCCTTGATCTTTTCAAGCCGTGAGACTAAGTCTTGTGGGGTTTTTTCATACATCGAAGAATAAGTTAGAGGTTACAGTGGATGATTAGAGTTGAAGTGTATTTGCGATGCGACTTCGGAACTTTCACTACCTAACGGTGGTAGTGATGAAACAGAGTCACAAAAGGCTACACAGGGATAAACGAGGTGGGCCGGAGACAATCGGAGGTTACCTTCCCGGGTAGTTCATGAACCCTGAGATGTCTTTTGAACCCTGATGGCCCCTGAACCGTTGAATACCATCACCTGACATCCACATCCTGTTGGTCATGTACCCCACAAAATAGCTCTTTTGTGAGGGTACAGGAAGATTAACGTTGCGAATAGAGATATTTCTCCAAGTAAGATCCAAGATTGAATAGATTAAATTCACAAGAAATGACTAGGTAGAAGTTCTATGTAATTTTAGACGAACAATAGAATTTGTAAAGTGTACACAAGCAAAATATTGAAAACTCGGGATTTTTTGTGGGTTTTCAATGGTTTTGTACTCGGACCCAATCGGATGATATGCCCACTTTATATATATGACCAGAAAAATCCCTGATTGTTGCCAAAGATGGTTTCAAGAGAAAAGAAGCTAGAAGAATACATATTTGGGCTCCCCAAGGCTCAATTAGAAGGCCTTAGAGGCCATCCTCTCAAGGTGTTGCATGCCATCGAAGATTTCAACAGTGAATATCCATTGAAAATTTTGGGTCCCAATCATGCAGGGTTAATAGCAGAGAAGCTTGCTGTGCAATTGCACCAGAACCCTCCAAGTATTTTATTTGATCTTGGCTCATACATAGGATACACTGCCATATATTTCAGTCAATTTCTTTCGACCGATTCGCGAGCTTGTTATTACTGTTTTGAAGCCAACCCTGAATATGCCGAAATCTCCAATAGATTAATTCATTTGGCAGGGTTGAGCCATAGAATTGAAGTGATCCAAGGTAAGGCTTCAAGATCGCTAGAGAAACTTGAAAAGAAAATTACTGGAGACCGCTATCTGACCCCAGGAGTGGTTTTTATGAACCACTCAAAACATTTATTTATTCCAGATTTGAGAGTCTTAGAGTCATTGAATTTGATTTCTCCAGGTACCACAATTGTGGCAGAAAACAATTGCGTTGCGGGTATTCCAGAATACGTCTGGTATGTTCGGGGATCTCCACAACAGAGGAGAGAATACAACTATGACGTGAAAAACGTCAGTGGAAAACTCATGATTGGAAGGTGGAACGTCTTGTATGAATCTGCCAATGTCAATGTAGAGGATAAAATGAGTATCGAATTTACTCGATGTGTGGATTATTTAACAGGTTAGAAGTTTCAACTAAATAACTTTTATAAGCTATAGATTTGGAACAGCTAATACAGTAAATACACCAGAATATAACTTCAGGAATATTATTCATTAATAAAATTGTCAAATAAAATCTGTTTGCTTTTCAAATATTTGAGACAAGTTTATAATAGTCAGATTAATGTCAAACTGTGATGAAAATAACTGTAAAGTAAATGAGTTTCCATGTAGTGCAATAGAGTCAACTGGGATATTTACATCGTGATTAATTTAGATACTTTTTAAAATCATCTTTAGAGCATTTTAAAATGCTACGTTTACCTTCAGTTTAGTCCCTTCATTTATTGTGAACAGAGAATTTATATACAGAAAAAGCATATAGATAGACTCAAAAGAGATATGCAGTCATTAAAAAGAGTATTTATTATCCTTCTAGGAGTTTATCGTTTTTTTGTAGGGGGAGTTCAGTCTTCCTCCTAGAATAAATGTCGTGCATGTCGCGTGTCGCAACCTATAACAATTATCAGTTAGAGTAACATTTCTAGCCAGGTGGCCATGACTGATCTAACACCACTCTTCCAGCAATGCGTATCTATTGTTCAAGATGAGCTTTCCTTAAAAGATAAAGATAGAGTTGTTGAAAAACCCAAATCAAATCCATTCATAATTAAAGATACCTTTTCAAAGGAGACCTTACAGTTCAGGCAAGAGTTGGTTAAGCTAGATCTGCTCCTTGATGAAATTAAGCCAAGTTATTTATCCAACGATGAGTCTTCTTCGGGAAAGCAAAGCCTTTCAAGATCAGCGAAGGAGAATATCGACAATAATTGCAGCATCAAGCTCCAGAAGTTTTTCGATAAACTAAAGTTTTTGCAGGCATACGAAACTAAGAGACAAGAAAGCATCCCTAAGAAACAATCCGGGTGGTTGACAGGAATTCTTGGAGATGAAGAGCCCACCGAGAAAGAACTTTTCATGACCACAGTTAGTATGCATAGAATGCAAATTTTGAGAGACTTAAACAATACCCTTAATTATGTGAGTAACAAGTTCGGTTCTCTACAAAAGAAGAGGAGGGAACGAGAAAGACAAATGAAGATGTTGAACTTTCAAAATATTGAAGAAGACGAACAATTGGGTGTGTTTAAGCAACAGAGTACATTTGACACTCTGTATGAACCGGAATTGATGCTGCTGTTGACTCAAGAGCAAATTCAAGAATTGGAGACCGAAAACAAAAGCTTGTTAATGGCAAAGACAGCCCAATTGAGTTCCGTCGAAAAATTGCATACTTCCATGGTAGATATCATGAATCTACAAACGGAATTGACATTCCAACTCGAACAACAGGGTGATCAAATTAACAATTTAATGGAGAATCATGAGCAAGTGGAAATTGACGTACAAATGGGTAATAAGACATTAAATAAAGCTACAGTGAGGAATAAGAAAGGTGCTAACATGTTGGTAACCCTTGGTATTATTTTAGGCATATTGCTCTTGCTAGTTGATTATATTTCCTTCTGATTTGAAATTGATCAAATTCTCCCGTTAACAGCTAAGCTAAATTAACATTGCCTATAGGGAGGTATTGCTTTTAAGTATAGAGTTTGTATTATGTATATTAGTAAATGATTAAAAATCAACCACAGTTCCTGCACCTATAGTGACACCTTCTCTTCTAATCACGACTCTTCCCAACACCTTGTTATCTTCATATTTGGTAACAGGAAGAGCATTTCCCTCGATTTCTACTTCGACAATTGCAGTTTGCTTCGAAACGAGATGCAACAACTTCTTCTTTTTCTTTCCACTAGTAACTTCAATCAATTTTGTAAGTCTTGCAGGTGCTTGACAATTGTTTCTGAACAAAACAAACGGGGATCCAACCAATAAAGGTTTGGTTAAATTAAATAAGTGCAAAGATAAGGTGAGTTTTTTGACAGCTTTGGCTGGTGAGTCTAATTTGGATACTAAATCTCCTATTCTGAAAGGTTCAATAGCATCATTGTCAATTTGACTTGCCTTGAATGACATTTCAATGAGTTCGCCCCTAACAGCAAAATCTACCGCCTTTCCGGCCGATTTCATTCCGACAATTTGCAATGACACGTTACTTGGAGATGATACAATGGTTTCCCCAACTTGGATAACACCCGAGCTGACTTTTCCACTAACTTTTATTTCACCTTTGTCTTTGAAGGAATCATGTACGGAAAGGAAGAAATCTTCTTCCAATAATTGCGTAATAGAATCAGCGTTGATTTGGTTGGATAATTCGACATTCTGTAAGTATTCTCCCAAAGTAGGTCCCTTATACCATGAAAGTTCTTGGATTGTTGCATCTCTCTTCACAACGTTCTGACCAGTCAATCCTGAAATAGGAATAAATTCGATTTGAGATTTATCGAAACCAACTTCATCACTAGACAAATAATCCCCTAACTGTGATTTAATTGAGTTGAAACGTAATTCATCCCAGTTTTCTTTGTCCATCTTGTTAACTGCAACACAAATCTTTTCAATCCCCAAGTTCTTTGCTAAAATGGTATGCTCTTTGGTTTGTCCATCCATAGCAAATCCAGCTTCAAATTCACCTGTAATGGAATCCACCACCAACAAAGCAAAATCAGCCTGGGAGACTCCTCCGATCATCTGAGGAACGAAGTCTTTGTGCCCAGGAGCGTCAATGGCTGTGAATCTGGTCTTATCAGTTTCGAAATCAGTAGCACAAATATCTACTGTCACACCATGTGATCTTTCTTCTTCAGTCTGGTCCATGACCCAGGCAAGTGCAAAGGAACCTTTACCTGCCTTTTCAGCTTCTCTAACTAATTTGTTGACGGTTTTAATGTCCACAATTCCGAAATCAAGCAACATTCTACCCATAAGGGTTGATTTACCAGCATCAACATGTCCAATAACTACGAATGACTTATGTGGCTTGGTGTATGCTTTGTTTGTGGAGATTTCTTGCCTCAAATCTAACTTCTTGGTTGGCTTTGTAGCTTTGATTGGTTTCTTTACAGGATTTTCCTTTTCTGAGATGTTAAGATTTCCCAACTTGTCCTCGAATGCAGCCTTTTGGGCGTTGAGAATCTTGTCATCTGGGGAGGGAGTACTGAAGTTTTGCACCGCATTTGCTATCTTTTCTGTATTAAGTTCAATGTTAGTAAGTGGATGAAATAATTGGAGATCATGCTTGCGCCTTTTCGATCTGTTATCATCCATTGACAACGATCTCTTCTTGGTGTCGAACTTGATTGTGTTTGGCTTATTCAAAAGAATTGAATCGTCACAGACAATATTGTTCTCAATAAGCTCTTTCGGCACATCTTCCATTTCAATGTCATCTTTTTGTGGTTCTTGGGTTGTAACGGAGACTCCAGCATCCACCAGTTCAATCACTGGTAACTGGGATGGTTTCTCCGACACGGTCATTGGCACATTCTTGGACAAGTTCCCACCATTTCTTTTAGCAAGCAAGCCCGCTAATTTCGATGGTTTGGTTGTAGAAGAGTTGCCTGGTACGTCGCTCACTTGGGCACCTGTGCCAGATTCTGAACGTAACTTCCCAAGAATTGCCACTGATTTAGGAACTTTCAGCGGAACACCCGTTTCTGAGTCGCCTGCATTAGTGTTATCAACTATTGATCGAGACAGTGATGGTGTCAGCTGTTCAGCTCTTGCTCTGGCCAACGCCGCCAATTTGCTTCCACCTCCAGTAGTGCCAACAGAACCACCAGCACCAGCACCCGAGGGGGTTGCTCCGGGATTTTGGGCTCTTAGTTTGGCTAACTTGGAGAGCTTGGATGAAGGCTTTGTCTCCAATACCTTAGTATCGGGAGAATTTGTAGACATTGCCACCAAAACGTTCCAATCGAAAAGAGTCAGAGATGCTCCGAAAAATGATACTTACTTTTTTTGAACTTGGACTTAATCTCGTCCACTGCAGGCGCCAATTCGTAGTAGTTAAAGTAGAGGGCCTCCTTCAAATCCAATTCGGGAACAGAATCGTTATAGTCTTTAAGATGTTGACGGAGCTGGGGAAGCATTTGATGAAGCTTATCGTACTCTTCGTTGGAGAGAGAGTCCTCATGGAACTCCTCAGCACCAGAAGAGTAGTTTAAGTCGTCGTCGTCGTAGTCCATTTCTGTATTCGATTCGGTACTTCAAACAGGTCTTACTTCACTTATTCAATCAGCCGATGCCACTTAGACTGGAAAGGGATTGGAGAAAAAGAGTTGATATCTAAACAGTGGATTCTGGGTCCAAAAGTACGTGGGTGAAAAGTGAAAAAATGCAGTGAGTGTGCTAGGGTAGAAAGCATGGTGGTGGGCCAATTACCCAAATACTAGGGATTTGGAGGACCAGAGTGATCGATGTGAACATGAAAACCATTGATGGAGAAAACGGCTTCCTTATGTCCAAATTCTATAAGATATATGGAATTTGTTGGTCAACTATACCTCTGAGAAGGGATATCACAGTTTTGTTGGAATATACATAATAAACGAGCAAGTTACCAGACAAATAATATGTTATGCAATTTAGGAGATAGAGAAAGAGAGATTTGTGAATGTAGAAATGTGTATGGTATGTTTATGAATTGTGAAGCTTAATAATTAGAGAATCGGGAAGTTATCCACAACAATTAATTGTGGCAATTTTTGATGTAAAAAGGTCAATGAACCCATTTAATTAATAATCAGATAACAGGCCGAAGAGCTAGTGTACTTAATGTCAAAAATTTTCTACAAATTATTTTGATAATTTTATAGGGTGGTGCAAGAAGCTGAATATTCTTCTATGGCACACTTAATTTGACCTTCAACTTGCAACAGATGTGAAAAACTAGCCTTTTTAGCATAAAATCTACAATTACTCTGCATAATTATGTTCATTATTTACATATATTATTAAACCTCATTCTATTTAACCCATTAACCTCATATTTTCGAATATGCCTTGATTTTCACCCAAACAATTCCTCCAGCAAATAGCTGCTTAGGAATTGCACTAATATTTTGCCGATGACCTTCTCGTGGTTCTAGTATCAACACGATACAATTGGGAAAGCATTCCTAATTGAGGTAAGCTCAATCTCGGCTTCAGCATTTCAGACCGCACCGACTGAAGATACGAGGCTCTCCTGTGACCACCATCAACCATGCCTCGTTTGATGAATGCAGACAAGATCTCATCGGCAGTCCATTGGCCCTGGCTAAGCTTACGTTCGAGTGTTTCGGTCAGCGAGGTTGTGATATTAAAGTCCTTTTCACTAATGGAATCGAACATGTCTTGGATCTCCCTATTTGCAGAAGCTGGAACTATTTCCATGGCCTTCAAAGATTCTGCTTCACTCATGTTGTAGATTGGAGATATGCAACGGCTTTTTTAGTCTAAAACCGAAAGTCAAAAATTTCAGATGTATTGAAAATTTTGCAGACTCGGAAAAATAAGTAGACTCTAGAAACTAGCACACTTGAACAATTCAAAAATCCTTAAGAATTGGCGAGAATCTGTTACAAGTAGTTGTAAGGTTGTCTAGAAAATTCCAAGAATTGTTTATAACCTTGGAAGAGCAGCAGATCTGAGGATTCGTAACGGGCACCAATTATCAGAAAAAGTCACCAATTAGCAGACAATTATCAATAGAATATCGAAAGATAGATCTTATTTCTACAACACTACGGGATTGACCCCTCTTAAGTATCTCAGTGCCAGCCTGTTAACACCTCTTATCAGTAAGCAAATTGGGCCGCATGCCAGAGTTGGGTGAAAATATTTGTAAGCTCTTTCCTAATCGGATCGAAGTATGGGGTAGAAGGCTGTGGAAAATGCGGGTATAATCTTTTCTAGTTGACATCTTGGCCAAGCCTCCCTATTGGTGGCAACTATAGTAAGTGTGCCATGTGACTGACGGAGTTAGAGGGGTTTAGAGGGTTGTGGCAAAGGGGAGTTAGGTAGTGTTTCTACTATTACATGATGAGTGATTAAGTGGAGATTTCCATTAAATTGGTCAATTAAGTTTCGGGGGTTTTTTCCTCGAATTGATGAGTCCAGGTATTTTGAAAATTAGGGGGTGAATCCTGTCGATTGTTGGCTGGCTGTTGGCCGTCATATAGGGGTACAACTGTTGGTCAGGAACTGTTGGCCACTTTCAATGAAATCATGCAACACACAGACTTTTGCAGGTTGGGCGGGCTGTGGTTATGCGACTGCATTGTGTGGCAGGTTGGGCATTTGACGTTGAGCAGAATTGCAGGTTTGGGTTACGTGGCACTATTTTAAGAACCCTATGGAAGCCATGGAACAAATAAGGACGATTGGAACCCGTTGCCTCGTTCGGCCCGATGTTCAATAGTTGGACTTGCTCGTAGTTGGTCGTTCTGGGCTCAAGTATATAATCGCAAAAAGGTGACTCAGAGTCTAACATGCGCCCTAAAGTTGGATCTGGCCCAAAATCGTACCCACATTAAGAATTCTCGCAGAAATGATGACAGTATGACTAATGTGGTTTGAGTCAAAAGTAATGTTGAGGTGGGTGGCTGCCACAATATATAAATAAGGGACGCAACTTCGAAGTAATTACGAAGCCATGAATATGATGAACCTGATGAACATTATGAACATTATGAAATTTTCATGAAATATGATATGTATGAGATTATGTGAAATTATGATTATGATTATGAATTAAGTTTACGAACTATGTTTATGAGTAAAGTTTACAAACTTTTTTATGAAGATACGGAATTATGAACACCACTTTTAGATGTTGATCATCATTCTAATGACACTAATGCTTTGAGTCAATGCTGGCATTGATTTTACGAAATTCTAACTTGAGCATTTACAATTGTGGTAGACCACGAATGCTCAACACGAACTTTTTATGACTTACGAAACTCGCTTATGTGGTTTTCTGGATTCATGGAATGAGAATCCGTGAGCCAAAATCTTTTGTTCAATATGCCACCATGTATGATTGTCATATTCAAACTCTTGAATATGGATATTTTTAAATGGATATTTTTGGATTATATTGACCGAACCACTGATGTTCTGGAATTTCTTATATAATGAACCAATCGGTTTCTTCGGGTCTGGGTTATACTTAGTTTTTTTCTCTTTTAAGGTTTTCGATTTTACGATTTTTAAAAGCACTGCAAACTGCTGCTAGTGATATATGATAGAACAATTGATCAATATGGTCTTGTTACTAGTTTTTGTTTATTCACGTTATCAAGTAGGTTCTAACTTTGATTCATGGTCATAATCAGAACTTTTTTATATTTGGTTTCCTTTCGTTCATCTTTAATAGATTAGATACTCAATTTAATGAAGAAATATCATTCATTTATGAACAAACTAAATACAAAAAATTGCATAAATTCTACAGTCAAATACTTTTAACTTTTTTTCGATTTCTATTTTATTACTTAGAATTAATGCTTGTACAAGTCAACACCCAAAACATCAACCACAGCCTTGGATACGGCAACAAGCTCTTCATCGTGATATCTTCTAGTGGCTAATTGGATTGGGATTGGTGCACCAATAAACTCATCAGGCTTATAATTATCAACTTCCAACTGTTCCAATTTACTTCTGTACTTGTAGTCAGCATGTTCAGGACCCCACTTGTCAATGGCAGGGTCTTGAAAGAGACCAGTTTGAAGGGCAATACTTGGCAAGTCAGTGACATTATATAATGAGGTGTAAGACCAGTTGTAGACTTCTTCAGACTTTGGAGCAACATTGTTGTAGATTGGACTGAGAATCACATCCACCTTGTTGTCAATGAAGTACTTGTTGTAGTCATGTCTCAATTCGTCTCTAATGGCGTTTAAGTCTCTGTTTTCAGAAGATGGAACATCAGCTGCACCTTTACCATAGTTTAAGAACCACTTGGTTAATTTCTTAAGTGGCTCTCCTGAAGCAGCGAGCTTGCCACGTTGTGTATGGTTACCATCACAAGTGTACATTCTGTGAACCACATCATATGCTTCCTCAGTTCTTATAGGTTTGAATTCAATAATTTTAGCACCTGCTTTCTCCAACTTTGCCACAGTGTCCTTCAATCCCCTAATAACTGGAGGGGAAGGCTTGACAAGTCCGTCATCATACATAACTGCGATAGTCACATCTTTGATATCTGGGGTAGGAACATCTCTCCATGGAATACGAATGGCATTGAAGTCATGATCCCAGGGCTTACCATCATTGACAAAATGCTTCATGAAGAATTCAATGTCTTCAATAGAACGAGTCATGGGACCAGCCACAGGCATGACAGATTCTTGACCTCTACCACCACCTTGAGCACCGAATTGACAGACTCTCTTAGAAGTTGGTCTCAAACCAATGCATCCAGAAAAACCAGCTGGACTTCTAATGGATCCACCAATATCAGAGCCAACACCCATTGCACTACCTCCGAAAGTCACAAGCGAACCTTCACCTGAAGAAGATCCACCTGAAGACAAATTCAAGTTGTATGGATTCTTGGTTAATCCTGTGTAGTTGTTGTTGGAATCCAAATGCATGATAGTTTGTGGTTGGGTGGTTCTGATGTAGAACACAGCACCCAAGTCCTCCAAAATTTGAGTGTTTGCACCATGTTCGGGAGTGACATTATCGATCAAAGAAACGTAGGAGGCGTGTGTGACCTTACCCTTGTAATTCATGTGTTCCTTCAATGAGATTGGAAGACCATGGAATGGACCGATAGTTTTACCATTAGTTTTAAGGTAGTCATCTAAGTACTTAGCTCTTTCAAGACCTTCATCAATGAAAACTTGCATTGCACAGTTGGTGAATTGGTGGGCAATTACAGCTCTTCTAGCATAAGCTTTGAGGACTTCCACAGCGGTGTATTCACCCTTGGCAATTTTATCAGCAAGCTTGACTGCAGATTGGTCGGTAATTTCAAGTTCTCTTTCGGATAATAACTTTTTGTCATACAAATACTCGACTGCATTAAATTGTTCCGAGATTAATTCATCGATTGGCTTGGGTAACTCGATCTTGTACTCAGGTAAGAGTCCATCTTCCAAGTCTTGTCTATATTTCTCGAGTTTTGGAACATATTTCTCGAATTTTTCGGGATACTCGTAGGTGTTGAGTGGATCATTGATCAACAATTCTTCAACGGTGACAGTCATTGTTATATGTGATTTGAATGTAGTCGTAAGCGAATTTGATGTTTTTAATGAGTATATCAGATCAGAGAAACCTAGTTGAATTTATACTGGAATATGTCGCGGTTACCAAAAGCGGAAAAGCGACTATAGGCGCATTATATATCTATTGGTGGTGGTGTTGATAATAGCCACTCAACGGAGGGGAAGGAAGCGCCCACCCTTCCTAATTGGGATGCGTTATATCAACGCGATCCGATCCCCGCGAAACGATCCTAATACGGAAACGCGGAACTGGAGGGAACCCTTTACCGCAGTAGTTGGAATTGGGCAATTCCACCAATAATAGGACATAATCATGACCCGCTAATGTTTAGTAATTCTTAGGGTACGGTGATGGAACTCGGAAGGGCTCGGCTAACGGTCTTTTGTTATCTTTACAGTTATCCAGTGCGACCAATTGCATATGTCGGATTACGACATCATGCATATAGATACTTATTTCTATAGATAAGAAGCACGAATTGCAAGATGATATCCTCGATTTACATTATTAGATTATTCATTGTAAATCAAAGGCCGCTTCAGTTACATGGGGCAAGTACCTGCGTGATTTTCCAGAAGTTTAGCATGTTAGGTATGGTGGACCAAAAGTTGGCCATTCCACGGATTGCTACCCTTTTGTATATGAAGACATCTTTTGTGGGGATAATAGATTTGTGGCTTCAAATGTGAGGTGATTTTAATTAAAGTTTGAATATAATGTGCTTATTTGTAAGCAATAACAGCTTTTGGAGATTTTACTCGGGATATTCACGATCATTAATTTACATAAATTCACTCTTATAGAATATCATCAAGTTAGACACAGATTATACCAAAGGATGCGGGGGACTCAATAGTCTCTAAAAGACGAAGGTTTGGTGATGAAGCTCACTAGTTAAAATTAAAGAAGGTTTGACCTAGAGTGCTTCTTTCTGCAGTAACTTTTCATAGCACCAAATTGTGGATAAGTAGATGTAAATAATTCGTGTAATCTATATTGATACCACGAAATCAAGGATATTTCGTAAGTTCGAACTTATTAAAAAGCTGAGAATCTTATTGAGATATTGCAAGCTTAATTAACAAATTATACTACTTAAAAACTCATGTTAGAAGCAAGAAAACGTAATTCCATATATAAATTCTAATAAAAGGTACAGAGGCCATGTACGAAGAAACCGAAGTAAAAAGTATAGCATCAAGTGCAGAGAAGTCAAAATTCAAAATTGTGTAAGAAAATTTGATTAGAATAGAAAATCAAAGATGGCGATAAACCAAAAAAACGCTAACTTCAAGGCAACAAAATTGTGTTGCTCTTAGAGAGTGTGGAATACTCCAGGAAGGGGTCATTTTCCATCTCCAACACAGAAGCATCAAGTCGGTACCTAGATCTTCTGAGCCATACTCTCTTTCCCCATTTCCAACCCTCTGCACCTATTAAGAAAAGTACACTAAATGCGATAGAAAGGCCCCATTCGTAGCCTATAGGTGCATGCAAGAATACTTTGTCATTTATGACTGGAATGTAAATAACTGGGAAAACGGTGATAAATCCACCTAAAATTGACCAGAACAAAAACTTGTTTTCCCAAAGATCTTCACCCAATTGCTTCCACCAAGACTTCGTAGACTCTGGTCTCATATCAAAGAATGAGGCTCTCATGTGAATACATTCCCAAGCCAATAAGAGGGCACACCAAGTGAAAGCAGCAAAAGCAGCCGAACGGCCTCTAAATACCAAATTGCATCCATTATCAGAATTCTGATTACATCCTTCACCTAATTGTCCATCTCCGACGCCAAAAACTACGACAGAGAAACAGGCCAAACAGCAACATGCCATCCAAAATCCATAGGCAACCATATCAATAATAACTTCCCAAGTAAAAATCGTCGCATTTGGTGGTTGGTCTAAAATATCATCGTTGGCACGTTCTTGACCCAATCCCATAGCAGGAAAGCACGAAGTGACAACAATAATCCATAATACTTCCACTGGCGATAATGGGAATACCGAGGTTCCACTACGATCAATGAAAGCCAAACCAACCATCAAGTATAAAGCCTGAGCGACATTTTCTGCTAGCAATTGAAGAACGAATTTTTGAATATTGGAAGACATTCTTCTTCCTTCTTCTACAGCATTTAAAATCGAGGCAAAATTATCGTCGGCAAGAACAATATCTGCTGCATCCTTTGCAACGTCCGAGCCATTGAGACCCATAGCAATTCCAACATCAGCTTTTTTCAATGATGGAGAATCATTGACTCCATCACCAGTCATGGCTACGAGGCGGTTACGACGATGAAGTGCTTCTACCATCCGAACTTTGGTTTGAGGAGCGCAACGTGCAATAACTAAGGGAAGCACAGGCAAATTATCGATTTGGCCATCAGATAACGCATCAAATTCAGATGCAGTCATCACCATGACCTTTCGAACTTCGTCGCTGTAATGGAATAAATTCGACGGAACGATTCCTACTTCTTGGGCAATAGCTCTTGCAGTTCCTGGATGATCTCCTGTCAACATATGAACACTAATTCCTGCTCTGTGACATAATTTCACCGAGCCAGCGGTCTCAGGTCTTGGTGGATCATAAATACCAACTAATCCCAAAAACGTAAGTTCTTTTTCCACGCTAGTACGTTCGGTAATGTCTTCATCAGCTAAATTGATTTCTCTTTGGGCAAATCCTAAAACACGCAACCCTTCCGCAGACATCGCGTTCATATTATTCTCGATGGTTTCTTTGTCAGTATCAGTAAGTTCAACCAACTTATCATTGAGATACCAAGAAGAGCAAATACTCAAAAGTCGCTCCACTGCACCTTTTGTATGAACCATTGACTTTTTCATGTCAGAATCAGAGTAAATCGAAGACATTCTTTTAATGGAAGAATCAAAAGGAAATTCAGTTACATGCTCAAGACCATTCTTCACAAGTTCTTCTCTATCATAGCCCATTCTGGTTGTGAAAACATTAATTGCAATTTCAGTAGCATCTCCATGGGCTTCCCATTTATCATCGATCTTACGCACGTTTGCAATATTCGCCAAGGTAGCCGTTTCGAGCCAACGCTGGAACTCCATTGGAACTGAATTCCTAGATTGAATAGGTAAGAAATCGCTTTCCTCATCAGATTCTCGGATCTCGTGTGGAGATTTCTTTTGGAATACGACTGAACCCTCTGTAGGATTAAAAGCTTCATTGCTATTCAATACCGCATAAGTTCCTGTATCAGCAATCCAGACTTTTTTAGCTATCATTTTTCCCATTGTTAAAGTTCCTGTTTTGTCGGAACAAATGTCATTGATACCTCCCAAAGCTTCAAGAGAGTCAAGCTTTCTAACAATAACGTTTTTTGCAGCCATTTCTTTGGCTCCAATAGCCATTGTGATGGTAAGGACCACCACCAAGGAAGATGGAATCATTGATAGGGCTACACAGATTGCATAAATCGCGACATTTCTGTTGACATGCATCTTCTGAGATCCCATAACGACAATTGCGAATAGAACAGCAACCCAAAACAAAATTATTGCCAACCATGATAATCGCCGTTGTAATGGAGTACCGATATTTGTACCTAAAACATTCATGATGATATTGTAGGTAGTTTTAGCAGCAGCTCTTACATAATCACCCAAACCAGGTTGACTGTTCCTGTCAACATGAACAATAACAGCATCATCAGAAGTTTTCAAGGAATTTGCAATCTTACCAATTTCTGTATGGAGTCCAGTAGCAGTGACAATTCCTGAACCACGTCCCTTAGAAATAACCAGCGAACTGAAGGCCATATTGGCTCTGTCACCGACTGGAACAATTTCATCAGCATCGTAGATCAAAGAATGATCCTTTACCACGGGAAGCGATTCACCTGTCAAAAGGGCTTCGTCAGCTTCAAGGTTCATAGCTTCTAGAATCCTCAAGTCTGCTGGTACAGTATCACCAACTCGAATAAACACGATATCTCCAGGAACAAGGTCTTCTGCGTTGATGTTGGCCTCCACACCATCACGTAAAACACGAGCCAGAGCAGAACTAAGGGATTTCAAAGATCCCATAGTTTTCTCTGCTCTGTATTCCTGAATAAAACCCACTCCAATATTAACCAAAACCACACCTCCAATCACACCACCCGAGATCCAGTCACGGATTGCAAGGGCAATAATCATGGAGATGATAAGCACTAACACCATAGCATTGAATACCTGATGGGCAAAGATTTTGCTGAAGGAAATGGAATCTTCAGCACCAAGATTGTTGAGTCCATATTGGGCATGGAGCTCCCTAACCTTGGCTTCTGTTAAGCCGCTAGACACATCTGTGTCTAAAAATGCTGCTAATTGATCAGGAGAACTTTGATAAGGTTCTTGCTTTACATTGACCAGCTGTTTCGACGACTTTTCACCGACTTGAATTGGATGGCTCTGACCAATGCGAGTCTCATCTTTTGGGTACCGGTTTTGGGGATTGGAAGACTTTATTTTAACTCAGCTCGAAGGCTCTAATATTGCTCGACAAGCAGGAAGATTTTTTTCTCTACTTAGACAAACAAAACTCAACTCCAAAGGGGACGTTGTTGAAAAGAATGTAAAATATTTCGTGGAAAATTTGAAGATCTCAAGTGCTATATATATCATGCAGGACCATACCCAGTTCAAGCCTTGGCATAGTTTATTAATTATTAGGCCCATGTGGGCTATAAAAGAAGAGGAAGATAAGAGGGGAAATGTTGTGGTCTACGAAGAGGTTATTGAGCTGCCTTAAACATTGATAAGTTTATCTTATCGATAAAGTGCACAAGTTTTTTGGGGAAATGAAAAAAATCACAGTAAAGCCGAGGGACGAAAACGGCCATAACAGGGCTGAAAACCAGATGAAGCTAGCAAAATATTAAGTGGTTGTAGGTAATAAACATGAAATATCCTGCTAGTGTCTCCAGGCTCGACCGCGCCAACCATCTAACTTTTTAAGAGTGCCCAACGGGTGCCAGACAACTTCAGCGAAGCTTTTTGGCGACAATATTAAATAAGATTCGATAGATAACTTGTAGGATAAATAGACTCAAGATTATTTTTATATGGATTGAAAATAATGGAAGGTGTGAGGTTTATATATGCACAGAAATATAGAGAAGAATATAGAAGCAACTTCCAATTATTGAAAGGATTTAAAAAGAGAATTTCGAATGAGTAGTGTTGGTCAAATGTCAAAATTATCAAATTGAACTAAAACCTTTTTTAAAACACAATATTAGAAATGGCCATCTAGGTATTTATATCAATTGTAAAGCAGATACTCACCTGAATTTGAACCATCCTGAGGCAAAAATACTGTTGTATACAGACATATAGTTTCTGTGTGATATTACAAATCATTTAGTAAATTACATATTCAAGTTGCACCGAACCAACCAGGGTTTTCTAGTTAGACTTATTTTTTAAAAGCCAAACGAGCCAATGCAAGTACAGATTCGTCAGTTTCAGCACCTCCAATAAAACCAGCAGCATGGATAAAGATACATCCAGGTACACCACTCTTTTCGCTCAATTCCTCATCTCTCAAACCTCTCAAATGTTCTGGCAAACCCAATCTAAATTCAAAAGAAGTGGAGGTGACAGAAACGGTAGAAACTCTCCATTTACCACTGGAATCCTTGAACAAAACGAACTTAGTCACTCCTTCAGCGGAGTTTTCCTTTTCAATAGAGTACAAATGTTCTTTCCATGGACAGAATTGGTTCAAAACCAAGATTTCACCTGATTTGTCGACGTCAAATCTGTTAGCAAATGCCTTTTCCACGATGGTTCTAGCTGGCAACCATGATTTTCCGTAACCTTCCAAGAGGTCCATAAATACAGAACCCATGAGCTCGGAACTCTTAGCGAATTGGGCATCAAAATCAGCATCGGTAGGGTCAGTGTTCCAGCTTGGGTTCAATCTGGAAACAATAGCTGGCAAGGTGATGTTTCTGTCCTTGAACTTCTTGGTAGCCTCAACGTCTCTTGAGTAGTTGCTGATACCGTTATCATTAGCATCTAAGGATTCGATGAAGTCATTGTAGATCTTGAGGTACAACAATTCCACATTAGGGTCTTCTGGCTTCAATTCTAAAACGTGTTGGATGATTTCCTTACCAAAGTGCTTGTAAATCAAACCAGCAGAAGACAACTTGGTGTCATGTTCGAGGTCGAAAGTGGAGTTGAATTCACGTTGGTGATGGTCGAAAAACTTGAGACCGTCGTATTTTCCTCCAACATCAATGACAATGTCACTGCGTTCCCAATCAGCTGGGTTTCTGGATCTTACCAACTCACTTTGGGAGTATTTTGGAAGAAGTTTGATCATGTAAACTGCCAAGGACTCATCGGCATGGAAGGAGCCAGAATGGGTACAAATCAAAGGGGTCATTTTTTGTTTCTTAGTTTCAGACATAGGCCTGCTTATACGTGATAACGTGGATTTGAAGATGGTACGAAACACTTTTACTACTCGTAGGTTCTTCAACTGAAAATCTCATCGCCCGAAAGTCACGTGACACTAAACAAAAGCCAATACCAGGGTCAGCATTACACATCAGCGATTGTACTGAACTGGGGGACTCAAATGATGAGTAAGAGCTCTCAATATAGCTGCCCATCTACTTGTCCATGGTGATCGGAGATTTTGAAATTTTTCCGGCACGTAATGGGGGCAAATTTGAAGCATTTTTAGTATGAACGACTCCAAAACAGTGGGGACCAAAAATTAACATAATTGTAGGGTAGAGAGCCCCCAAATCTTCAACCATCTAAAATATAAATATCCATTAGACGAGATCTTGAGCCGTGTATGATTATTGAATTAAGTTTCTCTTTCAGATGTAATGCGACGTTATCGAGCGAATTTCATGTAGTGTCATCTGAAATAACAAGCAGGTGGCTGAATCTTATTAGCCTCGTTGAACCTCTTTGTCCTGCAAAGCAGCATATTCCAGAGGTTTTTGGTTCTTGTGGGGAAGAATGTCACTATAATACAAACGTTCAAAGGTATCTAGTGGCTGAGAAAAGCATTTGGTACAACCAGCACGGAAAAAATAAGAGGACAACATTTGGGTTAGCACGGCAAAATGAATGCCATTGAATCTAGCAATTAGTCACTGAACATTGACAATTGGCTTTTGAAAAGTCGAAGTAAGTACTAATCCACTGATTCGCAACCTGACCAAAATCATCACTCATCATTTAAACGTCCTTCGGGGGGTTAAACGGAAAGTCGAATAACGGCGGTACCTGGAATCTGGCGAGTCTCGGACTTTTTGCTTGGATTATTGCGAAAATGCCCTGCAAACCATGACGGAAATACATCAGCCAATTACCTTGCTCAAATGCTGGATTCCGAATACATACAACCGTTTTTGAGCTACCGGATCGCCAGTTTTGCGGATGCAGTTCTGTTTTCGGCAGTGTTTTCGGCTGTGGTTGTGTAAAACGAAGCCCGTGGCACCAGAGTTATATTGGATCTTGGATCTTTGTTTTTCAGCTCGTTTGTAATTCTCGGGAATACTCACCGCAAAAGAAGGTTTCCGGCCGAAGTGGAGGACCATTGCAATGTGAGGCCTTTGCAACGGAGGGGAGTCGAAGGAGATATGGATAATATCACCACTAAGCCTATTGTTCACTACACCTAATTACCAGTGTTCCCACTAAGTAGGAATGGGCAATCCCCGTAAATTCCGACCAGAAGCCATAAACCCATCTTTCTACTCACATATGATCCCGGGTCATCACGGTTAATAGTTGGAAAATATTTCACCAGCGTTCGTAGCTCCAATAGTACCCCATATCTACCCCAGAAGGGGAATTGACTTACCACACGCCAATAACTGAAAATTGCCCCAGTGGTGCCCCCACAACCCCATACTTTTTCCGCAATATTTTAAACTTTCGTACCACTGCAGCAAAGCCGCAAAGATGCAATTGGCATTTACAATAGCCATCCCCAACCGGGGTTGGGGCTTTGGCCAATGCAACGTTGTCATGGCCCACGAATCTCTCCGACATGGTGCGGGGATTGTCATAACTTCGGCATTCGTCCAAGTGGCTCAAAGCAACCATGTCATATGGAAATACAGGACATGCATCCATCAGTGCCGGGGCTACTGCAGGGGACAGGAAACGGCACGACAATAGCCTCATGTGAGATGGGGTTGTGGGCAAAGCCTGCACCTGAAGAGATCGGTTGTTGTCTGATGTCATTGTGCTGATAGCATGATATTCCTAAAAGAGGCAGAGATGAGAGGCTATTTAGTTGTTACCAGACCGGTGGGTTCACAGAAACCACGGGTGGGGGAAATGCAGAGGTGGGGAATTTTAAAAAGCAGATGGTGGTATGAGCAGAAAAAGAATAGATATGTGTAAGCAAGCCTTATATATGGATCCGAGGATGCCGATGGCTTCATTGCCGTTGCGTGAGTTTATCCGTGGGCCTGCGGGGGGCAATTTTTGTGGGCATAAAAATAACAAATAACTTTTTAGGTTTTGTGCTCGGTGTCTGCAGGAGGGTGGAGACGGTGGGGGAGGATCTAGATTAATCCGAACAATCCATCCGGTATGACACCACATACACTTGGAACCGTTATTTCCACAAACTGGGGTAATTTGCTAACGACCCCATCCAACCGCTGAATAGATTTTGGTTTGTCAGCAGCACTAATTCTAATTTCGTAGATTAGCTTTACATCCTTTGCTTTAGTGCATCAGTAGAGGTCAGTAGGAGCCAATTAGCGAGTAGGAGCCCAGCAAGAGCTCTACAGTCCCCCAAGTTTGCGGGGCATGTCCCCCAGGCCAGCCGGAACGCGTATGAAGTCTACACCCGGATTTATTTGTTCGATGCACTGTGCTGACCCCGATGGGACAATTTTTCGAGAATAAGCAATCACCACAGCGGAGGTCAGAATCCCTAGGAATGTCTGTAACACCCTACCGATATCAAAAAAGCCGATGATGGCGATCTTAAGCAAGTTGTAGGTGGATCCGTATGACGCTTTAAAGTACACAAGCGAATAGGTACCTCTATTCCAAGACCCATCAGGTGCTGGAGCCGAGACATATAGCAGGATTAGAAAAATTTTTATGTCTGGTTGCTTTGTGTAATTAGTAAGCCCTTCAAAGTATCAATTTTGTGCGCGACAATTATCCGAAACGGAGGGGAATCGGAAGCAAATCTTGGCCCGGAACAAATGGACCCCGTAACACAGGGGTCACAATATAGGGCCAGTTCGATCAAGTAAAGAGCCAATAAGCATCAATGTGGTGCTTATCTCGTAGGTACGATATAAGGGGTGCCTTGTGGTGAGAGGGAACAAAGGTCTGTTGGGGGAATGGACCAGGGCTCTGGCCATAAGAGTGGAAAGGTTCTTGTTTGCCCCATTTCATTTTGGAATGAACAGGGCTACCCAACAGCACCGGAACATTACTCCACATTGTGCATTTAAAAGTGCACATTACACAAAGATAAATATCCCGAAGTGTTGGTAGAGTAGTAAGACAACCATCTATGTGCAGGAGATCATGCAAATCTTCAAAGGTATATAGTGCGAAGTGGGGAGTCGTCTGGGGTTCGAGTTTTACACCCCAGAAAGCATACATCGCGTTGCATAAAAAATATTGTTGATTGTAGCTATATTTTTTTTTACCTAAACCATAATATGCCGCATGGCTGACTTGGACCCAACTGGGTTAACAAAGTGCAAATTCACGTTCCGTCCTGGATGTTGTGTGCATTTTCCACTATAAAAGGATTCGGATTCCTGAGATTTAATTTCTCCACTTCAATTCAAACTACTAAATCATATCATGGGTTACGAAGACAAGTTAATTGGCCCAGCTCTCAAGCTTAAGGGTGCTTTAGACAGATTACCTAATATTCACAATGTTTACGTCATTTGTACCATCTCCTGTATTTCAGGTATGATGTTTGGTTTCGATATCTCCTCGATGTCTGCCTTTGTCGGTCTTGACTCCTACAAGAACTACTTCAGCAACCCTTCATCTGTCATTCAAGGTTTCATTACCTCTTGTATGGCTTTGGGTTCCATTTTTGGTTCCATTCTCTCTGCTATGGTTTCCGAACCTTTCGGTAGAAGAGCATCCTTGCTTTTCTGTGCTTTCTTCTGGATGATCGGTGCTGCTATTCAATCCTCTTCACAAAACAGAGCCCAGTTGATGATTGGACGTATCATCTCCGGTGTCGGTGTTGGTTTTGGATCTTCAGTTGCTCCAGTCTATGGTTCTGAATTGGCTCCAAGAAAAATTAGAGGTTTAATTGGATGTCTTTTCCAGTTCTCTGTGACTTTGGGTATCTTAATTATGTTCTATCTTTCTTACGGTTTAGGTAAGATCGAAGGTGTTGCATCCTTCAGAATCGCATGGGGTCTTCAAATTGTCCCAGGTTTGATTTTGTTCTTTGGTTGTTTCTTCATCCCAGAATCCCCAAGATGGTTAGCTAAGCAAGGCTTGTGGGATGAAGCTGAGATCATCGTTGCTCAAATTCAAGCTAAGGGTGACAGAGAAAACCCTGAAGTTTTGATCGAAATCTCCGAAATCAAGGACCAAATCTTAGTCGAAGAAAACCTCAAGTCTTTCACCTACTTAGACTTGTTTTCCAAGAAGTATATTTTCAGAACCTTCACTGCTGTTTTTGCTCAAATCTGGCAACAATTGACCGGTATGAATGTCATGATGTACTACATTGTCTACATTTTCGAAATGGCCGGTTACAGTGGTAACACAAACTTGGTTGCATCTTCTATTCAATACGTTTTGAACACCGTCACCACTATTCCAGCTTTCTACTTGATGGATAAGATCGGTAGAAGACCATTGTTGTTCTTCGGTGCTATTTCCATGATGGCCTGGCAATTCGGTGTTGCTGGTATCTTGGCTACTTACTCCGAACCTTACGTCGACCCATCTGGTAACAAGACTGTTAACATTAGAATTCCTGATGACCAAAAGTCTGCTGCTAAGGGTGTCATTGCTTGTTGTTACTTGTTCGTTGTCTCCTTTGCCTCAACTTGGGGTGTGGGTATCTGGGTCTACTGTTCTGAAATCTGGGGTGACTCTGCTTCTAGACAAAGAGGTGCCGCTGTCTCTACCTGTGCTAACTGGGTTCTTAACTTTGCAATTGCCATGTACACTCCATCATCTTTCGAAAACATTTCCTGGAAGACTTACATTATCTACGCTGTTTGTTGTGCTGTCATGGCCATCCACGTCTTCTTCGGTTTCCCAGAAACCAAGGGTAAGCGTTTGGAAGAAATCGGCCAAATGTGGGAAGAAAAAATTCCAGCCTGGAGAAGTGCCTCTTGGGAACCTTCTGTTCCTATCTTATCCGATGTCGAATTGGCTCGTAAGATGGCTGTTGAGCATGATGAAGGCAACAATAACGAATTGATGCACTCTTCCTCTGACGAAGAAAAGCAAGCCGCTTGAATGATATCACAAAAAAACACGCTTTAACGAGGTCTATTGCCCTTTCAATTCTTCTAATCTCTGATTATACCGATGTATACACGTTTACTTTTGCCTTCTGTAGGTTGCGCAAAGAACATTTGTGCGGAAGCTTCTAAACACCTGTTTGCACATAATGCATGAAAACAGAAACGAACATGGAGAAACCAGGAACCAAGAAAACAAATAACATCTGATGATGTCACGCATTCTCTATTGGGAAAAACTCCCGGGTCCCACACGAACAAAACCCTGCATATAAACTAAATGTGTACCACTGGCTTTTCCTGACAAGATATCATCCTTTTCTCCAGTTGCTCTCTTGAATTTGCTACATGTTCTAATTAATAAACTTATATTATAAATCCTTACCCAATGCGTAATTTCGTAAATTTTATCTTGTAACTTTCAGTGATCACATAATTATATTGTATGATCTGGATACTTCGGTGAATTTCTTCTTCTGAAGCTTCAAATTCACCACATAGTGGTGAGTAAGTGTAATTGCCTCAATGGCAATTTAAAAGATGTTACCATCTTGTCATAAAACCAACTATAGATACTCAGAATCATTATTGACTGGCTGAATATTTGTATGGTTTTAAAAATTCTCTAACAGTTTTCCTGCAAATATATTATTTTCACTTCAATCCACTCCAATGAATTGTATTGAACGTTCTATTAATGCGTAGATATCTCACTATTGCAAGGGGTTTGCAAGCTGTGGGCAGGATAGAAGTGACTTTTCGAGTGAAAGTAACCATGGTTTTGAGCATGATTTGTACCTGGCTTTTCATCAGCCAAGTGGATTTCTGTTTCTGGAGGAGTGAACAATTGGCAATGGAACTGGGCAGCTTCAGGTCTAGAAAATGGAGCTGGTTGTATGGGGGCAACTCCAGGGAAGGAGTTGGCATGCAATTTCATATTTGGATCATTTGCTATTTCAATGGGTTTTGGGGATGCTCTAGGGGTTGCAACCGGCCTACTAAGAACCGAGTTGGCTTCTTGGACCAGTGGACTAGGTTCTTTAAAAGGAAACTCAGGAAATGATCTTGGGATTGCTTGTTTGAGTGGTTGTGTAGTTGTGATATATTTTGCACCCATGACTGGAACTGAGTCTGAGAACAAATCAGTCGAAACAATCTGCTCGTAAAGATATCTCAATGGGACTCTATCGTTAGGACTAAGCTGGAATACTCTATCCAAAAGTCTATTGAATTGGACTGAAATAGGAAGGATTGAACGCAAGACATCTCTGTTGCGAAAAATGTAATTCTTGAACACATCATTTTGAATATTGGGTCTGTCAACAATTGATGCGATGGGCCATGGATTACGGGAACATGCAATGTTAATGAAAAGAACCCCTAAGGACCAGATATCTCCTGCCAAGGTAGGGAAGTAGAGAGAACTGGTTTTAGAAGTAGAGGGAAGTTCCACGTACTGGTGCAAATTGATCATATTTTGGATCTGATCATTTGTATTGAAGTTGACCACTCTTTCCGGAGCCATGTAGAAGCTGGAACCACGACAAGCATTACAGCAGATCAAGTCGTCTTCCATAGCGAGCCCGAAATCAATAAGGACCAAGAGGATTTCATCACGATCGACCACTATGGCATTTCTTGTAGCCAATGGCCTCACGTAGTCTGGATTGTAACGAACCATGATATTTTCTGGCTTGAGATCACAGTGGTATATGTTATTTTCATGCAAATATTGGATCACTTCGATAAGTTGAAGCATAGCATTTTTCATGAGCAATTGCTGGGTGTCGATATCTCTTTCCTGGAAAATCTGCTTGTCGATGATGTTGGTGAACAAGTCACCTTGGGAAGTCAAATCCATCACGGTCATGATGGCCACATCGTCAAGATTGACCACTTCGTGGATAGTCATTACATTAGGATGACGATGGACTCTGAGTTGAAGTGCGATCTCTTTCAAAAACGGACAATGGACGCCGTCTCGGGCCACCATGTCCAAATCAAGCTCTTCCACTTGATCGCCATCATGTTGTGCAAAGTAACGATACAACGTTCTTTCAATGTGCTTTTTGTTTTCACTCACACTGGAGGTGAGATTATATTTCAACACCATTTTCGCAGCATACTCCATTCCGGCTGCATCCACCACCAGGTAGATAAGGCCGTAGGTGCCTGCACCTATCTTAGCTTTAAACCGAAGGCCATTGATATGGAACCCTTCGAGACTGTAGTTATTGGACATTCTGAATTTCTGGGGTGGATTCAACACCGCCATGGCCACTATATAAAGGTACCTGACAGTTGCGAATGATGGTATGGTCCCAGCTGTGAACCGATGGCACAGTCATCGGCCAAATCGTATCCCACCGCATGTTTCCGGCGAAATCAACGATTCAAATGGCCTGTTTTGGCGTTTTCGCCCATGTCAAGCGACGTTATATGGCCTGATACGGATAAAATCGGACCACGGCACGTGAACCTCTAGCTTTTCACTAACTATAATCTGATGATTGCCTAGGAATCGCCTGATGTTTGGGGTTCCGGCTGGCGAGATTCCGAGTTAGCTGCAGGAAGGTGGTGCTATGGTTGTGGAAGAGGAAATAGCTAACGATATTGGTGGTGCATGGGGTTGGTTGTGTCAGAGGACAAACTATGGCATCTGGAGTTGATGTAACACTAGTGGATGGACCTCGGATGTGGGTTTGTCTGTAGGAATTCACGGCTGTTGAGCGTCCTCTGGTGGTGGGAAGTGTTTGGGTGTTTGGTCCACCGCAATCCACACTATTACACTATTTTGGGTTGCAGATGCTGGGCAAATTTTTCAGTGCACTGAATGCAAAACCCACCCTACACATTTAGGAGGCAAATCCCTGCCCACATCTCTCCATCGCCCACAACTGCCAGAGTCTCATGCCCGGCGCCCGTTCCAAAGTACACCCTAATGGTGCCGCATATATGGGCAGGTGGTGTTCCAAGACATGTGGTGATGTTTTCTACTATCGATCCATCTGGTGATGAGATCAGTTTTGCAAGCTGCGGAAGATGTAGAACGGAAGCACCGTCAGACGGTGAGTTTACCGAAGTTATTGGTGGGTTTTGATAGCATCTCAGTAGTGATTGTTCCTGAAATTTCCGGTTTTTCGGGTGATGCTACAAGTAGATTTTAGCCACTATTCCATGGGATTCCGAAAGCTTAATTCTTAGCTAATTCTATGATACTACTTCCCAACGAGGGTTTACTGACAACAATTGCTTCCAACAATTCGTCTTCGGTGATTCTAGGAAAGTCCTGTTCGTAATATTGTTTTTGGAGAGCTGCTTTCAATTTTTGCACTCTCTTGGCTGTAGTAAGGTGGACTATCGAACCACCCCATCCGGCACCAGTGACTCTGGAACCGAAAGAACCATTTTCCAAAGCTATTTTGCATATTTTATTGAGTGTTTCATTGGAAGAGTTGTGCAAAATGTCGAGGGAGATTTGGGACTTGTTCATGATATCACCAAAGCTTTTAAGGAATTCACCAGCATCATTGTCATAACTATTTAATAATTGCAAACATTCTAACACCTTTGAAGCTTCTTCAAAGACATGCTTGGCTCTCTGATATAACTTTAAGCGATCAAATTTGACAGGAACTTTGGACAAATATTTTCCATGGAACTGTTCCGAAGAAATTTCCAACCCATGGGCTGCTTCTTCTGCAGTGAATCCCTCCTTTTGTGCCGAAGAGAAGATGTCTTCTCTCTCAGTTAAATCCAGCATCACCTTCAATCTGGCAATTCCTGTTTCGATATCCTTTCCATTCCATCTAGGCTCACCAAGGGTATCAAAGTAAGTATCTAAAAGACCTCTCAAGCTTCCGGACTCAATATTAGAGTCCTGAGGAAGTAGAGGCAAGTTCAATTTTTTGGCAATATAGTCGGATGCAATACCCATTTCCACCACTCTCAAATTATAATGGATAGGAGCAGTTTCGTGCTTGTTGGCAACAAGCAAACTATTGGAAATGAGAAAAACCACCTCATCATCTTCGAGTTTGGGAAATTGGAATGGGGTTGCAGCAAGTTCAGGTTTAAATTGGATCAATAACGCCTTAGAAGTTTCTCCAAAAACAGAAGCACATTGATCCATTCCACCTGTATTAACTCCAATGTAATGTTCTGTGACTATAGTGATTTTGGTCAAGTCCTTTTTAGAGATTTCCTTGATACCGTTGGCTCTCAAAATAGCCAAGGTTGAAGTCACACAAAAGGCTGCAGAAGAAGATAAACCTCCACCTGTAGGTACCTTTCCATCGAAAACCATATTTGCTCCCTTTAAAGGTTTCTTTCCCCCATCAACTAGTTGTGGATACCTTTCTAAGATGAACTTGTGGGCGACGATCAACCCACACATGAAATAATTAGCCCAGCTAAACAGTTCCTGACTGATCTCAATCACCTTTCCATCAGCTGGTAATTTAATTTTTGACTCCTTGAACTCCAGGTTGGTATTTGTGATGGTAATGGCGTTTGAACTGGGGTCTACTGAGACGGCAGCGACCACGTCAACATCGATGGCCATAGGCAACACGGAGAAGAAGTTGTAGTCAATATGATCACCCATCAAGTTGACTCTACCTGGAGAACGGGCAAAGAACTCAACAGGTTGTCCGAATCGAGACTCGAAAGTGGACGTTAAAGTGTTGTAGCGTACCTCATTGGCTTTAGGGTCAGCATAGAAGCTGAGGTCATGAAGAGTAGGAATCATGTTTCTAGAAACTTGACTACTTTGCTGATAACTGGAGCAATGAATTTTTCAAAAACAGCGAAGTTAATCTTGAGGCTTTTTAAAGAAATCAGGAAATCGTACCAAATACTTACTTTACTCTACTGACACTGACTGAAGATGGATTTGGACAAAGATTGTCCAGGGACGACTTTTTGATGTAACGTTGCATTTTGGAACTGACATTATTTTCTTGAGACGATGTCCCAACGCTTCAAACCAGTAGCAAGCTTAAGTTTTTCCACCCTGGAAAAATGTCTGCATGAAAAATAGTTTATTTTTTGGAGACTTGATGATTGTTCAAATCCCCGAGGGTATTGCGAAAAAAAATAAAAGGAAGGCTCTAAACGGAATCACAATTGAGCCGATTGTTGCTCTCTTGAAACGGGGTTTCGTGTCCGCTGGTCATGTAATTATGGACCGTGTAGAATTACAAGCACAGACTACTGGACCATTCGAAATCCGTATTCATTGCGCCGTTCAAAACTTTTCCTTTTTTTTTTTCTTTTTTAAAGAAAGTGTCTGCTTTAATGTAGTCGTGTACCTTAACCCCAGAGTAACTAAATGTCAGTTATGCAATGTAACGTTGCACCCGCACCCGGATCCGCCTTCCACACTAAAATTAATCGACCTACTTAAACACTCCACGTTCCCCTCTATCTTAATTTATCCAAACATGTCCGAATATATTATTGTTACTGGTGGTGCCGGCTACATTGGTTCTCATACCGTGATTGAGTTGATCAATAATGGCTACAAAGTTATTATTGTTGATAACTTGAGCAACTCTTCCTACGATGCTGTGGCCAGAATTGAGTTCATTGCCAAACAAAAGATTCCATTCTTTAATGTCGACCTTAGAAACTACGAACAGCTTACAGAGGTTTTCCGCACTTACAAAGTGTCAGGAGTGATTCACTTCGCTGCTCTAAAGGCAGTTGGTGAATCTGGAAAGATTCCTTTGGACTATTATGACAACAATGTTGGTGGTACCATCAATTTGTTGAAAGTAATGAAAGACCACGAGGTTAAGACTATTGTTTTTAGTAGTTCTGCCACTGTTTACGGTGATGTGACCAGATTTGGTGACAATCTGATGATTCCTATCCCAGAGCATTGTCCTACCGACCCTACTAATCCATATGGAAACACCAAGAGAATGATCGAGCAGATCATGGAGGATTTACATGCAAGTGACGGAGCATGGACCGTGGCAATCTTGCGCTATTTCAATCCTATCGGTGCTCATCCTTCTGGACATATTGGAGAAGATCCTTTGGGTATTCCAAACAACTTGTTACCTTACTTGGCACAGGTGGCCATTGGTAGAAGAGAAAAGTTATCTGTTTTTGGTAACGACTATAATAGTCATGATGGTACTCCCATTCGTGACTATATTCACGTTGTTGACTTGGCCAAGGGCCATATTTCTGCATTAAACTACTTGAAGAAATCCAAGGATGGACTTTATCGTGAATGGAATTTGGGAACTGGAAAGGGCTCCACCGTCTTCGACGTCTACAATGCATTTTGCAAGGCTGTTGGCCGAGAATTGCCCTACGAAGTTGTTGGAAGACGTGCTGGTGATGTTCTCGATTTGACTGCTCAACCAGCCAGAGCAAATACTGAGTTGGGTTGGAAAGCTGAACTTAATATCGAAGATGCTTGCAATGATTTGTGGAAATGGACCACCGAGAATCCATTCGGGTTTAATAACGAAAAGTATTCTTGGAAATTGACTAAGGATAATTATGAAAACAGAGTCCATGTTGTTAAGAACGGAGATCTCTCTGTGACTTTCCTCAACCATGGTGCCTTGATTCAAGATCTCATTTTCAAGGGACAATCTTTGGTGAATGGTTATAAGAATGCTGAAGACTATAGAATGAAGAGCAACCCTTTTTTCGGAACAACTGTCGGAAGATACGCCAATAGAATCTCCGATGGAACAATGAACCTCAATGGTAAAACATATTCATTGACGAAGAATGAAGCAGGTAATACCTTACATGGTGGTCTCCAAGGTTATGATAAAAAGAATTTTTTGGGCCCAGTTGTGAAGGAGAAAGACGGTGAAATCTCTGTTGACTTCTACTTAAATGACTATGATAATATTGATGGATTTCCTGGAAATGTTGACTCATACGTGAAATACAAAATAAGCGAGGATTCGCTTTCTGTTGAATACGAGTCAAGCCTTGTTCCAGGCTCTACAGAATCTACAGTAATCAATCTCACCAACCATACGTACTTCAATCTTTCAGGTAAGCCAACCATTGAAGGTCATATCCTCAAGTTAGCAAGCAATAAGATTTTGGAAATAGATTCGGAATCAAAAGTACCAACTGGAAATACGGTTGAGGTTCCTCTTGCCGTTAATAAAGAATTTGAAGTTACAAAAGATGTGGTTTATGATCACGACTTCATTGTTGTTAGCGATGCTGCATCTATTGATACCAGATCCCATGAACTCAAGAAGATCGTCGAAGTTGCACATCCTGATGTTCCATTTAAGATGGCTATCTCTTCTACTGAACCAACCTTTCAATTTTACACTGGTGAATTCACGAACACTGAAGGATTTAGTTCAAGAAGTGGATTCTGCATTGAACCTAGTCGTTATGTCAACGCTGTAAATGTTGAAAAATGGCGCAAGCAAGTAATTTTGAATCCTGGTGAAACTTATGGGTCCAAAATCAAAATATCTTTCGATTAATAAGACAAAAATAAATAAATAGATTATAGACTAATGAATGAACCCTTATTCAACTTGTAATTTCATGGTAATCAATACAAAAATCTTGTTATAGCTTTTACATTATCAAGGTACTAATTTTACTCATTATTGAAATCGTATCAGGTACCCATAGTTTACTCAATACTGTTTCATCTAGTACATGCAATGATAAATACGCTCAAATTTCACACTCATTCAGTTTACTGATGCTATACTAAACATATTAATATTTCTACCAAGATACAACAAGCTTCGTTCCTCATGGCCCAATGGTCAAGGCGTCTGGCTACGATTTAGTAACCACTTCTCGGTTGGAACCAGAAGATTCCAGGTTCGACTCCTGGTGGGGAAGCTTTCCTTTTTTTGCTAGTTTCCACACTTATTTGGTATGTGCACGTCCCAACATACCTGATCAGAATCAGAATCTGAGATATCTAAACGACCATCAACTACCATGAAGCTCTACTCGTTATACATTCTTAATAAAGCAGGAGGTCTAATTTACCAGAATAATATTGGCACTACTCTCAGTAGGCTCAGTGCCAATGATTACCTCGTTTTGGCTGGTACTCTCCATGGGGTTCATGCAATTGCTTCAAGATTGACACCTACAATTGTTGGCCACGAAACTACTGATACCAACGAAACTGGCGAGTTAGGATCACTTGGAAACAGCACCCTACTCTCAACTGGAAAGGCACTCAATTCCAACAGCAACAGAACAGGGTTGCGTAGTATTGAAACAGAATTATTCAACTTGTACGTTTTTCAGAGTTTAACAGGAATCAAGTTCATTATTGTGACCTCTCCCAATCCTGTTGTGCAAAATTCACCTCTCAATAGTGACAGCTCATCTCAATTAGGTGCAGATGCTGTTAATTCCAGCAGGGGCGAACTCCAAAAACAATATGAGACTGCCAACGAGGTATTTCGTCAATTATACATGCTTTACTCCGACTACGTCATGAAAGATCCATTCTATTCATTGGATATGCCTATAAAAAGTCAGTTATTTGATATGAAAGTTGCAGAACTCGCTGGCCTGGTATAAAGTGTCCGAATGATTCTTTTGTGGCTATTTGGATAACTCCACCAAGTTGGTCAATCCATCTTCAAGCTTCACCTTCGGAACCCATCCCAACTGCTTAATCTTTTCCCAATCCATAGAATATTGCATGTCGTTGTATTTTCGATCCTCGACAAATTCAACGTGGTCTGAAATGGATATATCACTCTCTTCATGATATATCGTGCATAAAAGTTTCACAAGCTCTATATTACTGATTTCACGATCATCGCCCACATTAAAGGTATCATTATGAATTTCATGAAAACATATTATATCTAGAGCTCGAACTAAATCATCAACGTGTAAATAGCAACGCTTGTTTTGACCGTTTCCGTGAATTTTTATGGGTGTTTTGCTCCGAAGACATTTAATTGTGTGAGGAATTAATTTCTCGGAATGTTGTCGTGGCCCATAAACATTATTTGGACGTACTATCGTGATTGGTAGCTTCCATCCGATTCTATACGAATTAATTATGAGATCAATTGAGGCTTTGGAAGCTGCGTACGGATTGGTAGGACATAATTTATCAGTCTCATTCACAGAGTGTTTTGAATCCCCATAGACCTCATCTGTTGAAATGTGAATGAACTTGAAGGAGACTTTAGGTCTATCAATCAGCACCAATCTGAAGCATTCCAATAAGTTCGTTGCACTTAAGATATTATTAGCCAAGACTTCGGACGGTTCAATGAAAGACCTATCTACGCTGGATTCTGCAGCAAAATTAATGAAGTAGGTAATCTGATTCTTGTCGAAGTCTTTCACTAGAAATTGCATCAAAAACTCAGCATCTTTTGCTAGATCAGCTTTAATGAATGTAAAATTTGTACGTTTTTGTATAAGGGCTAAATTATTAGTAGAATAGGCACTGGCGTAAGAGAGTTTATCCACACAGGTGAAGTGATACTCAGGATATGTGTTGACAAAGAATGTTAAGAAATGTGAGCCAATGAAACCAGCACCTCCAGCAACTAAGAAACGACGAGTAAATTCTGTTTCTGTCATCTTATTGCACTTTATGATATCTTGTAACTTGAAAGTATGCTTATATCTCCATTTAATCTTCCTCTATTCACCCTTGTCACTAGTTATATTACAAATTTTGCAATTTTAGATGGAATATTTCAAGAACTTGCGGAATCTACGATTGATGTGTTTTAGAACAGATGACCACGGGAATTGCAACGTTGCAATTTCCGTCAAACTCAGGGTCAAACGTGGGGATAATTTCGGGGAAATCAAAATGCTACGTTACATACATGAGATTTGGCTTATTTTTTAACATTAATCCTTAGAATAACCATTCCTACGGCAAATACCACGTTGTAATCGTCTAATGACTAACAAAAACGTGGTGAAATTCAGTTCTAGGCCCAAACCGCAACGTTACAGTGCATAAAGCGATTTAATATCTATGCATGATGAGATATTGGGTAATTCTAGCGGAGAATACACATCGACTATTGGGTATTCGACAAAGATTTATTGCATGACAATATTTTTTGAGGAAAAAAATAAAATGTCTGCATGAACAAGGGACCAAAAAATGTCTGCATATTCGGAATTACTTGTGCGATGGAGGGGCAATATTGTTCCATGTGGAACACTATTTATTCCGATACGGGGCTCGTCATCGGCTCGCGGTCAACACACTACCACACCTTTTCTAGGATTTCGATTGCTTGAAATGCAACGTTGCAGTGTTTTTTCGGGCAAATTTGACATTTCGAAGGGCTGATCCTACAAAAAACTCCTTGCTCTGCCTCAAAACGTTTTCTGTATTTACCTTTCACATAATCTTCCTTCCACTATATAAATAACCGTTTTCTCCTCCAAAAATGAGAGTAAATCGTGTGGACTATCTCCTCAATCCGATAACGACTCATCCGTCAACTCAGCCTTCTGACGATAACAAACCTCAAGACAAACCAACGCCTGCTTCATCGACATCGTTACCTCCTTTGAAGTCACTTAATCATACAAGCATATATCAAAACTCATCTGAGTATTCCATAATGACCCAAGAGTTTGATTTCACCAACCATTCCCATCGTAGGTTCAATCCTTTGACCAACGATTACATCCTTTGCTCTCCTCATAGAGCGAAGAGACCTTGGCAAGGTGCTAGGGAAGAGATCAAGAAAATGAACTTGCCTCCTTATGACCCTAAATGTTACTTATGTCCAGGTAACATCCGTGCCACTGGAGACAGAAACCCCAAGTTCGACTCCACGTACATATTCACTAATGACTACCCTGCTGTGAAATTAGAACAACCCGACTACATCGAGAAGGAAGTGCATGGCCTGCTCAAAAGCCGTTTGCTCAAAACACAAGGTGTCAAAGGTAAGTGTTTTGTGATTTGTTTCAGTCCAAACCATAATCTTACCTTACCTTTAATGGAGATTGATCAGATCACCAAAGTAGTCGACACTTGGCAAAAATTATACCATGACTTGTACCAAGAATCTTTGAGAAGTGCTCCTTTCAAGTACTTACAAATTTTCGAAAATAAAGGTAATGCCATGGGATGTTCCAACCCACATCCTCATGGCCAAGCATGGTGTTTGGACATCGTGCCATCCGAGGTCCAAAAAGAACTAACCAATATGAGCAACTACTATAGGGAAAATCAATCCCATTTATTGGGAGATTATGTGCAATTGGAACTCAAAGAAAGAGAAAGAGTTGTTTTACAAAACGACTCTTTCGTGGTAGTAGTTCCATACTGGGCATTATGGCCATTTGAAACTCTTTTGATTTCCAAAGAACACTTGAGATCTACAGAAGACTTCACCGAGAAGCATAAACGTGATTTGGCGGAAATTCTCAAGAAGTTGACCACCAAGTACGATAATTTATTCACTACATTCTTCCCTTACTCTATGGGTATTCATCAAGCTCCATTCCATTGTTCTGAAGAAGAGAAAAACGCAAGTTGGTTCCACATGCACTTTTACCCTCCATTATTACGTTCTGCCACCGTGAAGAAATTCTGTGTCGGATTCGAAATGTTGGGAGAAGCACAAAGAGATTTAACCAGTGAACAAGCCGCTGCCAGATTACAAGACTTGGACGGAGAACAGCATTTTTTGCAAAGAGGTTCTAAATAATTAAATTCATAGCATAGGTTTATGCTCCAAACAAGACTAATTCCTACTAGTTAATCCAGGTTAAGTTCGCTTACATTGGTGGATTCTTGCAGTATTGCACCTTAAGATTTTTCCCTTTGCCATAATTTTTCTTGGAGCCAGGTTGCTCAGGTTTTATTGAGTTAATTCTTAACATTTGCAATGGTTTTAAAGGGTATCACAACAACAGTTAATTAAAATACCATATTTAGGTAGTTAATATTTCTTATAGTTTAGCATTGAGATTATTTTAAATCCATCAATAATGTAGATCAAATTCAAATTTTTAGAAGAAACCAGAATTTTTGATCTTGAACAATCTCCTCAAATGGGCAAGAATTAAAAATTCGGTAATTTTTGTCAATTTGATAATCGTATTTGTTTCAAAATGTTGGCATATACTTGGTTTTAACCAGTACATTATTAATCAACCCGATTTTAAACTTCTTGAATCTTAATAGATCTTCACATATCCATATATATATATATATATATTTACTGAATTACTCGTGTGGTGGCCAATTGATTAAACTTTAAGATTGCCATCTATTTTTCTTTACTATTAGCTATCTTATATAGAGAACGCACAGGAAGTAGAAAGCAGAATAAGTGGAGTTCCTTTCTCTAGATCGTTTTTTTAATTCTTAGATCGAATTTACTGGTCATACTGCTAGAAGTAATTTATTAATCTCAAAAGTGGTCTCTTTTCTTTCATTTATCCACCGTTCTCAATCAATGGTTTGGTAGAAGTTAACTTTGAGAACGATGCTCATCGAAAAATTTGTTCACCTTATCATGACTTCACCAGAGCACGTCTCAAAACCGGCATTAGAAGACCGTATAAAGGACAATAGGGATACTACTGACACTAGAATCGGTAAGGACTCACCTTTTACTTTTGGTCAAAGGTTTTTGGAGAACGAAGAAGATGTTTTTAACCACAATGCATGGGACCATGTAGAATGGGGAGAGGAGCAGATCAAAGAAGCTCAAGAACTTATATCAAAACAATATGATCATCCTGTTAAAGATTTTGACAAGAAGATGTACAATGCAAATCCTGCAAAATTTTGGGACATCTTTTATAAGAATAACAGAGAGAACTTCTTCAAGGATAGAAAATGGCTTCAAATCGAATTTCCAATGTTGTATGAAGTTACAACAGAAGAATACAAAAAACCATGTACTATTTTGGAAGTGGGATGTGGTGCTGGTAATACATTTTACCCTGTTTTGAGTCAAAACAAGAATCCAGAATTAAAGATCTATGGGTGTGATTACCTGAAGGTTGCCGTTGATTTGGTCAAAGCAAACGAAGATTTTGAACATAACCATCAGAAAGGAATCGCTTTCTCTTCTGTTTGGGACTTGGCTAATCCTGAGGGTCTGATTCCTGAAGATATGGAGCCTAACTCTGTAGATGTCGTAATCATGATCTTTATTTTCCTGGCCCTTAATCCTAATCAATGGAAGCAAGCCATTGACAACCTTAAGAAGGTCTTGAAACCAGGAGGAAAAATATTGTTCAGAGACTACGGCAGATATGATTTGGCACAAGTAAGATTCAAAAAGGGAAGATTGTTAGATGATAACTTTTATATTAGAGGGGATGGTACTAGAGTTTACTTCTTTACTGAGGAGGAATTAAGGCAAATCTTCTGTGAAGAAGGAAGATTCATAGAAGGCAAAATTGGTACTGATAGAAGATTATTGGTTAATCGTAAAAAACAGTTGAAGATGTATAGAAATTGGTTGCAAGCTGTTTTTGAAGCTCCCCAATGAGAGCTTTTAATGGTGAATATTTTAGATAAAATTATAGACTAGAGTCAATAGAATTGAAAAGTCGATCTTAATTTTAGTGCATGTAGTGTGGAATTTTGAAATATAAGACACATGCATGAAAGAACTCCACATAGAGCCATTCAATCAACGTCCAATACTACTATAATGTACAAAAAGTTATCAAGATACTTGAAAATTTTCCAAATCTCCAATATTGACTCTGTTCCTTCAAGAAACTGCTTGAAATTGATCCCTTGGATAAAGGGAGACGCATAAACTTTATCTCCGAACAAGTTTGGTAGACATTTTTGAAGAACTGCCTTTAAAGTTAGTTCTTCCCCATTTTCCGAGTTGGGTTGTATTGGTAACTGTATAATATCCGTTGACCCACAAACAAATACTTTGATGGGAACCCTTAGAAACTTATAAAGTGGGTTTATTTTCTTGTGAATGTTATCATAATCGTGGATGTTATGCTGATATATCGACTTCCATAATGAATCTGAGTCCAGCTCACTTAAATTCATTATAACTTTAGAATTACCATTGATTACAAAACTTGATTGTTTCAATTGATTAGCAATAACTTCTTTGAGTGATTTGTCGTAGTCAATAAAATCGCCAGTCTTGTAAATGAAAGGGATGATAAGATCTGTAGGATAGTTCTTGTAGTTTAACTTAAGTCTCCATTCATTAACAGAATCACATTTATTTGGAAAATGGAGATAGTCGTATAAGAATCCAATTGGTAAGTTCCATTTAATAGGAACATCTTCATATTCTAGCCATAATGGAGAAGTACTTACCTTTTGATCAAATTGTTGAAAATATTCTACTATTCTGGAGAATTCAATTGGAAAATATGAATTTCGATTCAAGTTGGCAAGATATATCTTCGGCCCTGAAATAGTGTTTAACGTAATGCTTACATTAATTGAGCCATTCCATAGCTTATGTTTCACTTCAAGTGACATTTTGAATTTCAAAAAAGAGGGAATGCTTTCGATGATGCAGTGTCAATTGACGGTGTAATGTGTATGTACTATGAAATGTTCATACAACTACCGAGGCTTTTGAACGAATGATTAAACACACAAATGTTGATAGATTAAATACTTCAATGGTTCCTAAATCTGTTTCTTGTGGATTTAGCTTGTTTCCAAGACGGTAATCTTAGTACAATGTTTTTCAAAGGAGTGTAAAGCAATGAAGGCAATATAGCTATGGTATCATCAATATCTGTACATGGATATGTTTCAGGCTTGAGTTCTAGGAGGTAGTTTAATTATAGCTTAGGTGACCTATGTATTATGCTTTATAAAATGTTGTGGGAGATCAATTATTGGTGATGTTTAACTAAATTTCGCGATAACATTTTGTAAGGTACTTCCAGATATAGATAAGACGAATTTTGAAATCACACTTTTATCGCTTGTTCAGTATTAGATATATCTAAAGATGTCTCTTGGAGAAGCCTGGACTAAATTGATTTGAGTTCAATTCCTCTGACATACGATTTTCAACTAAAATCTCTGTTGACCAATTGGGGAAGAGTCACCATCAATGGTTCTGGAGAATGATGTTGGGAACTCTTGTACACATACGTATTGCATCGGAATCTTTAAACTATACTAAAAAATGCTACAAAATCAATAGAGCATTGTAGAATTGCATCATACTAGGAAAATCATCTTCTACAATCTTTCCAGAAAGACTTGTTTAAAGTTATGAATATCACAATTTTTAGAAGAACAGGTTTCTTAATGAAGAATTACCTAATCGTGTGGTTATTTCTAAACGCTACAATTGGGTTCAGTGAAATGACTTACTTGCCACATTCAAACGTATTACGACTTCTTAGGTTATACTTCAACATCATCTAAATTAAAGGAACATATGGATTCATATGACACCTTATTCCTTCAGTTTTTAATACAAGTAGCCCAATACCCAATTTCAGTGAAAGAATACCCTTGAAATCGTACTACCATGACCCAAAACTACTGGATTAATTTCAATGTTTTGGAGCAAATTTCCAATGAGCACCCAATAATTTATTCTTCCCAAAGTCCGTAACTAACGAATTATACGTATTTAATGTACATTCTTTCTCTATCGAATTCTATGTGTACCCAATTGAGGTTATGGATATAATCAAATTTACAAACCACTGTGAAACCGTAACCAGTTCAATTGATCGGTCGCATGAGAACAACATAACAACAAACAGTAGTTTATTCACCCATATGCACCCAGGTTTTCTGAAATTCTTTGGCAGGCTCCATATGTTTGGTACAAAAGTATTTTTCCAGTTGTTTAACATGTTGATCACTCAGATTCAACTTGACACCTAAAGTTTACCATGTGGAGGTAATTACAACATGTTAGCCGCCTTCCACCAGGTTCTGCTGGCTGGTTTCCATGCCAATCGTCTAAGTAGGCTGGTGGAAGAAACGGCCAAGGTTTTCAGCAAATCGGTCTATATCACCAGTGCTGGCTTTAAAGGGAACTTTACAATAGTGGTGGTGCGAACAATAATGCAAGTGATTTAGGGGAGGTAAATCAATGCAACTCCCTGTCAAACTAACCCTTGAATACGATGAGCCCCAACTTTCGACAACTTTAATGATGGAACGAGAAATAACCTTATGGTTGAGAGGGTTACGAATCCATAAGCCTCGTAATCAAACACCAAGCGAACCCCGAGGCATCTCATAATCTGGTCTTCCTCATCACAGGTTCACTCGCACCATCGCCATTACTGGGCGGTACCTAGGGAGATGCGCAGCGCGATGCCTCGCTAAATGTGACATGGCACCTTGAATTGGAAGACTTGTCGCAGGACTGCGTAGAGCCATTTCCACCATTTCCACCACCAAAATACCCACAATTTGATGTTCTCGCTATGGGTCGCACAACCATCACCAACCGTCCAAGGCCATGATGATCCCAGTTTCAACCTCTGACACCAGCCAGGGCCTGTTGCAATGTGGTTCGTTTGCCCCTCATGGTTGACGATGACAACCTCGTCTACTTCACAACCTTCTATGCATCGTACCTCTCGCTCCTGACAACGATGCCGTGCAGAAGAGTGCATACCAGCCAGCACCGTCCCAATCGGTGCACCACCAGCCCCCCACGCACTAAACCCAGATCAGTCCAGAATAGTTATAAGTAATGGTCGGGCGATGCATCGCAGAGTTTGTAGAAATCAACATTACCTTTCGATACACAAATTGCCATCTGTCCAGGTCTTCTGACCGTTTATCGCCAATTCTTGTGCAAACGTCCCACCAGTTCCATCTCCTTTCACTGCGCCGTCTTAGGCGCACTTTGTTCCACCGCCATACCCCAGACCATCTCCCTAGCATTGATCCAACCTCCCAAACAGCACAATGAAGCAAGACAATTCGTCCAAGCAACGGTTGTCGCTGTTTGATGTGCCTCCTATGATTCCTGCTGTGCTTGACCTCAAAGATCTCGATATCAGCCATGCGGTGTCGTCTTATCGTCCGGGGAACTATGACATGGCAGACATTCCTCCTACACTCCCGGTATTTAATCGGGCTGGCCGAATGAAACGATGTCGTAAAGGCGATCGTAGAGTGGTCAGTATGCCAATGCTTTCCAGAAGCGACTATTCATTGGTATCGCCTCCAGTTTCTCCAAAAAAAGAACTACCATCTCCTCCAACTTCTTCACAGGAAACCCCCATAAATACCACCGAGTCTCTGCCAGTAGTCAAGTCCTTGGTAACTCCACCTAGACCCTACAAAACGATTACTATCCAGAAAAGACCTCCAGTCCCAAGGAAAGACCTCTCAAAAGCCCCAAGAGCAGTCTCAATGCATGTTCTTCCCATGATCATGAATAACATCAACGATCCCGAATCTCCATCTACAACAAGAATAAATAATTTTGGTAGACTTTCACCGATTCAATCAATGTCATCTCATGAACTGAATGACAATATTGAAGTGCAAAAAGAGTCCCCGGAATCATTTCATGCGCTGAAATTTAATAGCAGCCCCATTGAAAATTCCCCAGAAATTAGTTATAACCACCACCTCGATTATAATGATTTTAGTAAATCATTGCCTCCTTCAATGCCCCGTATTATGCAGGGTATCGATGTGGAAACAAATTCTGACCATCCACAATTTGCATCTTCTCCGTCACGACAGGCACCCCCTTTGGATATTTCCCCCAACGCTCCAGTTAAATCTATTCCCGAGCCAATATTCAAGAATATTTCTGAAATAAAACCAAAAATTCATAAACAATTACCTGAAACTCCTCCCAAACCTCTTCCCATTACTATCTTGGATCAACCAGTCCGTTTTGCACCCAGTTCATCCACAGCACTGTCACCGGAAATAAAATGGAAATCTCCAAGTCAATTGGATCGGTCGGTTTTGTCACCACCTCAAACACCATTGAAACACACAAAATGCAAAATTTCAATGTCCCCAATACCTGTGCATCCTAATGTTCTTAAGATCGAACCAAAATCTCCCCCTAAAAAATCCACGGCCTCCCCCACCAGAGCAGTTTCTCCAGTTGATCTGGAGTCAAGTGGTCCACACCCATACACAATCATACCAACAAGCAATGTGATTGCATTTCCTAAAACTGCTAAATCAACAGAGAAACAACAGAAATTGGCAAGTCCTCTTACCGTTCAAGCAAATACATCTCCTCAAAGTAGTCTTGCTAGTGCCGACTTGGATGAGATTTACAGATTATACGGTAGCATTCATTCACCAGACTTTCATATCCCAAAGTATCTTGTCATCGATGACGACGATGATAGTCTTTTTTCCGAAGAAATTTTAACAGACAATAATTCAATTTCATCAAATCACAAACCTTTATCATCTGCAGCTTCATCTGTTACTTCAGGCTTAGACCAAAATTTAAAAAAGGAATTGAGTTCAGTCCCAGACAATCAGTCAGACACCTCATCAATTATCTTGCCAGATAATTTCAATGAAATTGATTTGAATAACCTTCTCTACAATGAGCCCGATTCAGACCAAACTTCAGATAACATCAGTTTAAAGGACAGTTTATTTTCTGGGTTAGATCTGGAATTCGGTAGCTTTAGAGAACCTTCAAGAACAGTGAGTGTTCCAATGTTACCATTCACAAGCACCCACACTTCAACCACTTCTGTAAACACCAATAAGGACCTACCAAAAATACCTGATTTTAAGAAGGAAGTAGCTGACAACGTTACTACAAATCAAACACTCCAAGTGAGAAAATGCAGAAATCTAAAAAGTTATCAAAGGCATCCCCTGGAGAGAAATTCATTATCGTTCAATCCAAAGCACTATCTGTCAAGAATCTCTGTGTCGACTTGCAAAACACAAGACAGACAATCAATGGTTTCAAAACAAAGCAACTGGTCTGTATCCACACGTTCCTCGAACTTGAATGAAGCTAAGAATGAAATGAAAGCACATGTGAGACAAAGACCTTTTAGCTTTTGTTTGGATAGCGGTAGCGACTATAATTATTCCAAATTCGGCTCAACTTCAAACCTTGGGGCAAAAAGCAGGAGAAGGTCTTATTCACATTCAGATAGGCGTTCTTTAAGCTTCACATCACCTACTCCAAACAGCGAAGGTTTTGTACCTGTACATTTGAGGGCCACTAGTTTGGGTAATGGACAATTTAATTCTTCTAGCACAACTTCAATTCATAGAGCAACACCAAGATTAACTCCAAATACAGTCTCCACTGAATTCCCGAAAACTGGGCTCGGAATTCATTCGATCACTTCAAAAACAAGTTTATTGAAAGATACAAAGAATGGTTTTCGTACAAATTCTAACCTTAAACTTCAAGGTAAGCGAAGCGTGAGTGACTTTTCCCCATCGAATATCACTTTAAAGCAAAACCAAAGCAGCGACACTAAACCAATAGAGCCCATTTCCCTTAAACAATTGCATGTTCCCCCTAGACCCTTAAATAAGGTGAAAATCGAAAACCTTAAATTGCGAAAAACACAAGCACATCAAAATCATAAAAAAGTGTTAAAGTTAGAAGAAAGCTGCAATAAACAGGTGTCTTATTCTCTACAAAAGACACCAACCAGTCCACAAAAGGCCCTTCCAAAGACTCCAGAACGGCAAAATAGATTTGGAGATAGATCGGTATATATTTAGTTCTTTTTGTCACTTTCCACTACATTGTCATCATTATAAAATTCATTACATAGCATTATATACGAAATCATGAAACATAAATCAACCTACAATTTTACAACCAAATCAGCACCCTTGTACTGCGAAATGATTTCTTCTAACTCGTATTTTTTGGCGATCTGATTATTGATGAATCTTCCCCCCAAGTAATGGAATTTCCTTTCTTTTTGGAAGTAAGTTGCACATGGTTTGGGGGCTGTCAAACTCACAAGCATTTCAGGTTTGATGTCTACCTCAATTGGACCCTTTTCAACATCCCATCCTGATGGAATGTCTATTGATACTATGGGTGCAATTTTGCCATGGCCTTCGGCAAGTGCATTGATCAAGTCATTAAAGGGTTCTCTAATGGGAGGACGGAACGAGAACCCGAAGAGTGAGTCAACAATAAGGCTTGTTTCTGGAGAATTGATGTGTTTCTTGACCTCCTCGAGCGATTCGACCTCGGGGATTTCAAGATCTTTCAATTGTTGCAACAAATTCTTGTATAATTGATTAGATGCCGATTTCTTAGGGTAGTATATTATGGGAGAATATCCACCCCATATTTTGAGATGGCGAGCTGCAACCAATCCATCCCCACCATTGTTGCCTGGACCTACCAAAACCAAAACATTTGAAGGTGAATTGGGATATTTCTGGATCAATCCAGCAGAAGTTGAGGAATTTGCAGAATTGGGAGCATGTGGAGGGTATTGCTTGTAAATGGCCTGGGCCACCGCCAACCCGGCTAATTCCATCAATTGGTCAATAGAAAACGCACCCGTTGACATGAGCTCTTTGTCTAGCTGGATTGCTGCTGCTGCAGAAAGAGTCTTGAAAGAAGTCATGATCTTTTGGAGGTTCCACAGAGAGTTCAAATTGGGTATTAGGATCGTTTTCAATGCAGGAACCCATTATGTGACAAGATATGTGATGTGAGAGAAAAGAGTCAATAAAACTCTACTAAATCGTCAAAAAGCCAAAAAATCACACTACGAATATCCTAACGTTCACCTGGAAATGGAATCGATATTTTTATGGATTTCCACCGTCTTTTTTGCTATCGAATTGACTTGATAATTCACTGTCCCTCCTTCTTGTTCTTGTTGCCCTTTTGGGGTTGCGAAGAATCATGCAACTTTTTGTTTGTATGCAGTGCGAAACACAACACAAAGCAGATCATAAAACTGCAAAAGGCCGTTAAATGAGCTCCGGTAATTCCCCTGATCTGTTTTAGATGACAACGATAATGTTCTCTTGATTCGTCATTACCACCACAACCATCACTGGTCAAATCAATTGAAGGAAAAACTTCCTGAAAAACTTCAAGGTCACGTGATTAAATACCAACTTGGCCCATTTGCGTTAAAAAGCCCAGATTGGGGAATACAGAGGGCTGAAACATACAAAGCAATAGGGGCAGTATGGCTTCGTGATACTACGGGTGTGCCGTAAGAGTTTTTCTGCCAAAAGTAGCAAGCCTTTCATTTTGAAGACTTTAACCACACTGGATTTTTTCACCCTGCGGAATAAATCCCATACCGCGGTGCGGCGCACTGCGCATACATTTCTCCCTATCAGGTCTCAACCCTAACAAAACCAGCGAGAACTTGAGTCCAGAACACCACCAACGTCCTCAGTGCTATGTGATAGTAGCAAAATATCCAAGACGCCGCTTGCATCCTTACTTTCATTGGTCCCGCACTGTTAGAGATGTTTCAAGGCTTTGTTTTACTTACGCTTTTGTTTCTATTTGGTGGTCATACGGCGACCAGAGTGACGATAGCGACCGTAACCGACCGTAAGCGTAAAACAACATTAATTAATGAGTTTTCTTACAATTTCCTCATTCAACCTTGGCGAATCGGGACCTCTAGTCTCCCTAAACTCCCTAACCTCGTTAACCTCCTAATTCCATTTTGATAGCCTAACAAGTAATCCTATGGCCCTCATATGGCCAGTTGTGGCCTGTTATTGACAGTTGTATCCTGTTATGTACTTTTGTAGCCTCTGTAGCCTCTAGTAGCCTCTTGGAGCCTCTTGGAGCCACTAAAGGCTTCTTGGTACCACCAAATTTGGTGCTCGTCACAAAACTCTGCCTTTGCACCACCTACCTTCCGCCCTACCGCCACATTCCTCATCATTACACAACCGTACTACCGCACCACCGTACCACGAAACCACCTTCATAATCATAATCATAATCATAATCACCGTCACCGCCACCAGACCACCACACAACTGCACAACTGTACAACTACACAACTACACAACTGCACCACCACACCCCAACACTATAACACCTCAGCAATCACAACATCAGTGGTATTGTCCAATGTCCTATTGTCTTCACTATTCACACTAATACCTCGCTACGCTCGCTACAGTCCACTAATTCCGCATATGCCCCAGTACCAGTACCTCCCTCCGTAATAGCCCCCTCGCGGTATTAAACCACGCCACCAATCCCCATTCCACCTCCACAAAAGCCCCTGGAGTTTTTCACCTCCGTCCCAAACTCCTCCCACCCTACCTGCTGCCACCTTGTAACCACCGCACGGGCTCAGCTAGATCAATCCATTTTGTAGCGCCCCTTAGTTGGCTATTGTTTCTTCAGTAATCGCTTGATCCGCACTCAGTAATTCTCTCGCTATTTCCTAGCCAATGCTCCACGACGTGTCCTCCTGCACAAACAAATTGAACAACAATCATTGAAAAAACCACCAACAAGTCGATTTCATCCATCGATAAAGTTTCTTTAGACCACCGAGGACCTCTAGTGCAGTCACCCGTCGTCCATCCCGGCCCATTCCCTCAATTGGTACTGGCCCCATAGTCCATCGCAGCCGTCGCCGTTCACTACCCGATCTGTTGTCCACAGGTAATATTGTATGACGAGCACTCGTCAAAACTGTCAAATCTCGTTCTAATTTCCCCTGGTTAAATCCATCGATACATCTTTCACCATGGACTCCCTGTACACATATGAGTCGCCAAGTATGAGCACCAACTCTCCAATGATCAACTACAGAAAAGACGCCAAAAAGGGTGTCAAATTCACCTTCATGGTGGTAGGAGAACTGGGCACAGGTAAAACCACCTTTGTCAACAGTTTGTTGAACAAAAGAGTCTTGCTGCATCGCTACGAATCGGCGAATTCCCAGACCGTAGGTGACACCAAGACCTTGACCTTCACTTCTGCAAAGTCAGTGGCTTTGCCCAACACCTCCATCTTGACCAAACACGAATTCAACCCCCGGACAGTCAATGAAGAGCCTGGTATTGCCTTAACCGAAACCCATGTGGAGATGATTGATGACGACAACATGAAGTTGTTGTTGAACATTATCGATACCCCTGGTTTTGGTGAAAACTTGAACAACGAATTGTGCTTTGTTGAAATCGAAAACTACTTGAAACAACAATTTGATTTGGTATTGGCCGAAGAAACCCGGATCAAGAGAAACCCACGTTTCGTCGACACCAGAGTCCATGTCTTATTGTACTTCATCACTCCTACTGGCCATGGATTGAGGGAGATCGACATCCAATGTATGAAACGTTTATCCAAATACGTCAACATAATTCCAGTGATTGGTAAAGCTGATTCTTTTACCGAATCTGAATTGAAACACTTCAAGACCCAAATCAAAATTGACATTAAGAAGTTTAACGTGCCTATTTTCCAATTCGACAATTACTTAAACGAATATGATGAGGACGAAGATCAAGAGTTGATCGCTGAGTGCAAGTTCTTGGCCAGCTTGCAACCATTTGCGATAATATCCTCCGAAAGCGAATTTGAAGTCCGTGACTCCAAATCAGGTCAGACCAAGAGAATCAAGGCAAGACAATATCCATGGGGATTGGTAGATATAAACGACCCAAAGTATAGTGATTTCCCTATTTTGAAGTCTGTCATATTGGGCACTCACTTGCAGGACTTGAAAGACTTAACCCATGACTTCTTGTATGAAACATACAGAACTGAAAGATTGACGAAGGTCACTGCTGGCTCCAATGGTAAGCCTACTGAAGAAGCATTCGATGACAGTGATTTCCATGACACTATCGATCACCATCAAGATGCAACTAGCGGTAATTATTATAACGATACTGTTCCTTCCATGTCCAACTTAGCCCAAATCACCAATGGTACGTCTGACTTGCTTGAGACCAACGGAGATGATTCTTCCATCACATCAGCAGGTTCATCTGTAAAGAAGTCAAAATCTATGTTGTTGGAAGAAGACAACGAAATGCCTTCACCAAAGTTGAAAGACAGCCCTTCTTTCTCATCTTCAACTTCCACATTATCTTTGGACAACCATGGTAGCCAAAATACCTTCAGTAAAAGTGACTATCTTCCACCTCCAAGAAACCTCAACCCAAACAACACTGCATTCAAGAGATTATCTATTGGACCACAACGTAATCAATTGCGTCAAATTTCAGAAACAGTTCCATATGTGATAAGACACGAAAGAATCTTGGAAAGACAACAGAAGTTGGAGGAAATGGAAATGGCCAGTGCTAAAGAATTGGCCACTAGAGCAGCATTGTTGGAACAAAAGGCTGCGGCCTTGAAGGCTAAGGAGAAGTCTTTGATGAAGAGATTAGAGGAAGAAAGACAGAGAAAGTTCCTGGAGACCACCCATGTGGCTGATGAAACTACTGACGTGGGTCTGTTGGAGGAATCTATACCAGCCAGTGAAAGTACTCAAACCCTTGAACAAAACGGAACACAGGATGAATTTGCTCATCCTCGTTGATGCTCTTCTGTCAATAGTATTTTTTGTAACTACAACTAGCTAAGGACTTTAAATCCATATTGCGTGTAGTCTGGACCGGTACAAACGGTATTAGGGAGTTTATTTGGATTATAAAGCTATATGAATCGTGATCTCCCGTCTAGTTTCACGAATAATTGTCTAGACGACGACGATACAAGGTGCAATGAGGTAGAAGGGCATGGATTTTGAAACACAGAGATGATACGACTAAATTACTGATTATATATACGTTTAGAAGTAGTACCCGTCTATTTTAGTCGATTTTTATACATAAGCATCTCCTCTGACATCTGAACCCACAATCCATGTACCTTGACGAGATAGATTCGACATTTGTATCGCGAATGATTTACCTAGATCCTTCGCTTATCCCCCGGTTAAGCATTTCAACTCACTTTATATGACATTAATAATTGTCAAATTTGTATGATATAAACCTTCAATTATCACGAAATCTTTTCTGTATATTTGCTTCTCCCGACAATTGGAATTATCCTCTGGTGGGAACCGCACCCCCATTATTTATTTCTAGGATGAACAATATCATATTTGTAGATTAATTTGGCTGATATCAGAGAGTTTATCAGGGTAGAATCTAAGAGATTTCCTTGATATTGAGTCAAATGCACTTTTGGGGGGAGTGATATATACTGCAATGTATTCAATTATGGTAACCCACCAAAAAGTCCTGTAGGCATTGATGACCCCTAGATCTTACGGATCAAATGCCAGTTCGGTGTTTTAGGTAAATACTGACTAATTTTCAATTATTACAGATATAATCGATTCTTCAAAGCACTTCTACGTACTTGAGTTTAGTCTTATGGTTTCTATTTTAGTGATGTTCCACATTCCGAAACTGGAGAATTACTGTACAAATTCGATACATTTATACCAAGATCACACACTCCGTTTTTATGACTCATTGAAGTTCCAAGTCGATGAGTTTTAATACTGCTAAACCCAATTTTTGAGCCCTCTAAAACATTCAAGCATTTAAGCTGAATAAGGTTCTCTTAGTGTCAACTTTCCCTTAGGCTTTCAACTTGTTCCAACTTGGCTTAACAAAAGGTGGGTTTGGACAATTGTATTGTGGTGTAATGAAATGGATTCGCCTGACATGAATCCAATATAGCAATATTTAACCCAATGCAATACATCTTTACTCCTTGCTCTCTAATGTTTGCTCTTCTCCCCGATTTTCGCCATTCGGCAGGCATCCTTTCAATCTACCGATATGACTAAACAGACGGTAGCGCGTATTCAATGCCCGGAAGCTAGGTTAGGTGGGGGCTTCATTCTCTTAGGATGGCCATACAAGCCTCACTATTAGGAGCACGTCTCTAGTGGGTCTCCCTACAACCTGGTACAATAAGCTATAGCAAGTACATAAAGGTCGTCCACTCCTCATGCGCCCCCTGTTACCGTGCCCCAATTCTCAGGATCCACGCCAATTCGTATATTTCTCCCACCATTCGCACTGGACTGTAGAACCGTCCTCGCTAACTTTCGCCCCCAATCTTCGTGCCAGAATCACTGCCTCCTCCCGCACGATCTCCAGTAGAAAAAATTGACGTGCTGTTGATATCACTGCCCAAGTAAGGACTCTTCAGCACCCGAACCAATCTCCATAACTTCCTGTGGACTCTCCATCCATCCCTTTTCCACAGCTCATACCTCCGAACTATTCTTTCCACCACAGCAAACCATCAAAACACCCCGTCAAGATGGAGATGCTTCAGATATTGGAAAATGCCATTTTAAGTACCGATCCAAACAAGAGAACTGAAGCTGAATTGAAGTTGGCCGAAGCCTCCAACAACCACTTCGGTGAGTACATGAATTTGTTGGCAGATGCTTTGGCCAATTTAGAAGCCAAGAGAGAGGTCAGAATGTTGGCTGCCATCGGCATGAAGAATCAATTGACTTCCAAAGACGACAGAACCAGAGCCGGACAAGCCCAAAGATGGTCTGAATTGAACACCGAATTGAAGCAAAAGATCAAGGACATTTCTCTCAAGACTTTAGGTGATGCCGAAGATAAGGTTGGTGCTTCTTCTGCTCAGTTGGTAGCTGCCATCGCCAGTATCGAATTGCCAAAGAGTGAATGGCCTGACTTGATACCCATCATCATTGAAAACACCAAACCAGAGAACTCCGTCAACCTCAAGAAAACCTCCCATACTGCAATTGGTTATATCTGTGAAAACGCTGACCCTAATAACCCTGCTATTATCGCTCAAGCCAACGGTATTTTGATTGCCATCATCCAGGGTGTTCAAAGTAACGAAAAGTCTAAGGAAGTCAGTCTCGCCGCTTTGAATGCATTGTTTAGCTCTTTGGACTTCATCAAGCATAACTTCGAGAAAGAAGGTGAAAGAAACTACATCATGCAAGTTGTATGTGAAGCTACTCAAGCTGATGATAATGAATTACAAGCAAGTGCATTCGGCTGTCTTGCTAGAATAATGTCCCTTTATTACAGACACATGTCCCTTTACATGGAAAAGGCCTTGTACGGCTTGACCGTTTCTGGTATGCAAAGTGCTGACGAAAAAGTTGCCTGTATGGCAGTGGAATTCTGGTCCACTGTATGTGAAGAAGAATTGGAAGTTGCATTTGGTAGGGAAGAATTGGGATTGACTGCTGCCCAGATCGAATCTCGCCCAGATTTGGTCTCTTTCAACTTTGCATTAGTAGCTCTTCAAGACGTTTTACCAACTTTGTTAACCTTATTAACCAGACAAAACGAAGACCCTGAAGATGATGACTGGTCCGTCGCTATGGCTGCAGGTGCTTGTTTACAGTTGTTTGCACAGAATGTTGGCAACTACATTGTCGAACCTACAATGCATTTTGTTGCTGCTAACATTGTTGATTCTGAAAACTGGAGAAACAGAGAAGCCGCTGTGATGGCTTTTGGCTCTATTTTGGAAGGACCAGGTGCTGACACCTTGAAGGAATTTATTGTGCAAGCTTTACAACCAATTCTCGCCTTGATCAATGATAAAGTATTACAAGTCAAAGAAACTGTTGCATGGTGTTTGGGTAGAATAGCAGACTTGGTTATCACTGCAATTGATACTAACAACTTGGCTCCAATTTTGGAGGCTTTGGTTGCAGGTTTGCAAGACCATCCAAAGGTTTCAACCAACTGTTGTTGGACTTTGATCAACATTCTTGAGAAGATGTGCCCTGAGGCTGCTTATCAAGAAACTAGTATTATGTCTCCATTCTACCCTACTATTGTTCCTATTTTGATCCAATTGACCGGTAAGAATGATAATGAATTCAGTTCTAGAGCTTCTGCTTACGAGGCACTCTCTTCATTTGTCACCCATAGTGCAAACGATACTATGCCAATTGTGCACAACATTGCTACTGAGGTCTTGTCTCGTTTAGAGGCAACCATAAACATACAAGGTCAAGTAACGAGCAGTGAAGATAAAGGTAACTTGGAGGAATTACAAATCAACATTTTATCCTTGTTGACCAACATTATCAGAAGATTGAATAACGATGCTATTCTGGCTGCTGATAATTTGATGACATTGTTTTTGAAGTTGTTGAGCTCACAAGACAAGAACTCTTTAATCGAGGAAGACATCTTTATTGCAATTTCTGCAGTTGCTGGTGCAGTTGGAACTGACTTCAACAAATATATGGAGGCTTTCTTACCATATTTGACGCAAGCATTGCAGAACACAGACTCGCTTACATGTAACACTGCCGTTGGATTGGTAGCTGACTTGTCTCAATCTTTGGGAATGGGCATGTTGGACTATTTGGAAGGCTTGTTGAATATTTTGGGTGCTAACTTGAACAGTGCCGAAGTCAGAAAGGAGTTGAGACCTGCAATCTTGTCATGTTTCGGAGATGTTGCAACTGCAGTCGGAGGCGCTTTCCAACCATACCTCGACATCGTCATGCAAATTTGTAATCAGGCTGCTCAAATCGAACCAGAAGATCTTTCGATTGATGCCATGGACTACGTTTTGAATGTTAAGGAGTCCGTTTTGGATTGCTATGTCGGAATCATCGGTGGATTAGGTGATCAACCAGGTGCCATTTACCCATATGTCGGATCGATTTTCCAATTTTTGGAAAGAGTTGCCTTGGATGTTAACATGGCAGCTACCGATGCAGTTTGCAGATCTGCTACTGGATTATTGGGTGACTTGGCTGCCATGTATCCACAAGGTGATTTCAAGCAAGCCTATCAACAACCATGGGTGCTTGAATTTATCAAGAAAACACGCTCTAACCAATATTTTGAAGATAAGACTCGTGAGGCTGCTAGATGGGCTAGAGACCAACAAAAGAAGCAACTTTCCTTGTGAAGAATTTCTTGTTCAAGCTGTTGTGAGGGGTCGTCCGGAGTTATCAATGCCAGATGTCTAATTCTTGGTATGATCAGATGTGAATATTTTTCGAGGATGCTGGACGCATGAATTTAGGATTTGCAGGAGGGCTTTGGCACCGCAACTGTGAAATGGCTACTATCGCAACGCGCAAGCTATTGGTGCATAATACTTACCTGGTACCACACCATGATTTGTGACACACTCGATTATGCCACATCAAATGCCACCTGATAATCATGCCCCAACTCGTCATCTTTGACCACATTTACGACTTTATTTTACATCCCTCACAATAACCTCGCAACGAAAAAGTCAGAAGCTCCATTACTTTTTGGTCTTGTAACCCAAATGCCCCACCATTTCATGTTCAACTCACATTTTCAACTCTCTACTCTCACCTCTCATCTCTCATCTCTCAACTCTCATCTCTCATCTTTCATCTCTCATCTCTCATCTCTCATCTCTCACCTCTCACCTCTCACCTCTCATATCCACCTCTCCCCACACTCATCTCTCATCAGCATCTCTCCTATATTTAATCTCTCATCTGTCATTTTCATTCGCCTGTAACCTACATCATGCGTTAATAACTATCAATACATATGTATATAATATACAATCGATTATCACTTGTAACCACATACATCTCGGGATTTCGCAACGATTGTCTACATTCGGCAATATCTCTTCAATAGCCTCCATAGGAAGGGTTAATGGTCCGCACCACTGTTCAATAGTCCGCTTCATTCGCCTATACCCACCAACTGCGGTCCCCACCTGCACCAAAATTCCGATTGTACTTGAAAATTCTCTTATTATTACCTTTTGGCGACGGAAAAGGCTATTATGGAAAGATTCTCCCGAATATCTAGGGCAATTGGACGTGAATGCTCATGCATTAATTATACAGTAAATTCCCTGAATTATGCAAGATTTGGAAGCCCTTGCCTATAGTTATGCACATATGCAAGGCATAATTGAAGTTACATGTATGCAAGGCGAACGCTGGGGACTTCCAGCAAATCCGGAATCTCCAATCTGATCAGCCAAGAGCGTTACCGGGACTCAGGGGGACCCAGGGGAAACCTCGACACTTGAACCATTTTCGCACTGTGGAACCAACTCCAGGGCAACTACCTCGGGAGCCATTGGCAGTGCCGAGACAGTACCGAGGCAAAGATATGCCGTGGTCCCTGAAATGAATCTCGGAATTTGGTGATGAAGACTAAGCCATGGCAGATGTCTTGAACCGTCGTTCGCCGTAGGGAAGTGTTGGACAAAACCCATACTGCCGATTCGCGTCTCACCTATATCCGCAATTACGAACCCGCGGGTTTGACACATGCACGCAGTTTAGCCTGATTGGGCAAAATATTTCACCAGTTCGCGTAGCACCAGCTAGCAAAGCAGCCCGGGAAGGTTGCGGGGTGCAACCTGATATATCCGTTGGTTGTCCTCCATACTGGCAGGTTGTTTTGTTACACGCTTCAGGCTTGCGTTTTTGCGGCGGTGGCATGTTAGAGGGCCGTTAGCATAGTCAACGCGTGGATCTTGCGCGATGAGATGAAAAATATCTCGAGGCTGGTGCCTGCTTTGGTGCCGATATTCTGGCCTTCCTAGCACAACCACTTGTTGGAAAACACCTTGTTTGGAACACTATGGCAAGGCATTTAGAGCAGGTCCCCAGCTTTGGCTAATTTTTTAATTGCATCTCGGCCCACCTGTGCCTCGGTCAGTTCTACTATCCACCTCGTTAATTGTTGGCGTTGTGGTGGCCCCTGTTCTGCCCGTTACATTTCCGGGGTTTCGCCGGACTTCCATGTCCCATGGACACCCGTAGTGCGTTTGCATCTACCCATGGGTCGGTGCCGGGGGTGAAGTTAGCAACAGCCATCCGTAATCGCAACCACTGTAAATCCACCGTCAGAATCGCCATAACCACCAAAATATCTCCCAAACAACCACCGCAACCACCACCAAACCCCTGGCCAACCCCCCTCCTCGGGCCCGAGTCGCCGCTGCCCCGTCCCAAGCCGTCGTCCAAGGCCTTCCAGCTTCTGGTCTGGCCCTTCCTTGTCTCGTCTATTGTCAGGGTGCGCAACAATCGGTCCCATTTCTCCCAATCGGGAACCTACCAACTCTGGTCTCACCACTAACCTCACCACAATACACCCGCAACCGAACGATTCAGGCGCTCAATTTGGCCAAACTTCAAGTCAAACTCCCGCCCAACATGCTTTATCACCCCCTACCACTAAAGCCCACACCTCCTCCCTTGGCGATCTGCCACCTGCGCTCCCCCACTGTGGCCATCACCCGGGGCGCTCATCTGCTTCTCGTCCTATAAGTCGCACCTACTACCACCACCACCACTGCCCCACTGTGCCCCTCCATCGCTGTCATTCCCACCAACATTTCTCCACCACACCACCCAACGCTGGCATCTGCCTCATGTCCACAACCCGGTGGTGTTCTTGCCCCTGTACAATTGCACCACGCCTCCTGTCGGCACTACTGCAGCAACACCAACCCATGCTCCATACCCGACCCCGAAGCTCAACTCCCATCCACCAATATGGAACGCGACTGCATCACCCTATTGTCCCATGCACCGACTCCTGCTAAGTAAATGCAGCATAATAGTACTTTGGGATTAAGTAATTTAATGATTTGGGATTTGGCCAGTTGCGTCCGTTGCACCCCGCTGATTGTTCATCGGTGGAGTGTGCATGGCCAGTGCTTCATGGTTATTCATGGGAATGTCTAACGTTGCAGATGCTCGTAAAGTGGTGTATATAAATGGAAAAAATCCACGATTCATCACCTTCACCACCAGTCCTTCGTGTGCCATCCTCCACTTTACCTTCCTTAAACCATGCCTACTTTCTACCCTGGGGACTCCAAGTACAACCCTGTACCTTTCGACCACACCTACATTCTCTATGACCCCAAGGACGCGGTTTCGGTGCTCTCGCTTCATCTCTCGTTGTTACCCATCTACACCATGGTGTTTTACACCTCGTGGTTCTTGTTGTCACGAGAAATCGAGCCCGTCATCGTGGTAGGAGGCCACTTGGTGTCGGAGATCTTGAACAAAATCATCAAACGTATCATCAAACAGCCCCGTCCTGATTTCCACAAGGAATTCGGCACCGGTTCCTACAGTTTGACTTACGGCATGCCATCGGCTCATTCTCAATTTATGGGATTCTTCGCTGGTTACTTCATTTGCATTCTTTTGTTCAAGATCAAGAACTTGAACTCGTTCCAAATCTACTCCAGTTGCATGTTCATGGCCATGATTTCCATCGCCGTGGCATTATCGCGTGTCTACTTACTCTACCACACCTTACAACAAGTGTGGGTAGGATTGATGTTTGGTGTCGTTCTCGGCTTGTTCTATTTCGCCATCATCGCCGTGGCCAGAGATGTCGGACTCATTGACTGGATCTTGAGCTGGCCATTGATCAACTTTTTCTACGTCAAGGACAGTTACTTCCACAATTATCAGTCGTTCAAAGACGAATTCAACATGTACATGAGTTTGGCTGCTCAATCAAAGGGCGGAATCGTTTAAGAACACACTTTTTACTTGCATTGAACCTTGTCTTACGATGCTAGGTAGTTTAAGCCAATGAAATCTTAAATTATCCCTTAATCACAGTTTGTTTTTTGCCCTGTCTATCGCCTCATGTTCATAAGAGTGCAGCGACTTGGCGTCATTTTCCACTTTAAATTGGTACCTTTATAGACACGCTACTTCAGTTCTTATAGTTAATTTATGCATTTATCTTTAGTCTATCGATATAATTAATAAGATTAAAAATCATCCCACTTGTCCTCCTCTTCTTCCTTCTTCTTTCCTCCGCCAAAACCTTCCAATTTCGTTTTCTCTGAAGATTTGAAGCCAAAAGCAGGTTGGATTTCCTTCTCTTCACCTAAAAACATCTTGCCAAAACGATCGTCGAAAGTCTTGTTTAACCCGTTTTCATGGAGGTCATTAGTAAATGTATTGAATGTTTCTTGTCCATACTTTCCTGTGGCTTGCATCTTTTGGCCAAATTGTGCCATAGCACGGCGGGCCTCAGAACTGATATCACTCTCTTGGAGCTGGTTAATACCTGGTTTAATCACAGATTCGTTGACCTCGTGTACTGACTTCACAACGGTAGATGAAAACAAGCCCCATCCCTTTGACAAAGTACCCAAAGGATCACTTTGGAAATTGTCAACGGTAAAGCCCGATAACGATCCTCCATTCTTGGAGGCGGGTGCAGGAGTGTTACCAAAACCAGCATACTTACCACCTTGAGAAGGTGGTAAGTGGTCTGGACGCTGGTCGTTTTTGGATCCCAAATCCGCAAAGTAAGCCTCATTCTTGGACTTGTCAACAGCAGGGCCTCTTCTGGATTGAATGGCTTCTTGGGGGGTGATGTTACCGGTATTTGCACCTTTAGTGTTGCTTGCATCGGGCAACGATTCACCGGAGTGGTCCTTAGGCACGTACTCCCTGTCTTCGATGTCACAGGTTAAAAGCTCCTTGTAGTCTTCTGCCACGTAATTGTCGTACTTGGCTTTAGCTGGCAAGGACAAGTCCACACCGTTGTCCGTGAAATACTCCCTGATACGAGCATTACCTCCCTTTTCCATTCTTAAAGTCTCATCTGGTTTGAACTGGTCCATGGTAATAGATCTAACAAATGAAATATGAACACCCAATCCACGGTGGATACCAGCACATTCCAAACAGATGAAAATTCCGAATTTGGGTGATGCCCATTGCGGGTTTGGGGCGTTACAGTCGAAGCACTTCTTGTTTTCGCCGTTCTTTTGAAGAACCAACAACTTTCTTCTGGTTTCTGGGTCGATCGACATGGATAGTGGTGATGTTTGGTGTGAAATCCCAAGGATAAAAACTCTGGCTAAACCACACGACCGATCAGTACGCGTTGATAATGCGCGCCCTATCTAGCAACTGACATTACTGTATTATAGTGAATAAGTTTAAGAGCTTTGTCTACTAGCTGATTCAAGGAGACATTCTGTGTCCACATCACCATTATTAATTTTTCATGATTCAGTGTGCTAGTTCAGCTTTCTGAGCTTTGGTTTCGCAATTTTACGATGTGTTTTGTGCACTTTGTTCCAGTTGCCTAACAAGAATTCAAAATTCCCAATCGGTAGCAAGGGCTGTTTAAGGACACGTTTCTGGATGGCAATTGGCATTCATATTGGAGGTAGTTTTTGTACTTGGGATTCTAGCTGGAAAGCTGTTCTGACCCATCCGCAATCATATGCAAGGCCACCCATCACCAGAAACTTATTTTTCACACTTCAGTACAATAGCTGCCTGGAAAATCACAATTATAACAAAACTAATTGTTTTCACTGATATCCAAGCATGGTGGGTATTTTTACGGCGGCCAAGGTCATCCTTGAATAAGATTTTACATTACGTGATGCATTTACGGGGTTATTTCAGATACTTGCTGGATCGACCAGACATTATAATCACTCCAGTACCCACATGAACAATAGCCTGCAACAAATAATTCCTTCTTCCAGATTTAAACTTTCCAGAATTAAAACAGTTGACAAGGCTGAATCTGCACCCCGGTACGGCTATTTTACACAGGCAATCGACCGCAGTACATATCACAAAGGGTTCGTTTTAAGGCATTTGTATCTAACTGACCCCTCCTGCAGCGGTATGTTGACATGAACTGGCTAGTTGAAAAGCTCGGCTAATATCTTAATTGGTGGGGAAGGGGCTAATGCTTCTAATTACATCGAAAAAGGCATCAGCATTGGCGTTGGCTTATAGATCGGCAAGATCTTGCGAACATTGATCAATTTACTGTTTTTGGACGTTAGCATTACTTCCCTTTTGAGCGGTCTGAAAAGTTCAGTGAGTGTGGCTGCCAAAACAACGATATGTATGCACAATATTAATTATTGTAAAATGGAGGTCGGTCTTGAGATTACGATTATTCGAGTGATTAGATGAAAAACAATCCTGTTCATTTACTAGGTCAATTAATTCGTATCTAAGAAACTAGAGTTTGGAGTCAGTAGCTTCATTGCCATTCTTGATCATTACAGGATATTGGCCTGCACCAAGAGTGCCCAAGTGCCAGGCACCACCGTCCACAACTTGAATGGAACCAGTGATCCAACTGGCAGCTGGAGAGAATAAGTAAACAGTGGCCTCGGCAATGTCTCTGGTGGAACCGATTCTTTGCAAAGGAACCATCTTGGTTCTGTCGTTACCTCTCAGCAAACGTTTCAAACCCTCGGTTTCTCCAATTGGACCAGGGGCAATAACGTTAGATCTGATGCCTAAAGGACCCAATTCGACGGCCAATGCATTAGATAAGGCATCGACTCCGGCTTTGGCGGCTCCAACATGGATTTGGAATGGAACACCGTAGTAATGAAGTGTTGCACTGACGAAGATGATTGCACCCTTGTTCTTACGCAATTCTTCGAAACAGGCCTTGACAGTGTTGTAGGAACCTAACAAATCAATTGACACAACGGATTTGAAAGCATTGGTGGATAAATGGTTGAAGTCACTCAAAAAGTTACCAGCAGCTCCAGCAATGACATAGTCGATTCTACCTAAAGCAGCAACAGTCTTATCAACAGCCTTCTTCAATGACTGTACTTCTCTGACATCAGTGCCACCGCACGCAATAACACGAGCTCCCTTTCTCAAGGCAGCAATCTCTTGAGCTGCCTTCTCTGTGTTCTTCTCATTTCTACCCACAACTGCGGCATCTGCCCCAAGAAGAACCATTGCTTCTGTCTGTACACGGCAGATGGTACCTGCACCTCCGGTTACAAAGACAACCTTGCCCTTGAACAAGTCTGGCTTCCATACACAATCGTTAAGAAATGACTGATCTAAACCCATGGTAAATTAACTATGTCAATTATTAAATGTTGAAAAAGAATACCTGGAAAATCTGGTTTTATATACACTCTACCTTACCCCGCCCGCAAAACTGCCTGTGAAAAATTAATCTATTATTTATACATATGGTACAGGATTCATCGCACTAATTAGAAGCCGAGGTATTGCCCGAGCCATTGGACTCATTCGATCCATCCAACTTGTTGGGAATAGTGGTTGGGCTGTAGCCATCCCGAGGCTCACTAGGAGATCCACTAGTCTTGCCCTTACCATTGGGGCTGCCGGGACAAGTACCATTGACTTGACTTTTGGTGACCTTGTTGGTGTCAGTTATTTGTGGTGAATTTGCACCCGATAGCTTACGTTTTCGGGTTGTAGCCTCTTCCGAAGTGCGAGATGGCAGAGTTGTCCCATTGAGTCCTTGCCCCTCTAGTGGTGGGCTGGTGGCGCGAGGACTATCAATTCTTGGACTATTGGGCAACGATCCATTTTTATGGGCTCCTTGCACTGTTGAATTTTTCACTGGCGAAACCTTGACCGGATCTCCATTGATTGGCGGTGACCCATTATGTATTGATCTGTTCAATACAGTCCCATTAGTTTCGAGATGTGCAAAAAGATTGTTGGGTGACTGCTTCAGGCAAGAATAGGCATTGAAACTGTTCCCTATAGGACTCAAAGGTCCATCTGTTGGACTTGCAGGGTCTTGAACAGTGAAGCGATTTGAGGATTCTGTGGTGTACGCTCCACAATCGGTGTCCAGATCGCTAGTTGATTGGTCTCCATTGGTGGGGCTGGAACTGTCAAGAACAAGTGAACCACTAGCATCGGGACTATGATCCACCGGGGTGGGAGCTGCGTTCTGACCTTCTTCATTGATTGGTGTCAGTGCATTATGTTCATCAACACCATCATCAACACCGAACCCACTGTCAGTCTTACCATTTGGCATGGATTCTTCATAAAATCCGTTTTCCACCAAGTCTATTAATTCGCGACCGGTGTTAACATAATTCAATTTAGTTCCACAGAATTCTCTAAAGTTTGCATAAATGTAATTTGCCAAAAGCTTGAAATTTTGTCTCCTTTTATTCACATTAATATCGCAATTTCTTAAGATGATATCTAAGAAATCTAAATTGGTTGAATTTGCTAAATTATTTTGATCTTTAACATCCTCGAAGAATGTGAAGAAATAATCCAAAACCTTGTGGTCAATTATGTAGCGACAGTAATGTTCATCGTTCAATAAAATCAAGCTCTTTAAACACCTCACTATATTCAACTTCAAAATAACTTTGCAATTAGTGGTGAGGAGCTTTGCCAACCCAAGGAAAATGTTATTGTCAAGGAAAAATGGCCGAGAGATATGAACTTCGTGCTCTTTAGTGCAAAATGAAATCAATTCACATAATTGCTGGTATAATAATACATCGTTTCGGATACGGATTAGAATCTCATGCATGGCATCGGGTTCCTCAACAGTAGATAACTCTATCAAGTTTTTGAAAAGTTCTGGAGCAACCTGCGAATAGAATGCCTTGAAATAATTATTTGTGTTTATATCATGAAAGTCGTCAATCATCAAATTCCCGTTGTGTGTCTCACCGGGAGGATACTCATGTCTTGAGCTATCCATTTCAAATTCGTTGCTAGTAGACGCATTGGATGCAATATTAGAATCCAATAGAATGCGCAATGCCTCGTATGCTTGTACTTTTGAGCCAGGATTCTTATCCTCCACCAAAAGCTTGGTTAGTATCGAAATAAGAGTCATGTCGTCCGACAACTTCAATTTTATATTTTTAGACTCAACGATGGTATCATCTTTATCCTCATCAATGCTTGGATTCAATGGGGGTTCAAAGTTATCAATTGTTTCCTCGTTGTCAATAGCATTAACTAATGACACATCTTGTTCAATTATAATAACAATTAATTCGGTTCCCAAGACACGAACTTTGCTATCAGAATCTTTTAAAGCAAAACTAATCATTCTGAAGAGTCCACCTTTAACTAGCAAAGAAAAAAATTCTGATTTTTGATGGGATTGAAGGGACTTTGCGATTAATACATATTGATGTAACATTTTCACTCCATCTCTTCTTAATACAAGGTGATCATCGGTCGGTTCACCATCTTTGTACAAGTCAAACAACTTCTCAAGAAGTTTGGCATCCATCAAATAATTTATTATTTCAACCTGATTGACGTAGATCAATGAAGAAATCAAATTAAATGTTTGATCATCCAAAAATCTTGCCAAGACGACATCTTTCAAGAAATTAAAGTGGAAGTCCTTTTTGAAAATTCCGACCTTGTCGATGGGTATGACTGTCTTGAAGCTCTTGTTTTTAAGATAGTCTCTATGGCATGCTTTGTAGTTAGGGTATTCTGGGTCATATTCTAGAATACCCACCAATCCGAGGATTTTTTCTTCGCTGGACAAGAATTCTTCAATGAGGCTGGCTTCGTTGAATAAAATAAGGCCCTTCATGATTTCACTCAATGCATACAAATTGGTAATATTCTGGGTGGATTCGGCCTCGTCGAAAGCCGCGATGAGTTTGGAGAAGTAGTCCAGTTCGATGATGAAGTTCAGGACGCTGGAGCGTGAAAATTGAGAGTTTGCGTTTTGGTTGACCACCTCGAGTACCGTGTCCAAGTTATCTGCCTTGGGGACATTGGGATAGGTGATGGGTCCGGTGATGAGCTCGGTGATGTCCTCACCATCTGACATGCTGGGTATCACGTAGTAGAGGGAGATTTCCGGACTGAACTTGTCCTGCTGGACCTTGATGATGAAGTCGCAAAGGTCGGCACAACCCTCAGTTTCTTGAAACGAGAGCGCGAGATCCTTTCCGGAAGAATCTGTCCACACTATCAACGTTTCTTGCTGGCGCTGGTATTGTGTGTTGCCCTCGAGCACCGACTTGAGGATCACCTCGCCGGAGTCGAGCTCATTTCGTACCAAGAAAAACGGCACGTTGCTTTCATCAATCTCGCCCACACAGTATCCGGTACCGTTGTCCAACCAGTCTTCTCCCTGGAGCAAGTACACCTTGACCCGCCTGGGCGTCTGGCCGACTTTGTCCCTTTCGTCTTTATATGAGGCCATGCGGGAGGGACGGCGCTGGATTTGCTATTGTTGATGAGTCTGTTGGTGATTGGAAGTAGTTTGACACTGAGGCTGAAAACCGCTCAGGGCACGCGTCAGAATGCGGAAAAACGGGCCGGTTTGGTGATGTTGGTCTGCTGGATAAGAATCCGAGCGCTGAAGCCTTAGTGACGTGCGGTAGGTGGATGTCAGCGCTGCCTGGGGCGACGGATAGTGTTCGTGGATGTCGCCTTGGGATTTTGGATGTCTGAGGCGCGTAATTTGTGGTCACGTGACACGTTTTCGAAACCATAATTATATATAGAAGTGGGTCGGGTGGAAAAGGTGCTGAAAATAGCTTTGCATGGTTACAAACTAGGTGGAGGTATGCCGCAGGTTCCGAGGTATGGTTAGCGTTTGTCATCACATTTCCGACGATGTTTGGCTTGGGTTTTGCTGGAGGTTGTTGGTAGGTTTTTCCACTGCGTGAGCCTCGTCTTGGATTGCTAGGGAAAATCCACCTGTCTACAGTATGGAGCGAGGTTGAGTATGAAGAGTGACACGGAAATCTCAAGCAGAATTCCGGAGCCACTAGTGACATTACAGGGCCTTATGTCAAAACTGCATGTTAGACCGGGATGTCATGACCGGGATGTCATGACCGGGATGTTGTGACCGGGATGCTATGACCGGAATATCATGACCTCACGGCACTGGCATGTCAACCTGGACAACCAGTGAAAAATCGGTGATGTGAGATTTACCCCGGAATGAATGGCCACTATATTTCATTATACCGCAGTTCTTGCTTGGCAGGCAACGTTGTTGTGGTGTATAGTAAGGGGTGACTTGGTGTTACGGTGGTACTGGAAGTAGAGTGCATATGGTTATGAGGACATTCCATGCATTATGCATGGAATTGCTGCGCGGAAACAGAAGGTTGTATAGTGACGGGAGACAAAGAGAATACGGTCTTTGGTTGAGTCAAAACCACTCGTTTAAGCTACCAATGGAACCCATCACCATGCAGGTGTTTCGAAGTGCTTATTTTCTTATCGTGTGATGGAAATTTCATTTGGTGGTGATGTTTTGGGGTGTTTTTTGACTGATCTAGGTGCTTTTTGACTATTGGTTGAGCTTTTGACTGGTAACACCTTGTTCCACTAAAACTATGGATTTGGCATTCAAAGGTCATTTCCAGGCGTTCCTGCATGTTTCCTTGGCTGCTACACTGTAATTCCCATCGTTTCCAAAACGCCCTTCTTTTTTTCAATTCTATCCACGGATATAAACAGTTCGATTTTTGTAAAAATCCGTTAAAAATGGTAAATTTTAGTTTCGGCTAATTTCAATTACGAAATTCTGAAGGCCATAATTTCTATTATTCTATATACATGGTCCACACGAAATCTCCCGCCCCGTTTATTTACATAAAATAGCTGCACTGGTAAGATTTCTCAACCAGTCTTCCTTATCAACGTCATGGGTGTCATCCACTTCTCCCCATCTGGCAGTTTGGAAAATGGTTTCCATGTTACCGAGCTCAACTATCTCTTCCACAGTGGCAAAGAAGTAGTCATCTGGAGTTGATTTGTTGACTTGATAGAGGCTTTCAACCAAGTTTGCGTCAGATGAGTTTGATCTGATCAACGAGGCTCCACAAAGAAAAGACTTCGATGTCAAGATGGCCTTTTCCAATGCAATCAAGTCAGCCACAGGAAGACTGGACATCCAGTGGAAAACCACGTTCTGGGTCAAGATGGACTGTTTATTACCTCTCAAACCATCAACTTCGGTGTCCAAGTACTCGATTTGGATCTTAGATTCTGGTTCTGGGAGCAAATTGTGCTTTTTAGCGTATGCTGTGAAATAACTTTCAAATTCCTCAATTAATGGGAAGTACAACTCGTTTTGTCTATCTCTGAATCTTCCCTCATATTCACTCTTGGAAGCGAAAATAAGACAAGTATCAGTATCCAAGTATCTCAAAATGTTGACCTTAATATCGTCTAAGTCTCCAACCTTCACCTTCATTTCTTCAGTAATGTTCTCATGGTTCTCAGTGATTTTTTGCAAGTCAATTGCTCTGGAAACAATAGAAGTCAAAGGTAAAGAACTGGTTTGAATCTTCAAGTCTGGCAAGTTGGCCCATTCGTGTGCTACCAAGTAGGCCAAGTGTTTTTTGCTCTCTGGGACTGACAATGCAAATCCAGCTGGAGTCTTTAATGCCTTACCATCTAAACGAATCTCGTAGTGCCCATCAACAAGAACAGTGTCAACTTTTTCCCAGAAACGGGTCAAAGTCTTGGAAAGTCTATTAGTCTCAGTCTTAAGGTTACTCTCGATGGTTTTGTCACCAAAAGTAGGAGATTTTGGAATGAAAGATTTGACAGAGCCATCGGTTGCGAGAAGACGGGATGAAATTTTGATTGAATGAGGAGCAAAAGCAACAAGCGAACGACCTGCTCTTTGAGCAATCGTATGGTTAACTCTTTGAGTCACTAATCTGGAGCCAAAACGGAGCATTCTTGTGAAACTGTTACAATATGGTAGCTTACTAAATGGGCGGAATCAAAATCCTGGAAAATGATCCGCGCACGACCTATAATTCATAGTGAGTTTTGGAGGATTCAATATTGGCACCAACCATACAAAGCTAGCAGCGTGTTTACCGTTCCAACATGTCACTTAATCCGGAAGCCTTACAGAAATTGTTGATTGAGATGGACAACCAACTCAATAAAACCAAGAGCGACTTGTCGATGTGCAACTTACAGTTGAGCAGAGTGGAAACCAATCTCAACATGATCAAGTCCACCAGTGGTTCCCTTAATAAGCTTTGCAAACCTGACGAGGTAGTGTATCAGGGAGTTGGTAAAGCTTTTGTGGCCAAGGATGTGAAGCAGTACTTGGGCGAGATCTCCAAGGACGAGAAGGAATTCTTGGACACCAAGAAGAACTTAACCATCAAGAAGGACTACCTCGAAACCACGTTGGAGAAAACCATCGACAGCATGAAAAAGATTGTGGAGGGAAAGTAAGACGCCAACGCACATCCAATGGCTCCATTTGAACTCCTACTGTATGTGCATATCCGTTCCGCATGGCAAGTTGTGACCCACCGAATCATGCTACAGGTGAACCGGAAGCAAACGATACTACCAGCTAGTGCCCACTGGCCACAAATCACATCAAATTGCATCAAATTGCATCAAATTAATGACATAGATCTATGGATCCTATTACTATATACCAATACACATCGTAACCTGACTGACCCTCAATCACTATCATCCTCATCCACACCATCATCCAAGATACGACGCTCGATATCGGCCAGATTCAGGTCTTCTTTATCCTTTTGCATTCTCTGGGTGAGAAACTCGTTGATCTGATCTTGAACGGTGGTCAACTGAGCTCTCAAGTGTCCTAATGGGGTGTCCTTGGCCTCGGTGGGTCTGTCTCTATCTTCACCTCCAGCCTTCAACACGATGTCAGAAATTTGGGTGGTCCGGCCGTTGGTGGTGTGGGGTTGTTCTCCTGGAACAAACTCCACCTTTTCGACGTCAGGTGCCGTGTAGACTGCAGAGGGCACAAGCATTCTGTGAAGTTCTAGTGAAGTTCTTGTGAGTTCTTGTGAAGTTACGAATTTGGTGATGTGCGTTAACATTATGCGTCACGTGAGTAATATATATATAGTAGGTCATTGAGAGGACAGGAAATCTTGGATAGGGATCCGTTCGGCGGTGTTGGAGTAGGCATTGAACTTGATTTCGATGATGTCGTCCGTCAGGAAATTCAAGTATGGAATGTCGTAACACGAGCACGACAATAAATAGCCGTAGAGGACTTTTAAGATGGTTTCGTCAGCAATGATCAAGATGTCTCCACTCATTCTTTCCATTTCCAAAATCAAGGGCTCGATCTTGATGGCCAAATCGTGGTATGATTCTGCTCTAGAAAATCTATAGTGGTATGGATCCTTCATGTATTGCTCGAATTCCGCAGGATGCTTTTTCTTGATTTCTTCATCGGTCAGAGTGCCCACAATACCGGGGTTCTTTTGCGATAACTGGATGCGATGACGGACAGAAACTCCCTTTTCCGAAAAGAAGTCAGTGGCCTCAATGGTTCTTCTTTTGGTGGAGGTCCAAACCACAAGCGAGTCGTCATAAACTCCATCCACTCCGGCGGTGGGGTGTCTTTCATCAACTGATAATTGTCTTTTTGGAGGGGATGGTCTTTTCAGGATGATATCCTTGACATAATCTTTGCCTTGGTTCTTAAGGTGATTGAAAAGTGTGTTGGTGAGGTTTTTGGCGTACTTCACCCCTTCTTCATCCAATGGAGGGTCAGATGTCAAATCCAAAGAATTCTTGTAGCATCTAGCAAAGAAAACAGAGCCCAACTTGATTCTGGAGTTCATGAGGAAGAACACCACCTTATTTATCAAGTAACCGTAGTTTGAGTTGTGCAATTCAATGCGTTCACCGAAATTGATGAATTTAATGTATGATAAACCTTTATCTTTAACGCCCATTTCTTGGTAATAAGGAGTCAAAAACTTGATTCTTTCACTGTAATCCTTGTATGCCTTTTCATAGTCCCAACTCATGTAATCAGGCGATGAGCGTGCGGCTTCCTCCATGTTCTTCATGATAATGGAGTCGTCGGTCACCAAGCTTTCGATGAACAATACTTGGATGTTGAGGTCGGTGAGCTTCTTGTGCAAATCGGTTCTGTATTCGGGCAACCCATTGACTGCGTCGTAAATGGCCACTTGGCCCTTGTCATGCTTGAAGAAGTTCAAGATATCGTTGACACATTCGTCCACAATCTTTCTGCGGAACTCGTTGGCTTTGGGGCTATCAGGCAGGGGAACGAACAACTCATGGTCCAAGTCAGACTCGGCCTTGGCTCTTCTGTAGTTACCCAAGTGGTACGAATGGGTTTTAACACCCAACCATCTCAAGTATCTTGTCAATGACACCGACAAGTGGGTCTTGCCTCTTCCAGGCAAACCAGCCAACACTATACAAATCTTTCCAGCGTGAAACAACCGACCCGATTCTGTGGAGTACAACTGGGCACCACCAACCACATCGGTTCCAAGTGGGTCGAATTCTCGATGAACGTTGTCTTCACTGGTAACGTCGCTTAGACGGCGTTGGGAGGTGGAGGCTTCTGAGGGCAAGTCTACCAAGTTAGGTTTGGTGTTGTTGTGGAAAGACCATCTTTTGGTGGTTCTTAACGACGATGGGGAGGTGATAGGAGCAGAACCGAACCCGTTGAAGAGCTCGGTATCATCATCAGACTCGAGGGCAGACATAGTATAACTTCTGAGATAAGTTGGAGATTACACTTTCGCTCACGCGGTTTGAATTACTGGGGAACTCCAGGGTAGGAACGGCTACTAGTGCGAGCAATGGCAAAAATGGTGGGACCAGCAAGAGATTGAGAATAAGTAGGGACCACCCGCAGAATTATAGAAAGAATCCAATATTATGAAGCCTGAGTTTGATTCAGTTATAGAAGCCGGCAAATTATTCACCACCCTCAAATGGTCTTACATGGGGGTTACAAGTATGCTAACTACAAGCTTTGAAATTGAGGGACAACGTGCGGTGGTGGGGAAAAAATCTGGTGGTAGTTATAGTGGTAGAGTTCTCGCTACAACGTGGGGAGACGTCAGTTGCAGTAAGATTTTCGCGGTAGTTTGGGGGTCATGTCACAATTTAGCGAGCATTAAAGACGTCACGGAATGAGCGAACAGAACAGCCCAGTGGAGAACAATTCGGTCTTCCGACCAATCCTCCAATCACTTAGTCTTAGAAAAGGATCTCCAGGAAATTTCTCCCGATATGTGGCATATACGGCGGATTTGCGAGTCAGGGGTTGCTTAGGTCTAGGGAAAGAAATAGGGTGAAAATTAGACTAAGTTGGGTTTACCACGAAACACTGTTAGCCAACAAATTTGATCAGTGATTATTACTTACTTTTCAATAACGGCCAGTGTCACCAGATTTGAGGACACAACTAGCATTAAATTTAAATCCCGAATTTGGTATTTGATAATTTGTTTCTGGAGAATTGCTGGAAATCTTTTACTTTTTATTTCGTGATCTAGTGATATTTTGGGTTCTGGACTAGATCTTGCTTTAGGTACTAGCCAGGGTCTGATTTCTACACCCCATTGGGCCCTATCATGTACAGGACCCGAAAAAGACCCACACAGATATTTTCCAAGCTTATTGTATGTAGGGTAGCCAAAAAACACTACCACTCTAGTATACATTAAATGCAGGACGCCTGACTTAGCCTACGGAGGTTTTCTCTTAGTGTGAAAAGTAGGCATGATGAGCGTCCATGGCACTATATGACACCAAATGGCACTTCAACAGCATAGAAATCTCATCCTGAGATTTTCTAATTGGTTCTAACACCAACTTACTGCGGCCTAAGTTCTACAGTCCTCCTACCATTAAAATACATTCATATTAACAATCTACTTGCTATGAATTTATTCGAGCTTACCACCCTTTCTTTGAATCAAAGCCTTTCTGTCCTTGTCCAAGTGCAACTTGGTGATGACGACCTTAGATGGGTGAATGTTGATTGGGATGGAAGCACCGTTGGACTTCTCCTTTTGCAATTTCTCGAGTTGAATGGCGAACTTAAGTCTGTAGACAGAGTTGACCTTACCTTCGGAACCCTTCTTGGAACCTCTGACGACCAAAGCTTCGTCGTTTTGTCTGATTGGCAAGGACTTGATACCGTATTGTTGTCTCAATTCCTTGGACAATGGGGCGGACAACAAAGTTCTTCTCTCAGCAGAAGAGGAGTTGAAGTAAGCCTTTCTAGCTTTAGATCTAGAAGAAGAAACGTCTGTTTGTTAGTATGTGCAAGTTATAAAAAAACATGGTGGACAGATTGATTAACACTAAGAGACACCAATTAATGCTGGGATGAGGACCCAGTGCTAATTTTTCACTTTTCACTATTCGACGTATCCACATTGGTCAATGGACTAAAACGAATATCATCGGTACGGATGCTGAAAACTCGGCTGCACTCCATCATTGATACTGTTGATTAAATCTGATGCTTGTAACGCTGTGTTTGACTCTAAAAATGTTTCAATAACTTTCAAATATTCCACTTCGACGAGCTCATCGACAGGTGTTCCTCGAAAGGAAAGTCCTGCCACGATAATCCAGGAAGTCGTTGTATTCTCATAGTATCAACCCATTACCATGTCTATTTGTTCATCCAATATTTACCTTGACTGATTTTGGCCATCTTTAACTATACTATATTGATCAAGAGTATAGAAATCTTTTCAATATTTGAAAAAGTGTTTTCGCTAGGACGGCAGGAAGGTGCGCGGGAAAAATTTTCTAGTCGTGTACTCAACCAGGGCTGAAGCCCTAATGTCATGGCACTGTTTACAAAAGCACGTGACACGATAAATGTTAACAAAAAAACTGTAACAGCACTCCAAAAAGTCAGCCCCCGGCGGGACTCGAACCCGCAATCATTATCTCCGGAAAATAACACCTTAACCAATTAGGCCACGGGGGCTGATTTGTTGTAGCCCTTCACGAAGATAAATACTAGACCTGTTGTAAGTAGCACGTGAATAACAGTTGAAGTTGGTTTACGAAGAGTGTGATTGTTCTGGTTTTTCCAATATAGATAGTATGATTTGCTACTGTAGAATATTTGTCTATTTTCTAGCTGTCTCAGAATATTGTGGAAATAATGACCACATCGCCTTGGGTTTTATAATATCAGCTTTTAGAGTTGAGTCCCAACAGACTTTTCTAACCTCATCTAAGCTGAATATCCGTAAAAAGCATTAATAATATGATTGTAGAATGTAAGCATTCAGTTAAGAATTAATTTTAAGCTGCTTATATCTATTTGAATTGTTTTCAATGTTTTGGTGTAATTTTGAAAAAAGTGGCATCTTAGTGGAATTCTAAACTGTGCTATAGAATTTAATGATTGCCTGGTAAAATCTCATTTCTTCATATGCTTTCAAACCATTGATTCGAAGATATCATCTAAAATATCTGACTACGGATAATTCTGAGGTGATTCAGTGGTCTTGAAAGACAATTCACTATTATTTTATGTGGCAAGAACAGTAGTACCTAAAGTTGCATCTATAATTGCGAGATTTAGGTCTATTCCAAAAACCACATATATCTAACATCTTACGAGGTCAGACATTTTCAAGTTCCCCAATTCTATGTGTACCTAGCTTACAGAACAATGTATAGCTCTATAGGTCTTCAATTGAATTTAAATAGTTTCTAGTGCCCTATTCACACATAGTCTCATGTTTTCAATATTTTACGGACTATTGTAACCCCACCAGACCCTACTCACAGTAGTGCACTTAGTCCATTTTCATCCATAATCATTCACTCTTCTTTTAACAAGCACACTATGTTAATGACAGGAGGAACCATCCTCAAGGGTGCAAGATGTGGATTTTTCCGGTCTCCAGCATCCATGCTAATGAATTCCAGAACTTTGTTTAGACCTGCCCAAAATTGGGGCCGCAAATACCCAATTGGTCCTCTCAACTATAACCTCTCCTACATCTCCAAATACTCCACCAGCACTGCACCACCACCACCACCTCCTCCTCCAAAAGATAAAGATGCCAAGGGCAAATTACTCCTCACTCGTATCTCCAGGGCATTTACCTTTTCATTATCTTCAGCTTTGGTTCTTGGTGCTGCAGGTGTGTCTTTATTGGTGGTTTACTTGATCTTATCCGAATTATTCCTTCCTTCAGGTGACACTAAGACTTTCAACAAAGCAGTAAAGTTGGTCGAGAAGAACGAACAGGCACAAAAGCTTTTGGATTTCAAGAAAGGTGACAGATTGAAGGCCTTTGGCGATTCTGGTGGTGACAACTGGGTCCGTAATAGACCAGTTCATGGTATCAGATCCAAGGGTCAGGATGGTAAGGATCACTTGCTCATGAGATTCCACGTCGTTTCCGATAAAGGAAAACACGGGTTGGTAGTGTTGGAGCAGGTTGACAACTCCTTCTGGAGCTCTGAATTCGCCTACATTGCATTGGACGTTCCAGGGGCCAAGAGAGCCTATATAATTGAACCCAAGTTCCAATCCAAGAGCTACGTTCCAAAGCTTACTGGCGGAGATGGATTCTTGGGTCTCAAATGGGGTCCTAAAAAGGACGAATGATCGCTACTTATAGATCAGTCCTTCATGTGTAATGTCATCTTGTATTTTATCCGTTCTTTTCTTTATGTATCGGACCATCACGCATCATTTAAGTGTTAAATATATTCATTAATCATATAGAGAACATGTAATTAGCAGATGAAATATACTCTTAGGATGTGAATTCTACAAGCTTGACTTAATGGTAACATTAATTATGGGGTATTAATACAGGACAACACAGTTGTCAATTAAAAAATCTCAAATAACTCCTTAAATTCTTTCTTTCCTTTGCATTCAATCATGAAATAATCATTCTGATCAACCCTGATCAATAATCCAGCCTTACCAATTCTCTCAATTCTGTCGAGTTTTTCTTCTTCCTTGATCAACCAATCGAAACGCTCTTCTTCCGAATCGCCAGATTCATTTACTAGCACCAAGTTGAAGTAGTCTTTGCCTGTGAATGAATCTGTGATTAAGTAGACCGAGAGAGAATACATAGAAATAATTCTCCAGGAAGACAACAGATTGATATCTTGGTAAGTTCCCATTTGTTTTTGGAGTCTAATAGTATATGAGTCCAAGAGCAACCGCTTGATATTGTTTGGATTCTTCATGATCAGTGCGTTGTTGATTTCTTGAGTGCTTATCGAAAAACTAGAATGTTCTTGTTTAAGTTTCGAATTCTCTGTGATAGTTTTGCTATCAGTAATCGAGTTGATACTAGATAATGTAGAAGATTCACTCTTCTTTTCCTTATTTATGTCCATTATGGAGGACGAAATAGTCACATCAGATGGATTGTATTTTGAGCTGATCAAAGAGGTGTATTTGTTCTTACTCTCGGTAGTCATCACCCCCATGATATTGGAAATATTGGTCAATAAAGAATTGACGAAGGAACCAGTTCTGCATCTGATAATAATTAACAGCTTTTCACCCGAGATTGAATTCATCGCTTGCAATTGTAAATCCAATGCTGATGATTGTCTGACAGCAGTATTTTCTTCATCTATTTCAAGTAATAATACTGGAACATCCACATCTTCTTGATATTCCTCGTCAAATTCTTCTTTGAATACAATGAACCAAGCTCTTTGAAGCTCATAGTTAACAACAATTTTAACGAATAAGTTTTCATTTACAGTTAATAATTCCCATTTACCATATTTTTGCTTCCATTTAGATATCTTCATACACTTGGGAGAAGTTTCACTAATATAAAAGTCAATGGTTTGATCATCATTAATTATATCTTTCAAGTTTTGTGGTATCGTTAAAACCTCTTCTTTACTCTCCGAAGACAAATCTGTTTGAGAGGTCAGCGTTCCAGGTTGCTTGAAAAAATATGTTGATGTGGATGAAGGTAATGCAAATGGAGTTGGAAGGTTGGAAGTTTTCTCAGCTGTAGCAACAGATGATTTTGATTTCGATGTTGCAATTGAGTTTTGACTTAAGTTCAACTTAAGATCATTTGAATTTTTGGTACTTGATTGCTGCATAGTTGGAGAAATTACAGCAGAAGTATTATGAGTAGTGGAATGAGTTTGCATCTCTTGTATAGCAGGTTGACTTTTTTGAAATGGATCATTCTCTGAAATAACTTCTTCATCATTCATGTCTACCAGTATAGGAGATTGTGGTAAGCGAGGTGAACCATTGCCAATCTTTTGTGTATGCTTTGAAGATTTCTTGAACATACTAAAAAAGGATTTTCTTCTTGGCTTTTCCACTTTAACTGGTTTCGCCTCTTCTTGAGCTAAGTCCGACAACCCCTTAGGAATACTGAATGAAGGATTATGATTCTTTCCAAAATTTGCGATATCAAGGGCAGAGCCAGATGATAACTGATAAATTTTACCTTTTGAGTTGGTAGAACTGAGATCTGGAACGGAGGAGTAATTACTTCTCATAGCACCGCTTTGTTTGTAGGGACTACTCAACCTTTCATTACTTGGTGAGCGTCCAACTTGCATATCATTATCATCAATATGACTGAATTCACCCCTTGAGGAGCGAGGTCTCATTTCTGATTCAGGAGGTGCCAATTCGACCACATCTCTAGGAACTAATTTGATGTGTTGATTATGTTCACTCTTATTAGCCAGGCCGATTGATGTGTTGGTCAAGGTTTTATTGATGATATCCAAAGATCTGTCGTATTGCGATTTAATCGACTCAGAGGATTCGTTAGAATGCTCAGAAACATGTGAATTTTTTCTAGAATTGGTAGAAAAATTGGGTGGTGGAAGGATTCCATCAACTGGGTCATTGTGCGATTTTTTATTCGGATTATTTTGAAATTGATGCTGTAATTGTGATAATGGTGATGATGAGTTTAATGACGGAGATCCAATCAATTCCTTGAAAGTATTTGATTTACCGCTATTCAAAGGAGTTTCGAAAGATCTGCCATCATCTTCATCGAAATTCTTACGATGCTCAGCATCAGAGAGGAAATTAATGCCCAAACCGGACATCGCAGGTGGACTTGTTTCAGGTTTTATCAAGAACTTGTCACTCACTGAGGTGTTATTCAATTCCAGTGGGAAAATCACCAAAAGTTTCTTGTACCATTGAGACAACAATGCTTGATTGGGGGCACAGATGGACAATGTAGATGCTGAGTTCAAATGCGAGAAGCTGATTAGTTTTAGGATGATAAAGGAATTTTCCATGTTAATGGAAAGCTCATTCAAACGGAATGGTGGGTACATCAAGGACCTAGATGATTCAAAGGAATCTGGACACACTTGGACAATCGCCAAAGAGTTGTAAGTTTTGTCGATTGGATCATTAGATAAATTCAAGAGAATGAACTCGATTTGGGTTCTTTTCAGCTTCGATTCCATCAAATAAAACGGTTCATTGCCCGATCTTTGTATGATCTGATCGATACGGAAATAACTTGAAACACGCTCATTGGATCTATTGATCTTAGACACGGGTGATATATTTCCGAATGCCTTGATATTGTTGAAACTTATATTGTTGAGTCGCATGATTCTGACATTAGTATCATAGGTGGTGATGATGGCTGTCAACGATGCTTTGGCCTTGTTGAGTTGCTCAATTATGAAGGGATTACGGAGGAGATGGGCGGCATTGTCGATGAAACAAACATAATTGGATAAGTTCCAGATTGGTTTGGAAAACTGTTCGGCATGAAGTGAGGTAGCCGCATCTTCAATGTCGAGAGACGACTTGCTGAGGTCGGAGATCAGATTGGCATATTTCTCGAAGAGAGTGAGACCGTCTTGGTCCAACCAGATGAGAAATTCATTGACAAACCCCTTAAGGAGGTCCATCTCGTTTGCATCCTCATAAGATGCAAACTCGGTGAGAGTATTGTTCAAGAGCGAGAGAAGCTTGGAGTTCTTGGTGAAGAGGCCTCTGGTGAGCGAAGTTAAGGAGCTTCCGCTGGATCTAGAGGGCTTGACATTGCCCATTATGTCTATCAAGCTGCTGTTCTGTTGATCTTCGGCGGCGAGAAGGTGTTGCAACGCCAATTCCGGCAGAAGGGAAGAGAAGTCGGAATCACTAGACATGGCGACTGAAAGGTGTGAAAAACACTGGGGGTCGGAGCAGTCAGCAGTCAGGTGGGATCGATACAGTATGGATGAACCTGGGGAACCTCAAAAGTAGGAGGTCAGCAATAGATTGTTAAGGCTTAAAAGTAGAAGCAAAGCTGGAGGTGGCACGAAAAAGGAAACTCCACAGAAACGAGGCTGGCGGGGAGAGGGGGGAGGTTCTGTAGCAAGATGAGGGCTATGGTAAAAGGTAACCGTGAGTATGAATGCCACGAATGGAGGCCAGCAGCTGTTCAAAGCAAGGGAAGAAGTGGTATTGAATCGAGAAGAATTTGGGGTAGTAAGTTAGCCATCGCTTGATATAAAAACAGTTATGCATCCACGCCAGGGATTATCCCCATTGGGAATAATTCGCCAACCGCGTCGAAGAAAAAAGCGTGTTGCGTCTCGTCCTGTTTGACGGGTATTATCATCGTATTTCTGCACCCAGGTGTGGAATGCTGCCTCACCTGTAAGGAGGCACTGAAGGTGGTGCAATGCTTGCATCAGGCTGGCCATGGTAGACGGCTCCTGCGGAGCTTGCTCCATGGGTTTCCTTTAGGCTTTGATCAGAGGCTGGGTCAGCTTCTGGGCCTGGTGGCGGGCAATTGATGGAAGCGCAGGAACACCATTTCCTGCGTGTTCTACAATAGCCAGGGAATGTAAACAGTACCAAGGGACGTAACCTAACAATAGCAACTGTAAAGCGTGATCTAAGCGGAATAATATTGCAGTAGATTTGGCGATGGTAGGGAACGATCAAGTGATTTGTCTACCGTAGCAACCTGTGAAGGATGGTGGAAGCCTGGCACTGTGGTAGTTCCACAGTGACAAGATCAACAGCAGTGCATGATGATGCCAATGCATCAAGTGAAATATTTCACTGTGCGACGCGTTTGTTTAAGGTACCGAGTGAGAAGAAGATGGAAGACATGACCATACATCGGGTTGATGGTTGCTGGGCTAGCCGGGCAATAATGTCAGTCGATAAATGGAAGCATTTGGATGCTTAGGCATGGTGATTTGTTGCATCCCTTGTTTCAGGCCGCAGCCTTCCATATGTGCTAGGTGCCAACGGTTACAGATTCTTAGCTAATCGGGGGGCCATCTGGCATACGCAGTTTGGCCTCTAGAATTAGCTTTTAGCTCCAGCTTATCTAGGAGTATCCGGTACCCGGTGGCTGTGCATGACGAAGAATGCTCCGAACCTCCGGGTCAATCGCTACATCCATGAATTTTCTTGGGTCTGGACATTTTTTATTGACGTTATTGGAGTTATTGACATTATTGACGTTATTGGAGTTATTGGCCGGTGTTTGGTGGCCACATCGATTCAATGAAGCGGTAGAGTTTCCAATACTTTCACAGCGAATCTGGAAATTTCCAGGAATCCTAGCTGGACCGAAGAAGTAAACATCCATTTGGGGTGATCAAAACCCCAGATTTGAAACTTTTCGAAGTTTTGAACATGCCACAGGAGATTGAATTTTATGAAACTGGTGGTTTTTGAAACAATTTCACCGTAGCGAGCTGTTTGAGACAATCTTGTACAATATGTAGACAAAAGATCCAAGTGTTCCAGATCACTAGCGATAGTTTCATTCCCTTGGAGATGCGTCACTCAATTGCATCGAGCACATTTTAGTGATCTGGGATCATTTTTGATCCAGGCCATCTTGAAGAATGCAAATATTCACGCCAGTCGGTGGTCTAGAATATGTATGCCCTTCAAAGGATTTTGATAATGCATAAATGTTTTTCTTCGTGCAAGAAACTATTTGAATGATAGAAAAGTGTTCCATGTTTATGAATCAACATAAAAACATCTGTTTTAAATCAACAAACACAAGTAACCTTATTGGATCGAAATTCCATGGTTCAATGTTATGGTATTAATTTTATTTTATTTGTTATCATATCAACATTCAATATTGTTGTTCCACTATCCAATCAAGAACATTATTCAATCCTTGACCCGTGACTCCACTGGTGGTTTCAACAGTCCATTTTCCAGCCTCAAGCATATTGTCTAAATCTAATGCCTGGATGACCTGGGTTTTCAACTGTGGTAAATCGCCAATCCAAGCATCGATTTTATTGATAACAACCATAAGATATACACCCACCAAGCGGTCTTCTAACACTACTTTTTCTCGTAGCTCTGCATACGACTCCAGAAGACGTTCCACACTCATACAATCCACAACCCACACCACCACATTGGTCTTATCAAAATAATTTCCCCAGAATCCCCGAAGACTAGTCTGTCCTCCAATATCCCAAATATTCAACGTGAACCCTTTGTGGTCCAAGGTGCTTATCTGGAAGCCCATGGTAGGTGATATACGCTGGGTATCATCACCTAACATTTTGGTGACAATAGTTGTTTTACCTGAATTATCGAGTCCGAGAGTCAATACCCTAATCTCTGAGTCCTTTATCTTTTGCTTGCGAATAATGCTTAGTAGTCCCATACCGTATGATGATGATGTGTTCCTTCACTATTACTTATAATGCTTTCTTGATTGAAGTTGTGATACCTTTGGATATCCAATTGTCCACAACACAATGTTGGGAGTTGCAAGTATTGAAATGACTGTATAACTGATGTAGAAATGACTGATACAATGTACCGAAGTTGTCCAACTATCAATCAATGAGTGTTTTAATCGTCCGAAAATGGATATTGTGATGTCTTGATGCTTTAGATGGACCACTTATGATGTATGCAGTGCTTGTGATGCTTTAGATTCAAAACTTGTAATGTACAGGCTAGAATTGCCACTTCGAAGTCTCTTGTTTCTCTTGATACTCTTGATAGTGCAATTCTTATTTAAATTCTGAGTTATATGCTCGGGAAAAGACTGTGAAATTCCCTAGACCTTATCGTAGTATCTGATATACCCTTTGGCATTACTACGAGATGATTTTGCGAGTTTTCCAGATTTCGCAGTGGGGTCTTTGCAATCAATTTTCCATATATTGCATTATCTTCACATAACCGAGTTTGCTTACCATTATATTACCTGGGATACACAGTTAAAGTCTTCATCATTTCTAGATCAATAAACTAAACAAAAAAATTGCAAGCTTGTATCTTCAAATGACGCTTTAGGTAGTTGCCACCATCAGACATATTTATTGACATGACGCGTATAACCCTGGCAAGAAAGCGTCAGCGTTCCATCTTGGACTATACAAGGAGCCCAAGAAGAGAATCAACTTCCCGAGTGATTGTTTCTTCCAAAGAATCGGAGATTATAGACTTAACTGACGATTTGAGCGACGTTATAGAGGAGAGAACATCCATTGCAAAATCTCCAGAACTGGTGGCCATAAAGATAGACCCTGTGCAAAGGCAGCAGGAAGAGGAAAACTATTTTAGTATCATTGGTTCGGATATTTGCCTGTCCAGCCAAGATAGGAACTCCATGGATCTCGTAAATGTTCCACATTCTTCTCATACACCAAAAGTTGAAATTGATACCAAAACTTGCGAAAACGTACAGAGCGAACTGGATACAAAAACATTCAATACCCTGCAATCGTTTCTCTTTAACACTGCATCTGCATTATCAAACCCTAATTCCCTGCATTTACAAGATTTCAAACATAAAACTTCGATCAAGTTGAACCATGAAAGTGAAAATTTTATTATACCCCCCGAATATGCAAAAATCGAACCTTCGAAAGTTATAGTACATAATGAAGATATAAACTGCCCTATATGCGGGTTACTACTCAATTCGCTAGCAGTGTCGTCTCGAAATCAACATGTGGAATCGTGCTTGATCTCTCCTCAAGAGGTGAAAAAACGCAAGCTAAAGGCATCAGAACCCAAAGAAAATAAAACAAGTCTCGTCAGCATCGATAAAGAAAAATCCAAGTACTTGAATATTTCCATACCTATTTCAGAAAGTCCCAAGGTTAAAATTATCAAACCCCCCACAAATTTGACAGCTTCAAAAACAAAGAAACCAATTCCTGCTGTCAAAATATTGGGCTTTCCAAGAGATGGTTCCAAGATGTATGAAATCGCGGTAGATGCATTTTGCTATGCCCCAAATGAATCAATCGAGCAGTATTTCTTGACTCACTTCCATTCTGATCATTATGGAGGAATTACGAAAAAGTGGTGTTATGAACGAGTCTTTGAAGAGGATACGGATTTTGAAAATGATTCGAAGTATAGAAAGATTATATACTGTACTTTAATCACTGCAAGATTATTAACCTTGAGATTTAGCGTGGATCCAAGGTTTCTTGTACCTTTAGATTTGGATAAAAGATATTGCATTAAAAGCTTCCAAAATACTGAAATTGATTATGGAATAGTTGGTGCAATCGAGTCAATGGACAAAAAGCCAGGCTTATATGTCACTCCTATCACGGCAAACCATTGCCCTGGCTCTGCTATTTTTTTGTTCGAATCGTATGGGCTCGATGGAAAAAAGAGGAAGACTTTGCATTGTGGTGACTTCAGAGTAAATAAGGAAATTCTAACACATCCAAGCCTAGCACCATTCAATAATAATGCTTATAATTCTACCAAAGTTCTTGATAAAGTTTATCTTGATACGACTTATATGTCACCTTCCTATAATTTTCCAAAGCAAGAATTGGTATGTCTGACATTATCTGATCTTTTTCACGTTCTAACAAATGATAACTTGAGCGAGGAGTCATTATTTTCAAAATGGTTTGGAGTCCTTAAGCAGTCGAGAATCACTGACTTTTTCACTAGTAAAGTTAAGCAAAAGAAGAAGAAATTCTTGATTTTAGTTGGAACTTATTTGATTGGAAAAGAAAGATTAGCCATTGCAATACTGAAAAAACTAAATTGCCCAATATTTATTCTGAATATAAATAGCAGAACTGACAAACTCGAAATTATTCAAGCTTATGAAGACAATTATTTAACAAAAACAATTGTTGATAATGACTTAGGAAATGATGAAAGTGACTGTGTTGTGCATTTAGTTCCTATGAAAATCGTCGGTGCGATAGGTGAGCTAGCAAATTATTTCAATCACAACAAATATTACGAGGTATTTGAGCGTTGTGTGGGATTAAGGCCAACTGGTTGGACTTTCCTGGCAAAAGAAGATAATAGTGAGACACAAGAACAAATGGTGGATGAACAAACAATTCAATTCTCTCAGCTCCACGGGATTTTGAAGGAAACTCCCAATTACAATTACATGACAGATATATTGCCTCAGGCCCCTGTTCCGAAGAGAATCGCCAATCAAAAAGGAAAGCCAGATGAAGGGTTGTATCGAATTTACTCTGTACCATACAGTGAGCATTCATCTTTCAGAGAATTGGCATACTTTGTGATATTCCTCAATATTGATACAGTTATCCCAACGGTGAATATAGGAAATGAATGGAGTATTCAACGAATGAGTGAAATTATCAAGGTATGGGAACAAGCCCGAGACATAAGATTAAAGAAGATTAGCGAAAACCATGAGATTGATTTGAATTTAGTTGAAGCTTTTGATAAGCTAACATTAGATAATTTCTAAGGACTTAATAGCTAAATATTTGAAATTGATTTCTATTATATTATCGCTTATATCCTATTAATTCTGTTTAGATGTTTTCTTCGAGTAAGTTTCTGCAATCTTTTCACATTCAGCGTTAATTGCGCAATCACTCCATTGAACCACAAAATCGCCTTCCTTGTAGTTGTAAACTTCTGGTCTATCAAGTTTTGCAATTCCAATATGTTGAGAGGAAATAGATTTTGGAGGCAATATAGCAGTTTTACTCAAAATAAATGGATGCCACTGTAAAATATGAGTGATTGCCGAATCAGGACCGGATGGAAAGTTTGGATAAGTCAAATAAAGATTATCACACCAGAATTCTAAGATTGATTTACCGACATGGTCATTTCTGACGATGAATGAATGCGTTTCGACTTTAGATTCAGATTGGGTAAGAATCAACTTCACCGTTTCAGCTTTGGTATTTTTGTAAGTCTTGATTGCTCCATCTGGAGGGATGATAGCCTGCTCTCTCTGCATGATTGGAGCTAATGATTCGGGGTTCAACATGTATTCCTGGATGTTGTTTTCAAGTTTCATGATCATACCATCCTGATCCAAGTACCAGAACCATTTTGCTTCAGGGAAAGCAAACATCGCTGCTCTTATACAATACAAACGAACCCATTTGGACTTATCTTTGTTATCCAAGTAGCTAAGAGAATTCAATGCAGGCAAGAATTCCTGATACCATCTGACGTAAACACCGTAGTTGTGACGGTGGGCATAGTCCACTCTATTTTGCACAACCTTGGTTAATGCTATTCTCGAATACTTGTCGAAATCAATGGCTGTTACAACGATGACTTCAGGATATGGCTTTTTGCCTTTGAGGCGAAACACCACCTTATCTTGGTTCTTGAAGTAATTCTTAGCTTTCAACAACTCAGAACGTTGGTTTTCGTCATCTTCCTTTTCCTTCTGGAGGTCGGAGTCTGGATCATCGTAGTAGTTGAGCGATCTGATAAGAGTCTTTTCGATTTCCGGGAAATTGGCGTCTCTGACCTTTGTTTCTCTAACCAACTTGTGCACCGTCAACTCTTTTAAGAGCTCGGCATCCTCTACACGGGGGTAGATGTAGCGGGAGTCAGTTTCGATCAAATGTGTACTGGTCAATGGGTGTCCATCTGGATATTTTGGAGCAGGCTTGCTTCTGAACACCTTTGATCCCATGCTGATTGGGTTGAAGAAGTATAACACCAATAGCACGCATATCACCACGTAACTGAGGTTATGCTTCTGTTTGATACGGTTGAACGTAGCGGGAACAGGGAGAAACCCCTTACCCTTACCGAACCGTGGCTTCAACGTGTTCCCGGAACCGGACGAAAACATGGGTCAAGATCGAGATATGGGTGTTGATGAAAATAGTTTTTTGAGGGTAATATTTTGTGTAGGAGGACGTGTCAGAAAGTTGCGAACTACAGAAGATCAAGAAAATGGAACGGGGTTGGTGTGAGGCTAAAAGACAGTAGTATACACTTACAATGGTGGTATTTAGTTTTCAGTCCATTTTGGGCCACTACGGGGAAGAATTCAGACATCTAATTACTATGTAGGTGATGTGTAAATTGTAGCCAACGATTTACTGAACTAATTTAGTGAGGGAGAATCAATGTGGTGCATCAAAAATAGCACTTTTTTTACTGAAATAAGGGCCCTTTCCCACTAAGAATTCGCATTCGCACCATGTGGACCTGTAGCTAGTATTTCAGTAGGACCACTCCGCGGTAATTCTTAGTGGGACAGAAACTTTGGTGGTGGAAATTGGCGGTAGAAATTGATGATGGACGAAAATTGGAGGAAATTGGAGGAAATTGACGTGGAATTGCCTAAGGGCCAATGCTGGAGTAGATAGAGGACTTTACATTGTTGTGGAGAGGATCTGGTTACAGAAGGACCCAGATGAAACATAAATAGTGCCGATATACGCCAAATCTGAAACCTAAAAAGTATCGTCGCATATCGAATTCAATATTGGTGAATTTGGAGATGGATACTCCGAAAATCACTCTAATGGTACTGGCCATTCTACAAGTTTGGCAAAGTGTCATGATTATTGACCTATTTTCGGGACATTAATAAATACATAAGGGAGTGGGTCACCGTGATGTGTACTTCGCCATGGGAAATAATAGAACCACTTCGATCCCGGCATTTTTCTCTTCTAAGCAAGGTATATTTAGCTCTTGTTATCTTTACTGATGCGCTCCTCGATCACCTGCAATGCTACTTGTCTTCTTCTTTCGGCCACGGAGTTGGCCACGCTTCTCAGCACCTGGTTGGTCTGTTCCTGTCTCTTTCTCAGTCTTATGTTACTTTGCTCGATAGACTCGTCGTTGAAAGGGGTGACAAGTCCCAAGAGTACGCACAACTCGTAAACCTTGTCAAAAATGGCCCCTAACAAAGGTTTGGCGAAACCAGGGAAGAATTCCACCAATTGGAATGCATCGGAGGCATCACCCACAATTACGCCCCCAGCAGCCGAGGAGCTGGCACCCTCGTCGATTCCATCGACAGTAGTGATTGGCAACAATGGGTCGATGGAGAATGTCTGGAAATACCTCAAGTACACGAAAGAAGCCATGAAACTTCCGATGGAGGGCACGAAAGGATACAATGTTCTCATGAGCAAAGAGATCGCCAAAACCACCACCATCAACATGAAGGGGAACTGCTTGACCCGGAAGTTGATTCTGCCCTGGAATAACAAGATGTTGTGCTCGGGGATCAACTGCTTCAACACCACCAAGAAAGCAAAGTAGTAGGAGATTCCTCCTCCCAATGGCTTATCCATGCCTGCCACATCTTCACGGAAGATGTTGCATACAATAGTGATCAATACCGTCCACAAGTTGGTTATTGATCCAATGATAACAACAAATTTGATCACCTCCTTGTAACCCCAGAATCTCTCCACGTACCTGGTTGCGGTATACAACACCAATGCAGACAAAACGAACGAGTATATCGTGACTTCAGCAAAAATTGCTGTCACGAACACCCATGGATGGTAAAGAGTAAATCGTGGGATCAACTGAACAAATGGAACAAGGATTTCTTGGAATTGAAGACTGTCATCGACAAGTTGACGATACACGTTAAGTTTAAGAAGAAATATGATCAGGGTGAAAGTACACAAAGCACCAAGAAGGGCCTTGGTGGATTTGGGAAGCGCTTTTAGGGACATGGTGATAATGTGGTATAACAGATGTAACGGTGTTTAATATTGAGAAGATCTTTTGGGTCACGCGACATGAGGTCAGGTGACTCGGCTAACATTTTTAAGGGTATTATTTGACGCGACATGACAACGCGACACATAGTACTGGGTAATCTCTACAACTGGTATCAAAATAATGTGTTAAATATACAAAAACAATGAAATAGAACAATTGAAAATGTGAAAAGACCTAGAAGTCCTTAGTAGTATAAGCTTTTGTATGGATGGTCTTATCGGTGGCATAAGACCAAGTGTAAGTCCTTGGTCTATTCTCTCCAGTATCGTTATTCTTAGCGTGTCTTGGTTGGAACAATCCCTTCATGACACCGCCCAAGTCACTGAAGATGTCGACAGGGACGTGGGAACCAGCAACAGCTGGAGCGGCAATAAGAATGACGAACATGAGCAAAATAGCAAAGTAGAGGGTGGCGTACTTTCTCACCATTCTCTTTCTCAATCTGGCTTGCTTCAAGGAGTAGATTGGAGGTCTGATCAATCTGGATGGCTTCAACCAGAACAACATGGTAGAATGCCATCTGTCGACTAATGGAATAAACAAGATTGGCAATTGACAGAACAAGATGATATGAGCCAAAATGAAATCACCAGCAAACTCAGACATTTCAATAATCTTAGCACAGAATTCACGAGCTGGTTGGGTTAAGGCCATCCATCCCATACCAGTTCCGTACCACTTACCGGTCCAGAAAGCAGTGTTGGCTTTGTCATGCTTGAATTCTCTGGTCAAGAAAGCCAAGGTCATGAACTTGAATAATAATCTTTGAATGTAAACCATGGTGGCAAGACCCAACATCATTCTAGCAAACACGAAACCTTCCATGACCCACATAATAATGAAGAATGCAATGTGAACAATAACGGCAATACCGTGGGCAACACCAGCAATAACAGCACCAGTCTTCTTACAACATAATCCCAACATTGGACCTGCACAACATGCCATACCAAGACAACCTGCAAGAACAGCAATGTCAACAACAACAGGACCCAAAGCACAGATAACAACTCTTAAGGTGGAGTTGATCTCAATAACTTCAGTACTTCCACTGTATTCATAACTGTATTGAGTAACACCGGTTTGAGCATTGATAAAAGTGTAGGCAACATAGAGACCAGCAGTGTAGATAAGAGTTGGGAAAAAGTCGGCGAAGAAAACATTAGATCTATGGGCTCTAGTAGCATCACCAGAAGCCTTTTCGGATTCATCGTTAATCAACTTACGCTTGAAACCGGTAACTCTGGATCTGGAAAGTCTGACGTAACCAATCCAAGAGTTTCTATGCCACTTAGTGTTACCTCTAGATAACCATCTGATGAAGTCACGGTAGTCAATGAAGAAATCTTCCCAAGCGAACTGATGTGGGTTGAAAATGAATGGAGAGAACATCAAGGATGACAAAGAGGCCCAGAACCATAACAAGGCTGGTTGCCAGTGAGCGACAGTACCAAAAAGCAAGATCATCATTAATCTGGCACCCATGTAGATAGAAGATTCAGCGAAACGAGTATACAAGAGAGTGAATTGATTTCTTGTAGTAGCAAAACTTCTACCAGTGGAGATATATCTAGCACCACCAACAGTCAAATCGGTGAAAATAGATGAGGAATAGATTTGAGCAACGAAGACTTCGAACATTGGAGACAAGGAGACAAAGTGGCGAGCGAATCTTTGGAACGCCTTCCAAATACCTCTTTCAATCAATTCTTGAACCACCAATGGGATAAAAGAAATGAAGAAAACAATGAAAATGGACAAAGTATAACGTCTGACCCAGTCGACAGCTGGGGAGAAGTTGTAACAACCAAATGGATACAAAACATCAGTGACTGGAATGTTCTTGTTGTAAGAACACAAGATAGACTCATGGGCCAAAGAGTTCAAGTTAGCTAACACCAAAATGAAAACTTGCAAAGACAATTGAATGAAAATGTTATTGATATGGAAACCAGGGTGACCATAGTAGAAAGATAAGAAACGATCAATTGGTAACTGAGTAGACAAGTAGTAATATTCTCTTGACAACATTTGCTCACCCATACCAGCACCAATCTTGGTTGTGAAATTCAAAATAGAACCGAAACCTAAATCTCTACCCTTACCACATTGGTAGTATTCACAATGCTTAATCTTACCACCTCTCAACATAGCAGTCATACCAGCGTAAATATCTTCGTTCAAGTGCAAACCCTTTTGAGCTTTAGAAACACCACCTCTAGTTAACATAAATGTAGCATTCAAGAAATCCGGGTGACCATAATGCAACTTACCACCAATTTGAGCCAAAGTTCTAGCGAACAAAGTACCGAAAGTCTGTTCCTTACCAGCAGCAACGTCACCTAAAACACCAGAGTTTTCGGAGAAAATATATTCTCTGGCACCTAAAATAGCAACGGGGTATTTTTGTTCAGCGTATTCTTGTGTTTTCAAGTTAGGAGCATATGGGTTAACATGTTCAACATTCAATTCTTCGAATTCGGCCAAAACAGATCTAATCTTCAAACATTCTTCCAAATAGTTATCTTGGTTAGCATCAATCAATTGAATGTATTCACCTCTGTGGAAAATAATAGCATGATTCTGGTTATCGGACTTACCGTCACCCAAAATCGGATTACCAGACAATTGAACTCTAAACTTAGGACGACGTCTACCATTTTCCAAAACCTCACAATGACCATCAATCAAAGCTGAGTAAACTCTTGGTTCCTCATCTTCAGTTAAAGCTGGTTCTTCATCTAAGTAAGCAATTTGTAAGTCAGGGTAAGCACGCAACAAGAATTCAGCATTTTCCATTTCATCATCTCTGAACTTGGACAATCTTTGCATAGAAACCAAGAATCTGAACTTTCTTCTAGCCATCTTTTCTAAAGCCATTTCTAATCCTTCTGGGTCACCACCAAAGTATTGAACCAATTCTGGGTTCTCAACTCTGTATAATAACTTAATAGCTCTGGCGTAGTTCATGAAACCGGAAACAGTTCTGTACAAAGTTTGAGCTCTCAAAGAAGCCCAAATTCTAGTTCTCAAGGTGTATTCAGGGGCAGCAGACTTGAAACCAATACAGTAGAATGGTAAGTCATCAATCTTGGATTTCAAAGCATCTTCGGACATCTTTTCGGGATCGTCACCTTCTTCATATGCAGCAGTTTCTTCAGCCAAAATCTTGGTATCCTTAACGAAACATTCCCATTCAACAGGATGTAATTGCTTCAAGTATTCCAATAAGGTGACTCTGGTGAATTGATTATCTTCTCTAATAATTTCCCTCAAAGACAACAAAATCTTTTCGGAGTAGTGTGGAGTGAAAACAGTGAATGTAGGCATGTTGTCAACTGGCAATGGTTCTAAGATTGGAGTGGCTAAAGATTGGGCAAAGAAAGAAATTCTTCTTTCTGCTTCGGAGTTTCTTGGGAAGAACTCAGTTTCGAAGTTGTTGTCATCTTGAGAAACGAAGAAAGTTGGAGCTCTCAAAGTTCTCTTTCCTTCAATTTCAGAAGGAACTTGGTGGTACAACAATTTTTGGACGTGGTCAATAGCTAACAAGTGTTCTCTGTACATGGAAATGACGATAGCATTCCAAATTTGAGAAATCAAAACCTTTGGCTTGTACTTAATTTCCATTTCAGTGGTGGCCAAAATCTTAGAGTAAATTCTCTTTGGCAATCTGGTGAAAATATTTCTCCATGGAGTCAAGATGGAAATACCCAAGTAGAAGGAACGACCGATGGAGAAGATACAGTTACAGATAATGTACCACATGTAAGTATCCAAAAAGAACAATAACAAGTCAACGGTGTACATCAACCCTAAGACGATCTTGGCTTGGTTACGACAGACAATATCACCAAACCAAACTTCACCCTTACATCTCATTGTAGTTGTGGACAAAATTCTAATTGGATCTCTAATGGAAAGAATCAAGAAGAAATAAGATTCAGTAGTCTTAGCCAAGAAAATGACACACCACATTAAGTAGGATAACCACATGTCCAAACCCTTCAATTTGATGAAATTAGCAGTGAAAGTTTGTTGAGCCAAGTACTTTCTGGATCTGTTATTCAAATAGGAAGTAAACAAACCACCTAAAGGCATAACTGAAAAGAAAACGATTGTTGCAACTGCAATGAAGAAACCGACAATAGAAACAGCGTATGCAGATTTAGATACAGCAGCAAGACCAGCCCAGTAGAAAGTGTAAACGACTGGAGCCAAGTTCAATAAGAAAACACCAATCAAGAATAACAAACGACGAGTTAAATGTTGAGCACCTGCCCATTCTCTTGGAACGAACATCCATTCGAAAAGAGTAGCAAGAATTTGAATAAGTGCAGCAATAACACCACCAATTGCAGTTGCAGCCCATCTAGATGAGGCAACTGGTTGTTGGTTGGCAGTTTGCTGATAGTGCAATGTATAAATAGTAGGGGAGTTGTAAGCACAATACATCCAGTAAATACTTCCGTGAATGATCCAAATTCTATTGAAGTTTGTAATGAAATGCAACCAGGTTCTAATTTCCTTATAGGTCTTGAAAAAGACATTTTGCCATTCAACTTCACCCAATCTAAGGAAACGTTCTTCTTGAGGAATATCGACCAATCTAGTTCCGTCGGTGAAGATGATTCTGGAAATACCTTCAGGGTACCAGAACAATTGATTAACATCATCGTAACCAATGATCTTGTTGTGGTCCTTTTCACGCTTGACGAATCTACCTTCGTAAATCTCGTAAACTTGAGATCTTAAGAATCTGTAAAGAGGAGTGATCACACGGTTCAAGTAGTCACCTTCTGGAACTGGCTCTTGTCTTTGTTGACATTGAGGAGACAACAAGTAGTCGAAAGCAGTCTTGTAAATGTAACACAAACATTCAGGAGTGAATCTGACTTGGTTGGCTTCACCCCATAACAAAAGGTAAAGAGAGATATCTCTAACACGTTCTTCAGGGGTGAGGGTGTTCATCTTAGCCTTCCATCTGATTTCAGCGGCATCAAGAGAGTAATCACCTTCTAATTCAGTTGCTAAAGCATCGACATCTTGTCCGAGTTCTTCAGCAGCAGCTCTAGCCTTTTTAGACTTTTTCTTGGCCTTTCTGGCCTTTCTACCGATCTTACCCAAGTTCATGTTAGCAAAACCAAGAGAGTCATCCAAATCTTGTTGGGATGCAAAGTACCACTTTTTGTAGTTAGCATTGTCACCACCAATGTAATCAGCATGTAAACTCAAAAGAGCTTGAGCTGGAGACATACGAGAAGCTCTGGAGTCTAAAAGAGTCATGAAGTAATCGAACATGTTTCTCATAGATTCTCTTTGGAAACCGAACTTGTTGGTCAAATCAATGAAGATATCTTCAATGTGCTCAACCTTGATAGGAGCTTGAGGGTCAGCAGACCAAGCAGGATAAGGCAAGTTAGAAGACATTTGGAACTGGGTTGGATCATATTGACCTTGGCCACCATAGATTGGAGTCGATGCACCAGAGGAACGTGGATCACCACCGTAACTCATTTGAGATGGAGTGTATTGAGTACCGTATTGATCGTAACCAGGAGTTCCAGGAGTTTGACCACCATAACTGAAGTCAGAAAATGCTTCTGGGTCAGCATTGTACCCACCTTGTTGTTGAGGGTGAGGGTGGGCGTATCCACCAGCGTTTGGATCTTGGTAACCGTCCATATCGTATGGTTGTTGTTGATATTGGACATTTGGATCGTAGTAGTCCTGTTGGTGGTGCTGTTGGTCATCGTATGGTTGTTGGTAATAGCCATCCGCAGCCGGAGCCCCTCCCTGATGGTTGGGGTCGTAGTAGTGACTATTATCGTTGTACGACATCTAGCACGTTAGTAACGAATGTGGATAGTGAAAGAAGTTGTGGATAAGAATCAAAACTGGTTTAAAAAAAAAGCGAGAAAAGTCTGGTCCTGATTGTAGAGGGGTATTATGTGATCTGGGAGGATTGCTCCTTGTAGCAAGGGTTACCCGTTTGGATGGAATTTCCAATAGGGACAAAAAGAAAAGGGTCACCTCGGACACGACAGACACAAACGCGAAAAAGAAATTTTTGGGATGGACAGGGGCGTGCTGCCTGCGCCCACGCAAGGAAGGTCCGGGTGCCACGGATAATCCGATGCAGGCGCGATGGGGCCAATGGAGGATAGGAGATGGGTGGGTGCAGGTGCATGAAATTTCACCATCGGTGCAAATTGGACCTGATGCTGGTGGATTGCCTGGTTCACACGCTGGGGCTGCAGGCTCGGTTGCAATGTCCAATCACTGGACTGTACTATTGTAGACCGCAGCCACCACCAGGTCGCGAGCGCGCGACAATTCCAATTTGAATCAGGCCCAATTGAGTGTAGTGCCAAAGTGAAAAATCAGTCACCACGCGCACCGCGCATCGTACTGGGCAGTGCAGTTTCTAAAAATGTCCATCGTCCACACGTGATGCAGAATATGCAGAATATGCTGCCAAAGGTGTATTGGTACAGTATGGAGTGGAGTGTGGTGGTGGAAGATCGTGGGGGTATTGAGGTTGCGGTGCTGTGGTGGGGATGTGGTAATGTTGTGCTGTGTGATTGTGATTGTGATTGTGATGATCGCAGCCACCAGTCTATTAATACCCGACATAGTAATAGGTGGGATCTGACCCATCTGATCAATGCCTCGGTAAATTCGCTGTAGCGGCTAATTTCCACCCTACCGTTTGCTTACCCTTGACCATCTCCTTTACCGTCTCCTTTACCGTCTCCTTGCCATTCTGCCTGTTTATCCCTTCGTCGACACTGTCTCCTTATTTCGCTCCTTATTTCGCTGCCGGGGAACAAATGCTCCGCATGGCGGACCGTTCCTCTCCAAAACGGTTGCACCTCGTCCTATCTCCACTAAACTCCTGTTTTGCAAACAGTGCCTTCGGCTAATGCCCCCAGGCAATCCAGCACGCCATGTTAAGCTGTTCCCATGACAGTAGTGGGCTTTAAGCTTGTATGCCCCCAATACGACGCCTGGGGGCTTTTGGCCCCTGTTTTTTGGTGCTGGAGAGTTTTACCCCAGGAACACCAGAAACCCCCTGAAATCGTCCCTATCACCATGTCTGTGGGTCCATTTGTCCTAATGCCAAAGACGGAATCAGATTCACAACTTCTAAGGATTAAAATGATACTTACGGCTCTAACGTACGAAAGAGAGTGGGTTGTTTGGGACAAGTTTACTTGGAGTCCAAACTGCGCGGTACCAAGGGCGGAACACCATGGTAAAGTGCAAATTGCAAACTGAAAATTGCAAACTGAAAATTACAAATTACAAATTACTAAATTGCCCCTAGCCAATGCCACTAAGAAAATAGCAGGTTGTATGTATAACAGCCAACCTGCACTACAATGCTATCAGCACCGGTGCCTCCACCATCCCTGGCCTGCTGTGGGTTCACAACAACTGTTGGAGGTACAAATCTTATCTAAGTCGATTGTTACCGATTGAATTTCCCACCTTGCATAGTACCACAATGCTGCAGAGTCTAGTCGCGCTTTTAATAGTGCAATTTTGCGGAAATTGCACCGCCAACAAAAGAAAGTTTTGTCATCAGTCGCGGGAGGTGAAAGACAATCTCCATGTGAGGTCAGACATGAATAAGAAAGCCAGTCTGGTTTGTTTATGGGACAATTGTTTGACGAAAGGGAAACGTGGGCTGGTAGATTGTACTTAAACCCCATGCTTAAAAGTGGCATTGGCCTAATCAAGCTCAAGCCACCACCAAACCCACCAAATGTGGTGGGTTTCTAATTGCCAATTTCCTCGGTCAGGTTAGGAGCCCGCCTCGATGGCCACGTCCCCGGGCTCAATATGCATATGCGTGCTTATGTAAAGATACATTTTTCGGTGGCAGTGACAGGCAATTACTTTACCTGATTGGGAAGGATGGATCCGGGCCGAAAGGGGATGAACCTACATGAAACGGGTTCGACCAAATCAAGATCATCTGCTGGCAGTTCGCCCAACCAGGCGTTCAAGGGGCTTTCTTCATATTCATCTTCAGGAGGTGTTTAGCTTAAAAGGTACGCGTGGCAACCACGCGCTGTATCAGGGGTACCTTTCTTTGTAGTGGTGGCGGTTTTCTTCCATGTTCTATCCTTTTCCGAGACCCTGGAATGCAGTTTTAGAGTTTCAACCGTTACTTGAAATATTATGTGCTTCCTCGGTATCATTTTATGCCCGATCTAACGCATCTCCGAATTTCTAGAATACCTTGACCAACATCCTCTCCTGAGTAGCTATATCCGTGCCCTGAGCCAACATCTGCAAGTAATCTCAGACATTTGGTAAAAAATTTGGTCAATTTCATCTTCACCTGGTGATCACAATACCAAGACTTAGATCAATGTGCATCGATCAAAGATCCATGCAGAAATGATACTCCGAAGTATTTCCTTCAGTGATGACGCAAACATGGCAATATTTCTTCAGTGGTTCTTTTTGGACATTAGTCCGCTTTTCTGTAAAATGTCTTCGAAATGACGATCATCGTTTTCTGGTCCTATTTATAGAATGACCAGACAAAAGATGTCGGTAATTGAATTATGTTTAATTACACTTCTAATAAGAACCTGATTGCTACGATTTTGTTTTCAACTGTCTATTTTTTGATCCAGAAACTGTTCAAATAAGTAGTCCTATTTACTCGCTCCAGCCTAAAGTAGCCAACTCCTTTCTAATGTCATCCTCCTTCTTGATCTTGCTGACCTGAGTGTCCTCTAATGAATCGCCGCTAGCTTGCTTCATCTTCAATTGCTCAATTGCTCTCAACTTCTTCAACAAAGATCTGATCTTCTTTTCTTCAAGTGATGCTACACCTCCAATCACAACACCAGCTTCTGGAGTGGGTGCTGGAGTGGGTGCTGGAGACACTTCTCCGTTCTCTTGTTGGTTTTTCTTAGCTTCTCTCTTCTTTCTATTCTTTGCTGCAGCCTTACTCTCCTTTTCAACAGGTGCTGCGGCACCTGGGACAACTCTGGCACGTCCACTAGATGGATTCACACCATTCTTAACACCTTGGTATGCGCCTTGAACCTTGGATTTCATTTCTCTTTCATACAAGGTAGTTGATTCTGAGGATGACAGGGAGTTTCTGGCATGTGGAGGACGGTATGCACCTCTTGGCTTTGAGGCAGCTGCAGCTACGGCAGCTTCCTTCTTCTCAGTCCATTCCTTGGTAGATGGGTGTGAAACTGGTGCAGCCTCCAATTGCTTCAAGTGAGGGAATTGGGAAACAGATTGTGGTTTCCATCCAATGGAATACAATTCTTGGTATTCCTTCATGTAAACCAACTTACCACTAGCGTGCCAAACCTTACAACCATTATCCACGCGTAATCTCGGCGAGGTAGTAGCAGTTAATATGAATCTACCACATGGGGACCACTCACATACAGAGGTGTTGGAAGCCTCGAAACTAACCACCTTGGAAAACTTGTTTTGACGGTCGTAAACGTCAACTGTACCTTGCAAGTTACCGAAACCAGCCACTAAAACAAATCTAGCATGAGGGGAATACAAAATAGTGTTTCTTGGAGCGGTTGGCAAATGATGGATAGCATTTCCTCTGGCATCGAAAAATGTGGTCTCGGATGGCATGTAACCATATATCACAGCGAACTCACGAGCGGAAGGTGACCAAGTAATGTCGTGAATTGGACCTTCTCTTTTAAGGTCAATTCTGGAGTCATAAGAACCAGCTATACCCAAAAGGTACAAGTTGGTCTCACCATAGTAAGATTGATTGGTGGAGTCGTGGTCGGTAGATGCCAATGCCAATAAAGCAGTACCTAATGAATTCCATTTCAATTGACATCTCTCAGCCTTGAAAAAGTTTTTGGAACAAATTGGTTGGTTGAAGTTGGGGATGTTGTAGATCAAAACACTGGCAGGTTTGCCACTCTTTTCAGGAATGAAGATAGCCACTGAAGGATTCAATCCTGGGGAAATTTGGAAGTTTTGATAAGGAATCTTGGCATCAGCAACCTTGTACTTGTGTTGAGGTTGATTGACGTTAATCAAGTCTTCCAAATCTGGGTTTATTTCGAAGAAGTGGATTTCTTTATTGTTGGCAGCGGTTTTGGCAAATACGGTTTCATTGCTGGTAAATTGGGGTTTCCAGCCATTTTGATGCTTTTGCGACCATTCAATAATCACTTTCTTGGTTTTTAAGTTGTAGATTTTCAAGTTATTGTTCCACACACCACTCTCCTTGTCCAAGCAGATGGGTTTACACCACAAACACAAATAGGTACCTTGAGGAGAGAAGTAGATGTCGAATACTTCCTTGTAATCAATTTTGCAGAAGAGTTCTGCCTTGTTTTTGGTATTGATGACTATGACTTCTTCTGGCTGGGTATAAGCAAAGAACTCACCGTTGGACGAGTACAAAGCCGAACGACACTCTGCATTTGCCTTTGGAGCAGGAGTGATGTCCTCGTAGTCCTGGAACAAGTCGATTGAACGAGGCAGACGGCCTGGATGTTAGTAAAGTTTGGAGGTGAAATCACCATGGATCGATACATGGGGCAACTGATACATACAGAAAAATTCGGTGGTCTTAGACATGCTGGTATTGAAACTTGACGATAAGGGTGTCTCAGCTAAAGGATAGATCCTGAAGTGCTGAGTTGTTGGTGTGGTTGATGGGGACTGACCGGACTTTTCGGTTCAACTAACGGATTTGGTGGTCTAGTGGGGTACTGAGGCCACAGAAGTTCAACTATGTTTTTAAACGAGCTGAAACTTGTAGGAAATGGAGACACTTTCTGGAACTATCGAATAGAAAAGTCTCGGAACACGAGGGGTATTATGCAATCCTCAATGATAGTGGTTAGCTAGTCAGTTCGTCGTGGAGATGTTGATAATTTTTCTTCTGCTCGACGGTGACTAGCCGGTCGTGCGGTCACCGCTGGCTCCACTATGGACCGGTTACAGTTACATGCTACCACTACCAAATTGCCGTATCCCAGTTCAACCCTTATCAATTCCATCAAGTGTGTGTGTATGTGTTTGAGGCGTTTCTAGCGAGTTCCAGCGCCTTGAGGTTGATGGAACTTGTTTGGGAAAGATATGGCGTTATCGATACTGCGCAACATTTATCAGATTATATAGGGAATCAATTTGGTATCATTACCGTACCCTTGTGGTCACATATAGTCACAAGACGGGGCTATTACAAATTACAAGGTTTCTTCAGGCTTGGAATTGAGGAATTGACAAGTGAGTTTAACATGTTTTTGGTTTGATTATAGTACATATAGAATTAGCCTGCTACACCCCAATGGTCTGATTGCGAAACAGAACCTGCCATTGACAATATCCTTGAAGGGCAAATTTGGGGATATATTACCCCTTTCTAGAATCCATTGACTCTAAATTGTATTTAGTGGACTAACATTGTACCACAAAATCCGTGGTATGTTTCATATTCGAGTAGTTTGAAACCATAGGCGCAGTTGGTTCTGGAAGGTTACATGGTCCTCGAACACCACCAAAAACACGATATCCGTTGAGATCCATTGATATAAATGAAATCCGGTTCTTCAATGACAGGATGTTTCAACAGACGTGAATTGCCACGCATTTTGCTATGGTTTGAATGATAGACTGATACCATGAAAATGACCAAGGGAATCAAACATATTCAATAATTATTTGACTTCTCCAAAATTGAAATGACCCGTCTTCTCTGCATGCTTATTTGCACCCATTTCTCCCACGAGCACTTCGTAACACACCAAGCATCTGACACGGAAGGTAGTGGTATTTGTGGCATAATTTCGTGACTGGAGTTTCAAGCCCAATTCTCTACTGGCATCAAGCACCTCTGTAGCAGAAACAGGCCAAGTGCTAACATCCTTCCCAGAAACATTTTCGGCCAAGTAGTCGTAGTGGATTCCACTGTATACCAAAACGATAAAGGATGGATTAGTGGATTTCTCTGGTCCAAACAGAATAAATTGACACAGCTCGATATCGAGAGTTTCAATCCTTAGAGTGAACCATTCCGCCAAAATTCCCAACTCAATGGCACCACCCCATGAGTCCTTCTTGAGAATCCATTCGCAATACTTGGTGGGGTCTCGTCCCAAAATTACCTCGTTGTATACCTCTGGATGTTGTAGGATATGCAGAGCAACCACACTCCGCAATTCCGCTGGAGTGGCGTCCACGTTTGCTGCATGGACAATAGCATTGAAGAGACAAGAGTTGTCATCGGGAATATTGCGGAGGACCAAGTTAGATCCTCCAGTCAACGGGTGTTGGGCAATCTCAGACTTATCTTTAGAAGATGGTGGTTTTGTGGGGTTGGTTTGGGGCCACAGTTCCGAACCACCCAGCTTGACTTGGCCCGAATCTGCTCCTTCAAACTCGATTATGAGCTGGTCACCATCTTTTATGCCCTTATCGGAAATGGTGGTGGACTCGTTTGCCGTCAAATCGATTGCTTTTGGAGGAAACCCCAGTTTGATGGCAGAGATGGAAGCTGTTCCTGAAGGGTTCAATTGGTCAATGGTGCATATTTGTGCGAGAAGCTGCTGGAACAGAGCCGATTCATCGGGAGAGATGGTTGTGGTGGCAGATTTGGACTTCAATCTTAATCGCATAGTAAGTGGTTTATCGTTAATATGTAAAGAGGACCCTCTCACTAGTAGTGAGTACACCAGACCCACGTGAGGGGGTTAGGGGGTTCCTGGCAACAGCAAAATGACGGCAGAAGGTTCCAGAACCCCCGACTGCCCGGTGTACTACGACGGGAAACACTTTCATGCTGTAAAACGACTGTCAATTAAAATGGAGATGAAATGAAGACTAATGTACATAACGGTGCGATGCGAGACTACTCTGCCATCACCTGTTCGGGGTCCTGTTCTTTCTGGAACTCCTCCGAAGGGATGCCGGTGATGATGGCGTCCAAAGTATCTTTTCTTTGATGCAACAACTGGTCGATTTCCTGCTTGTTTTCCTGCTTGTGCTGTTCCAAGTTCTTGTACTTTTCAACCGATTCCATGAACTTAAGCAAGTTCACGCCCGCAGCGGCCTCAGCCTCAAGAGGAGTGTATGGCTTCTTGGACAATTCCTTGACTCTTCTTTTGTGGGGCTTTCCCTTAAGATGTCTGTCCAAACTGGGCTGGTTCTCGTAGTATTTGGCACATTCAATGCAGTAGTATTGGCCCAACCCCGGCTTTGTTTCGTCGATAGGCTGGTTCTTGAGGCGCTGGATCGAGTCACGCGACGACATGTCGTCGTAGATCAAGTCGAGATCTCTGGTTCTTCTCTTTGTCTTGTATCTCTTTACACTGTATCTTCCCATAGTAAGTGCTAGTGAATGATTTGTTAGCGATGAGCAGAAATTTTGTGTTACCATCAACCTGCAGTTTCCCCTTGTGCCACAGTAAGATTCGAGCAATTTTACATGTTATGGTCACGTGGTAAATGGTCACGTTTGATGTCATAAACAAGTCACGTGGTGAGAGAAAAGCAGTCACATACTTTCACGTGGACAGATTTGCCCTGGTTCACCCCCACAAAAATCCTTACCGCAATACTAACTGCGCAACCTCGCGCTACCCTCTGACGCACTAAAAAGATTTTATTCAGCTCCCTCTTTTTTTTGACCCAACTACAAGTTTAATAGGTATGTTCCATAGTACAAGGTACTAGCACCCTAGTTGGCATGTTATAAGTGATACCATCAGAATCAGAAAGACAAACCGTCTATGGTGCCAACTTCAGCGGAGCAAATTGCCCACAATTTGCCCCCCATATGATCAACATCCTAAGTTCTCATCATTTGTAAGCAGGACAAAAAATTTTCGCCATAATGAAACATCACCAGCAAATGCATGACTAATAGGGTCTAGTATAAGAAGCACCAATATCCTCAGGTTTACTAACATTACAGCCAAAATGCCTAGAAGACCTGCTAGATGTTACAGATACTGTAAGAACAAGCCTTACCCAAAGTCTAGATACAACAGAGCTGTCCCAGACGCCAAGATCAGAATCTACGATTTGGGTAGAAAGAAGGCTCCTGTCGACGAGTTCCCATTGTGTGTCCACTTGGTCTCCAACGAGTTGGAACAATTGTCTTCCGAAGCTTTGGAAGCCGCTCGTATCTGTGCTAACAAATATATCACCAAGATCTCCGGTAGAGAATCTTTCCACTTGAGAGTCAGAGTCCACCCATTCCACGTCTTGAGAATCAACAAGATGTTGTCATGTGCCGGTGCCGATAGATTGCAACAAGGTATGAGAGGTGCTTGGGGTAAGCCACACGGTTTGGCTGCCAGAGTTAACATTGGTCAAGTCATCATGTCTGCCAGAACCAAGGACTCTAACAAGGACGTTGTTATCGAAGGTTTGAGAAGAGCCAGATACAAGTTCCCAGGTCAACAAAAGATCATTATCTCCAAGAAGTGGGGTTTCACTCCATTGAACAGAGATGAGTACGTTGCCAAGAAGAACAACGGTGAAGTTAAGGACGACGGTGCTTACGTCAAGTTCTTGACCAAGAAGGGTAACTTGGAAGCTAACTTGAAGCAATTCCCAGACTACCAATACCAAGCTTCTGCTTAAGTGTATAGTCTCGTAACTAGTTTCTAATTCCTAAAACCTTTTAAAATTATACTGTAGTTTTTACGCTGAAGGTGCTAATGTAATTGACAATCATAAGGCCATTTAACTCGCAAATTCGGGGCTCTATGGTACGTGTTAACGTTGACGGTTATCAACAGTAAACTACTGATTTGCATCTCGTATTGGCCATCCGCTGCTTACCGATTGGTCATCCGCTGCCCTATTGCACATCCATTGCTTACTTTCTGTCATCTACTGCTCATCTACTTCACATCTCGCCAACTGATCTCTTGACATCTGACATCATCCTCATACCTACACTTTTTATCACCTCATCCCATGACATCCCATCACTTCTTTTCTCTATACTCATCTTTAAAGTCTCCAACCTGATCTCTCCTTCTCCACATTCAACTTTATTTTCAGCTCATCTCACTGTACTTTCCCATATGTAAATTCCATCACCTCATTGAGTCCCATGTCTCTCTCGAGTTCCTCTACTGCAACGTCTAGCCCCGTCCTCTGACTCGTAACCACACTCATTCCATGTTCCAATCCTGTTCATGTCATCGTTTTCAACAATAAACCTTGCTCGATTAACCCACGTTTTCACCATAATGATGATCCTTCAAATTCTTTGAAAGACGGCCATTATTCCCTCTATTTTGACCTTAACTTCTGCTTCTCGCGTCTGTTGTGTGGATTCTCGCTAAAGCCTTACACGTGCTGGTGAACTCCGCGCCGTAAGTGTCCCTGAAGGTTTATATTTGGATATTGGTAGTTGGAGGTGAAATTTCACCGATTCCAACGGTGGTGGCAGGATTCGAACTCACTTCCAGAACTTTCGATATCCCCTTTGTGTTAAGATGGCCAGGACTTTTGCAACGATGCAATCGACACAAAATGTGGCTGTTCATCACGCCCCATTGGTGGTACCCATATATAATGTTATCGTCAGAAATTTTTCGCCCACGCGTCGGTGCGTTGTCCACTATTTAAACCTGTAATTCCGCCTATTTGTAGGTTGAAGGTTTCTTCTCTGATCCATATACACATAATGTCATTCTCCAACAAGCAAGACCCAAAGACCTTAGTCTTATTCGATGTTGACGGTACTCTTACCCCAGCCAGATTGGTCATCTCCGACGAGATGAAGCAAACCTTGCAAAAGTTGAGAGAAAAGGTTGTTGTTGGTTTCGTTGGTGGTTCTGACTTGTCCAAGCAAGTGGAACAATTGGGTGACACTGTGTTGCAAGACTTCGACTACTGTTTCTCTGAAAACGGTTTGACTGCCTACAAGTTGGGCAACCAGTTGGCCTCTCAGTCCTTCATTGGCTGGATCGGTGAAGAGAAGTACAACAAGTTGGTTAAGTTCATCTTGAGATACTTGAGTGACATTGACCTTCCTGTCAGAAGAGGTACCTTCATCGAATTTAGAAACGGTATGATCAACGTCTCTCCAGTCGGAAGAAACGCCTCTACCCAAGAGAGAAACGACTTCGAGGCTTACGACAAGATCCACAAGATCAGAGACACCATGGTCAAGGCCCTCAAGGAGAACTTCCCCGACCTCGGCTTGACCTACTCCATCGGTGGTCAAATCTCCTTCGATGTCTTCCCAACCGGCTGGGACAAGACCTACTGTTTGCAACATGTTGCTGACGAACACTTCAAGGAAATCCACTTTTTCGGTGACAAGTCCTATGAAGGTGGTAACGATTACGAAATCTACAACGATGAAAGAACCATCGGTCATGCTGTCAACAGCCCAGCTGACACCATTAAGATCTTGAACGAGCTTTTTGACTTGTAAGTGTATACCCAATAGAATCATAATTTAGTAACGAATTCGTGTAGTTTGCTCATCAAGATTGTTTTCCATTTTTGGGTGCAAATTCCCTATCCACAACTAACTTCCCAGTTGACTACACAACGGTATATTATTTTATCTGGCCTAATGACACCATGTAAAATATACTTGACAGTCCATTTTTCGGAATTCTTAATTTTTCAGAAAATTTGCATTTTTTCATATTTGGAAAGAAGAACATTTTTTAACAAGCAATGTTAATTTCGAATCAAATACTTTAAAAGTACTTCGACTTTTTGACTTAATCTTCTTATTGATGAAGTTTTGAAACTAGATAAAAAAATAGGAATTGGGATTCTTTAGCAAAGTTGATAATTTGCACCACGCACATTTACTATAATAAAATAACGCATGCTTACGTGTAATTTCAGTAACCAAAACAAACACTTACAATAGAATAGTCTTAAAGAAGTCAAGATACTTGACAGTCATTAGATTTCACTAACTTATAGGTTAAATTTGCCTGGCATCTATACATAGACATTACCAAAATTATTTCTAATAACTTCCGATATAGTGTAACGGCTAGCACGGTTCGCTTTCACCGAGCAGACCCGGGTTCGACTCCCGGTATCGGAATTCTTTTTTTTAAACCAATTTCGTTGACTCCATCCAATAATAGTACTACTAAATCATGCTGGTAATACCAAATTTTACATTTTAAGATACTGATAAATAGAATTGACTTTGTACATGATTAAACTATGATTTTTTGTAGAAAATAGCAGAGCCTGCATCGCCAGCCACGATAACCTGTTCAACTTTTGGACCTTTATTATTGAGTTTGACGTCATTCAACAACTGTAATCTGCTGTTGATAACGGTATCGAGACGTTTTGCCAACTTCTTCTTCTTATTTGATTCGTCCTCATCTTGAGCAAATTGCACATCTTCAGGCTCGATAAGTTGTGGAATTTGCACTGGCTTGCAAGTTTTGACCTTCTTACCGTTTCCGTGCTGTCCATATTCGTTATCACCAAAAACGAGAACATCATTATTTCCCTCGTTGTTCAAAGTGATAAAAACATGTTTGTCACCAACACTGACATTCTTGATTCCAATTTTCTGGACTGATTCTGTAGTTTCATTATATTCCGTCAAGTTCATAATCGATTTAACTAGTTGAGGAGTGGCACTCACATGCAAATATTTGTTTGAGCCCAATTGGCCCTTGATTCCGTTACCAAAGCCAATGAACATATCTTGGTCATTGCTTGAATTATCAGGATCTTGATATTGTATAAGAGAGTAGGAAGTGTCATCGGATGCAAATACCTGTTGAACCTTGTAATCATCGGACCTGCTACTTCTTGGAAGGTAGGAGGACGCAATTCTCTTATAGTCGGTGTTGTTGAATACTTTCTTTGGAATAGGTTGAATCTCAGTTTTGTAGTTGATATCAATACCACATTCTCCATGATGATTTTTACCCCATGTCCAAATATTGCCATGATCGTCAGAAGCAATATTATGGTATGTTCCACTTGCAATGGAAGTGAAATTTCTAGGATTTAAAGATTTTGACCCATCCTTATTCTTGATTATTTCGTTATTTAATAAAGTCATTTCGAAAGCTTCATTGATTGGGATGTCTCGAAGTTTATCGTTAAAAGGAGAAAGATTTGGCATTCCAAACTGACCCAAGTTTTTGAAGGATGGCGAGTCAAATGGAAATGTGTTGGCGACATATACTTTACCAGATTTACCTAGCATTAGTAAATGGTTACTTCCCGAGGAAACTTGTTTGATTGGTTCAATTGTCTTGATTTCGTTGTAGTTGTTAGTTTTCGACATACCAATCAAGTTCCTCGATTGGGCACCTTCAAATTGAACATTTTTATCTAAACGAGGCATGAACTTAATCTCGCCTTTGTTGGTCAAGAAATATATTATGTCGTTCGAGATGGAGCATGATTCAACAGTGAAAGGTAACTTAGACAAAATAGGTTCCTTAACACCTGCGTGGAAATGATATACCTTTCCATTTTGATCCACAACGACCAAATAATCTGATAAGACCTTTACATCCTTGATCAAGACACCATCAAAAAAGCTCAATCTCAATGGTAGCTTTTTGTTGCATGATCCAAAAATGTATAAACCAGCATGTTTTTTAGAATCCTTAATGGCCTTGATGGTTTCTTCGTCCAAGTCACTACTCAATTTTTCGAGCAAAAACTCCAAGTTCTTTATATTTTTCTTTGGGTCTGACAAATCTGAGGCCTTTGATTCGTTCAATGGATTCACAAATCTGGAAACATACTGTCCACGGTAATATTCATAGTTGGTAATCAATTGATGACCTCCGATGGCGACAGTAAGTAATACAACACCAGAAAGAACACCTTTAAGCCTTTCTCTCCACTCGTATCTTTCACGACCCTCTTTTTGGAAACGGACAAATTCTTCGTGCACCTGGTTGAGAGTGTCCTTGTACTCGGGGGATCCTGGAGTGAGGTTCAATAATCTAGGATCATTCTCGATCAATCTGTTGATATCCTTATCCTCTTGTTCGAAGTTTTGACGGATTCTTCCATGTAAGTCTGCTGAGTTTATTGGTTCTGGACCCTTTTTGGGGGAATCATCTTGAATTTGCTTTTCAAGCTCGTCCAAGCTACTGAAATTGTGACCAAACAGGTATTGAGTTTTCGATTTGTTAAATTGATCGATTGGACTGTGCTTAGAGCCCTTTGAATAGAGTCTTACCCAACGGGGAATGCCTCTTGCCAAACTTGATCTCATTTTCAGTGCTTTCTAGAAATAACTGAAATTTGGTGAGCCAAAAATAAGGACAGTTGGATTGTAATGGTAAGAAATTGGTGGAGTAGATCTAACAATTGGATTTCTTGCGATGCTTCAATGAGAATGTGTAGCGAGAAATTTAGTGGGATTCCTCGTGAGCCTTCCAGTGATGAATAGGATTTAGTGAGGTTCCTGGTGCACGACTGATAAGGTAGGCTTCTACCTTATACAAGAAATAAGCAATGAATATGAGGTAAACTTATACGACAGCAGCTTTTCTCACAAGAAGTATCAAGCTGTAATCTTTGATCTGTTCCTGATGTGACTTTTACTCATGAAATGTGGAGTTCCCCAATCTTGTATCTAGTCATTACTCTCCATGGTGGTGCATAGAAGATTATTCTTAGGCAAGAGTAGGGAAAGCTTTCCCTAAAATATATAATTTGGTGGCGCGACTTCGTCCCTAGCGCCCTCTTCCCTCCCTAAAAAATCCAGGTACTCTCGCTAGTTCGCAAATATTTAATTGTTTCAGAGCGCTCGCTTAGTTTAGCTGCTGATTGAGCATTCATCTAATTCAACGGAACCATTTACGTTATTTACAATAATTACATCATTTAGTGTGTTGTCACATAATTGAAGAATTTAAATTATCGCCATAGATTTGTGAAGTTATTCGAGATGCTCGTGTCACGTCAGATAAGCGCCTTAGGTTTCCGTGGCCACAGTTGCTACATGGCTACTCGTCAGTTGGCGGGTATCACCAAGTTCGACACCAAGAAGTTTGTGAAATCATTGCAAGATGGAGGATTTAACAACAAGCAGGCGGAGACCGCTGTAACTATCGTTAACAAGGCCATAAATGATGGAATTTTCTCTATCACCAACAATCTAGTCACCAAGGAAAGGTTGTCTTCCACTGCATATCAACAAAAGGTGGACTTTGCCAAACTCAAGGGGGAGTTGCAAACGATGGATAAGTCAGAGTTCACGAATTTGAAAAAGGAACAAGAAAATCTCCGTACAGATCTTACCAACCTCAAAAACAGACTTAAAGAGGAGATCACCAAGAACCAAGCAGGGGTCAGATTGGATTTGAACTTGGAAAAGGGCCGTATAAGAGAAGAAAGTTCTATCCATGAACTGAAAATCGAGGATACATACACTCGTATTGATGAAGAAATTGCCAATATGCAAATGCAGATTAAGTCTGTCAAGACCCAGGTGATGCAGTGGTTGATCGGTGTCTCTTCCGGTACTTTTGCTTTATTGCTAGCATTTATTCGTTTCTTTGGGTAGATGCAGTGGGACCTGCCGTATGGCTCGAATCCAAGTTGATGGTGGGGTGTTTCGAAATCAACGAACCCCAAATCAAGATCTTGCCTACATAGCCCCTCCGAGCAGGTTGCAACAGCTCAAAATTACCAGAACAAGATAAGTTCGATTGTTAAGAACAGTATCCCCAAATTATAGTGGCCCTGGCCTACGGGATGGTTGTGTTAGTCATGGAGGCGGAGTTAGTGTTACTTCAAGATCTGTCAAGTGACCTTGCACTACATGCCCGATGCGATCTACTCCGGTGCCCCACCAACCAGCGGGGTTACTGATTTACAAAGCTGTTTACTGAAGTAGGATATTAATGTCTATTGGCCTTCATGGCCAACCTGGGCCGTTTTACTTCGATCCGAACGGGGATTTTAATATTTTCTGGTGCAAGCTCTTGTTCAGGGCTGAAAGTGCAGCGTCTTAGGAGCCTGACTAAATCAAGAAGGTAGATATCAATTCTCTTTGATGGAATCATAGAGTATAAGGAATTTCCTGAATTTTAAAATCGTTTTGTGAATATTTCTGGATTAAGTTCATTTCATGGGTAATATACCACTCCATGATTGTACCGCGAGAATTCCAACACCCACACAGGAACACTGACACGTCAATCATCGACACACAATCACATAAGCACACACATCAATTGTATGCAGATGCGTTCCTAGTACGCTTTATGGTTCTAAGCAACACCTGTGCCATATTTAGTCCATAATATAAGCATTGAAAGCTCCCATATCCGATACCAGTAACTTACTTAGCGATTCCACAACCAGCCACAGAATCCTCGCTAACTGCGACTTTTCCCACAGCAATGTTTTTTTCCTCACTAAGTGCCGCCTTAAGTGCCACTGATTTAGACGTATTCCAGATTTCGTGTCATCAGCACAAACGCGCGGGGGTTCAAACATTCATTTCAAGTGGGCGACACCATCAACATGAACTCGCTCTTCAATCATGGGATCAAGCAGACCCAACTCATAAGCAAGGACTTGAGTGCGTTCGAGAAGAACGTGTCGACATCCCCACTTTCTCTCCAGGGAACCATCACCACCTCGCTCACCGCGTTCCGTAAAACGATTAAGGAATACGGTGACTTGGTTCAACAACACGCGAACGACGAATCAGCTGCAAAGCATGAAAGCAGATTGACCAAGTTCAGGGGAGATCTCGCCAGTTTCAGTGCCAAGTTCGAATCGTTGAAGGAACAACGTGAAGCCATGCTTCTCGAATCAAACAAACAAGAGCTTCTTGGGCGAAGAACACACCAAGGTACCTCAGAAAACCCATACATTGCCGCCGACAACCAACAGCAAGAACAGCAACAAGCTCAGATGTCATACCTGGAGGGCCTCTACAAGGAGAAGACATCGCTTGCACGGGGGTCTGCTCAATTGGATCACATTTTGGAAATGGGTCAACAAGCATTTGATGATATCGTTGACCAGAACGAAACCTTGCGCAAGCTCCAGCAGAAATTCGAGCTGAGTTTGATCACTTTAGGGGTGAGTCAGGGCACCATACGGACCATCGAACACAGAGCCCGTCAAGACAAATGGCTTTTCTGGGGGTGTTTGGTGTTGATGATGGTGTTGTTCTGGTATATCACCAAATGGTTCCGTTGAAAAATTGCATATTGACCAATCTGAACGTGTTCGTTGGTCTCATCAAGGCTTGACTGTCAGTGTTGCTGCCGCTTCAATCAGATGTTCATGATACTGAATTAGTTCACAACGTCGAGAACTCACATCCACAGACTCAAAATTTACACCTGTCACATAGGGTCCAGCCAAATTCATAAAATTCTTCCACACCTGGTGGTTTTGACATGACTGGCGGCTCAGCCGTTGGACATAGCCACCAACCCCTCCCCAGTCCCCACTTGCGATTCCAAATCCCATTCATATGCTCATAGAGGCTGATTCTGTCTATGTTCGCAATAGGTAATACATGAACATATGATCTCCATACTTGCTTTAGATCCCCGTAAAACCCTGTAGACCGCTTTTGCCTATCCTGGAGTGGTACAACTGCATCTTGCACACATCACGTTGTTGTAGTAAGTGCAGCTTCAAGATCAGGAAGTAAAGTGTACAATTCACTTTGATATTTTTTTATGCACTCAATTAATGCCTTATCGAGACAGATTACCTCACCTTCCAAGACCCGAGACCCGAGATCCAAGACCCAAGACCAAGATCCAAGACCTGAAATCCAAGACCTGAAACCACAGCTTCTCCCCAAGAATTTATATCCAAGACAAATATGTCGTTATTGCCTTTTTAGTGTAGATGATTTCATAAGGGTTATTTTGATGGGGACTGTATGCTGGCTCTCTGTAGCGTACCCCGATCAAAGTAGAAAGTGTCGGAGTGGGTTGACAAATAATGAAAGTTGTCAGACATTAATTGCCAAATCAGTGAATTTTTCACCCTCACATCCAATCTAATGGCATGGATCATTTGAGGGATATTATAGGTTGTGAGTTCTGTTTCAACTCCACGCTTTCATTACCCCAGAGAGATAGTTGATCTCCAATTCCACGCCTCCTTCCAAACTACGGGGCCATGGTATCTGGTGAAACAGGGGCCGTGGATGCATATGCAGAGACCTCACCGTAAATTACCAACACATGCAGCATATTACTAAACTTAAATCGGATCTATCCCCAATGGGGCAAGTGGAATAATGCCGGCACTGCTCCTTTGCATGCCCCACTAAACCCACTACCAGCCCTAATGGCGAGCCCGGTGTTCGTTAATCCGGCGGGGCCAACCGTTGTCGCATAACCAACAGTTGACTGATATGAGATGGCCACACGTTCAAACACCTTTAACTACCGAACAAACCTGTTCACCGGTTTAAACAGGTCTTGGCAAGTCAAGCGAATGTTCAAATTAACTCCATATGGCTGTTGAGCCTCGTGCAATCTCGGGAATTGCTATGTTAGTTCCGTGAACCTTCGCAGCCACCTTCGGCCCATGCATTTGTCTATACTCAATAAAGTCATGTTGTCAAGGGAAGGCAATCGAAGGTCTTCACCAAATGCCGCCATTCCCTCCAACCCCTTCACCAACCTTTCCCGATATGGTATTTAGCCACCATTTGGTGGGCCCTTTAGTGGAACCGGTCCCAAGTCATATTTCCTATTCAGGCAAGAGGATTTTTAACTGCGAAAAACCTATGCCTAATTAGGCAATGTAATAGCGATGTCAAGGCTAATGCTGACCCACAATAGAAGCGATGGTGATCTAGTTAACTTACGAAGGCGTTGTTCCACGCTCCCACTGGCCGAAGACTTCCGTCGCTATATAACCTTCAAGATTCCTGAAGATCCAGATTCTTAACCACACTCCAGTGTCTTCAGGCACATACCTTAATCACCAAGAATCACCAACGGTCGGCTCCTAGCCCTATCCAGTCCTATCCACTTTATTACCAGTCCCTTGGTCACTTCAAGTTCCTTGAACAACGTCTTTGGTCTTTTGTCGGTTGACTAGACACGTTCTATCTATAATATTCTGTGAATCATGAAGTACTCTCCTACGATTCTTGCCGCAATCTTGGCCTCTTTAGCCACCGTTGAAGCTCTTCCAATCGGCCAAGTGCAGTATGTGACTCTTGTTACTACTCAGGCCATTCCCAAGAATCAATTTTGGGGACAACTAGCTACTGCAGCAGCACCGGCTCCTGCTAATACCCCAGCACCAGCACCAGTCCCAGCAGCACCGGCCCCAGCCCCAGCACCGGCCCCAGCAGCTTCAAACAACAACCAAGGCTCTGACTTGTTTTCTAGCGCAAAAAGTCTTTTTGATTTCTTGCTTGGAATTGGAGATTCTACTCCATCAACCCCTTCATCAAACAATGCTCCCCAAAATCCTCAACAAGGTCAACAAGCTCCACCAGGTTCTCCATCCGGTGGAAACAGCTTCGCTTCCTCATCTCCATGGGGCAACTCCTACCCTCAAAGTGGAACCTCCACCCCAAGCTCTAACCAGAACGATGGCCAAAATAGTGGACAAGATAACTTCCCTAGGCCAGATGCTACCGGATTAGTGCAAGCACCACCACCACCAAATCTTCCATCAGGATTTTCCAAACCCTCCTCTTCCCCAAGGCCGTCCGGTAACTCTAACCCTTCTGGGTCCAATGCTGGTGCAGCAGCAGCAGCTGGATCCAAGGGTATTACCTATTCTCCTTACACCAAGAACCATCAATGTAAGAGTGCTTCAGATGTCGCCAACGATATCGCCAAATTGTCTGACTACGACATCATCCGTTTGTACAGTACTGACTGTAGCGGTATTGAAAACGTATTGGCAGCTATGAACAGCAATCAGCAATTGTTCTTGGGTGTCTGGAACATCGATAATGACAGCGTTGCTGGCGGATTAACCGACATTAAAAAGGCCATTTCAAGCAGTAACCGTGGCTGGAATGCGGTTCATACTATTTCTATTGGTAATGAACAGGTTAACGCCGGAACTGCTAGTGCCTCCCAAATTGGTAGTGCTATGAGCTTTGCCAGATCATGGATGAAACAAAACGCCCCACAATACACGGGCCCTTTGGTGTCAGTTGACACCTTAGTGGCAGTGGTAGCCCACCCTGAATTATGTGAGTACTCTGACTATCTCGCAGTCAACTCCCACCCTTACTGGTCGGGAAATGTTGACCCATCAGATTCAGGTCCATGGCAAGAACAACAGATCCAAAATTTAAGAAACGCTTGTGGCGGTTCTAAAGAAATTTTGATCACTGAAACTGGATGGCCCACTCAAGGTGACACCTTCGGAAATTGTGTGCCATCTGTGGAAAATCAAGTTGCAGCCATGAAGAGTTTAGTTTCTACCATGGGAAGTCAAATCATTGCATTCACCATGTACAACGACTACTGGAAGGATCCAGGACAATATGGTGTTGAATCATATTGGGGTATCTTCGGAAACCCAACAGATTGATCTAGATTGTACTATATTTGACTTCAAGATTCAAGAATAATTATACAGAATACCAAATAATAATTATCTAGAATGATACCAAAACATTGAATATTTACTTAGAGTAGATTCCAAAAATTAATACACATGATTGTGAAAAACGTACAATATTCGTATCATATCGCAAAATTAATATTTATGGCCTTACTCCTCATTAATGATGGAAATGATATTTGTGATTATTGGAACTTGAAAGTAGAAATACGATTATCTATTACTAGAAAGTATATCCAGATAATCTTCTTTCTTAGTTTAGAATGCTTGAGAGTGAATTCCTTCGTAGTTTAAAATAGTTGCAAAAATCCGTCAATTATGATTTAAACAATTACTCCAAATAAAAATAGTAATTCATTTCTGGAAAACTAGCAGTATAAATCTTTAATGGACGAGGGCCTATTTTCCAATGTCTATTGTTCCACTTTGCTTCACTATCTATGTACAACTCACTGAAAATTGGCTGGTCGTGCGTGGACCACGCGAATTTTGACCCTCCTTCAATTCTCATGTTTTGACAATACTCGCTGAATTACCAACATCATGTCCGATAGAGAGAAAAAGAAACTCGCTAAAAGGCTCCAAGGCCTTTTGGATCGTCTCTATGTGGTGGAAGATAATGGAATTAATGTTTCCGAAACTTTCCACAGATTACCACTGCGCACAGGGACTGACTACTATAAAGTTGTGTTGAACCCACTTTCATTGCACGCGATAGGCCGCAAGGTAAAGAAGTTGAACTACGATAATGCTCAGCAGTTCGTCGATGATTTGGCGTTGGTGTCTTGGAATGCAAGATTATACAACAGAAAAGATTCTATTTTTTACAGACATGCACTCATCTTGAAGCAGTTCATCTTGACCATCGCATTGCCCAAGTTGACTTCTGACAAGGGAATTGGTAATCAACATGGCTTGACTTATCCAAGGTTGGGAGACTTGCCCGATGACATAGGCGACAAACTCACCGCAGAAGACTTCCAGTTCAGTGATTTAGACCCAAGAGATTATGAACAGAGCGCTACACCTCAATCCGAGGCATACGCCACGACTCCTATGGCTTCTTATCAGTCTATGCAAATCCCTGAAGCTACAAATCAACAGTCGTACATGTCAAACGTGATTAATAAAATGGCACCCACATCCTCTCCATACTCGAAGTCCCAAAAACCTGTCGAGAGTGGAATAAGAAGAGGTAGACCTCCTATTATTGATAAGCCTTTCGAGACCAGAATCAAGTTGATATTGAAGCAATTCAAAAAACTTCGCGACCCTAATAATGAAGCAAGACTGTTGACTTACCATTTCGATAAGTTGCCTGACTCAAAGGCATACAATGATTACTATGACAAAATTCCTAATCCTATCAGTTTGAATGAAATTAAAATCAAGGTTAGAACCAGGAAATACTCAAATGTGGAGCAGTTCATCCATGATTTGGATGTAATGTTTGCTAACTTTCAAGTGTATTATGAATCGGATCCTTACAGTGAGGAATACATAGACTTTGTCAACTTCAACAAGGAGGCTCAGATTATCATTCAACAGGAAATCAACAAGAGTGACAGGGAGTTGATCGGTCAAACGACCTCCGGAAATGATGGAGTGATCAGATATCCTTTGGATTCCTTGGAAGTAAATGGTTATACCTACAAAATTGGTGACTGGGTTTTGATAGCCAACCACAACGATCCAGAAAAGCCAACAGTGGGTCAAATTTTCCGCTTATGGTCTACTGAAGATGGCAACAGATACACTAATGTTTGCTGGTACTATAGACCCGAGCAAACCTGTCACAAATCTGACAGACTTTTCTTCAAAAATGAGGTCTGCAAGACTGGTCAATACAGAGATCATTTGGTCAATGAAATCGTTGGACCATGTTACGTTGTTTTCTTAACTCGTTACCAAAAGGGAGATTTACCAGAAGGTGTTGTACCTCCAGGAGCTCCTTGGTTCATCTGCGAGTTCAGATATAACGAATCAAGTCACGTTTTCAACAGAATCAGAACATGGAAGGCATGTTTGCCCGATGAAGTAAGAGATAATTTTGAGCAACCTTTAGTCCCGTTGAACGAGCCCAGAAAGTTGATTAAATACGAATCTCCGATTAAGTCGTTATTACCAGCAGATGCTCACATCGGTATGCGCATAAGGGAACCAACTCAAGGTCCTCACACCAACTCCCCACCATTGGCTGGTCTGGTTTACCTCGCACCCGATGTCCCTGAAGATGATTTGGGACAATACGTGTCAAGTCCTAATGTTACCCGTATGGCAGAGCATGACGATCCTGCAACTGGTGCCCAAGCCTATCTCTTCACTCCAATCTCTCAATTAAAGGGTGGAGGAGGAGCCACCACTACTATCTACACTACAGGTCACAGTGCTTTGCATGGTATGAGTGGCACTGGACTTTCTGAAATGGCGCAAGTGCAAAGTTCTTATGAAGATAACTCTTATTTGCCAAACACATACAAGCTGTTGCAGACTCAAATCCAAGAGAGTCAGCAGAAGAAGTTCCAGGAGCAACAATTCCAGCAGATGCAACACCAACAACACCAACAACTCTTCAGAAGAACAGAAACTCCAGCACCCTCAAATTTGGTTCCTGAAGGTACCAACTATTTCGCTGTCACCTCCTCGTACTCGACCATGTTGGCAGGTGGTGTTCTTTCTTATGCCATAGAAGATGATTCCGGCTTATCTAATTTGAGCCCTCAAATCAACAAGAAAGCAAAGGTTTCTGGATCCACCGATATTGTGTTTTATCGTGCTCCACCTGTCGCTAACAAGGGCAGCAGAATAATAACCAACAGCAACGTTCTGTTGGGTCATTCTGCCCGCTACTTGGCCTGGAAGGCCTCCCAGGTGAAGTCGTAAGTCATTTCAGCTTATTTTAGCCTTGGACTGTTTCCATTCTTTTGTCTACGTAGACCTTTCCTCGTTTATATGGAGCGGTTTCGTACTGTATAATACATGTAAAATTCATTGGTACATGCGGTAGATCCTATCACTAAAAAACTGAGTCAGGCACCCAAAACCATCACCATGAAAGGCCTATTGGAGTTCCAGGATCACCTTCAACGATCTAAGCGCATCGTTGCATTGGTTGGAGCAGGGTTGTCTGTTTCATCCGGACTTCCAACTTTCAGGGGTACTCAAGGACTTTGGAAAAACTTCAACATGATCGATTTGGCTACTCCTGATGCATTTTACATCGACCCGGGGCTTGTATGGCAATTCTACTCATGGCGTCGTTACAATGCATTAAAAGCACAACCCAATGGAGGTCATCGGGCTCTTTCACAATTGGCCCGAATTATGGGCAACAATCACATCACCATCACCCAGAACGTGGACGGATTACATGCTAGAAGTGGTCATCCACAGAACAATTTGCATGAGCTACACGGCTCACTCTTTGAGCTTCGATGTACTAGTTTCACCTGTAACTATGTCGACAAGGCCAATTTTGCCAATCCCTTGACACCAGGCTTGAAAGGAACAGAAAATGAGTATGATACAAGCCCACAGCAACACGACAGCGAGACCTCCAATCCTATTGACTCACCCCATTTTCGACCAGTCAAACAGCTCGATGAATCTGAACTTCCCTTATGTCCGGCATGTCACGAACTTCTTAGACCAGGAGTGGTGTGGTTCGGGGAGTCACTACTGTTACAGGTGATCGACAGGATCGATACATTCATAGAATCTGAGCCCGTGGACTTGGTTCTTGTGATCGGAACAAGCGGAACAGTTTATCCTGCCAACAGTTACGTGGATCGTATCAGACATCGGGGTGGAAAGGTAGCGGTATTCAACACCGATATCGAACAAGAGATTTTGGACGGAATGATGAGTAACACCTGGGGATTTCAAGGTGACGCTGCCGAAATACTACCAATTGCATTGAAACCACTACTTGAAGCTGAAAAGGAGGATTGAGGTATATAAAATATCAGATTCAAGATCATGATAAGTTGCCCGCATCAATTCATCATAAGAGAAATCCACAGAAAAAGCCACTTTCATTGCACTGGAACATCACGGAAATATTTACGGGATTGCCAAGGTATTGTAAACGAATGTGTTTACAGAGGAGTGTAATTCAGTGGTGAGGGAGCGAAAAATATTCAACGTGTTCCGTGGATGTAACTAGTTACGACGTGATAAGGTGGCTTCCAGGTGTAATTTTATGAGGACCGGATTTCCTGGACCAAATTCATATTGCAAATGCTAGGGCCACTAAAATCCGGCTAAGCCTGGACAGATATCATAATTTATGACATCAACAAAAGTGAATTTTTCCATCATCAGTAGCGATAGGGCGAGGCTTTTAAGTTTTGTCTCGGAAATGAGATGAGGATAAGGATGACAGGATTGACATGTCAACACGGGTTCTATTCTTATGGCAAACCAAAACATTGAATCATCAAGTTGTCAAGACGTGTCCGTGAACATGAATCAGGACTATTGATAAGTTTCACAAACCATTGGTGACAAGAGGGATTATTTTGACACTATTGTATTTAACATTCGGGTTCGTTAAAATTATTCCATACAGGTAAACACGAAGACTCGTCACGTCGGATGGTTCTGATACACAATGCAGGCGGGTATTATCAAGACGTCTATTATGGTATCCAATTATATACTCTAGCATAGCAGGCTATGGAGGCCGAAATAAATCTAATAGGTAATGCACTAATAGCTTAGGAGCCCCAGGCTCTCAATAGCACATAATAATACAACTGTGAGCTATTAGGAGAAGTGAAATGTTAAATATCAAAAATAGATTCGAGACCCGTCGAAATGGGGACAAAGAGGTCCATGGTGGGGTCGGATTCGTTAAAGTAGGGGCCAGGAGTGAACATTTCTAGGTCGTCAAGCGACAACGAACAAGGCAATGATGTCAAGGAATTGGGGACAATAGGAAAGGTGGTGATGGAGGAGGATGTGGAACCGATGTTATGAGTATTATCTAGAAAGTTGATGGTGGTGGTGGGGAGGGCCGAAGACACATCAAGTGGTAACTCATTACCAGAGGATCCGGTGGAGGTGGCCGAGTTGGTGGAATTGGCCGAATTGGACCCGAGGCTTATAGTGTTCATACTGTTGCAGTCATCATGGGCCTGGTCTTGAGTTGGCTCGCTAGCCACACCGTAGATGTTGGACATACTGGAGTCTGAAGGTGGACCCCAAAGGTCACCTATGTCGGTGTTCAGGGACACTTCTGAGCCAAAGATCTGAGAAGAGATCGAGGCCATGGAGCATTCAGTGGATGCCATGGAATATTCGGTAGAAGCCATGGAGTATTCGGTAGAAGCCATGGAGTATTCGGTAGAAGCCATGGAACATACGGTGGATTCTGACGCCGCCAGCGACGTCAGCTTGGCCCGCAGAATCCTCACTGGAGAGATCTTTTGCTTAACAGGAGACTGGAAATGATCCAAGGTGTTGATGGACGCAATGGTTACCAGAGGCTTGAGAACTCTTCCTGATGCCCCATGGGAACTAGTAGTGATGTGAGGAAGAACAGGGTTGGAGTGACGAGGAGGAATGGAGGGTTTATGGACGTAATTCTTGCGACGATGTTTTTGGACAGGAACAGCAGCCATACCATTGGTGGTCTTTGCATGGAGATCCATGTCATGGTGAGGAATCATGGAGGAAACAGACCCCAGGTTTCGCAGCCGGTGGGAGGGAGGAGCAGACACCAAGGATGCGTGAGGAAACTTAGGAGGCCACAGCCAGAGATCGAGATTGTTCATGATGATAGGGTGGGTGGCAGGTGGAAACGGCTGGTTTATATACCAGCGATGAGCAGTGGCATTGTTTTAGTGAAGGCTAATTATACCGACGCAGAGGGTCATGTCAGTCACCATGGAGCCTCCAGTTTGGAAGTTGATAACGGCTCAGCTGTAAGCCCGGACGCTTGCCTAAAACAGGTAAATTGGGGTGATTGTACACGACAGATAATAGCCCTGGTATCGCCAGATCAATAGGTGGAAGTCTGAGGCCACCACCAAATAGGCTTGGCCTCGAAAACCGGCATCCCCCGATGCGGGCTGCAACAATAGCTGCCCGAGTGGGCTCGCTTACGCCTGAGGGGACGGCTTACCCTGCAGGTTGCCTTGCAGGTCCCCAGGCAGTGGAGGCTGAAATTCTCCACCATGGAGCCCGTGGCGGACAGTAAGGCTGGTTTCGAGACGAGAAGCCTACGGTTGGTGATTGCACCAAAACGATGCCAGCAAAGGCCTACGACGGTTTCCGGACACGGCGGAGATCGCGGACCACCGCCGGTCCCCACCATGATGCATCGTGAGCAACCGCATCCTTCGATGATTGGGGTTGTGTTTTCAACACAATGAAACACCCACCCTTGCAGGTCACAGATGTCGGGCCTCAGTCGCGACGCCAGCACAACTGGTTCAGGAACTGTGGCCCGGGACTCAGGCCACAATCACACAATAATTCGCTGGCATCCCCTGCCATGCCCTGGCCTATTGATGGGAAACCAGGTGGTATTGACGTAATGGGATAATCGCAGGGCAAGCCATTGGCACTGCACAAATCGCGAGCCGATTGCATACTGCTGTAGGCTAATGGAGCCTATGGCTGCGGCACCCTATGCTTGATACATACCGCAGCCCATTGAACCTGAAGCTTAGTCAATAGGGTGTATGTGTGGGACCTTCGGTATTGTTCGAATGTTCATACCTTACCTACTAACCGTGCAGGTGCAGCAATGCACCTGGCCGCTTTCGGTATATAACTTGCATGGCATATGCGGGTGTATGTTGGCGGAGGTGCACCAGGTACATATTTGGCTATTCTTTGGCTTGCAGCTTATTCTTCTCTTGGTTATTTGTTACTATCGACGAATTGTTTGCATTCTTCATCAAATGCTAGTCTGGGGCTATTGGGTCTATTCTCGACTCAAACCCCCTTGTTCACTCCTCCGACGGCAGCTGCCAGCGAATCATAAGTCTGGCTGCTCCCGAAGCCTCGTTTCATCGTTTCATCAACCTTCTCTGGATTGTTCCGTTGCCCCACAATGCAATGAGAGTGGTTCACATGACGGTGTACGGAAATGGCCTGCGGTGGTGGTGATACATTGGTGGTAGTAATACGGTGGTATTACGGTGGTATTCTGGGGGTATTCTGGTGGTATTCTGGTGGTGGTGGAGACAAACTCCCCCACCCATCATATAATATCGGCCACACACCGGCAATTGGTACCTGGATCCCCCGTAAATGTCCCGCCCTAGAGGATCCCTCCTGCCTTGATCATCGCTGCCCCTTCTGCCAGCTTCAACTTGCCTGCTCCTCCACGATCGCTGTACCTCGCCTATCTGGGTATTATCGTGCCTTCCTTTGTTTATTGTACTAGGCAAATTTCATAATATTCTCAGCCCAAGGTGCGGAGGTAAAATGGCGGATCCATGTAGCTGATGGAGTTAATTCGGATAAGGGGCCCGGGGATGATTGGGGGGACAGGCTTTCTCATATCACTACCAAAGATGGTAAGAGGGGCCATGGGGTGGCAAGAGGGGGCCCTCCAGTATGATGTACCCCATCTCAGCCACCGCCAACTCTAGGCTCCCCTCCCGCTAATGTACATCACAACATCACTAAATCGACTGACCTGATGGGGCAGAGGAATTATGGCCCGATGGAGATTTTTCACTCTGATCCTCGCACATCCGCTATTATCAAGGGCTCATGCATTCCTATTCATTTCAATGATCCATGCGATTCGCCTTGCACATGTTCTCCTCTTCGATTCCAGTTGTTTCTCCGGCATTTGCTCATATTTCTTTGATAGTTCCGTTACGGGCCCTACACTATTGTCCTCCTACACTGGTCCAGTTAGTATTATCTGGCCCCTCAAATTATCCTTTTCTGAGCAATTGCTCCTTCGTAATATTCATCTATTCATTCCACAGTTTCCAGTGCTCGCAACTGGTGCCAATGTACCCCTTGACTTCAGATCCTTTGATTGCAGGTTGCAATCGTGGAGGTCTTCTCTATTTATTATACAACTCTTCATCGTACTTATCCCGCAGCACTCTTTGCGGTACATGTGTCTCATCGGGGGGAACCCCAAGCTCCACATTAGCGTTCACTAAAATTTGGTTGATAAGCCACAATTGTCTCCTCTCTTTCACCGACTTTTCGAGCTCGTGGCTCACAATAGTATTGATTCTTTGCGCAGTATGAAGTTGATTCTCCATTTCGGCATAAACCCGTTGAAGCTCTCCCACATCGGAAATATTGTCGAAATTGTCCGTATGCATGTTCTTATAATGCCTTTTTATGCTATCGCTATCCTTCTCAATCTGCTCATGGAACTGCTGATTAAGCATCAAGTACTCATCCTCCTCATGGTCGCCCCCGTTGCGTTCCAATTTTTCCCAGAGTTTTTGTCTTCTAATAATGTTGGGATTATAGCTAGGGGGCATACCGGGCCCAAAAAGTAAGCTCTTGTTTTCCACATAATTCTTATACCTGAAATTTGCTACCTTGTGTTGCTTGAAGTCTAATGGTAGTTTGTATAGCTTTTGCACTGACACATTGTGATTGTCCTCAACCTTCCGTCTCTTGTCTTCGCTTTGTGAAGCAGAGTGACTAATCTCCCCATTGAGAATGTTCAAAAACTTTCTGTTGAACCACCACGGCGTTTTTAATTCGTGGGTTTGCTCCACCATGCGCAATAATTCTTCTTCGGATTGTGCCTTGCTCTTGGCTAATGCTTCTTGAAGTGTTTGTAATTCGTGCTGCACCTTAACATGTTGGGCCAAGTCGACCGGCCCGACGAATCGTTTATCACATTCAGGCACTGGACATTCACACTCCTCGCTTATATGGCCATAGGCATGTGCGGAAAGGGCCTCTTTAGACTCTTGGGAAGTTCCATAACTTTCGCATCCTTCCCAGAAACATTTATTAGAATTCTCCGGTGTTAAATGGGCGCTTTCCAAATGTGTTGCAAGGGACGAGGAATCTGGTATTATGCTATGACATCCATTCCATTCGCAAGTCAAAGGACCGGTTGTGATTGATGAGCTAGGAGCTGATGCACCTGACACGATATGTTCTAGCGACATTGATGATTGATAAGTGACCCGATAATGCCGTTAAAGTACGTAGTAGTTGTATTGAAATTGAAATATGGGTCTACAGGTAATGGCTCGACACTTGGATATTGATGTAGTGTGAAATATCAACAAATTTGGTCGTGCGCAGGCATGCCATTTACAGTGCAGTTTCATGTCAAAGAGATTTATTACATCTTATATGTTATTCATTAGAGGTGTAAGTTTGTCAGAAGACAAGAAATGGTTATCATGTCCGTATTCGCATGAAACTAATTGTATTAATTTTACTAGATATTTAAAGAAAATCACTCTTGTATTATCAACGTTTGATTGTTAACTACACCTCTATTATACTATGATGTTTATTAACAATTAATTATCTATGTTCAAACCAAGGCCTCATCCAATCTAGCAGCAGGATTAGTCTCAATGAAGTCCAAGGAAACCTTGTGACCTAACAACTCTCTAATGTTGGAAACACCGTACTTGATCATAGTTGGTCTTTCCAAGGAAAGACCCCATCCCAACACACGTAAGTTCTTTGGCAAGCCCATGGATTCCAACATTTCAGGTCTGAACATACCAGAGTTACCAATTTCAACCCACTTGCCCAAGCCCTTGTGGTAAGCGAAAATTTCTAAAGATGGCTCAGTGTAAGGATTGTAGGCTGCCTTGAATCTCAATCCATCAACACCCATCTTACCAAAGAAATCTTCCATGAAACCGATCAAGTCACCCAAAGTAATGTCGTAGCCAGCCAACACACCTTCGACTTGGTGGAACTCGGCCAAATGGGTGGCATCAACCGCTTCGTTACGGAAAACTCTATCTATGGAGAAAAGTCTGGTTGGCTTTGGATCTTGGGCTAACTTGTGCAACATAGCGGAGGAAATAGCTGTGGTATGGGTTCTCAACACCATTCTTAAAGATTCATCTTCCTTCCATGGGTATCTGTAACCAATAGAACCGTACTTACCTTCTTGATGAACTTGCTTGATGTTTTTCCAGTATTCTTCATCTTCTGGCTTACCGGCCTTGACTGGGTCCTTCAAGTAGAATGTATCTTGTAAGTCTCTAGCTGGATGTTGTTGAGGAACGAATAAGGTGTCGAAATTCCAGAATCCGGTTTCAACATATTGGTTGGAAGGCATTTCAGTGAAACCCATAGAGAAGAAAATTTGTCTGAATTCTTCTCTAACCTTCATCAATGGATGTAATGCACCAGAACGTGGGTAAACACCTTCAGAGTTGAAGTTGTAAGGCTTGAATTCAGCATCTTTCCAGGAACCAGTGGCAACCATTTCAGCAGTGATATCAGTCTCGTAAGATTTAATTTCCAAGGCGAACTTAGCTGCCTTTTCAATCTTGAAACTGACGATCTTAACCAAGGTTATCAACTTTCTCTTCTTCAATTCATTTAATTCTTTCTTGTCTTCTAAAGAACCGGTGGACTTAATGGTCTTCAATTCATCTAAGACAACATCTTGTGGCAACTTGTCGACCTTAGCAACCAACTTGTCACCTTCCTTAGACAACCACTTGTTCTTGAAAGCCTTACCTTGACCAACAAGGCCGATAGGACCCAACTTGGCCTTCAAGTCATTAATGGTCAAAGTTTCCAAGGACTTCAAAACTTCGTCTACAACTTGGATTTCAGGGGTAGCACCATTGGTGACAAAAGATTCAGCTTCTTCGGTGAGATTCCATTGATCGATTTCTATCTTATTGAATGTAATCATTTCCTTGGCCCACAATGAGGTCAAGTTGGAGTGCAAAGTATTGGCATCAATGCCGGCAAATTCAGGAACCTTGGCGGTGTTTTCAATCACACCATTATTCTCGTGGACCTTCTTTAATATGCTCAACTGCAAGTCGGACATGGTGAATTATATGAGCCTTATTACACTTAATGGAGGTAGTTTAGGGCACAACCTATGATTCATAGATTTGAAAAAAATTCAACATTAGTGCTGAGATGTACTGCGTACAAGCAAAACGAGTAAATAGAATACTGCAGAGATGTGCGATTGATATGAGCGAGTTGGTTTTGAGATGCATGTTGAAGATGCCAATGCCTTGATGTAAAGGGCCACAGTAGAATAAAAAAAAGCAAACATGTAGGAAATTCCCTAATATCGATACTTAGTTGTTGATTAAACGAAAGTTACAATTTTTATGTGTTGATCACTCAAACTGAACCACAAATTAGGCGAGTAAATCACAATTTTGAAACAGTCAGAATTCTCGATTATCGTTGATCTAGTAAGAAAATGTATGAAGGATATGAGAGAAATAAGAGGTATTAAATGGTGAGTGTTGCTTTATAGTAATTTGTAGATACTCGAAAATTTTCAATAATTATTGAAGAGAGGTCAAATTTGAAAAGGATAGCAAGACGCACCCAGGTTTTGATACCAACAAGTCAACTGCAAATTCATGAAACGTATATACTTGAGGAAGTGAATGGTTCCTATGAATTCATTGATGATGAAATTTACTTCAATCTAATGAATAGAATTGTCCCAACATATTGGTCATTTTTAGTACCAGTTAAAATTGTAACCAATATCGTAAGTTGAATAAAACAACCAAACAACTTATTTTGAAAAAAAGTGCAGTGAACAGTTAACAAATATTACCTAGTTGGAAATCTAAAGGGACGATGTATGTCATTGGATATATTTCGAGGTTGACTCGAAGTAACAATCTATTTACAGCATCTATTATAAGATCGAACCTTACAGTTTCTTCCATTTCTTTTGCTTCCAATTGCAAATTCTGTTGTACGTAGAAGTGCATAGTATAAATTGTTGCAATATTTATGCAGCCAATCTCTAGAAATTATCTACAAAAAACATAAATCTATCTTTTGAAAGGATGCACATTAAGAAATACCAAACGACTACAGAGAGCACAATACATGAGGTCACATCTTGATTCGGTCTTGTTGATTCTATTATTATCTTTGAACCCACTTCATATTGTCATGTCTTCCAAGAAGTCACACAGAATGTTTGAACAGCCCCATTGGCATCATTTCTGCTGTAACGTTGCAACCTTGCTATTCTCGAAGTGGGCCACTGCCTCAAACCGTACTCCAGGACCACATAGATGTGCCTGATCCGCCTTATTGTTAGCGGTGTGGTTTGGTGTTTTTAGCAACCTCGGTAACATTGCCAGAGCCCGTCCATGACAGAAAACCCATGACAGAAAACGAGCAAACACCGTGATGGCTTCAGACATTGGTTTTACAGCTGAATGTTGCAACAAGGCTTTGGTGGTCGCCAATTGGCTTTGGGCAACAATCACTTTGATGACAGCAACTGGAAATGTCTGTGTAATCACTACCACCAGCACCATCTGCCACCAGCACAAACTGCCACCAGCACAAACCGCCACGCGTACTCTTTACATGATGGTGACAAATGCAATGCATGTCTTCCTGCGATGCTGGCGACTTACGAGAAAACAATAATTAGCGAGTGCGGCTCACGTCATTCTCATGGACATCAGAAAAGGTTTACCAGGAGTAGCATCTAATTGACCAGCGCCAGTACTGGATACAACAATCAGCGGACCACCATCAACAATCAACACCCAACAATTACCGAAGCACCATAATCCTGTCACAACAGCCAGCAATAGTGCTAATGCTTCGAGATACACGGCTCAACAGGATGATTGCTAATGCAGCGAATTGCTGAATACAGAGTGCGGCTGAGCAATGAAAGGTGACCGTGGTGGAGAGACGCCAAGGGTATATAAGGTCGGGGGTCGCTCTAAAATTTGACAACATCATCTACCATGGCTATCACTTGTTCAGACATCATCAAGCTCATTTTTGCATTCATTTTCCCACCATTGGGTGTTTTCCTTGAAAGAGGTTGCAGCTCCTCGTTGTTGATCAACTTACTTTTGACCCTCTTGGGTTTCATTCCAGGTATCATCCATGCCGTGTGGGTGATTGCGCGATACTGAGGCCTGCACCAGTCTCGTGTAAGGCCTGTGGCCAATTCCATTTCAATTCAACGTTTATAATGAATCAATAAATTCATATTGTTCTCTGTTGTAGCAATAGTGCCTCATAGCTCACGAGCCATGTTGAATGTTTGAGAATATGGGATAAAGGGTTGAGGCGTAGCTAAGGGCGACTGATGTTCCAGATCATCAATATAGTGTTTCCAAATGACCTTCGGCCATAACTACTGTTCCCCAAACATGTTACTATTTAAAGAACTAGTGCATATTTCGGGCCAAGGACTTTCCTGGTTCGGATTCCTTTCTCGGGGCTTGTGATTCAGAAAGTGCTCGTGAAAAATCACCAACTACCCTTCCATAATATCACCGGGTGTATTTGAACAATCACAGTACAATTAATGACCACAACTGGATAATTACACGTGTATGGATATATGTTATTTGTAGCACTATTATAAACACTTCATTTATGGGCATTGTATTACTGACTCCAGAAGCCATAAACCTTATCCCCTGAGCATTTTTATTGGTTTACGAGCTGTAGGGAGTCGATTCCCATTCCAAAATCAATTATTAAATATACTTTGCTCTTATCTGCTTTTTATTGTGAACTTCTTATCTCTCTATTATTCCTCTCTTTTAATCCCTTATTCACCACCATTTCATAATACATTGATTAAGACTTCTATACAAACTACCTCGATGCCTTTCTTAACAATACATTTTTTCCATTTTGCCATGACCCTCATACATTGCAGGGTATAATTTTATGATAGAAAATATCTACATCCAGGCACGTTTTACCTGGAAGTTGTAGTGGACCAACTTGCATTACACGGACATTTCCCAGGGCTTTCTTAGGGTCCTCGTTTCAATTCTGTGCTACAGAAAACCACACTAGCATTGTGGATGTGTCATGACGACTCGACACTGAGTTCTTGATGGTATCAACAATCGAGTGATTTCAGGGTTACCCCGGATTAGGTCATGACGAAGGTGATGTGTAAAAGTGCGGCTGTGTGTAGTTAAGAAGATGTTGGTAGCAAATAGTTTGAGGGGAGCCTAGCGCGGGGAGCTTTGGGAAATCAGGGTCCCAAGGTCTACCAGAAGACCATCACCAATGGAATGTTGAAGGAATGGTGTAATGGAACAGGAAATTTATGGTCAAAATTGGGTCCGACTGATTTATTAGTGTTATTAAACTACTAAACGATGGACGAATGCCAACTAATGAAAGATGGGGAGGTGTCAAAACCGTAGAAACAGCACCAAGAAAACCATCTATGACGCAATGGTCGCTTGAGTAGAGCGTTGTCGTATGCTCATAGGGGCCCTCGAATGTATAAGGGAATTGGGGTTAAAGTGTTGGTATCATGATAGTGAGAATCAGTAGTGCCACAATATGAATAGTTAGGATGTTAGCAATAATCAACTTTTAAAGTGATATGGGGTAGCTAATTTTTACTGTTTTGTATTGAGAATGTGTCGATTGCCGTAAGTATTAGGAACAACTGAGATGAATCTTCGGCCATATAAATTCCACGAACCTTATATTAATTATTCTAAAGTATGTTATTGTGCCAACAGAACTCTGAAGCAACAAATGGACCCACGGAGTAATTTTCTAAACTCAATTTAAAGTACCTTTATGTGGTAGTGATATTTTCACCAATATATTATTGTTTCGTGTACTGTAAACTATTCTAGAAGAAACCCTAAATAAATTATCAAGCAATACGAAATTAGATATCATTAGTGGTCATGCATTTATGAGAGTTTGAGTTAATCTTTTGACGAGAATCTCGGGACCAGATCCTTGTGCAATCTTGGTAGTGAAAGCATTCTCCATTTCAAGGATCCTTTTTGCATTCCTCCCCATATTTTCCCCATTTGGAGAATGTGAAAAAATATACCTACACGAATAGTGTTCACTAAGTGGGAAAGACAGTATTTAGCTATGATTGTTTGACAGCTAGTAGTAAACCAAGACTATTACACTAAAGCTTGTAGAATAACAATAGTATTGGAGCCTCGAACAACAGAATATGTCTTTTGGTGGCTTATTTAGTGTGAATCCTCAGTTGTTCTAGACTATAATTCTTCTTTGTTTTTATCGTCTAATCGTTTTGTAGCATATTCCTTTAGCGTTTAGTAATTTAAACGTTATTAAACTACATTAATTGCTTGCCGAGATCTCCGCAGCATATTAATCGTGATACTTACGGCCATAAGGCATTTTGGTGATACGTCTCTCATTCATTTTTGAAAAATCAAAAGATTAATATTTAGTTCGTTTTCATTAATCAATTAGTGTGTTTCGGGAATCACGGTTGATATATATACAATAGGGATGCATGACATAAGCACTCGGAAAGCACAGGAAGAGTGGAAGTATAATCTCTGAAAGCCACCCACGGATGTTCACGAAATTATCCAAATTAATCCAACCACTCCAAGAATTCGGGGGTGAAATAACTGATGATCAAACGGGCACCAGCACGCAAGAAACCTTGATGTGACTCGAAGGCAATTTGCTTCAAATCAACTACCCCTTTCTCAGCAGCAGCATGCAACATGGCATATTCTCCGCTGACATGGTAGGCACAGATGGGGTAATCACGGCAGATTTTGGTGGCATCACTGATGATATCCAAATAGAAAGTGGAAGGCTTAACGATCACAGCATCGGCACCTTCTTCGATATCTCTTGCAAGGGCTCTACGAGCCAAACCAGCAGCATTGGGAGGGAGTTGGTAGCACTTTCTGTCACCATGGCTAGGGGCACTTCCGGCAGCGTCTCTGAAAGGACCGTATAATCCACCACTGAACTTCGCGGAGTACGACATGAGCAAACACTTATGGGCTACATCAGCATCAATTAAACCACGCTTGATGTCTTTGATGCGCCCGTCCATCATATCGGATGGAGCTACACAATTAGCACCAGCTTTGGCGTAATTCACGGCAATCTTTCCGATTCTTAACACCGATTGTTCTCGATTCAAACTGCCGTCTTCGTACAACACACCACAGTGGCCGTGATCGGTGTATTCACACATACAAACGTCACAGACGATGTACAAGTCGGGGAATGCCTTTCTCAATGCTTTGATGCTCTGAATGACTGGTCCTTCGGGGTCATCGGCGGCAGTGGCCACTTCATCTTTTACACCTGGGGTCAAGGGAACACCAAAGAGGATCACCGAGCGAAGGCCCTTGGCGACCAATGTTTCGACGTATGGAACAAGCTTGTTGAGACCATATCTCTTGATGTTAGGGAGGGAGGGAATAAGGGTTTCTTCGTCTGGTTGATCTGATACGAAGAGTGGAAAGATGAACATGCTCTTGGTCAACTGTTTTTCCAGCTGCCATTCGCGGGACAAAGGGTGGTTGTAACCACCCTGCAAGACGGAGGAGATATCTGTGCCTGTTGGAGGTAAAAACTCTGCTTTATGGACCATGGCGAACAATAACTGAGTTGTAAACTCGTAACATAGACAATAGTTTGCCTTTTATGCTGGCAACCGGTCACGTGGACGGAAATAGCGATCGGCTAGTGGTTCCTATTGGTGATAGGGGTGTGGAAATTGATTGAAAGGGGTGAGGGGGGGGTTTGGTGAGTTGGTGATACAAGTCACGTCACATATGAAGGAACATGGGATGAAGTTTGTCATTCAATTGGCTTAACAGATGATATGCTGAATTGCTCACAGTGAGATTTTTTCAGACAGTTTTGAATCGCATATTTAGCAGCTTTCCGGGGTTTAATTTGGTTGGGGTTTGAAATTTCGTATCAATGGGCAGGAAAAGGAACCCCAGGAAAAGGTTTAATTTTATGTAATACCATTTGTATGTGGAGGTACTGTTGTGCTAGGAAACATGTGTATTAGTGCATTACCAGGTTCCGAATAGGACGGTGTCGTTGAACTGGAACAATTGGCCATCAACTTGCGGGAGTGCTCCATTAATTGAAATTGGGGTATTTTGTGGTGATACAGCACTTCAGCATTATTTTTCAATTGTTTACATTATCGGCAGTAAGTGTAGAGTAGGGAAGGGAGCCATAGAATTCGGTCTTTCAGGAAATTTGGACATTATTGAAGGTTTGCACAAATATAAAGAATTGAAGATACAATTGCTAGTATGGATTTTCAAATTCGTGGAAGATTATACATTTAGAGGGGAACATGAAGGAATTGCTTACTAGCGATTTCATGATCATACCATTTGTCAATATATCATTATGGAAGATTCTACATTTAAAGGAAACATAATAGTTGAAGCAGCGATCTCATGTCCAGTAGATACCGTATTTAGTAAGATAGTTTTCATTTTACTACTTTGGTACTTTCGCCAGTTTAGGTATTATCGACCGCTATACCGTTATCGACTCTTTTACTCACCATCCACCGATTTTTCACTTTGACCCTTTTACTTACTATCCACCGATTTTTCACTTCGACCATTTCTTACTGCCTTTCCGATACAAAAGGGACGATTTTGTGTGCACTTACAACCCCATAAAAATTACCCTACTTAACAATGCTAATGCTAGATGCAAAATCCTCCTGGATGTCAGGAAGAAGGTGGTTAAGGGTAAAATGTCCATTCCGGCAAATCTGGCTTAGAATATTCTTCACCACAAAATGCAAAAGAAAATCTTCGTGGTTTCGAGTATAGTTCCCCCAGATTTACGTGTATGCCAAGAACCAAGTTACAAAGATAGCGGCTTGGTGAATTCGCGGTTGTAGGACCTGATAACACCACCAAATCATTGAAAAACCGCAGTAATTTCACTGAATGACACCGTTTTCGAAAACGTGGCATTTTTTGATCAATGGGAGTGGTTTTCTTAAGGACTCCAGTCCATATCTCGTAGTCAATGCGTCCCCGTATTCCCAATATTTTATATTACTTGCTGGTGAGATGCGCACTGTAGCGATGGTTTCTAGTGGAGAAGATTATGATGGAACGTTTCTCGTATTGTAATTTGGATAGAGATGACACCATGGGCCATCGCCCATGGCCTCACCAGACCAATTCCAAGACATTGCTGCCATCACCAGCTACAGATATTTAGTGGTACCATCGCCAGGAACAGTTGGTTCGCAAATAGCTATTCTGCCCATCATCTGGCATACCGGCAATTCAGCGCCGGCGGGGTCCGGCATTCCATTTGAACACCTCAGGTTACATACCGACCGTAACGTAACATTTTGTAGCGAGAGGAAAACCACCAAAATCCAATCCAATCCAATCCATCACAACAGGAACTCTATTAAATGATAATAAAAAGAGCCCACCCACCCCAATGAAGGTAAATGTTATGGGATGTTCCATCCTCTTCCGTTTTAGATGTCTGGTGTTGCGTCTGCAAAGTGCTGCTCTTCCTGGCCTCAGGCACCGCGGTACTACGTCATCGCATCCTGGTGAAATTGACGGGCCACCTCGGTACCACCGGTGATGGCATCCACCGAAGTAACACCGTAAAACCAACGTTTCGGAAAGGCACCAACGGGCAGAACAGAATCATCCGTGTTATCTCCCGATGACAAATCAACACCAGAGCCGTTTGCTAAATTGGTTCCTCTATCATTTTCTTGCTTGCATCTGGTGGGTGCCCCACACGGCAATTAGTTTACCCCAATCCAAGGTTAATTTTATGGAGTGCTTCTAGTTTTGCACTGGCAATTCCGTACTGGAACCAAATGCTGCGTCCACCAGAACTTCATACCACCAATAATCAAAAACATAACACCAACAACCAGAAGATCCGTGCCCAGGTGCTGTCATGGAGTCGGGCCCTGATACTTCTACTATCAGTACCATCGTCACTTGGCCGGAGGTGAGGAACCTGTGGTCTCCGGTATCTGAACTCGCGTGAGTCTCAAGGCTGCGAATCCTCGGTGTCCGGGCTCCTGCCAACACAGCCCAACCTTGCTTTCTAACAATACATGCAGCGTTGTTTGCCAGTAAAGTGATTACATGCCGGATATGTCCAGAGATCGACGGGGATAAACATTGTTTCCGGCGGGTAGTCACCCCCGAGTGTCCCAGCCTCGCCAGGGTCTCTTTTTTTGGTGGTGGTTTTGGTGGTTTTGGTGGTTTTGGTGGTGATGTTTTTCGACATCTTCGCACCACCATAGTGCAGTATTGACACACGCCAGTTTACCACTTTCCACTTTCCACTTTTCTCTTTCCACTTTTCACAGTCCTGGCGTCCGCCAGCATCCCTCCATTCCCAATGGGCCAATGGGCACACGACGGTTGTACGTTTGTAATCAAGCATATGAACAGATGTTGGTTACGGGCACCGCATCCATGCAATGGTTGCGGTTGCTGTAGGACGGCAGATACAGAAGCAGTTCCACGCACCGTACCACCAGAAACAGAACTGCCCCACCTCGGTGCTGTGACATGGCCTCCCCCTCCCTAAACCAATCCCAGGGCACCGGCATTCGTCTAGTGGCACGAAAACGTCTAAGCCGGGGGCTTCAACCGGTTCTCGGGTTCTGCCCCATGATCTAAAACCCTTACCTCACTTCTACCGTGATACATCCACTCCCGTGTCACCGAATCCGGTGTTCTTTGGCAGTTTGTGGGCCGTTCTACAGATCGCTTTTTCATGCATCTCCACGCGTATGACCTCCATCTCGGAGTGTTAGCTCACATCATGCACAGGGGCACTTGTCCTGCACTGTCCAAATCCAGGAGCGCCCATCTGGGGCCTTTACACCAAAACTGTTTCTTCCCTTCACTCCGCCAGGAGTACAAAAGTCCCCGGTTTCTCCTTGTTTAACCTGTTGCTTGAACCCTGCTTGTTTGTTGCTGGTTCATTTGGTGGCGTGACTTCGTTATTCTTGTTGTTGTTAGTGTTACCATAGTTGTTCCTACTGGTATTACCTGTGGTTACTTCTATTGCTCCTGTTGTTCTGTTCTATCACTGTCAGTTTTCCATTAGTGCCAATATCACCCCGTCCTTCGTTTAACTATCATTCCTCCTAATTCCCTGCCTCCGCTACGTTCCTGTGTTTTTCATCTCCTCCACCTCCCTTGATCCCTCCATAGTCCTCTCTCCATCATGGCGTTCTTAACGTTAAGCACCCGCGTCATCACCATGTTCTTCGGAACCGCCGTGCTTATCAACATCTTTGCATTCACCAAGTTCTACAACGTGGAAGAACAGCGGCTCCGTGAGCTCGAATTCGCCCATTTGCATTCCCAGACCTTCGATGACTACATCCCCGATATCGAACTCGAATACCCCACCTCCACCCCTTACCTGGAACTCGACCCCGACCAGAAAATCGCTTCTATGCTCCATACCATCGCCAAATCCGGTTCTTGGCTCTCCAACACCACCGTTCATCATCCCGAGACCTCCATACGACCCTCCGAAATCGACGCCTCCCGGTTCCACTATGATCCTCGCATCACCTTCTCGGTATACCTCGACCACATTCTTCGTGGCAACCACTCAGACCCAGTACCGTTCTCCTGGGCCGACTGGGTGGATTTGACACCTCTTAACCACGAGCTTGCCAAACCCGACCCTGAAAAGTTGACCTGTGCATGGCTCCAGTCCAAGGTGAAAAAGCCTACTAATCATCCCGATTTTTGCATTGATAAAGTAGATTTAACTCCTGAACAGGTGGCCGAAATTGGCGTCGCTGCCGAGAAATTACCAGGCTTTATCGTCAAGCACTCTCCTCGCAGTAAGATCCCCAACAGACAAAGTATTTTACAGGCTAAGAGTCATCTCCTCACCTATGCAGAACTTCCTCTAAAAATCATCTTTTTGACAAATGATGGTACTTACGAATTGGAAACCAAAGGTGAACGCAAAGACATTTACAATTCAGGAATGTTGCATGATTATATGCGCCATCGTGAATTATCCCAAACTGAGCAGTTCCTCATGAATCCCACCGAATTATTACATGAACTCCAAAACGTTATCCAACCACTTCACGAAATCCCCACAGTTCCAGTTTATGATGTCAAACCTTCCCCTGATATGTCGAGAGAACTCAATTTGAATGCAAATATGTTCCATTATACCCAAGAAGATATTGACTCACAAATAGCAGAATATGAAGCCAGAATGGAGATCTTTGACCAAGAAAATAATGATCAAGCTGATACAGAAGGAAAATTTGAATCTGAACCTTTGGAATTGGAGACAAGAAAAACTTCAAACGCCAAGAGAGAAGTTCACGAAATCATCCACTCGTTAAAATCAAAGAGAGATATTTATCCCCAACTTGAACCCAAACCTGAGGTGGACTCTCCAGATTCTAATGATTCGAAAAGTCTTGACTACAGCAAACTTTCACCTCAAGAATTCAATCACTATAGTGGGTTAAAAACCGCAAACAAATACGAAATTGAGAATGAACCGGTTTATTATAAGTTGTCTACATTGTTCATTGACACCGAAAACAAAGATAACGGATGGCATTATGAATGGAGATTTTTTAATGGTGCTTTTACATATTTGAAGGATGATTCATGGGACGTGGACCAATTACAACTTAGAGAACAGATTGTTTTAGAGAGACTTTTAAGAAATTGGTTTAAATTCAGCAAAGAGAAGGGTATCATTTCTTGGATAGCACACGGCCCATTACTTGCATGGTACTGGAATGGTTTCATGTTTCCATTCGATATCGATCTCGATATTCAAATGCCTATTGTCGAATTAAACAAAATGACTAAGCATTACAACATGACATTAGTTGTCGAAGATTTGAATGAAGGTCACGGAAAGTATTTGATTGACTGTTCTCCATTTTTACATCATAGAGAGTTGGCAAGTGTCAACAATTTTATTGATGCTAGATTTATTGATGTTGATACTGGTGTATATATCGACATCACTGCTTTGGGAAAAAACTCTGAAGTACCTCCTCCTGAATACAGCAGTTTGGTTAAAGAACTCACTGCTAAGGGAGAAGATATTGAACTTTATATGGACAGAAGAAAGCACTGGGTTGATTTTGAAAAGCTTAACCCATTGAGATTTTCGATGCTCAATGGTGTTCCAGTATACGTTCCTAACGATATCATGTCAATGCTTAAGTTGGAATATTCTGAAGGTACCACAGCTTACTATTTTGATGGTTACTATTATGTTCCATCAGTGAGACTTTGGTTACCAGAGAAAAAGGTTGTTGAAGCCTTCAAGAATGAAGGATTCACAAATAGAAAAGGTAAGGTCAATCGTCGCAAGTTGGTTCAAAGAATTCAAGACATGACAATTGAAGATAAAGTACACATGTTAGAATCGGACAGCGATATTTTGATTGAGTATTACAACTCCAATAATTTAACTGCTCTTCACGATTTCGAAAAAGGTTACATGATGGACTATACCCAACAAAGTTCCGTTCTCGACCTATCAAACAATACACGTTATCATGGCCTTACGAATTTGTTCGAAATGGGAAGACCCATGAAAGGAAGTTTATTCGACTTTGAATACTTCGAAAGAACAGAATATAAAGACAGCCCATCGTTTGACGACGATGTTACTGAAATTGATGACGACACATTTGCATGAACATTATTAAGATGATGTTCCAATTATAAATATCTAGCATAATACATATTAATGGATTAAGAATAGTGTAAGCTTTCAAGAGTTATGCAACCCTGATAGTATGGCTAATGCACTTTCTTCAATTAATTAGAGATAAAGCTCGACATTTTGTTAAGAAAACTCACTCCTATTCCAATCGACATGTTAAGATTTGAAATACACAGGTGCAAACATGCCAGAATAAAAATATTCTTTCGGTCTACTATTTTCGATGTTTCGTGTGTTACTATCGTTCTTTAGGCAATAACTATAATTTATCTCAAAAAATTTTAATTATTCAACTAAACGACTGTTTGAATCTACGACAGAATATTGCAATTGTCGAAATACTCCGGTAGCTTAGGAATAGTGGATCTTGGGCATACCAAACTGCATATAGCATTCAGAAACTGTAAATTTAACCTGTACTTCTACAACACATTACGTAACTCGAATTTATTTGTTGTAAACTAATCTGGTAACATATTGTAATAACCTTAGAGATGATATCGAAAGTGCCTGCATTCACCAGGCATTTGGTGAACAATTCTAAACGATTCTACACAAACAAACCTAGTATAAACACTAAAAGATCGTTTTCTGCTCCAGTTTACATCAAAGTTGCGGAAAAGACATCTACACCACCATCTGTTACTTCCAATGGCTCCACAAAATCCGATACTATCAATGGTTCTGAAACCTCACAATTAACGTTTAACGATAGTCCCATTCAGCAGACGGGCGCCACCACCGGTGCTGCCATCGACTGGTCCGATTCTTTCCATGGATTAGGATCCAGTCCGTTCCCAAGAGAAGTGGCAGACATTTTACTAGCCCCCATTGCTGACAGCGATATCGAAATAAAACCTGACGGTCTATTGTACTTACCCGAAATCAAGTACCGGAGAATTTTGAACCGGGCTTTTGGTCCCGGAGGATGGGGACTTGCCCCAAGAACAGAGAGTTACATCACTGGAAAGCAGATCAGCCGTGAATACGGTTTAATCTGCCATGGACGGTTGGTGAGTGTGGCGAGAGGGGAGCAGGACTACTTCGGTGGCGAAGAGAAGGTCACAACGGCGTTGGAAGGTTGCAAGAGCAATGCGTTGATGAGATGCTGTAAGGACTTGGGAGTAGCCAGTGAGCTCTGGGATCCTACATTTATTCGGGAGTGGAAAAAGAAGTACAGTGAAGAGGTGTTCGCCGAACATGTGACGACCAAGAAGAAGAAGAAACTATGGAAGTTGAAGAAGAATAAAACTTTAGATTATCCCTATAAGTTGTGCTAAGCCTGTATATATGAGGAATAAATATTAGATGTACAAATGTCAGGCAACCGAAGGCGGTGGAGCCGGGGGCACAAGAAACACTCAGCGTGTAATCGCTCAGATATGACAACACATGCAGAAGGCCGGGGAGTACCTGGAGGAGTACCTGGAAGAGTACCTTGAGGAGGACTTAGGGGACCGTTTATGGCTTGAAAATACCTCTACCGGCACCCAAGCTTTCGACGGTTTGACTCAAAGGTCTTCTCTTCCACACATCCCAAAACTGCTGCTTGTCCAAGTCTTCGTCGGTGTTGGCCTCGACGAATTTGGCGTCTCTTCCAGCGAAACTTGGCGATTGGGCCCAGAGAGCATGATCCACCAACGCAGTCACGGTGGCACCAGCAATACCTGTCAAGACCTTGTGCTTGATTGGCATGTTCTTGAAGCCTGCAGTCAAAGCAGCCAAGTTTCCGGCTCCAACAGCGATGAAGGTGTTCCATCCATCGTTCTTTTCTCTCAAGTTGGTAGCAATACCCTTGGTGGCAGTGGCCACGGTGGCGAATCCCACAACAGTTAAAGGCAAGTTCAATTTGAAGGTGGTTCTCTTCCACAAGTATAACCAGGCATAGGCACCTACGGTGGTGTACAATCCGACTTTCAACACTTGCTTAGTTTCTTTGCCGGTGTCAACAGGCTTCCAAGGAGGGTAAGCCGAGGCATTGGCCAAGTTGACAAAAGGAGTGGGCCATTTGTGGGTGGAGTCTGGGTACGACTTGACGTCCACTTGTCCTTCAACTGCTTCTTGGGTAGACATTCTAGTGGTGATGTGGATATAGCAGGAGGACCAATCAATTTTTATCGATTTGTCGAAAAAAACGGGTCACGCGCGCAATGATCACCTGATAAAGTATCAGGTGACACGCACGAAAAATTCTGATTACAGGTTTTCGATGGGTGCAGTGCCACCGGTAGTTGGAGAGGCAGTTGTGGGTCCTTGAAGTAGGTCGTGGGACGGAATCACGGGAAAATCAGGTGTTTCGGGCCAATTGGCGATGGCCAATTTTACCCGGCCGGAAACATTGCCTGTTTCGGCACCAAACCCGCCAGACCTACTGTGCCATTTCCATCACAGGGCCCTTTATCGGGGCCCGCACGTGACGCGAATATAAGAAAAATTTTCCATATTAAATGCACCTCGCAAGACACCACTAGTTGCTTCACTTAGGATGAACAAGGCACTTTCGATCTCTGCTGTTGTGGCCACCGCTTTCGTCGGTTACGCCGTGTACTTTGACTACAAAAGAAGAAGCTCTCCCGAATTCAGAAAATCGTTGAAAAAAAAGGCCGTTAAGCATGCCAAACTCAGTGAAAAGATAGAGAAGGAAAGCAAGAAGTCCAAGTTCGAAGCCATCAAAAAGGCTTTGGATGCCGACTTGAGCGCCAACCCGGTGCCTGTTGACTTGTCAGAAAAGGAAAACTTCTTTATGCAACAAGTTGCTCTCGGAGAGCAATTGTCCACCCTCCCAGATCAAAAGATCGAGTCTGCTCTCTGCTTCTACAAAGCATTGGCCGTTTACCCTAACCCAACCGACATCTTGGGTGTTTACCAAAGATCAGTGCCTGAAGAGATCTACGAGATTGTGGTGATGATGATTGCAGCCAAGCCGCCACCAGCAGTGTCCAACGTGTTGAATTCCGAAATCAAGGTGGAAAAGCCTGAGGAAGACTTGGACTAAGCAACGCGTGCATGCTCCATCTGCGTGTATGTTCGGGTATAATCACTGTAACGACTCATGGCTCGATGACTTTTGAATCCGCAATGGTATAGATGGATTGTGGGACTGGTTTTCATGTATAGGCTTCTGTATATATTCGTTTGAAATCGATGTAGTGGCTGCGAAATCCGCCATTGTCCACTTTTCGCTGGACATGGGCTCTGTAAACTTTGACACCAATGAAGGGAACTTGGGTGGTCAATTGGAGGTGTATCCCAATTATGGTGTCATTTGGTGTAGTTGTGGACTATGGGTGATATGGCAGTAAGGACCTCGCGCGAAATTTTCACCATTTACATTCTAGCGACATTTTCTCATGACACTTCTCGCTAAGTTTTAACGACACTTCTCACTAATTTTGGCAAGACCACTCTCAATCCTTAATTAAGGCTTCGCCTACTTGTTAACCTCTAATGGGACCTTTCACTAACCTGTAATGGGACCTTTGACTAACCTCTAATAGAACCTTTCACTAACCTTTCACTAACCTCTAATAGAACCTTTCACTAACCACTACACATGATGAGGTTGCAACTCAGTTCCCCTTCCTAATTCAACTCCAGCGACAGTTTAGCACCACTGTTGAAGGTGCAAAGTTCTCTGTCCATGAAGTGTGAAGTACAATTGCACCATCAATCCCCAGTCTGTCATATGGTGCATGCCGGCAAAAAGATCGGATCCCGCCAAGCAGTCTCAAATGACTGGCGATGGAGATTTTGGGTCTGTTTCTGTGTGCATTTTCTCGCTCATGTTCGTGTTTTGTTCTTATTTTGTTATTTTGTTATTTTGTTCTTGTTTTGTTCTTGTTTTTGTTCTTGTTGTTGTATTTCTGTTGTTGTATTTGTTTCTGTGTCTGTTTTAGTTTCTTGTTTTGTTCGTGATTTGGTTTCACTGGTTGTTACAGTGGCATACGCGCACAGCCTATACACACACTAATTATATAAATAACTTAAGGTACACAGCAGGAAAAGACGAGCATTTGGAACGGATACTCGCTTGCAAGCGGTAGAACATTTGACCACAGGTTTGGGGCTTAATATCATCAAAACTTAATCAACTTCATTACTTCAACCCCCGTTTCCTCCAATAAAATCATAACCACATCCACTTAGCTTTTTAGCCTTTGGTCTACATCCTTTCATTCGTTTGCATCATGAGATTCACCAGTGTTTGTGCAGCAGCCTGTACTATGTGGAGTGTGGCATGCGGTGCCACGCTAAACATTCACAATTCCAGTCAAATCGACCAGATCTATGGATCGCTCAACGTTACCAACTCCACCAATTCTAGCACTACACCCATCGCCATCAACTCCAACAATTTCCAGTACAAAGGTGTGGCAATTGGAGGATGGCTTGTTTTGGAGCCTTACATCACACCTTCGTTGTTTCTTGAATTCAATAGCTCTTCAAGTACCAACAAATCCATTCCCGTGGACGAATACCATTACTGTGAGTATTTGGGCAAAGATGAAGCTGCAAGACGCTTGGAACAACACTGGAGTACTTTTTACACCGAAGATGATTTTAAAAAAATCAAGAGTTTCGGCTTGAACATGGTGAGAATCCCCATCGGTTACTGGGCGTTCCAGAAATTACCTTCCGATCCATACGTTCCAGGAGCTGCCAAATACTTGGATCAGGCAATCCAATGGGCTCAGAACAATGATCTCAAGGTATGGATCGATCTCCACGGTGTACCGGGATCTCAGAACGGATTCGATAATTCGGGCCTTCGTAACATTGGATACCCTGGATGGTTCAACTCCACCACAAACTTAAACGTCACCTACCAGGTACTAAACAAAATCTTCACCAAATACGGTGCTGGTGATTTTGGTACTAAATTCAGCGATACAATCATAGGCATCGAGGTGGTAAATGAGCCATTCAGTCCTTATTTGGGATTGGACCAGATTGCAGATGTGTACACCAACGCTTACGAGCAGGCTAGAGATGTTCAAGTGGTCAACAATACTATCGTGTTTCACGATGCCTTTGCTGGAATTGGCCACTGGAATGACTTCATGTCGAATAGATCGGCTACTGGTAACAATACCAACGAAAATTACAATATTTTGATCGACCATCATCATTATGAAGTGTTCAGTCCCGGAATCCAAGATAACATTACTAGCCATTTGAACAGCATCAAGAACTATGCCAAGTCTATCAAGGACGAATTACCACATCATCCGGCAGTGGTTGGTGAATGGTCTGCGGCATTGACAGATTGTACACCGTGGTTGAACGGTGTGGGATTGGGGTCCAGATACGCCGGCGAGCAACCCTATGAGTTTAATAAAACAGGCAGTTGTGAGAACATCAATAATTTCTCGAAATGGTCAAAGAAACAGAAAAAAGATTATAGAACTTTCATCGAAACCCAATTATCTGAATACGAAGAAAACACCAACGGATGGATATTTTGGTGCTTCAAGACTGAAACTTCTATTGAATGGGACTTTCTGAGACTCGTGCAGTTGAAATTGATGCCCCAGCCATTGAATGACTACAAATACCTTAATTCTTCTGTCAAAATGGGTATTAGTAAATTAGTGGTTGCTTTGGCAGTGGTGGTATTATTTGTTTAATTGGCTTGATTCATCGTACTGAAAAACTATAATAGAGAGCGAATCGCTGGAACTTGCTACAGCTGAAAGTATGAAAGGGGAATTTTCTCTCCGGTATTACAAGAAAGAACAATTTAGAACCAATTATATAGACTAGTTAAATTGAATAACTAACAAGCATTAAATTGTAAACGAGAAATTCCCTTCTCGAGTCACAATAAAAAATTCCCCCAAATCGTCAATTTGAACCTTCACGATCTTTACGATCTCAAAAGGAGACAACGAGCTGCTTACCCTGAATTGATAGTTGTTATCGTAGACAGTGTAAGCTGTCTCAAATGACAAATACACACCTCCACATAACTTCAAGAGTCTAGAAAAAGTATTGAAAGTCGTGTGAAACCCGGGTAGACTTCTAGTTCTCTGATTATAACCGTGGTTTAGTAATTGAATCATTAACTATTTCAGGCTTTAGGTAATCAATTCAAATGGAGAATCCATATATTTGTTTGTTAGATAGACTGACTGTTGAATATCTAAGCTTTTAGTGGTAAGTTAAGTTTGAACTAGTATTTATATCATAAAAATTGTGTGTTGATTTTAATTGTAATAATCAACTTGTAGCATGGTAGAAAATGTTTTCTTCTCATTCCCAAATTTCATAATTGATTTAAAATGTTTTGTGGTGTTCAACTTATTTGACACCTTTTATTAAAACAGAGATAATGTCTAAGTGCAACATTGACTTGACAGAATCTGGTATATAACATTACTGCATAATATTATTATCTTACCTGTAAACGTAGCAGAATAAACTGTATTTCCAACAGTTAGTCATTGACACGTGAGTGAGTTTACATACCGGTACCGGCATTTAAGAATAGTGAACCACAGTTTTATCACTTTAATCATGGTCAAGTCTGTTAATGTAGCCATTATTGGCTCAGGAGTCGTTGGATCTGCTTTCATCAACCAATTGAAGGAGTTGAAGTCTTCAATCAACTTTAATGTTGTCTACCTTGCCAGATCATCCAAGGAAGCATTATTTTCCACTGACTACAAACCAGTTAACTTGGCTAGTTACAAGCAAGATGCAGCTCAAAAGGTTTTACCATTGCCAGAGTTGACCACTTTCTTAGTTGGTGCTTCTAGACCAACCATATTGATCGACAACACTTCCAATGGTGAGATCGCTTCTTACTATCCATCTTTCATTCAGAAGGGCATTTCTATTGCTACTCCTAACAAGAAGGCCTTTTCTTCCGACTTAGCTACTTGGAAGAGTATCTTCAGCAGCTCTCAAGCCCCAGGTGGAGGCTTGGTGTACCATGAAGCCACTGTTGGTGCTGGTTTACCAATCATTGGTCCATTGGCTGATTTAGTCAGTACTGGAGACCAAGTGGAAAAAATCGAAGGTATCTTCTCCGGAACTTTGTCTTACATCTTCAACGAGTTCTCTACCACCGATGCTAATTCCAAGGTCAAGTTCTCCGACGTTGTCAAGGTGGCCAAGGAATTGGGTTACACTGAACCAGATCCAAGAGATGACTTGAACGGTTTGGACGTGGCAAGAAAGGTCACTATTTTGGCCAGAATTGCAGGCTTCGAAGTGGAATCTCCAACTTCTTTCCCAGTGGAATCTTTGATCCCAAAGGCTTTGGAATCGGTAGAATCTGCTGATGAATTCTTGGCCAAATTGCCAGAATACGATGCTGACATTCAAAAGATTAAAGACGAAGCTTTAGCTGAACAAAAAGTATTGAGATTCGTTGGTGAGGTCGACTTAAAGAACAACAAGGTCAGTGTTAAGATTGGCAAGTATGGTTTTGACCACCCATTTGCTTCCTTGAAGGGAAGTGACAACGTGGTTTCTATCAAGACCAACAGATACCCTAATCCTTTGATCATTCAAGGTGCTGGTGCTGGTGCTGAAGTTACTGCTCACGGTGTTTTGGCTGATGCCATCAAGATTGCCCAAAGAGTTGCTAACTAATTTATACGAGAATAAATTTTAAATGTGACACTTTGTAATATATATGTATAGGCTACATATTTACACGGTAGATGGCATTACATGGGTTTTGGTTTTGTCCTCCCAGTGCTTTTTGGCATCCCGGAAAATCTCTTTCAAGAGTTTCTCATTTTGACAAGTTGATCTGAAGTGTAACATGACTCTTTGAGAATCCAAGTGGTAGGTCTTAGTGTTTGATTCGTTATCAGGTACAGTTGTAAGAAGAGTGTTTACTCTTGTAATGTGCACATTGTTTGGAGCCAAAAAGAAGTCTCCACTTTCCCTTAATTCAACGAAATAAGAACCTGTTCTATGGATATATTGAGCATATTGAAAACTAGGTTTACCCCAACTGTAGGAGATTTCAAGATGTCCTTTCAGGAAGAAAACAGTAGAACGATTATCTAGCAAGAATCCTGTTTTTTTCAATAGATATAAATGATAATAAAATCTATTTTCTCTTAATATCGATGCATCATTGAATTCTGGATCAATCCATGGATTGACCACCAATTTCAAGTCCACAAAGGAATGGAATGGATTTATAGATGGAATTGTGCATAACTCTTTCCAAGGTGTTTCCACTAATTTCAATCCATGTCTTTCACATAGTCTAGACCAATTTATGACGTTGTCATCAATAAACTTTGTGTTTGTATTTAACCATTGAAGTCTAATGTGGTAACAATGTTCAGGGTTATGTACCCTATCATAATGAATAGTGACTATTTCTGGACGATATGATTTTTCGAAAGGATCAACGTTTATCTTGACAGATTTACTCAAAACAAATTTCTTACGCTTAGATTTGTGAATGGATCCCGAAAATGATGATCCACCATCTGACTCGTTGAGGTTATTTGAGATGATTTTAGTCAAATCCAATGGATCTCCTTGGAATTTGTTAGGAGATACAACTGACTCAGCATCAGAATTGTTGCGAGTGCTGCTTGGAGCTAATTGTGGTGTATGAGGTGCAGATTGGTCCTTTTTCAGACCATCCAAATGATGCTCCTTTTCAGGCCTCTTTTTGGTAAACCAACCAGTACTATCTTGTTTATACAGCTCGTCAATGTATTCTTCTTCAAGCTCATAAAAATAGTATCCATCAAGAAGTCCATGCCTTGCTTCGACATGCTTAAACAATCCTTTATTCATCAAATTCTGGCCATATGCCGTTGCTTCTTCACGGGTATCAATGTCCTCAAAGCACTCAACAAGCCAAGTGACCAACTCACTTCCAATGAAACAATGTAAATGTCTTTTGAAATGCCAAGTTCTATCCATAAGCTTCAATCCAGATTCATTTTGGAGTTCTTGAGCCAATTCGGTGATCTTAATGCTTTTATTGAGTCTCATATTCTCAGGAATCATAAGTTTTGGTTGAGCGCCAGTGATATCGTAATTTTCGGCTTCTTCATTCAAGAAATCATATAGGTTTCCAGTGTAAAATATGATATCAGAGGGCTTAACACCCTTTTCCTTCTTATCATACTTGGACTTTTCTATTAAACTAATCAATTTTCTTAAACCTTCCACTCTAATTTCTTCGTCTGAGAGATTTTCATTACCAATATAGTAAGCATTCTTTGGCATTTCAGTAGGTAAAATCACAAATTTCATCTGATAAAATTCCTTATTGACATCTGGCATTATATCATCATAACCTGCCAAGTATTGGTCAAATTGATTCCAATTCAACTGACTGGACTTTATGTTGATTGCATCTAATTTAGCTGGAGAATAATCATCAGCATATCTAGTTCTTATCAATGGGAAATATGCTTTCAATCCAGGTTGGTTTGCATGTGAAGCTCCTAAAGTAATCTTGACCTTTTCCGGTTGCAAAGGAAGTGATTTCCTGTATAGCTGAACATTTAAATTCGAATTGTAATCCAATGAGATTCTATGGATTTCATTGTGAAAACTCATATAGATAGTTATGCCATAACTATTATCGCTCGGGAAATACTTGAGAATGTTATCATGATTGTTTTCTCCACCTTGCTTTGATCCCACCATACCTAATCTTCTTTCACTTTCCACCTTACTAACCTTTGGCCCATAACAAATTTGAAAGCCAGCCAATAATCTCAACTGAATCATCTCCCGCATTAACTCGTGAGTTGTTCTTAGCTCTAAGTAATTTTCTTCAGAATTCAATAACACGTTGTAGATTTGAAACGTATAATCCAATTCCAACTGTTTCGACGATGGAAAAATGGGAGTAGTTATGGGCAAGGCTGCTGGAGATTGTAATGAGCTCCATTTTATTGCTTTTCTCTTGAGATTTGAAGGAAAAATGTCAATCCATCTACTCACCTTGAATAATATATCCGAATGGAGATCTCGAGATGGATTGGGAACCTCTTTCCAATACTGATCCATGAACGATTCATTTTCGTAGTCTATAATACCAGTTCCTCCAGATGACCTTTTATGTGATCTGGAAAGTGGTTTTTCTGAAGACTTGAGCCTATTTCTCAACTTATCATTTTGTTGGTGCTTTGTTCTATTTCTAGGTGGTTCAATTACTTCGTTTGACTTTCTAGCAGATCTCAAAACTTCTGAAGGTTTGATCTTATTTGGCCGAGGTACTTCTAATTCTGTTTTCTTATTCAAAGTCATCAAGGAGCTCTTCGACTTCAATGAAGGGGCGGCAGGAATCTTTTTATCATCTGTATTTTTGTTGAGCATGTACAATGAGGATAAAGCCGACGTTTCAGTATTATTCAACGTGGTCACAGTACCAGTAGCAGAAACGTCAGATTTAGTAGTAGTGAAGGCTGAAGTCACATTTGATGCAGATGATGCAGAAGTCGTTGGTTTTAAACTGTTTGATTCAGGGATGGAATTAGGTTTTCCAATTGATATTGCAGCCAGAACTGTCTCATCATGAGAAACCATAGGAGTTAATGCAGTTTTGTTGTTGAAAATCAAAGATAATGTTGCGTGGGTATCTTTTATATCGCTGGGCTTAAATTTTGGCTTTGAATTATCCAACAGATACTTTTCAATATCTGCTTCATTGAAATAATCTTTCTTTTCGTTTACTGACTTGAAAACATTCTCATCGTATTTGTCCATGGCATCAAGCAAAGACTTTTCATTCCGTTTCCTTCTCAATCTCTCAATTCGGACATCATTAACTTCATTTTCCATGACACCCATCATTTGTAGTTCATAAATTTTGCATCTTGGAATCCATTGACTGTCAATATTTGAAAGGATATTAAAATCTTTATAAAAAGATATGTCACACCAGTTTGGCACGCAATGTTTTGTTGCTCCCGATTGATCCACATATCTGAATAAAGGCACGATATGCAATGGAGGTTGACTCAAACTTACCAAATCCAAGCCAGAGTCTATAGTTGCCATTTTTTTACTAGTTTCTAGAAGTAAATCGTAATCAACATCAAAGATTCCTGTTCCAGGGGTTATAATGATAAAATGGTTTAATGTATGCTTTAAGTCAGTGCTCCTGAATTTATTATGCACCAATGATATTCCAAGGTTAAGTGCCTCTAAAATATTTCCCTTGACAGCTGGAAGTGTGTCACCTTCCATATAATATTCATTATGTAAACCCTGTTTCAACAAGATATCACGTTTGAAGTTGGCGAACTCCAATCTTAAATTTGCCATAATTCTGTCCCAAGATAAAATATTGACTTGATCTACCACAACTCTGAAGTAGTCACGCCGATTATTTGGCCTTTCACCTTGATTCAAAGTAATCCATGGAATATCTGTGAGATCCACACTAGTAAATAGTACAATAGTAATGGTGTGATGGGTGTTTGTTGACCTCCATTTTTTGAAAATTTTTGGCAAGAGACTGTTCACCAACTTATGAAAAGTTATTTCACCATTTTCCTCGAAGTGCCACATTTCTCTGGATAATTGCACTAATACAGTTAACTTTGCACTTTCACTTCTGAATACAATATTTGTGTCTTTACTGATGTAGCCACTCATATGTTCCTTTCCGTTTTTATAGATAGACTTCACAAGTCCAACTCTATTGCTGATAAATGAAAGTCTTTTTTCCACATAAACACAAGAACCAGTTAACGATGACGAAAATGCCCACATCAGATCTCTGGACATATGGATATCCTTGATGAATACCTCAACAGTGTCGGCTTCAATAGAAGAAAGATTTTCCACTGGTTTAATTTGGGCCAAACTCCTTGCAGGCACATCAAGAAGTTTTCTCAAAGGAGTTGAAATCAACGAAATTTGGGCCTTAGCTTTGGAAGAATTGCCATTGATGTCTTGATCATCGATGCTGGTTGATGCATTTTTGGTATTACTGCCCTGGGCAGTGAAGTAGAACTTTTTTGAGTTTGGAAGATTCGGCTCTAACAGCTGAAATTCATAAACTTGGCCATTCACAACATTGGAATTTTTCCCTTCATCAATTATCACATCTTCAGTGGAAGACCTTAATTCATGAAACCATACTGTGGCCTGGATAGGATCTTTGTTGACTGTGGACTGATGATTAGCTTGATTCGAGGTAAATTCCCCATTAATAGAGCCTGCTCCATTCTCTCCTTTTGACGTAGAACTTAGTATGGTAGAATCCCGTGTTTTTGAGTTCATTTGTGATGCTCCTCGGCGTCCAATGGTAATTGTACTTCCTACATTTCGACTCATCAAGTTTTTTGATGCAGATAGTGAATTTGGCTTCGATCCTATTACAAGGCTGGTTTGGTTGGCATGCATAGAATTGGGACTCGAGGCTCTATTAATTTCGCCAATATTGCTGATGGGCGATGTTTTCGTAGGTTTGGTGCTTGAATTGTAATATCGGGCATGTTGCATTTCTGATTAGTGACGTTGGAGGAAATAATGACAACACCCTGAATATCTCCAATCTATATGAAAGTGGAGTATGGTGAAAATAGGATGGTTAAACAAAGAAACACACAGATGAGGTCGCAAGTTCCAGCCTCAATTGATACCGAAAATGAAAAGCACGGTATTTTGGGGAAAATTGGAATGGGTTTGGTCGTACTTAAATGGAATACATGAACTAGTATAGTTAGTTTGAGCCTACCTATAACTTAGTTATGGTCACGTGTGTTGTGAGCACGTGACTCGATGGGATACAGATTAAGATTTACCATATAAAAGAAATCTTCAAAGTTTAGACAACATCGTAATGATCGTTATAACTGTATAGGGAATAGGTTGCGGGGAACAGAGGATTTTTTTGGAAATGGTTTTGAATCTTTCGCAGTCGATATCCACCAGAAGCAGTAGTAAACGAAAATCTACAGTACTCAATGTATGAAGATTGACCTGTCGTCTATTGTAACTGTTTGGATTATCCAAAATCGAGCTAGAGAGCTCAAAACTTAATCGCTGGTTCAAAACAGTGGTTAGGAGGATTCATGGAATTTGGTGGTATTATTCTATTTCTATGATTTCTATGTTCAAGCATTCTAAATACAGTATTATGAAGAGGAACCCTTCAATACGAACTCGTCCAAAAACCACTTGTGGAAACGGTTGTCCTCGGAAAGTTCTGGATGGAAGGATGTACCCAAATGGTTGCCTTCTCTGACGGCAACCACCAATTCTTTGTCTTTTCTGTGCAATTTGTAAAGCACCTCCACAGGTGTGTTTAAGATTGGGTTAGGGGACGAGATCAATCCGTCGTCCTCCAGATGGATAACGTTGATTCCAGTGACCACGGGAGCTCTGATGAAAACGGCAGGGAAATCAGTCAACCCCGGAATGAACGAACTAAAGTCCAATTCTTGCTGGAAAGAATCCAATTGTCGACCAAAGGCATTACGGGTTACTTCGATATTCAACCCTCCCAACACTTTCTGTTCCTTCTTACCGTTTCTCAAATGCTGGGCCAAAAATATCAATCCAGCACAGGTTCCCCACACACTTTTCGATGGATCACGGACATATTTGAGAAGTGGGTGGAGGAGATTGGTTCTTTCAGCAATTAAGGAAATGGCTGTACTTTCTCCACCAGGAATCACCAATGCATCACACCTGGCGAGCTCTTCAGCGGTTCTGACCTGCAAAAAGGTGAAGCTGTGTGCCAGATACTCTGGAGCCTGGACGATGGAAGTGAAAAATTCAAGATGTTCATGGAACGCACCTTGGAGGGCCAATACACCTAACGTAAAAGAAGGCATGAGGTTATGTTGCGTTTCGTCAATGACCCACTGTGACTTTACCGTGAATTTGCCACCGATGACGTTGATATATCTCCAACAGCTTTTGTCAGCAACTAACTGGTTAATGAATGATTCACCATCTATTCTGAGGACCTGTTAGCGGATATCCTGCACCTGGGAGGTAAAGGGGACAGACCCTGAACTCGCGAGTCACTATCACCCCAGTCGAGTCAATTTATGGCCTTATAATGACTCACGACCAAGTTATTGTGTGGGGCCCCAGCCACTGCCGCGGTAACTCAGGCCGATTCATCACGGACAATTACGGGCAACTACAGCCTCATGTGCTGTAGCAGCGGTGGGCCAAGGGCTCACTTGGGTGCACAAAATCGAAGTGGTTTTCCCCACCAACGTATATATTGCCAAATATTTCACTAGTGAAAAGTTGAGAATTTTCAAGTGAATATGTCAGAATTTAAGATCAAGGCCGGTTTGGCACAAATGTTGAAGGGAGGTGTCATCATGGATGTGGTGACCCCCGAACAAGCAGTCATTGCTGAGAAGGCCGGTGCCTGTGCTGTGATGGCTTTGGAGAAGATTCCTGCTGATATGCGTAAGTCTGGTCAAGTGTGCAGAATGTCCGACCCTAAGATGATCAAGGAGATCATGGAGGCCGTTTCAATTCCTGTGATGGCCAAGGTCCGTATTGGCCACCGTGTGGAGGCACAAATTTTGGAGGCCTTGGAAGTGGATTACATCGACGAGTCTGAAGTGTTAACTCCAGCTGACAAGCAATTCCACATTCCTAAGCATGACTACAAGGTGCCATTTGTCTGTGGTGCCAAGGACTTGGGAGAGGCCTTGCGTCGTATCAACGAAGGTGCTGCCATGATCAGAACCAAGGGTGAAGCCGGTACTGGTGATGTTTCCGAAGCAGTGAAGCACATCACTATCATCCGTGCCCAAATCAAGGAAGCCAAGGAAAACTTGAAGACTGAAGACCAGATCGAGACTTACGCTAAGGAATTGAGAGTCCCAGCTACCTTACTCAAGGAAGTGTTGGAATTGGGCAAGTTGCCTGTGGTCAACTTTGCTGCTGGAGGTGTTGCCACCCCAGCTGATGCAGCTTTGTTGATGCAATTGGGGTGTGACGGAGTGTTCGTCGGATCTGGTATTTTCAAGTCCTCCGATCCTGCCAAATTGGCCAAGGCAATTGTCAATGCCACCACTAACTACAATGATCCTAAGGCCGTTTTGGAGTACTCGACCGACTTGGGTGACTTGATGGCTGGTGTTGCTATCTCCTCCATCAAGGACAACGAAAGATTGTCATCCAGAGGATGGTAATGTACATAGTTCCATAGATGTTTTCCTACCTCAGGATATGAAACGATAATATGAGCAATTGAGCCGTAGTATTAGATCCTCCAGCGATCGGTGACCCACCAAGGCTTAATTCCCTTATTGCTCCTAATGATCTGCAGTCTGCACCATGCACGCTCATCGTACGTGATCAGATAATAGCGAAGGCAAAATGATAAGCCAATTATCTGATGGAACAATAGGAGTATCTAATTTGGTGCAGGATCTTTACCTGTGCTTAGCATGGGAATTTTCAATACTACGGCGTTATGAGCATACATCTGAACCTCCGTAAGTACCCGCTCCAACAGCATTGGATATCACTGTGGATACTTCGTAAATGTTCATATTGATCATTAACTTTTTACCAAAATTCGTTGATTTTTCAACAAAGTTACAAAAACCAAGTGAAAATTTCTCGGCTAAATAGATGCATGCATCATACCAAATATTGTTTCGATGTTGAGAATAACACTAATTTTGATTTATGATACGTATTCCATTTATATTGGAAATTGGTAAATTTACTTAGACTCTCGAAAAGGACAAGTTTCATTATTGTGTCCCAATTGACATACTCAAAAATTTTCAGACATTGGACCATGCGATGCACCCTACCCCACATAACATAGCAAATATAACGGCCGTTTTTACCTAAAAGGGCTTAAATTGTTAAGCGGATTCTAAAGATTCAAATTTGCCCACTTTTCAAATCGTACTATTTGCACAATTATGTGCCCATACATGGCTGCGAAATCTATCAATATATTCCAGTTCTATACTCTATGTTATTTAATATTTATAAGCTGCTGTCTAACTCGTACAGTTCAGAGCTGGCACCTTCTCTGGCCTCAGCTTTTTTAATGCTCCGGCGGGCGTATCCAAACCATAAGAATACCCCGAAAACCAATGTAACACCCAACACTGCACTGGCGTAATTCATGTTATCAGAGTTGACTGGGTTGAACAATGGGAAGTTCAACCATACCATGATGAAGCAAACCCAGAAAATAGATAAGACGTTAAAGAAGAAACCAAATCTACCCAAGTGGAAGAATGGCAAAGCAGTCTTGCTGTTGACACACAAGTTCTCATCTCTCTCCAAGGCAAAACGTTTGAATGGAGAAATGGCAAAACTAGAACGGATCAACAAACAGATAATTGGGAAACTGTAAGACAAGTTGATACAGACCATAGCAGTTCCAAGGACTGCATTAAGAGCAGAAGAGGATCCGAAGAGAAGGCATCCGAGAATTAAACACACCACCAATACAAAGGTAAGTGCATGAACAGGACTGTTGAAACGACCAGAAACACGGCCAAAGATGGAAGGCAAACCATGGGAGTTACTGAAGGACCAAACCAATCTTGAGGTCGAACAGTAGTACATGTAACAAGATCCAATAAAGGTAACGATCAAGAACAAAACACCGATAGCAGTCAAGGCCTTGGATTGGAAGGAGTCATACATCAACTGCACAATTGGTTGACCACCAATAGGACTGCTCAAGTTTTCCACGTTTACAATACAGAACATGTAGACAATAATGGCGAAGAAGGTGATGACAGCAGAGGCAGAGTTGGAAATCACCATGACCAAAGGAATTTGACGTTCAGGTTGTTCCATTTCGTCGGTCATATGAGCAGCACCATCGAACAATGTGATACATGCAATGGAAGGAAGCAAACCCAAGAAAAACACCACACCCTTGGAGGACCAGCCTGTTTCATTAGTGATGTCCTTGAATACGAAATCAGCGGATCTTTTAGGATTGGACTTGACCAACAAAGTGACGATAATGAACAACGTACCGATGTTGATGACACCAACCAACACCTTGGTGATGAATGGGATGGTTTCGACTGAGAAAACGTTGATGAGGTAACCAGTAACCAACACGGCAGCATAGATAAGGTACAAGTGCCAGTTTTCAGGTACATAGTCTGGGTGGAAAACTTGGGCCAAGGAAGTCACCAACATTGCAGAAACCAATGTGGCAGAGAAACAGGCGAAAATCCATCCAGCGCAAGACAAAATACCGGTGACAAAACTCAAGAGCTTCTTATAACGGTCTGGGGCCAAAACGTAAGTCCAATGGACTTGGGCAGAAGAATGGGGATATGCAGAGGCTAATTCAGCGAGAGAGAAACAGATGATCAAGTCAAAGGTGACGGCAAGTATGAAACCATAGATCAACACCGGAGAACCTCCGATACCGATGACGGTAGTTAAGAAGGTTCCGATGGCCATGGGAGAGCAGATCAAGGAGAACTGCATTCCACAGGTGGACCATAACGAGAAGTTCTTCTTGAGCTCAGGCCCTTTGTGAGATACCAGGAGTTCTACCTGGCTAACGGTTGGATGCACCTTTCCAGACATGAGGGGATGGCGGGGCAGAATGTGGGAATAAGATGGTGAGGCTGAATAAGGGGACAAACGAGTTGATGGTTGTCGTGCTAGTGATGCAGATCAAAAGATAAGCGAAGAAATTCACCGAAACTAGCGAGTTTTTTAATGGTTTGACAAAGCAGTAGTGGGTTTCAAGATAGCAGATACCTAGAAGATAAGAAATGGAGTCCGGAAACTCACAGCCAAGGAAACCCTAGGGTAATAAACTAGCGAGATTTTTCAGTATCAGTGAGATTGCCGGTGTCGTTAGCGGCTTTGATATGCATGGAGATGCATTATTGCCCCACATTATGATAAAGGTTCCGCCTCTCATTACTGGTTTGGGTAATGCGCCAACGGTAGTAGATTCTTCCAACCTCTGCAAAACTACGTAACACACCGTTTTGTCCCAGCATAAATCACCAGGTTTGCGCCCGGCGCATTGGCAGTACTACAAGCAGCATTTCTGCGCATGTTAGAGGGTGGAGACCAGACCAATGATCATGAGGCTGTGAAGGGGTGGATTTACTGCCCTCTTCCCAAATTAGCGAAGGCATAATTAACTGAAAAACTATGCGAAAAGGATTACGAGCAACGGCACCAGCGGGGTCAAACATCTCCATGTGTATGTACGGCGGTGATGACGGGTTGAAATAAGAAATTGTAGTCGGATGTGCAACCACTCCGAGCGATGAACCGAAGGATTGAACATGCAAAGACTTGAAAGGAAGAGTCGACCGAGGGATCGAGATCAAAATCTGAAAAGGATCTGGGATCTGCTACGTGAAATAGTGAGCATTAGAAAACGCAAGTGAAATAGAGTAAAAGCGAAAGTAATATACTGATAAATGACAAAAAAATAGGGCAGTGTCATACACTAGGGAATAGTGACAGCGAAGATAAGAGGTGGCACAGAGAATTCCAGCATTCTGATGAAGGAACAATTTGGTGCAATAGGGTGGGATACGAACGCATAAGCACCAAATGTTCTATTTGGTGAAAAGCGCAAAGCGCAAACGGCTGTCTTTATATATGGGCAAGAGTCAAATTAGTGCCCAAAACAAATAAATTTGCGAGGTTTTAGCGAAACGTCATTGCCAAATTTATACAATAAACTATTCGTGGGAACCCCTCAATTGAAGCTATTGGTGCTTCATTTCATATACATTATGCAGTCTTCAGCAAGGGATTCCGACCAACAATGTGGAGCAATTGGTTGTTTCCACTAGCGCAAACCCTTTGAAGCATTTTGAAGCATTTTGATGTGGGGTTGAGTGCTGTTGAATTGTCAATCTTTTGGATATGAGGGGCTTGATGGAAGGAATTTGCATAACTAGAGTGGGATCGGGTTCTACCCATGCTTAACTGTCTATTTCACTGTGGAGGTGGGGAGAGGTTTGGAGGCAATTACGAGGCTTTTGGTCCACTTTCCACATATCTTGGGGAAAATTTGGGGGACCCACACAAAAATGCCTCCCAAATGGCCTACTGTATGTGTGATATTGTTTCCGCTCTAAAGTTCGTTTTGGTATTACTCCAACATGAAAGAATTCGATAAACCTTTTGCCTGGGCCAGGTAAAGATTGACGGTTATCCGCCATGGGCCCTATGCCTATGGGCTAACGGCGAGGTGGTGAATTTGATGCTCCTCTTTATCTTCAATTCCGCTTGATAAGATACAACAATACCTAAATCCGTTGATTGTCTCCCCCACGCTTTTATCATTGGTCCTTCCCGATGCGGAACCCAGTTCCGCGTAGGGGAATTGGGCAAAAGATTTATAACTGAGTAGCTGGCATCTCTCATGTCAATCATTGTGCTAGACTGCAAATCTTGAAGCAAGACCCTTCAGACAGTCAACCTCAAAGCTCTGGTAGCACCCTATTATTGAAAAGCTAACCAGACCCTCAAACCTCGTTTACTTTATTCCCATAGCTCCCCTACTATCATTGGTGGAAGATTTCTTATTTGCTTGACGTATTTCGCTTGGACTGCCCTCTCGTGAATTACATTTGTCAAAACCCCTCAAACTTCAGTCATAATTAGATTTTGGTGTACCAAGTGTGCTGAAATTCCCCTGCTTTCCTGCTTGATTACTACAGGAATACTGACCATTGATTGGTTTAGAATAACCTCCGCATCTCGTTAACTTCCACAAACTCGTTTCCCAGGCATCGGGCCGCATTAGTTCGTTTCTGTGACAGGTCCTAATATACTGGTTTGATAACGAAGTCATCACAAAATAAATTGTTCTTAATTCAACTCAACTAGTTCTTCTGACACTATGTCCAAAGAAAAGGCCTCCCCCATCGAGGTCGACGTCGAAAACCTCGGGTCGGTAGACAGATATTACCAAACTACCGGTTTCGAAGATTTCGATGACAAGTTGGATATTGAAAAGTACGGTCAAACTCAAAGAAAATTGTCATCTCGTCATGTTTCTCTTATGATTATTGGCCAGTCTATCGGTACTGGTTTGTTCATCGGTTTATCATCCCCTTTGACCACTTCTGGATCATTGTCGTTGTTTCTTGGATTCATCGTATGGGCCGTCTTGATGGTGTGGCCCTTGATGCAAGCTGTTGGTGAAATGTGTTCGTTTTTGCCCATCAAAGGTTCCTACTTGCATTTTTCTGCCCGTTGGGTAGACCCAGCACTTGGTTTTGCCTGTTCCATGATTTACTTATACACCTCGTTGATGTTTATTTGTGTGGAGGCAGTGGCCTTTGCTTCTGTGATCAGTTTCTGGACAGACCTTAATCCAGGTATTTTCATTACCATAGCTCTTGTGACGTTTTTCATTTTCAACATTTTTGGTGTCAACTGGTACGGAGAAATCGAGTTCGTGTCATCCATGCTTAAGGTTCTTCTTGTGGTGGGTCTTATGATCTTTGGATTGATTTCCATGTGTGGTGGAAACCCTCAACATCGTGCTTACGGCTTCGAAAACTGGAAGAAAGGTGGATTGATGAAAGAATATCTCGTAAGCGGATCTACAGGTAGATTCTTTGGTTTCTGGAACGTCATGATTTATGCTGCCTTCGCCTGTGGTGGTCCCGATTTGTTGGGAATGGTGGCTGGTGAAATCAATAACCCACGTAAGAACATTGGTCTCGCAGCCAAACGGTCTTATATCCGTATCTATTTGTTCTACTTTGGTGGTATCTTTTTCATGAACACCCTTTGTTCGTCTGACAACCCAGTGTTGCTTGCAGCCAGAGCATCCGGTTCTGCTGGTGCTGCTGCCTCACCTTGGGTCATTGGTGTCAAGCTGGTGGGTGTTCATGGACTTGATTCTTTGGTAAATGTGTTAGTGATGTCTGCAGCATGGTCCTGTGGTAACGGTTTCTTGTATGGAGCCACCAGAACTGCCTATAGTGCCTCTCTTGCAGGTTACTTGCCTCGTTTCTTCTCCAAGTGTTTGAAGAATGGTGCTCCAATTTACTGTGTTCTTTTCAGTATTGCCATTGGTTGCTTGTCTTACCTTAGTATCAGCAACTCCACCGCTGAAGTGTTCAACTGGTTCATTAACTTGGCCACCACTGGTCTTTTATGTACCTACTTGTGTATCTGGTGGTGTTACTTTAAGTTCAGAAAAGCAATGAGTGCTCAAGGCTGGGAACTTGACTCCAGTGAGTATCCATACTTCCAAGCTCCAAAATTCGTGCACCCATTCATGACATACTTTGGCTGTGGATTGTGTGCTGTGGTATTGTTCTTCAATGGATTCTGGATCTTCTTCCCCAAGCAATTTTCCGTGGCCAACCTTTTCACTTCCTATTTTGCTCCTGTGTTCTTTGTTGTTCTTTTCGTGTTTTGGAAGCTTTTCAAGAAGACCCACTTTAGAACTGACACCGAGGCTGACATCACTACCGGTAAGAAAGAAATCGACGAGGAAGAAGAATTAACCTTACAATTAGAGGCCGCTAGACCCAGAAGAACTGGACTTCTTTACAGGGTTTATTATAAATTTGCAGATTTTTGCTTCAATTAGACTGTTTAACTGTATACTACTTTCCAGAATAAAATTGTTAGCAGATCAATAAACAAAGATAGAGAAAATATTACGACTGGATTCTGTTGCAGTAAATCCGATGCACGAGAAAAGGTGCAAAAGTAATTTTTACGAACCTCCTTTATATTACCCCGGAGTCCTTTATACTACCCCGGAGTTTTTAGAGGCATGAAGTAGACCAACAATCCCAAAATTGAAAAGAGCTTTTGAAACTCTAATTAAAGGAAAACGTGGCAAACAAGAATACTAACTGTGGTGTGTGATAGATGAGAACCACCACCTGTATTGTTTCGATTTCACGGCGTTGTCTTTTTCAGAATTGACCAGAAAGTTTTGGTAAATTTTTCAATTTTGATTCCATTAACGATTTATGGCTTAAATTCAAAAGAAATCACACTGCAGCTATTTTTGGGGAAAAAGTGGGGGAGGTTGACAAACGTCTAGTTGTGGTGGAGGAAAGCTACAAACCCCACGAGGCATTATCCAGATCGAATCCTAACCGTTGTAATTGTTTGCCCCCACATTTCTTTACTTCCGATATAATCCGTTAGTATTTACCACTTCTGTAGTAGGAGGGTCCCCCGCATTTAGTTTTTTATGGGGTAAGAGGTTTTGTGCTGTTCCAGCAAACTGGGAAAATTTGAAATATTATATTACCCCACGTCCCATCTCCGGGGTCATGAGGTCGGCAGGAGTTCTAAAGGTTTAAAGGTATAGTTGACGGTGATGTGATTTTCGTTACCCCGGAAAGGGAATTTCGGAAGTGGCTGTAGATGGTCTTACCATAGGGTAGTTCAGTTGTAAAAGGTGGGGAGTCGCCTCGGTTTTCATCACCAGCCATCGTATCTGTCGGGGGGCATACCGAGGGGCGTTGTTGCTCCGGAATAGATGGACATACCATACGGCAATTTGTCCACCACTGACCGAAAAGTCTTGACCGGAACTCGCAACAGTGAACAGGCCATTCTGTGGAAGTTCATGACACCGGCACTTGTAACACTGCCAATGTCCACCACTTGCTACCCCTATATCCACCGTGGCGAAAACCAAAAACTAAACCCCCAAACCCCGTCATTTCTTTGCCCAAACACCCACACTACCATTGCCATGAAAAATTAGCAACCCAGGGCCGAGGGTAGCCGACCAGAACCGACTTCCCTCCCCACCCAAACTGGTATGACGTAGTATTTCTGTATATCACCAAGTGGTCAGTGGTCCAAGTATGATGGTGTTCCAGTACAAGTTGCTACAGAATATTATTATCATGCCAGATCAAGAAGTGGCAATTAGACGAATTACACGGTAATACCAATGGCTCAAAGGCAATCAGAACTAGTCAGTCAGCAAATGCAAGCACTAAATGGCAAAAGCAAAAAGAAAAATGCAAAAGACAAGAAATTATTGCTAATAGAAGTAACTGCGATTTTCTCAATACAAAGTTGGAATCTAGTGAGAATTCTGATGTACCTAACCATTACTACTTTTACTATCATTACTACTTTTACTATCATTACTACCATTACTACCATTACTACCGTTACTACCATTATTGTCGGTGGTGCAATGAGGCGATTTGGAGTTTATTTGACCAATTACCTTCGATGCCACGGGTTGCTGTACCAAACCAGTCGCCAACCCCAGCAACACTATCAACCATCATATTAGCCTAGGAGCATATTATTGCCATGGCAATAAGGACGATAATTATGGGGCCACTATCGCTATTGTGGGTCTAGGGTTAGGCTCCATATATTACGCCCAATATAGGCCAGTGGTATTGACCTCGCTAGCTCGGGTACCTGCAGTTAGAGGAACAAGTACATAATCATTACATGGCCACAATCGCCCGCGAACCCCGAAAACCTGGAGTTGACTTCGAATCGACTCGTTCCAGGATTTTCGGTGAAGATCACCCCACTACTGCCATTCTACAGGAAATGGTGCAGATGGTGGTGCTGGCGATTAGAGATGAGATGAGATGAAATTATTCTGAGCATGGAATTGGTGGTGCGGAACTGGCTGGAGGAGATGAGATGAACAAATTGTAGCAAAGCATTGAAAGGGCATTGAACCACATGGAAGGACTTGATTGAACATGAAAGAACATGGAAATGAAAAGAATAGAAAACAATCAATGCGAATACTAAAGAGAAAGAGTCAAGAAGATGTTAACTGTCAACCCACACAACCACCCAATTTAGTGTAGTAAAAACTACCGGGTTAAATAGCAGTACCGGTAGATCTCTATTGTCCTAGTACTGACAATTGCTTGGACACATCGTTTGACTTCGGATTCCTGAGCCTATTTTCTGCTGGCTCAATTCCGACCGAACTACTGCCGGATTTTCAAACGGGCCACCTCGACCAAACCGTCGAACGTTTACCGGACAAAAATGCCCGTTACAGATTTCGGCACACCTGCAGTAGGGTGCCGTTATTCTTGCATTGACTGCAGCACCCGCGTCTGTAGAAGTCGCCCATCAGCATTCAGGATATTGGCATTACAGACTATGGAGACGATGTGGTGAAAGCCCCGACACCACCATCAGCAATAAGGCGTAAGATCGAGCTAGTTCTACCTGGAGATAAGTGCCATGGCCATCTGGTATCAGCCCCCGGTGGCTTGGCACCTTGGAACCCCGGAATGGGGTATATTCTTTGGTCGACACCAGAGATCCGACCAAATGTCCCAAAGCGGCAAGTTCCGAGGGGTGGGTCCAGGGCTGGGTCCGGCGAGGGGTAAACCCCAGTCAATTCCGACCATGGGCCTTCCACGTCGGTGTTACAATCTTGGGTTCACTTCTCTAGATAGCCAAAATAATATCTCTCTCATAAAGCTTCCAAAATGCTTCCCCCTTGACATTTCCATTTCTATTCTGAATACGAATTGAGGGATTCCCACGATAATTCCGCCGAAATCCCGTATCTACGAACTAATTCTCCCGGTCTGTTACTTATCTCCACCCTCCTCCCTTGAAAGATCCCGACCATCGACCATCGACCATCGACCATCGATCATCGAACCATCGATTTTCTGTAGCCGTTTTCACTCTCTGTCTTCCAATTTGCCTCTTACCCCAGAATTACCACCACATCTATTGTGTTCCAAACGGCGTACTTCTATCAATTATCTACCAATTATCTACCAATTACCTACCATTGCATTCACCTTGGCTTTCGTATGAATGTAGTGTCTGATTATGGACCAAGTCACTGACCGCCTCTTTCCCCCTATGCTGTCTCCTCATGGACGATCTTCTAATCTCCTTTCATGTGGCTTCTACATTATTGCTCATCTGAACCCCGGACTGACTCACACGACCGTCCGGCATTTTGTTCTCTTATTCTTTTATTCTTTTATTCTTGTTCTAGTGGTGGTCTTGGGACCGGTGGTGATGGAGTTAACCGCATTGGTACCACGCCATGCCCTCGGAGATCCCCTCCCCCGCACCAGGTTCCGGTGCCAATGCCACCAAGGCCATTGGCAGAATTTATGCTCAATGCCAAAAACCAGCGAAATACCTCCAAACTAAAGCAAAACCACCAGAAAAACCAGAAAAAACTAAAACCATGAGGCATCACTGAGCCCGGACCCAACGGGCTCGATTTAACGGGCCCTTGGGTGGAGGTGGTGGGCTTGGCACCTGATAAGATAAGCACTAGCAATAGTCAAAACTCCGGTGAAACACCACGCCAGTCCTGCATAGGCGCGGGCGATCGACAATTCGGGAGAGGGTTTTTAGTGTAGTGGCACCTTTTTGCGCGACCGCTCTTGGCAGGCAAAGTGTCTTATCGCACTATCTGTCATGTCATACAACTCCGGTGTAGTGGCGTCCATGGGCACCGCGATTGGGGCACCAATAGACGTGGTCTATTGGTGGATTTGTTATCTTTTGAGATGGTGAGTATGTGTCACCAATACCGGTGGAGTGCGAACCACCTCCGACAGCCTCGTATATGGAGAATAGAGCCGGTGTCATGCAAGGGAACCGGGAGTCGAGGTGAACCGATGGGACGAGGGGACGGTGGGTCGGTAGGACGGTGGGACGGTGGGACGGCAGGGACCACACACCGGGTCGGAAATACTTCTCCGCATGTCATCTCTATCACGGGACGTGTCCCCCGCTGTCCACGGCATTCTGACGCAAAGTTCTTTTTCTTGGCCATCTTCAAGCCCCACTTACCGTATCGAGGCATTGGACCCAGGGCATCACCGAGGGCGAGATCCGGTTCGGTGGGTGTGGTAGGGGTTTTCTCCACCATTTCCGAGGGCATGTTTGGGGGTGCCACCCACCGTGATTTTCTTTTTCTATAATAATCTCGGTAGAGAGGCCAACAAACAAAATCCATTTCCGAGGGTATCTGAGGGAGGGATTCGAGGGGATTCGAGGGGATTCGAGGGTCGAGGGTCCGACCAGGTCAAAATATCCATCCCGATCGTTTGACCTCATGCACGGAAGCTGGACCCAACTTGTTGCCAACACCGCCGTGGTGGCTCCACCATGCTTACGAAACGCCCCTCATCCTCACCCACCACCCGTGCCAACCCGGGCTACTCTCCCTGCCCTACCGTTGACCTCCTCACCGGTCCCCTCACCTCCAATATTTCGGTGGCTGTTCAAGCCGCACCTCCATCCGGATATCGAAATGCAATTCGTATGCATCATGGATGTACACCAAAATCATGCATGCAGGGCGGGCCTGCATGCGACTTTGTGTCACTCCGTCCATTTCTGCTGCAAAACACACATATAAAAGGCTCTTCCCCCATCTTCATTGCTTTAACGTCATCTTTGTCTACACAATGAAGGACATCGAGAAAAACTATAGCGGTGAGGATGCAACCTCTATGCTCCTGAGACACACTGAGGACTACCACTTGTATGTGGCGAAGTCCAATCCCTCCAACATCGCCCAACAAGCTGGTAACCAATTGCGCCAGTCGTTGGACTCTAGACACGTTACTATGATTGCCATTGGTGGTGCTTTGGGTACCGGTTTATTGATTGGTACCGGTTCGGCTTTGAAGGCTGCAGGCCCAGGTGCCATCTTGCTTGCCTACTCCGTCATCGGTTTCTGTGTTTTCATGGTGATGAGTGGTTTGGGTGAAGTGGCTACTTTCATCCCATTGCACGGTTTCGCCAACTACTGTCAAAGATACGTGGACGATGCCCTTGGTTTCGCCTGTGGTTACGTCTACTTGTTCAAATATCTTATCTTGCCTGCTAACCAGCTTGTGGCTGGTTCGCTTACCGTTCAGTACTGGGTGTCGCGGGACAAAATGAACCCCGGTATCTGGATCACAATCTTTTTGGTGATTATTTTAGCCATTAACTTGCTTGGTGTCCGTTTCTTCGGTGAAATCGAGTTTTGGTTATCTTGCTTGAAAGTTTTGACCTGTGTGGGTGTTATTATCTTGTTATTGTGTATCACCTTGGGTGGTGGCCCAACCCATGACAGAATTGGTTTCAGATACTGGAGAAACCCCGGTGCCTTCTTACATTACACAGACGGCTCTAAGGATTTGGTAATTGGAGGTTCCAAGGGTAGATTCATCGCCTTCGTCTCCGTATTGGTCACCGCAGTCTTTGCTTTCCTTGGTACCGAGTTGGTTGGTATCACCTTTGCCGAAACTAGAAACCCAAGAAGATCCATTCCAAAGGCCATTAAGTTGACTTTCTACCGTATTGTCGTCTTCTACATCTTGTCCATTCTCCTTCTCGGAATGTGTGTTTCTGCCAAGGACAGGTTGTTGTTGTCTGCTTCTGGAAGTAGTGCAAGTGCTTCTCCATTCGTTATTGCTATCAAGAACGCCCAAATCGATGGATTGGACCATGTTATCAACGCTTGTATCCTTCTTTTCGTTCTTTCTGCCGCAAACTCCGATATGTACGTTTGCTCCAGAACTATCTACTCTCTTGCCGTTGCCGGTTACGCTCCAAAGATCTTTGCTAAGACCAACAGATTGGGTGTTCCATACTACGGTATTGCTTTGAGTTTTGCTTTCACCTTGTTGGCTTACATGACAGTTTCCAGTGGATCAGCCGAAGTTTTCACCTACTTCGTCAATGTTGTTTCCTTGACCGGTTTATTGGCCTGGTCATGTATTTTGGTCATTCACATCAGATTCATGCAAGCTTGTAAAGCCCAAGGTATCGACAGAAAGAAGGACTTGGCATACCACTCTCCATTTCAACCATACGGTTCCTACTTTGCCTTGTTCGTCTGTACTATTGTTGTTTTCATCAAGAACTTCACAGTTTTCTTGGGTAACTCATTCACCTACAAGAATTTCATCACTGGTTACATTGTGTTGCCAATGTTTATCATCATGTACTTCGGTTACAAGTTCTGGTACAAGACTAAGCTTCTTAGTCCAGAAGAAGTGGATTTGGACACTTACAGAGACGTCATTGACGCCGAAGCTGCCCAATTCGAAGCCGAAGCTGCTGAGAGAAAGGCCGTCAGAGAAGCCTCTGGAAACCCCAAAGACAAAGAATGGTATTACGACAAATTTTTGGGATGGTTATTCTAAGGAGTTTATTTATACAGTTATCAAGTGTTTGGTTTTCCATACTACCGTATATTAATTTTAATTCAGGATTTTACGAACTTACATTTTATCTTATCAAATCCGTAGCCTATACAATAGCCTTATAATCATTCTATAGTTCTTTCTGATGGAACCTAACCATTCACCTTATTTCTACAAATACTGTACCTTACAATACGCGCACATTCTTTATACTTTATTAGCTTTTTGATATGTCAAATACGACCTCAGATCTCATCTCATCTCGTAATTCCGCAGCCGAAAAAAGCTGACACGAGGGAATCCTATCAATTAGTGATAAGTATTAAAAATAATACTCTAAACCACTCGATCAAATAACACCATGGCACCTACCAAAATCGAGAGTTTGAGTACCGTTGCTAATACGAGTGATCAGGAAGAGGTTGCCACTCTTACACTCCAGCTTTCTGCACTTTCAATGCCCATCGATTTCCCGTCTTATCTACAACAAATTTCACCTTACTTTTCAATCCAGACAACCCAATATGGTGGAAGAGGAGCCTTTGCAAAGAGTGCCATACCTAAGGGAACCGTCATATTGACCTGTGTGGAAAACTTGAGCAGTACAATTATAAAGCCTTTCAGGAAAGAAGTGTGTAACCGTTGTTTTAAGTATGATCAAGGCAAGAACATGAAACACAAGTTAGCAGTGAAAGGTAACGTTTCATCGTTATTTTTCTGTTCTGAGGAATGCTCTAACAAGTTTGCCGAAGATGATCACGATAAGGTGCTCCTTGAAAACTTGCTTGCGGTGGAAAAGAACTATTTGAATTCTCTCAAGAAACCAGAACAAGACCTCAAAGTACCGGATGCCTCCAGGGACCTCGAAACCTTGATTACTAGTGAGTGGGAATCTGTTAATGAATGGGAAGCCAAGGTGAACTCCATGAAACCAGCCAAAAGACAAAATTTGATACCTCAGATCACAGATAATGACTACTCCGAGATCAAGTATATTGTGGGTGTACTTTATCAATTAAACAAGTACCCTCAATTCAAAGAAGCTAAATTAGAAGGCTTTCTTGAGCAAATGGAGCCTGAAACTAGAATTTTGATGGAATTGAACCTTTTTGACTTACTCCAGTCGAGCGAGAAAGAAAAGGTCATGAAATACCCTTACTTGTTATATTCCTACATAAATATCTACAAGTTTATCAAGTTGGTGTGTACGAAGGAACTTCAACATTTAATTAACCCTGAAACTATCAGATCTATTCTTGGAAAGAATCTATCCAATGCATTTGGGATATGGTCAGATTCTACTTCTGATACTGAAGAAAAAGAATACTTTGGATTCGGTGTATATCCTTCAGCTTCTTACTTTAACCATTCTTGTGATCCATGCTTAAAGAAGTCAAGAGATCATACTAAATTGAGATTCGTAACTCTTCGAGACATCGAAGCGGGTGAAGAATTGTGTATTGACTACGGAAACTACTTGGATGAGGATGTAGAAAAGAGAAGAAAGGAATTGAGCGAGTGGTTTTTTGATTGTGGTTGTACCAAGTGCATGCAACAGTTAGCATCTAAGACTATTTAACTAGTAGTCCAGCATTATATTACATTTTTAGATTATGTGTTATGAATATTTATTATTATGATAAGATTTGGATTCTGTGTTTAACATAGCCATGGAATCTATTGTAGCAAAGGTGGATTATCGAATTTGATTTGGCTACCCTAAGTTAATATTACATTTATTTTGTGAAATCTCTGAAAATTTGAAATTATTTTAGATTTGTGAAATTTTGGTAAAAATCATGATATCAATCTTCGAGGAATTGTTTAAATGCTTCGCATTCATTTACTTCTTCGGTACGAGATTGCTTGCATTTTTCCCATGAGATTCTTCTAGGTGCATTAATAGTATAAGATAAAACTCTTCTAGGGAATTGAAAGTCAACATTTTTGGTAGCATCATTTAATTCACTAATGAAAATAGTGTGCTCAGTTTCAGACTCCCAAATCGTTATGGATACATAGTCAGATTCATTTAATATTCTCTTGTATTCCGCATCCAGCAGTTTATACTGATGAAACTCCAAAGGATGGTTTCTTGTAAATTTGGTATTATTGAGCTCAGCCCTTTCAATGATTCCTGATTTCAATTTCAGAATAAACCTGTCATGAACAGGTACAACTTGAGTATTCTGGTGAACATTTGTGCTTCTGCTAACTTCGAAGAATACCATTTTATACTGTGGTGCTTTTTCAGCAAATGAGCGAACGAGCTTCGATTGAACTTCAACAATTTCATTGTATAGCGGTGATTCTATCACGTCACCCTCTTTTGAACGCAAAGTAGGGATATGTTCAATAGGAATGATAATTGCATGCCCCGAAAAGTTAAAGTCGTGGTTTGGTTTCGGTAATGGTCCCTTCGCAATTGTCATGTAAAGATGATTTCCTATGGAAACAATCATATGAGTTTCTGCCTTTGGATTCGATAAACAGAAGAAGCACTTATCCTGTGTGACTTTTTGCTTCTTTACATCTAAGTTTTGGTCATCGATTGAAGCCGAGGAGGTCTTTTCGGATGGCTCTACAATATTATCGGATTCTCTTGGTCTCTTGCGATCATTGGGTTCAGTATATGGGTTTGGACCTAAATTGCTTTCTTCTATATCCCCACCTGTATTGAATCCATAAAACCATTTCTCACCAGAGCCTTCTTGGCCCAAACTAATGAATCTTGTAATTTCTCCGCTATCCCATTTGAATGGCTTATTCTCGAAAAACTTTCCATATTCATGTCCAACACAGAAATGGTACTTCGGTTTTATTTGTTGTACTATGAGATCCACTGTGGCATTACCAACCAAAGACAATTGTTGTTGCTTTGCCATTGATTCGGGCCAATTATAAGTGATTAATAAGTCAATTTCCGAGTGAGACAGCAATTCATTCAAGACTGCATCGTTATGACTAACTTCTTCAGCCTTTGCGGAAACTAACATGATTTTAGCTCCCGACTTTAACTTTAGCACGTTCACTAACGAGCTCAGATAACTAAGATTTGATGCCAAATCCACAAGATTAGAGTCATCATCAAGTTTAGAATTCATTATGTTTTTGATTTCTTCATTCAATCCATGGGTTCCTTCTGTGAAATATGTAGGCTGAGTGATTGAAGTTGTGGGTAACTTTCTAGAAGTAGGAATGACATCTCCAAGAAGAAAAACAGCTTCGAATGGGCCGTTTTTTTTCTGCTGCAAATTTGCCTTCTCCAAAATGCTATCTAGATTCGAAGGATCAGGATTAAGCACGAGGAACTTTGTTTGTCGACTCATGGAGTACAGTTGGGGAAATGCAAGATGAGATGCATATTGAAATGTACATATACATCACGTGACAAAAGACTTTTCAATATGACAAATATAAATGCTCCAAAATGTATGGAAAGGGATTTCAAAACAGGCAAGGAAACACGGAACATGCATTCGAATTCTATAACGGACTTTTGGTGCTGCTAAAAAGATCTCTACTGCTAACAGTGACACTATTAAAGAATTCCATCAACGATCACGTGACTAGATATTTGTGTTTACATTTTGATTTTAACAAGATCTTATCGAAAAGTGTACAAGGATGGATGAAGATAACAGTATTAAGGTGCTAGCAAGGGTCAGACCCCTTCTAGAAAGAGAAATGTCGGTAAACTCGATGGAACCACCAATTTCTTTAGTTTCAATGCCGTCGAAAGACTCTCGAATCACTCGTTTAACAGTTCCTTCAAATTCGTCTTTCAGTAGTCAGAAGTCCAAAATTATCAGAGGGGTTGCGACAAACTCGGGTGAAAATGAAGATGTAAAGACTTACCATTTTGACGAGTCTGTATGGTCCTTCAATGCTAAAGATCCCCATTACGTGAACAATAAACTGTTCTATTCAAAGAGTGGGCCTAGTATTTTGAACCATTTCTTCCAAGGATTTAATGTGTGTCTTTTGGCTTATGGTCAAACTAGTTCAGGAAAAACATTTACAATGATGGGTAGCAAAGCTGATCCCGGGCTCATCCCACAGATAGTGAGAGATATCCTACGCCAGAAAGAAATCTTGGTCGGTGAGAAGATTAATTGTGAAGTGAGACTTCTGTACATGGAAATTTACAATGAGCAAGTCAAAGATTTACTCGGCAACCAAAATAGCAAAATGAAGGTGAGAGAACATCCTGTCAATGGTCCATATGTGGAAAATCTTAACGAGTTTATTTTGGACTCATATGAGGATTTTGAGAAATTTCTTAAAGAAGGTAATTCAAAAAGGTCCACTGCCTCAACTTCAATGAACGAAAGAAGTTCCAGATCGCATGCAATAATCAACATAACTTTAAAACAAACAAAATTCACTCTGGACCTGACTTCAGATATTGGGGATGCTGAAGAAGAAATGATTTCCAACATTAAATTAGTTGATTTGGCAGGATCTGAAAGATTAACCAAAACCAAAGTCTACGGACAACAGGATCGTATCAAAGAAGGGACTCTTATTAACAAATCTTTGACTGTTCTTGGAAGATGTATTAATTTATTATCGTCTCCAGGACCAGCTAACAAATCAATACCATACCGTGATTCCATTCTTACATATCTTTTAAAAGAGAATTTGGGAGGGAATTCGAAGACGTTGATGATATTTTGTGTTTCACCTATTGATTTCGAAGAAACATATCAAACTTTGAATTATGCCAACCAAGTCAAGAAGATCAAAACTGCTGCTAAGGCTAATAAAACCAAACTTTCAACGGTTCCAATAGATTGGGACCAGTTAGACAGAGGGGATCATGATGTGATTTTATCGCTTAAAAGTGAGATTCTGGAGTTGACTGCTAAACTTCAATCAATGAGTGTGAATCAGGAAAATGATAAGTTTTCAAAGCTCATGGCGTATCTTGAGAAGGAGACTACCAAGCTTAAGTTTGAGAACAAGTTTTTGAAAAAGCAATTGGGTCAAAAATCGTCACAGGTTGGCGAATTGACTAGTCATGTTAACTACTTGGAGAACGAATTGGGTTCATTACACCGAGAACTCTTTACTTACCAAAATGAAGTATTAACTAATAGCAAAAACGACTTGATCGAAAAGTGCAAGCTCAACGAGTTAGATATGAGCGAAGAGCTTGAAATATTCAATCCCAGCTCTTTTTTTTAATTGTTGACAAGAAATACATTTCCATAAGAAGATAGATGAGATGCTAAATCAATGGATTGAATAAAAGTTAATGAATTGAACCACGAACCATAACATTAATAGCTGGGATCTATGTAATTCCACTGTTACAGAACTAAATTATTTGCCCTGAGTTGAATATTAACTATGTAGATCTACTACATCCGCATGTGATCTACTGTGATTAATAATTGGCCAAATCGAGTGGAGGAAGCCCAACAACTCGGGGTCGGCTTTCTTCACGTGGCATAGAATATAACCTTACCCACCCCAGCGTTCAAGAACTGGTGTCCCCCAACATGGCTTAGCTATTGTTGATAGAATGTTAGATCATATAGTGTCCACCCCGATTTAGCGAGAAGAAATATTATGGTGCGTCACAATATGGCCTCAACCTGGCGATATTCTCACCAATTAGGAAGCAACAACACTGTCACCGCACAATAAAATGGCCCCGAAAATCATCCTGTTTTGTTGTCAAGGACAGGTGTTCACTAGGGATGTCACAGGCAAAATGCAATCACGAGGACATGGTTCAATGTACCCCTTGTCAATCTTCTTTGATTGTAAATTCCACCCTAGGCAGGAACCATCCCCAAACTGCAAACCCCGTACCGGGAAACGGTATAAAATCCTAGTGCGATGGTGGTAGCCATCGGTGATTTTCTACCGTCGCAGCCACCTGCACCCCACTCCACCACCACACTTACAACCAGATTGGTTGCGCTAATTGTACGAAACAAGTGCCGACTCTTACGCCCAGTTCCCATCCCCAACAATATCCGACTCTCCATCCCACTCCTATATAACCCATGTATATGGTCCATGGACATACGACACCAATACAACACCAATACAGAACCATTTATTCACCCTGTCATCCCATGAGGAAACTACCATGCGAGGTCATCGCACTAATTCTATGGCCATTTCTATGGTCCCACTAAATACCTCCCCCCACTAAATACCCCCTCACCCCACTCTAACTCCATTTTTAGTTCTCGCTAGCTCCAGTAACAGTCGTAACACCATCAATTCTTCCCTAACTTATACCTACCATCTATTTGTGGTACCATCTACCACAAATGATTTGTATCCACTATTTATCCTCAGGTCAGCGTTCTTTGTTCACCATTCTCTATCTTTATCCACTATTTATCCACTATTCACATTTCTCTGTGATTTGTCCATCTTTGTAAACTGTCCTCCCTTCAAATCGACCTGGTGGTAAATAAACTGTCCCAGATGTCGTTGCCCCACCAGACCCTGTGCCCCACTACGAGGATCCCCGCCACTTTACGGTACTGGTGGTGGTATCGTTGTGGCGTGGCAGTAATTGAGGGGCTCTCCCCACCCCTTAGTGGCAGTACCGACCTCCGCAATTGTTCTCGCGTGGGTGACTAACGCGGTAGCAAACAATATGACAATTAATTCACCACCAACTCTTCTGATCATCTGGCGGTGATCTTCTGAAACTATCCCCATTTCTTCCCTCAATACAACGTTGGTATTGGTGTTAAGTTAGTTGGTTTCACCAGTTGTTTCTTGCCCTTTTCTCCCTCCATCCCCTACCAAATCAGATATGAGTGTTCCCTCGGACTCGAGGTTTGGCACCTCAGTGCACACAGCAGTACAGGCAAGTATCCAGCATCACCGGCCCCTTTTCATCTTTTTGGCTAGAGAAGACCACGAAACTGCTACTTTCGTGGACCTGTGGATCCCCAGCGTTCATCCGGATGTGGACTTGATGTTGAACAAATTCGAGCGGCTCAAATTGATCGAAGGTACCACCGAGTTCGGATACTACGCCCAGATTTCAAAAAACTTGCAAATTCCTAGTTTCCACATCATGGAAAACGGAAGAACCTTGGAGATCATCACCGGCCACGGATCTCCTGAATTGCTCGTGCAAAGAGTACTGAAGTACGTGGCTGCTTCATCCATCCACAGCAATCCCCCATCTGCACCCGTTCCCGCAAATGCCGAGGTGGCAGAACCAAGTTCAAATACTTCCAGTACCACGGCAACCCCAGCAATAGTCCCAGGATCCAGGTCCGAGGCTGCTACTACAAATAGCACTAATTCGTCTGATATCAATGTGTCTTCACAAACTCCTACAATTTCATCCTCCCGGCAACCTACCCCCGAAACCACTTCTGTAACTGCATCCAATAGAATCTACAACCCCGATCACGAGGAAAGTGTCCGGAAACACAAGATGGAAGTGGCAGCCCAGAAACTCCAACAGAAGAAAGAAATGCAACGGTTAAGAGAACTCTTGAAAGAAGACAGACGTGAGTTGGAAGCTCGGACAAGAGCTGAAAACGAAAAACTCAGGATGTTGGCTCTGGCAAGGAAATCCGAAAATGAAGCATCTCCCTCACCAAGCGTTCTGGAGGGCGAATGTGTGTTGTCAATCAAATTATTTGATGGAAATTCCCTTATACATTCATTTAAGGTTGATAATACGCTCACGGATGTAAGAAATTGGTTGGATAATGATTCACAGGTGGAGATTATCCCTAGAGCAGATGCTTTGCCCTCGTTCGCCAAATCAGCAAACCATCAACCCGTTCACTACGTCTTTAGAAGTCCTTCGGTGCCTAGAATCACATTCAGCGAGGAAGATGAACAAAAATCACTCGTTGATCTCAAGTTGTGTCCCCGTTCTGCATTGATTTTAAAGCCAGTCTATGACGAAAGCGATAGCGCTAGTAATCAATCGGATGGTCAACCAAGTTCCAGTATGTTAAGATCAGTAGGAGGTGCCATTGGACAATTTGGAAAAGCACTTTACTCATTTTTTGACTATGGTGTCAGTGAAGCAGATCATCATCAATTTGAAAGTGATATGGAAGATGACGATGGGGAAATGAATGATTCAATGAACGAAAACGGACGCAGGACCAACCATAGCTCATCTCAGAGATTCGATGAAAGAATTCCATTATCGCGTTCAGATACTCCTACATTGATATCAATTGATAATACCACTTTTAGCCAAGCTATGAACGAAGATTCAATCCTTCGCAATCGTGCACCAGCTACTCGTGAAAGTGAATCCACCAACGTACTGAGACCTTCCACCCCGCTCTCGTTCAGTCGTCCTAGCGCCTTGCACAGAGTTCATACATTTCAAAAAGAAGACGAGAGAGACAAGGATAACATTAATAATGGTAATAGTTTGAACGTCAGTCATGAAAATAATAGCGAATAATCCACCTGAACCGTGTTTTCTTCAATTGCATGTTTAGACTGATACTGAAATAATTATTATCAATCTTGTCATCGATATTCTTTGGCTGCTCAATTCAAGGATTTATTCCAATCTGAGGCATAGGCAGGTTGAAATGGTCCCAGCCACTGCTTTACCACATCTGTGAATAGCACCACCAAAATCATCTAATACTTCCCTTACCCTTATGCATTCCGTCTTTTCATCATATATGAGAACTGTGAACTAAATAATTCCTAATGAAATTGACCAATTCCTGTTCACTTACAGCTCTGTAGCATCTTGTCCCCAATCACAATCCCCTATTAGACAATAGTCTTCAAATGTTTTCCCAATAACTGCCCGATTCGGGTAGGTCTGCATACAGCGCGATGTATGATAACGTTTATGGGCTTACGGCCTCGTAACTTACTAAGACAATCTATTGGTGGAACTTCATTATCACAATCGCCTCGTCTATCGGCTTTATGAGAACATTTTAGCACCGAGTTCGATCCTTACTAAATCCTTTGATCTTGCATTAACTACCCGTTGTACCTCCGTACCCCTGTCAGCTTCAAACCATTTCCATCTTCAATTGTCTTGATCCCACATTATTCTCCGCACACCACCAACTATTAACGAACAGTTCCAAAACTCCCAGAGAAAATGGTTAACGTGGACAAGCTCAAATTCTCTTCACTTGAAAATCTCTTGCGTCTACCAGGAATTCCCTCCGATAAGCTTGTTTCTGACACTAGTGTGCTTTCTTGCGGATGCCTCACTTCAGAGTCGTATTTCCGAACATATCAGGATGGAACTTGCCCCATTTGTCATTCTGCCGACGTGGGTATATTGGCAGAAGTCAAACCACTTCGGGAACTTTATAATATTGTCCAACAACTTAACATCCAGCTCGTGGGCCCACCCCAAAGTGCTTCGACTTCTCGTAGACGGTCATCATCCAAAAGAAGCGGAGGTGTGTTCGAAGAAACTCCTCCTCTGACGGAAGTAATGGATCTTATCAGCTTATTCTACAAGTTTGCAAAAGAAGAAGAATATACCGAGGAGCCTAATGCCAATACCGCTCCAAAACCAAAACTCGACCATGCAATCGTTGAGCCTATCGAGATCAAAAGACATTCACAAGAGATCAAAAAACATACCAATCTGTTTTCGATGTCGCAGGCGTCATCCGATCCTTACTCTGATCTTCTTACATCTCCAAGCATGCAATCGTACTCCTTGCAAAACCAGAATTCATTTATGTTGGGCCCTTCCCAATCCCCAATTCCTCAACATCCTTCATCGGTATCACCCCGTCAACATTCTAATACAAATGCATCTTTCAAAAATAGTACCAGAGATGAACTTAATGACTTTCTCCTCGAGTCCAACATGCTTAAGTCTCTCAGTGAAGAAAAAGAATATAACTTTTCCAAATGCTTTCCATTTCACAGAAAACTCACTTCTTTTGCAACACAACAAATTAAGTTCAATTTGACATCCATGAGTCAATTGCCTTTCAAGCCAGGTTCAATGTTGAAGAAGAACCCTCGGTTTATTGGAAGTGACATACATACTTCAACAGACCTGAACCTCGAAGTTGAAACCACCCGTTTCGTGGTAATTACTGAAAAACGATGGGAACTATATGAGTATTCGGTTTCGCTTCAAGACAACCAAAGCGAGTTCCGCCCGATTCTACTCTGTTGCGGAAAGCTGTCTGGTGAATATGGGGAAAATTCAAATAACATGGAGACCGCCAATTATGATGCAACAGTTACTGGAGAAATAATCATCAAGAATGAATTTAACCAGGGAGATACAGACAAAGTTGCCTCATCGCAAGAATCAGATATCAAAAAGAAACTTCAACTGTGGGATATTTTATATTGTCGTTTGTCCAAGAACTATCTTGTGCTCTCAGGCACAAAAGGTATAATGCGTGTTATCAATATTGCCAAAAATTCACACTATCAACTTGGTCAGTCTGTCTACACTTACTTTACTAATTTTCCTATTAGATGTATTGCAATTGCTCCCAATAATGGATTAGTGGCATGTGGGCTTACCGCAAGGGAAAGATTATCAGGTAAGGAACAACCTTTTGTAATCCTTCATCGTTTGATAAGTGATTCTGATGAGAAAATCACATCAGTAGATCCCATAACTATCACGATTCCATACAGAGATCCGATCAAACTCATGAACTTCAACGCATTGTCCACCCATTTGGTATGTTGTACAGTCTGGGAATCACGTTATATGGTGATCAAGCTTAGAAGCAACGAGAATTCTGACAATTACAGAAAACCCCGTCTTATTTGGTCGGAGTTGAGCATTAAAAGCCAACGTCGTCAAAGCGAACAAGATGGCAGGCTTAATGCAGATGCTCAAGATGAACTTATGATGGGCAACGAGGGAATCACAGATCTTCAATTCGGCGCCAAGTTTTCCAATACTGTTGTACTCACTTCTTGTTCTCTCAAAGTTCGTCCCCCTATAGTAATAAGGTTAGATGGACCGGTTATCGATTCTACTCGGAACCAATCGGTGGCTGTATCTGATAACTACAGTATTCAAAATAGTATGAATAGTGTGGATGAAGAAGATTTTTCCAGTGTTAAATCATCCGAAATCATTCTAAAATTAGGTGAAGTGGGTTCCTCAACTCACAGAACCGCCTTATCCCCCAGAGGCGACGGAATCGTGTTTGTTAATAAGGATGGTTCACTTTATTTGGTGAGTACGCCCAATTTGAATGCATTGTCATCCTCCACCTCCAAGAAAGTGGTGGTGCTATTAGGAGAAGTTGCCAATGCAGAGAGGTACACCGAGGCTGCGTCCATCAAATTTAGCACTGATGGTGGCAAAATCTTCACGGTTGATCGAAAGGGTATTTTCAATGTGTTTGACTTCACAAAAGGTGTACCTGGCGAGGATATGGATGTGCTCAAGTGTAAATTGATTAATGTCTAGGAAAATCCTCCTGCATGTTCTATGATTTACCTCCACAAAACTACTGTATTGATCCACCATTTTGATGCCAATTTCATGTTTGTTTCAGAAAACTCAATGGCATTTGCCACATTTGCATCCAACAAGTCAAAAAAGTCCTAGTGATGGCGAAAGTAACCACCTGTATGGGTATTATTGTATGGGTATTATTGAATGGGTATTATACTGGTATTATATGATTTACTGTGGCTGCGAATCCCAGTCGATCGTATAATCACAATGTAATTCTCGTGTTTTTTTCGGTATTCGGAGGCGAGCAAATCAGATTATAATCGCCAACATTTGGTCGATTTGATTCACCAAAACATGAAAATTTACACACCAAACGCAAAATCTTGTCAATCACATCGGATGTCACGTTCAACAAGATGTCCCCGACGGATTTTCCCCTTTTTTACCTCCGTTTCTAACTATAGGACCTTGTTTTACAATCACGTGTGGCATCTCCTTCGTTAACCGAACCATCGCGAGCCACACAAATTTTTATCGTATTAATAATTTCACTCTACTGAAATCCACAATTACACTGGAAAAAGCATGTCCGTTCCTCCTTCAGTTGAATCTTCGCTCGATCTCATAGGTAACACCCCTTTGATCAAACTTAACCGTATTCCTCAATCCTTCGGGATCAAGGCCCAGGTTTACGCTAAGGTTGAGTTGTTCAATGCTGGTGGTTCCATCAAGGACAGAATCGCCAAAAACATGGTTTTGGAGGCAGAAAAGCAAGGCAGAATCAAGCCAGGCTACACCTTGATTGAGCCAACCTCTGGTAACACCGGTATTGGTTTGGCTTTGGTAGGTGCTGTCAAAGGTTACAGAACCATCATCACCTTGCCAGAGAAGATGTCCAACGAAAAGGTGTCTGTTTTGAAGGCTTTGGGTGCTGAAATCATCAGAACCCCAACAGAGGCTGCTTGGGATGCTCCTGAGTCCCACATCGGTGTTGCTCGTAAATTGGAGAAGGAAATCCCCAACGCAGTGATCTTGGATCAATACGCCAACGAAGCTAACCCTAACGCCCACTACTACGGTACTGGTTTCGAAATTTGGGAGCAAACCAAGGGTAAGGTTACTCACCTTGTTGCTGGTGCTGGTACCGGTGGTACCATCTCTGGTATCTCCCGTTACTTGAAGGAACAAAACCCTAAAATCAAGGTTGTTGGTGCTGACCCACACGGTTCCATCTTGGCCCAGCCAGAATCATTGAACACTTCCTCTGAAGGCTACATGGTTGAGGGTATCGGATACGATTTCATCCCGGACGTTTTGGATAGAAGCTTCGTCGACTCTTGGCTCAAGACTGACGATGCCGAATCCTTCAAGTTGGCCAGAAGAATCATCAAGGAAGAAGGTATCTTAGTCGGTGGATCCTCTGGTTCCGCATTGCAAGCCGCTTTGCATGTTGCCAAGGACTTGACCGAGGACGATGTCTTGGTTGTTGTCTTCCCAGACTCCATCAGATCTTACTTGTCTAAGTTCGCTGATGACGAATGGATGAAGACCAACGGCTTCCAAGTCGAAGAGAAGAATGAAGCTGCTGACAAGTCCGATGACTTCTTGAGCAACCACACCATCAGAGACTTGGTCTCCGAGAAGGCCCCAGTTGTCACCGTCACTTTGGCTGATACTGTCGAGAAGACCTTCAACTTGTTGCACAGCAATGGTTTCGATCAATTGCCAGTGTTGAACTCCTCTGGAAAATTGGTCGGTTTGGTTACCTTGTCCAAGATCTTGAAGAGTTTGTCTACCAAGAAGGTTCAAATGACCAACTCCATCAAGTCTGTCATCATTGACTTCAGAAAATTGGCTGATTTCGAAAAGTCTTTCAACATCACTAAGGAATCTGGATTCACCAAGAGATCTTACGAACCAATCAACCTCGACACCAAGTTGTCTTTGTTGAACAAGTTCTTCGAGACCAACTCCAACGCCATCATCACCGACGAGGAACTTAAGCCAGTTCAAATCGTTACCAAAGTCGACTTAATCTCATACTTGACCAAGAACATGCAATACTAATTCACTTTCCATCGAAGATAAACTTCATGTGTCTTCATTAACCCATGTATATTTAGTTTACATCACGAATAATGACGCTACAATGTTCATTGTCAGCATTATAATACAATTCTATACAGTATAGCATAAAGCTCTTCGTAATTCATCATTCAAGAGAACTTCCATCTGTTTCCACAATTCTCACAGGTACAGAATGTAGTCAAAGGTTCATCCGCAGATCTGGTTTGCATTTGGTAGTAACTAACCTTCTTGTGCTTACACTTACCACAAGTGAATCTATCGGTAACAGCTCTCTTCTCAGTTGCACCTTGGGCATCGAATAAGTTTTGTTTGTTCAATTTCTCGATCTCTTTCTTCAAGGATTCGGGTGCCATCTCATTAGGAGTCATTTTGATGAAGGCTGGGGCCAGAATCATCTTTGTCACCACTCTTTCTCTAAGTTCAGGATTCTTCTTATTTCTAAGGTTCATGGTGAATGTACGTAATTTGTTTCTGTAACCATCGTTCACAGCCAGGTATTCGCTCTTGAATACCTCTGACTCGATAGCTGAAGCAATTGATAGTATATGAGAAGGGGATTCGTCACGCTCGATGGCCAAGGCGGTATACAATGCACTCACAGATGCATTTCTAGTGGAGTTGTCGTACAACGCAGTGTTAACTCCATCAACCTTGGGGTTTCTAATACCCCTGTGGAACTTACTTTCCGAGGATCCGGAAGCAGGCTTGCTGGTAGCATCGGAAGTTGCAACAGGTTCGGCCTTAGGTGCACTTGGGGGACTAGCATTGCCGTTGGTAGGGCCTCCTTTCTTCTTCTTTTCTGCCTGGACGGCTTCTCTCCAGTTTCTGATCATTTTCTTCACTAAGGAGGTGACTTCCGAGTTAGAATGTGATCTGTACTTGTTCACGGCCACACCAACCTTAGTTTCTCTCAAAAGCTTTTCACTAGGCTTGACTCCATCGTTGAGAATATTGAGGAGTTTGAGGACAGTGGCATCGTCCGATGCCTTCTCTATGTTCGAGATGGTGGATTTAATTTCCTTAGCGTCCATTTCGTTCTAAATTATACGACTCCTTGTTGTCTTTATCAAGTTAAAAATTTGACTTATACCTGGAAAATCGTGCACCTAACCAAATATTCTTCTCTCACACTATACTAACTTTTACTTGAATACACTGAACTTCGAATCTTCAACGTCCATCGTTACAAAAGACTTCCTATCCATTCTCCAAGGCTTCAAAGACCAAATATACATACAGCTATACTCAGAAGACCTATAAATCACAAATGAGTACCAGTACAGCCACCAGCGTGTCCATCGGAAAGTTTCCTTTCGAGTACTCAGAACAACAGGTGTTGGACATTGCCCAGTCCATTGGACCCGTACAGGACTTGAAGTTGATGTTCGACGAAATGACTGGTAAATCCAAGGGAATGGCCGTGGTGGAGTATGGAGACCACGAAACTGCTGCTAGTGCTGTGAGAAACCTCAATTACATGGCATTGCCCAATGGAAGATTTCTTAGATGCACCTTCACTGACGAAGACGAAGAAAGCCAAAGATTACCGTTTTTGCCACTTGGAATCCAGATCCAGCCCAATCAAAGTCCTACCGGTGTTATTTCCAATGTGGTCAATAGCATTGACCAAGCCTCCGCACTTCAGATTATGAAAGAAGCCAAAAGAATGTGCCTTGATAACCCACCCATGGCACAAACCCTCTTGGAGCAATTCCCTCAGGTTGCACATGCATTAGTGGAGTTAGGGTTGATCACTTCCACTACAAACAGAGATCTCATCGAGCTCACCTTGAACAAAAAGAATCCTGTGTTGACAGAAGTCACAGCAGACCACGCATCTTTACTCAAGCAGGTGAATGAACTTAGTGAGAAGGAATTGGAACTGTTGGACGATAGCCAAAGAACGATTATCAACAGCATCAAGAAGGAAATCGGTGAGGGCACTTATGGTCAGGTTGTTTAACCATGCATGTCATTTTCATGCTCCGTTTCATTTCTAGCATCATTTGCATTACGTGGAGGTGATTTGCAGTCATATTTGCCACCATCCCGCAATCAATAGCGGGTTATAGCGCAAGTAACTCCGAAGAATAGAATAACATGGGTAAGTTTCACATGCATGCCAACAGACGTCACGTGGAGCCCATCTCTTTGGCAAGAAGATCTGACTATAAGAAGGTCAATGATGGCAAGCAGAAATGGTATCCTCAACATGTCTAAGACCAGAGAAGAAATATTAGCTCAATTGAACACGGAATATCTTGATTTTGTCTCAATGGTAGTGGAAGTGGTAGAATATAAGAAACAATTGGTGTTTTCCAAGGATATGGAGGATATACCCCAGGAACTTCATTTTGTGCTTCCAGAATATTCTACCTATATCCTTACCATCAATTTCAGAGTGAAGAAGCGGGGCTTGAAGAAATTGACCTACCATCAAACCGTTAAGAAGTACGGAGTTCCTTTCAAGTCTCGCGATGAGAAGATGTTTGATGAAGTCGAGCCCAACGACGAAGAATCCGTGCCCTACTCGGTGACATTTTCCCCGGAACAGCTTCCTGGAGGTCCATTTATCAGAGGAACTTACGATGCCGACAGTTATTTCTGTGAAAAGGGAAAGGAGATATTTGCCATTCCCTGGAAAATTGAGGTGGTGAAAAAGAACGTACAACCCCGGATTTCGGGGTATTAATTGGTTGTGCCCACAAACATCATACGAAAGTCCCTTCGTTTCACACTCTATGCCATCCTGCTTTATCTTGCTCTGTTTTGCTCGATACTGTTCCGTAATGCTCTATAATGTCTAATCCTAATACACTCATGCCATATTTGCAATCGCACGACAGTTGTACCTGTAGTCCCACTAAGGTGAGATATATATTGGTCGTGACACCACCAAATTACTTATTGATAGTAATAAAATGGTTTTGTAGTATTAATTTTACCACTTCAGGCAGTTGATAATCAAATTATAGGTATCTTGTTTTTACAATTGACTAATTTACTTGATTGTTAAATATCTATAGGAAGCATCGAATAATATCCAAATTTCCCACTCATTATATAGTAAATTCTGATACTGGAGAACTTTAGCACAATTGATGATGTATGACCTTATCACATCTGTGTTAATTGTTTGGATCTTGATACTTCAATGAAATATATCACAAACTAATCTGATACTTATATCACATAATTATGGTTTTATACCAAATTATGATACATATTTGGTCACCTCATTATCACCGACCTGTATAAAACAATCTATAAAACTTAATTGTAACTTGTACTTCTCAACAGGCCCGCGAATTATTATACCATGATTGTTACTCAAAATAGTAAAGAAATTCCATAGATGAGGTATCCCTATAATTGATTTATTTTTCTTTAGCATTGCATAGTTTAATATTATTGGAACAGTCAATTTTATAAAACCACAACATGATTACCTGACATAATCAATCATTGTTAAACATAATGATAATTAATTAAGTAATTTTTCACGACTAGAATTGAATTGTACTCGAGCAAGTGATTTTGTATCTCAGCTATATTATTATTCGTTTTCATAAATTCTAACAGATTATAATCGAGAAGTAAGTTCCGACGAATACATTTCATGTTTATGTCCACTTGTCGTCGTCGCAGTTTTGCAGTTCAGAATATAGCTTTATTAAACAATAGTAGCTTTAACTGGTAATTGTAATTAATGAAGAACGTTTCTGATTTTTAACGTTTCTGAAACTGAAGTATGAAGCGCGATTAATGAGGATGGAATGTAATATACATTCCTTAATTTAGGTTTGCATTTTCCAAAATCTAAGACGAGTTCACCCATGGCGATGGCCGCGTTCGTTCCACCATTACCTTGTACTTCAAGTTTTGGAAATACATGTGATATTGCTGAGATGATTAACATAATTCACAGTAGCAGCAGCTGCACCAGTGTCGATAATGAAAACATGTGGGAAGCAATCATTTATCCTTTTGGATTTATCAATATCTGGAAAATTTAACTTTCTTTTTGAACTTTCTTTAGGAGATAAGTCGATAGCAATATTTGCTGGAACGTTTTTTTTTATCTCGTTATTCAGATTTGCATTATGGTACTTGTTGTTGTTCAGTATTGGTTTTGAGAGGAAAATATCTTCGAGATTTTGGCTTTTTATTAACCTTTGGTCGATACTTGTAGTTTGGATTAAAATCCCTATGTTTCCATATACTTGGATCAAAATGAATAAGTGTGGGATACATATTGGTTTGTTTGTAATTGATATATGATTCGGCAACTTCATTGAAAGCAATTTTTAAATTATGACTTCCTTGCCAATCTAAACACCATTCTTCGAAATACATGTCTTTCCCACATATATTAAGTAAGAATTGATACATACCAGGGACCAATTTTTTTCTTAGTCTAATGTATAATTCATCACGAATTTTGAAACTGAGTGAACGATTATTCTTAATCTTAGCACTTTCTGTGAAGTAATCAATTAATGTTGCAGTGATATAATCTTTATCGTTCGTTCCAACAAATTCATAAATACTGTGTAAAGTGTCAATATTATTTCTTGCATCCAGGAATTCAATATTCATACGATTTAGTAAATTTGCTTTAATTAACAACATCACTAATTTTTCAGCATAATTAGCATAATAGTATTGTAATCTATGACCACTCTCATCGGCATGAATTAGGTTACTTTGATCATAATTAATATCCTGCTGCCGATTTTCAATTAATATTCCAAGAATTGGGTAAGGTCCAAGTATAGCTTGCTTAAAAGCTCTACCCCATTTAAGTCGAACTTTGCATTCGCAATTAAGTTCAGTTAAGTCTTTGAACTCATCTTCAAATGCTTCTTTTGCATGATTCTTAGCTAATTTAACAAGATAATCGGATGCGGTTCGAATGGCTTTTTCTTCAGATTCTTTGACTGAAGAACGATCAAAGTTTCCCGTATACAGAGTGTCATGAGAACTTAAAGTTAGTAGCTCTGAATCCGATTGATCAGAATTGCCCATGGTTAGATAATATGATAACCCCAGCAGTGATGGAAGCAGTACTTCTGTTGGTACAGACTTTATCATATCTCTCGATTTTGCTCCAGAACGTTTTAGCTTTTTTGCTTTGTCTTGATAGCTTTTGACTCTTATTCTATTGGTCGTGACACCATCCAATTGCTCATAGATAGTAATAAAATGGTTTTGTAGTATTAATTTTACCACTTCAGGCAGTTGATAATCAAATTATAGGTATCTTGTTTTTACAATTGACTAATTTACTTGATTGTTGAATATCTATAGGCAGCATCGAATAATATCCAAATTTCCCACTCATTATATAGTAAATTCTGATATTGGAGAACTTTAGCACAATTGATGATGTATGATCTCACCTCATCAGCGTGTTTTGTTGGGTCTTTTACACTTCAATGAAACATATCACAAACTAAAATAACACATAAATATGGTATCTACATTAAAATATCACCGACCTGTATAGTATAACCTGTAAAACTTAATTATAACTTGTACTTCTCAACAATAAAATAAATACTGTAGAATAGTCCAAAATGTTACCAGAATCAACCAAAATCAGGAAACCCCAAAATCCAGGAAAATATGAAACATAGTAAATTCAATCCTGGAAAGCACAAAAAGTACGAAAAGCACCAAAGCACGAAAAGATAACCAAAAATCTAATATCAACTTCGATTCATTTTCGGTAAATGATTCTGTAACGAAGGCCACAAATTCTCTCCTCCACAAATAGCTAGTGCACTTTTCCACCCCTCAGCTAAACTTACCCAAGCACCAAACTATGGAATGTTCTCACAACCCCTCACAATCCCCAAAACACCACAAATGCAAAACGTCAAAGTGAAAAGGTGGCAAAGGAACAAATTTTAAATGGCCAACTGGCCAAATGGCCAAATGGCCAACTCGCTAAAGACTCGAATCCTCCACAATGTACCCCAAATATTGTCCTCTGCCCCCACTTCCACCGAGTCTCCCCCACCTTTTCCCATACTGCGATAACGGTCTTGCGAGTGACCTCCACGTCACGTGGGCGCCAGCTATTTAAATAACGCTTAGGGTATTCCGTTTGTTATACCACTACTCCTTATCCTCCTACACAACAACAAAAACACCATGAGCTCGCCAAAAAGACGGATCGAAAAGGACGTGATGGAGCTTATGATGAGTGACCACGAAGTGGCCCTTATCCAGGACTCCATCCAACAGTTCTTTGTCATGTTCAAAGGCCCTAACGATACCCCGTATGCCGGGGGAACCTGGAAGATTAGGGTGGAACTCCCCGACCAATATCCCATCAAATCGCCATCTATCGGCTTCACCAACAAGATCTATCATCCCAACATCGACGAAGGCTCGGGTTCGGTTTGTCTCGACGTGATAAATCAGACGTGGCTGCCAATGTTTGGACTCCTTAACATCTTCGAGAACTTTCTTCCCCATCTATTGAGATACGCCAACCCCAGCGACCCGTTGAACACCGAGGCTTCCACCATGATGACCAAAAACGAATCCAAATACAACGACACCGTCAAGCAGTACGTGCAGAAGTACGCCAAAAACGTGTCTCTCGAGGACGGCAAGGACGGTGCCGACAACGGCAGCGACATGGAGGATGACGAGCTCAGTGATGTGGGAAGCTTATCCAGCGATGACGATGATGATGCAGCAGGCGAATTGGACTTGTGAACCCCGTGTTGTCCTGTTGTCCTGAACCCTGTTCTCCTACCAACGGTGGCCGGTGAGTTCTCTCGGGAAATCCCCGGCTTCCTGCAATGACCTTTAGATAACGCCTCTGCATTGGGACCAGTACTGGCTTACTCGTTTTCCTTAATACACCCTAGATAAATTGTTGTAGTGGAGTCTCCTACCCTTACCCCCGATTTCCTGCTTATGTAAGCCCGCTCACCTTCACTGTTCAACCTGCATACCCAAGTAACTATCTCCATCTTCATCACCATGGCACCTCCAGAAGTCCAGAAGCCCGCCAAAAACGGCAAGCTAGAAGAGGAAGACCAGCCGATTGAAAGGAAGCAGGTGTCCAACGATGATTTGTACCGTCGTTCTACCCAGTACGAAATATGGTCCTTCACCCAGGAAGAACTCGAACGCACAAAGAATGAAGCAAATAAGAAGGGACAACAAGCAGCAACCAAGCGGTTCGAGGCAGCATACGACACTGAAAAAGCAAAGAACCCCAAAGTATTCGAGGATTTCGCCGATGAATTGGACCCTTCCAAGTTATTGGACCTTTTGACCCTAGAGGAAGAGTCCAAATACTTGCAATATTACAGTAAAAGTATCATACAAACATGCAACCATTTCAAGATGCCCACACAGGTACGTGCCACTGCAGTATCTTTCTTCAAGAAATTCTACCTCGCCAATTCTGTCATGGAGTACCACCCTAAGAACATCCTCTACACTTGTGTCTTCCTAGCTGCTAAGTCGGAGAACCACTTCATCTCCATCGAATCGTTTGTCAAGGCTTTGGCAAAGGTTCTGACTAAAGACATCCTCGATCTTGAGTTTATCGTGTTGCTGAGTCTCAAGTTTACATTACTTGTGCATCATGCGTTTAGACCGTTGTATGGATTTTTCCTTGATACCCAAGCGGTGTTATTACATCCTTCACCACTCATGTATGATGTGACCATTGATACCTTGGGACTGCTTTATGACAAGGCCAAGAAATGGCTCAATGACTATGCCTTATTGAGTGATGTTTCCTTCTTGTTCACCCCTCCCCAAATTGCATTGGCTGCTATGTACGACATAGACAAGCGTATCACCGATAGATACCTAAAAAGAAAATTCATCAAGGAGCAAAAGCTTGAGGCTATTGCTGAATCAGACGAATATATAGATCACAACACCCCAGAAGAGCAAGAGAAGCGAGAAAAGGCAGAAAAAGTATTACAGGAACAACGGGATGCTCAAAGAGAACAATATGAAACGTTGGTGCGGACAATCAGGAAGTGTATCAAGCTAGCAAAGCAGATTCCCGAGACCACTAAGGAAGAAAGTAGGAACATTGACAAGAAATGTTTCTTCACGTTGAATTCAACTAGGCTCATCGAAAAGAGAGTAATCAAGTTGACCAACCCCAATCCCACCCCAGAAAAAGAATAAGCACCATATTTACGAGAAAAATGTTGTGTAAGTAAAGTTTATAGACAATGGAGGGCCAACCAAGGCTATTCCAATATATGTGCATCAAATATGCTACTACAGACAGTTCAATCCTAGTATTCAATAGTTTTATTCGTTGCATAGTTCAAAGATCTTGATGGGTATCCATTTTACTCCATATTCAGCTTCACCCGTTAAAATACATTCAACTATGCAAGTAACAAAAATCAGTGTGTGTTTTCATTAAAATTAGTTACCATGTGTCAATCAATTCAAATTCTCGTTAGCGGAAAATGTCCCAATTTGTCTCACAGTCATTCCTGATTATCACTAGTTGATTAGAGGAGAAAGATTATACTTCAAGGATTCAAACACCAAACATCCAATTAATACATCAATTTCATGAAAAATCATATTTATTCTGGTTATTTCCCAGAGGTTCTACTTATTCACGTCAAATACCTCTATTATTTCAGATAAGCTTCTCACTGGAAAAATAGCGGTTACGGAACCAGTCCCCCGCAATTCTTTAGCGGTAGCAGACCGCGCTAGGTGAATTGCTTTCATTCAATTCGAAAGCACTTTCATTTACCATTTTCCTTCTAGAATGACGATGTTCCTGTCAAGCACCATCTTCAAAAGGACTCTTGTTAAGGTATCAAAGTCTCTTGCAGAAGGAGTGAAGAACCGTGAGTTGCTCAGAACCCAAGGTTACATCAATGGTAGATGGCTAGACGGAAGCAACGGAGAAACCTTCAAGGTTAATGACCCAGCAAGTTATCCTGATGATTCAGCATTGGTTGCTGAAGTTTCTTCAATGAGCCACCAGGACTATGAAGATGCAATTACTGCTGCTCATGAATCATTCAAGTCTTTCAAACAAACCACAGGAAGATACAGATCAGAATTGCTTTTGAACTTGTACAACTTGATGATGGAAAACCAAGAGGATTTGGCTCGTATTATCGTGTTGGAGAATGGTAAGCCACTAGCTGATGCCATGGGAGAGGTGAAATATGCCGCCTCTTTCTTTCAATGGTTCTCTGAAGAAGCACCTCGTATTACAGGTGATATCATTGATTCTCAAGTCAATGGCAACAAAATCCTCACATTTAAACAGCCAGTCGGTGTTGCTGGAATATTGACTCCTTGGAATTTTCCTAGCGCCATGATTACCAGAAAATTGGCTGCTGCAATTGCAGTGGGATGTACTACGGTGATCAAACCTGCTTCGGAAACTCCTTTATCTGCACTTCTGTTGGCATACTTGGCAGAAAAATCTGGGTTTCCAGCTGGAACTGTAAATGTTTTGCCATCGAAGCTGTCTGCTGAAGTGGGGAAACTTATTTGTGAACACCATCTTGTCAAAAAAGTTTCATTTACTGGGTCAACGAACGTCGGTGCACTCTTGATGTCTCAATCAGCTTCTACTTTGAAAAAGATTTCGCTTGAACTAGGTGGAAATGCTCCATTTATTGTATTTGAAGATGCTGACATTGATGCTGCAGTCACTGGTGCCCTCAACTCAAAGTTCAGATCAAGTGGACAAACATGTGTTTGTGCAAACAGACTCTATGTCCATGAAGCAGTTTATGACGAATTTACTGAAAAGTTCACAAAGCTTGTTGCAGAGCAAACCAAGTTGGGTAATGGACTTGAGAAAGGAGTTACTCACGGGCCTGTGATCCATGAAAGATCTTTTAATAAGGTTAGATCGCATATTGAAGATGCTGTTGGAAAAGGTGCAAAAATCCTTTACGGTGGAAAAGCACGTCCAGATATTGGCCAAAACTTCCACGATTTGACCATTTTGGGTGATGCTACTCATGAAATGTTAGTGGCAAGGGAAGAAACTTTCGGACCTTTGGCACCAATATTTAAGTTCTCTTCAGAAGAGGAGGCACTCAGACTTTCAAATGACACAGAAGTCGGATTAGCAGGTTACTTTTTCTCTCGGGATGTTGGTAGAATTTTTAGGGTAGCTGAAGAATTGGAAGTTGGAATGATAGGTGTTAACACTGGTGCAATCTCAGAAGCAGCATTGCCATTTGGAGGAATCAAACAATCTGGTTTCGGCAGAGAAGGTTCAAAATATGGAGTTGATGAATACTCAATCTTAAAGAGTGTGGTTTTATCTGGTTTAAAATAAACATGTTGAGATTTTTATTTATATAATATACAGTAGAAATACAGCAAACACTAAATAATTAGTACTCCATATTAGCGTCAGGTTGTGGAACGTACATAACTTGATCAGTGACAGTATTGAGGTCGAGTTCAGGATAATTGAGGTTCTCTGTAGGATATGCAAGGTCGTCAGGTACTGAATCTATCTGCATAAGTCTAGGTTCTTCGATACTGACTGGAATCTGAGACTGCGGTAACAACTCATGATGGTTCTTTTGGTAAGGAGTATGATCTGGATTCTGTACGTCTTCGAAGACATCGGCCTTAGCCTGAGGTCTATCGGATGCATCTGGTACCGAATATTCTTCATTACTGAAGGTAAGTATCTTCGATGAACTTGACGTGTAACTGTTTTTGAGTTTGTGACCAATTTCTGTCACATCACCCTTTCTTTCGAGTACTTCCTGTAATTCTTGTTGATTATTATCAATAGTATTATCTTTTGATGCATTCAATTCATTTTCTTTCAACTTGGACACTTCATCTTGCAACTCAGCTAAAATTTTGTTAGTATCGTATTTTGAGCCACGGATGTTGGAAACTTTATAATCACCATCGTGATTTAAAGTTTTTCTGATCAAATCCAAGTTTTCAACATATCCAGCTGTTTCTGTGGACTTAAATGTCAACGAGAGTAAACCACCTTCTTCTGTTATACCATTAACGATAGATGAGGGAAAATTTTTGAGGGAAGCAGGAGCAGGTTCATACTTTGTGGGCGGAACACTGGAAGCCAAGTTCTTAGAGTTCACCAGAAACTTTTGTACTTTATGAGGGCTGGCCATTGTAATCTGGGAAAATGCTGTATTCTCGATACTCGCTTTCATTGAAATGTTATTATTTGATAATTGGTATTTGTACACGACCTACTGTTCAATTACAGAACTCTGATGCCGAATACTGGATAAATAATGTTAGTAGTTACGAGAAATCCCTGATCAGATTTGATACAGCATTATGAACATGATTAATTTCTCAATAAAATGAAGACTCCAGTTTACTGTCGAAAATTCAAGAAAGTTGATTCTTTAATTCATGACAAACTATCAGATTACATCGAAATTTGCATTAAATCAAATAATAAAATACATTGTGAAACTTCTATAAAACAGGCTAATTTGTAGCATATTAACTTGAAGGTTAGTTCGCAGTTTCCATTAACGAGGCCTCAATACCATCGATTAAACTGTCGATATCCTCAACCTTCAAGCCACAACTTAAGCTTATCAACTTTCTATACTTATACATCTTATTGTCAATACCAAAGTTTCTAACGCTACTTGCGAGCTTCTCCACAAGTTCGTTTCTTTGGATCTGCAACTGGGTTAATTCCACAGCAGAATTCATCTTTTGCTCTGAAATAAGCACATTATCATTATCATCAGTTTCATGAACGTTCAGTTCTTCCTCCTGAACAAGTTCAGCGACTTCGTTTGAGCTGGTATCCAGTAACTGTTTAATTAAAGCGTACTCTTTCTGCTCAACTTGTCCTCTATATTCTTCAATTCGGTTCATTAAAAGTTGTTTACCCTCATCAATAGAGTTAAAAGAATCTACTCCAGACTTGTCCAACACTTTCTTGAATAATTCTAAAGATTCGTTGTTCTTAGCTTCCTTCTCTCTCAATTTTTGTGTCAATTTGAAAGAATCTTCATTTAACTTTCTCATTTCATTATCATAAGATTCAGAGAACGAATTAATCATACCAGTAATCATGGATGATAAATCGATCATTGGAAGTTTGGAAATGGTTTCCTCAGCATCAGCCAGCTCATGAATGATTTGTCCTTCATCATTCAATTTAGGTGGATTAGGTTTGTACGCATGTTGTACTGAGAAATTACCATCTTTCCTTTCGTCTCTAATCGGGGTACTTTCAACTGTTCTTTCTGTGATAGATGCTAAATGTTCACGAGGTGTGTGTTGGGAAAAGTGTCCGTTTAGGTTCGATTTCAGTACGGGAGTGGACATCGAATCAAAAGATTTTGAATCATTCATAGAGTTTTCGATGAAAATATTCTCCTTGTTATCTTCTGACTTGATATATGATTCGATTTGTGCTTTGACTGCTCTAGCTGAATTGTCATCTTCCTCCATATCATCTACTTGAATGGTAGTCCTTTGAGTATCTGGTGTTTCAATTGGACGTTGACCATATCCTGGTTGGACTGGAGTGGTCAAAACTTGATATGGTTGGGTTCTTTCCATAGAATTTGGTACCTGTAAATTGTTTACTGGTTGAACACCATGGCTCAGAGGCATAGGCATTTGAGATGGTTGTAATTGGTTTGTAGAAATGTTAATATTTCCAGAGTTTGACTGTGTGGATACTTCTGTTTGTTCAGCAGGTAATAAATTGTAATGAACCACTAACAACTTCGAGGTCTCCTTGTGAATATTCTCGAGATCATCTCTCGCACCAAATTGCATCAAGGTTCTCACAATCTTAGAGCAACCTGACTTAGCTGCCAAATGCATACAGGTATCTCCGTTTACATCTTGATGATCCAAAACATTTCTGAGAAGATCTATTTGTTTGCTAGGATTTTGATTCGAGAGGGTGCTAAGTTTGTTAAGAACAACATTAAGATAGTATCTCAAACTTTCGTATTTGGATTTCACTTTAGAAAACTGACACAAATAGTGTAATGGAGTCCGTCCATTAATATCAGTGTTAATTAAGCATAACTCGAGATCGTCCAATACCTTTGGAAAGTTTTTCAACTCGAAACAATTGTTGAATGAGATCAACTTGGAGAGAGGATTCAAACCAAAATTGTTTACTACCAATGGACTAGCCCCTTTAGACAAGAGTAAATGGATCATTTGATAATTACCGATTGAGGCCGCCCAATGTAAAGGGGTGTGACCTTCATCGTCAATTGGCTCATTGATATTAAAATCATAAGGTGAGTTGTGAATAAACATGGGTATTTCACAATTGTCTTCACTGAAGAACTTCAATAACTGAGCAGCGTAAGATTCCTCGCTCTCGTTATTATGAGAATTCTTATAAGCAAGATTTCTGTGCTTGGAATTGTTTGGATCATCATTAGAAGATAAAGAAGTGTCACTTTCTTTGTTCTGGGGGTTAGTGGGGATATCATCTTGAGACCAGTTGGTGTCATTTGTGGATTGTGACAGAGTTTGCTTATTCTGTTGGAAGTTGCCCATTAATTGTGGTTGCTGCATCATGTTTGGTTGATTGAATTGCATGTTGTATTGTTGTTGTTGATGTTGTTGTTGTTGATGTTGCTGTTGTTGATGTTGCTGTTGTTGATGTTGCTGTTGGTGTTGTTGTTGCTGCTGCTGTTGTTGTTGATGTTGTTGTTGCTGCTGTTGTTGTTGCTGCTGTTGCTGTTGCTGTTGCTGCTGCATACGATATTGCATTTGATAATTCTGGAAATCATTTTGAACAGCTTGATTGTGAGCAGTAAACGTGGGCATTTGAGAGATATTGTTGCCATTAGCTATCGGCATGGAGCCGTTCAAGGTATTACCACCTACAAATTCCGATTGTCCAAAAGTAGGTGGCATTTGGTGGGGTTGGGCAAATTTGCCGTTTGCTAATTGATACATTTGTGGATTCTGAGCGTATTGGGGTTGGGAAGCCTGGAAAGAGTTCAGACGGGAGACAGAAGTGAAAGAATCTTGAGAAGTGAAAGGGTCTTCAGCAGCCAGTGCCGAAAGATTGCCTGATTTGTATTTCTTGGTGGGGGTTTCCAATTTCTTGTTCTTCTTGGTGTATTTGCGCTTGACAGGAGTGGGTTCTTTGTTCAACTTGCTCTTCTCAGGGATGTTCAAATTAGGGTCATTGAGGTCAAGATACAACACGGGTGCAGACTCTGGAGGTAACCCGTATTCTTGAGCAAGTTTGCGGGCATCTGGAAGTGGGATCCAGGTTCCCTGAAACCGGCCAAAACCTCCTTGGATCTTTTCGTGCATTCCTTGCTGGACGCCTTTCTCCAAGATCTTGGTTCTTTTGGCCTTAGGGAAGTTACAGCACTTGAGAATCTGTGTAGCATTGACCCAATCATCCTTGCATCTTCTCATAATGGGGAAGTCATTCATGGTGCACTCATACACATCGGTCTAGGAGTTAGTATAACGCGTCTGAAGGTGGTGGGAGGAGGCCATTGTTGGGGCCCCCGTGGTTTGTGGGGCATGTTGGGGGATACTTACGTTCGAGTATGTGGCTCGATACACCTGGGGATCACTTTGGGACATGCTTCCTTCAATTAGTTGTGTTAATACCGTGCTATTCTGAGAAGAAGTATAGTAGATAGACGACCCAAATGGAGGGAGTGAAAATTTATCTTGACGCGTGAGTCCGGCTGTATGCAGGAGATAGCCTATTGAGGGATAACCAGTTGAGCAGCAGAGGTGTTGCAGTTGGAGGATTGGGACGGGGGAAATTGTAGGCGGATGTGCCCAATGGGGAAAGGCGATTGGCGTCAGTTTTACGGGCTGTGACAAAGTCACGGTCGTGCTGGGGTCCAGGCGGGTGGAACCACATTTTACTACCACTGGTGGAGTTACGCGGAGGAGGAGGATATGCGATTAATTTCCCCAATTCGGTAATTAATTGCATATGGATCATATCACGTGACCGTTTACTCAAAACAAGAAATGCTACCATGGAAAGGAGACGGTGCCGCCGTGCTGGAGATTTCCTGCTGCGTGCCGCTGCTACATGTCTGACGGCGTTCCATGCCGAAGGCTGCGTAGTTCTGTCTATTAAGGAAATGCCTGTTTGAATTCATAAGCACGTGATGGTCAATCACGTGACTTAAAACCAATCTATAGTAGTTGCATCCACCAAATTATGCTGTTGTACATACCGTTGCACCCGGTCGGCAATCGGCACGGCGTTCCATGTATCTGAAGCGCCTGTTTTCGAAGGCACCCCCAACCTTTCGATCACGCATCCACTTGCCACGTTGCCGCAAACCCCTGCGGTGGTCCAGTCGTGGTGCGACAACACAAACCCCACGCCAAAACCCCCACAGAACGAGTTACCTCCACCAGTGACATCCCCCACCTGGCTCTGGTGCTGGTGGTATGCTGGGAGGTGCTGTTGCAACCCGCTTGTGGTGTGAATGTAGCATCCCTGGGCACCACAGCGTAACACGGTGCCGGAGTCGGCAAGCTCCATGTGACGTTGGAACAACGCCGAGACCTTGGCATAGTCGGTGGTCTTCTCCATGCCCAATAACGCGCAGGCCTCATCTAGGTTAGGAGTAAAGATGTTTGTTTTGCGCAACACTTTGGCAAGTAGGTCCATGTGTTGCGGAATACAGTCTGGAGGGAACGGTTCGAACACGTAGATGGGCGGACTTTTGCGATGGCTGTTGATGGTGTCGATGATGACGTCGGCCCTCTCAATGGTGCAACACATGTGGAACACTTCCAGCTCCAAAAGCCAGGGATATTGGAGCACGTCGGCTGCCTCTATCCGTTTCTTGTCAGTGCGGAACTCGAAGTGCCTAATGTCGTTTTTGTAGATGTTGGCCCCTCTGGTGGTGTGGCGGGTGCTGTCGTGACGGTACACAATGCCAGTTTCCCACGAGTCAAGTTCGGCCTCCACCTCCGGTGGGAAGTCATTTCCTTTGTCAATAATCCCTGATACCCGCTGGCCAAGTTGAGGGCCTGCCATCATTCGGGCTCCCACAATGGCGTACGAGGCACCGCCGCCAATGATGTTGTGTTCAGCGGGTCTGTCGGTGCCGGGATATTCGTTGTCGTCGATGACAAAGAGCCCCAACGACGTAAAGATAGGAGCATCGATGGCCATGGGCAGTATGGTGGTAAAAAGAGTCGCGATAAGAAATGTGATTTGATGCGATTTGATGTGGTTTGGTGTAAGTGCACTACCACTATCAGATATGGAAGTGAAGTTGGGGCCACTTTGACCCTTTGGATAGTTGAACTAAAAGCTAGAGGAATTGTGTGACGCGTTACTGTTAATGGACTCGTATTTATGTGGGGTGAAATGAAGAATAGCATTTTAGGGTGTTTATTTAGGTTGGTGGAGAGGGTCGATGTTACTGGTGGTATATGTGTGATATGGAGAATGGGTTTAGGTTTGGTTCCTATAAGTGTGTTTGGAGGTTTATATACCGTGTTTGTGTATATTCTCTATGTGTGGGCTTGAAGATTTAAATTCTCAGAGTTTAATGACTTCTGGTTTAATGACTTTAAACTTAATAACTTCTGGTTTAGTGACTTTTCATCTAGACCAATCGTATTTTGTAGCCAATTTATTTAGAATGTTTCGTTTTGTCCATATTAAAAAGTAATATTTGCAATATTCGCCAAAATTTACCCTCCTTCTTCTAAAGTTGCAACCAGAAGTGATATTTCATTGATATACGTTGCTTTGGAACCCCACCTTACTAAGTGGATGTATCCTCTAATAATCACCCTGTAGCAGTTATCAAGAAGTATTTATCATCATTATAACCACCGATCATTACATTGCATACAATATTTGCCATAAATTTTATTCACCATCCCATATGCTACACACCTGCTATATTGTCTTCTAATAACATCAGGTTCGCACCCCACATTAAATGAAGGAGGCTTAGAGATCCAAGGAATCTTCATCATTAATTATAATTCAAGCATCGTTCTTGCCCTGCTGACGTAATAAAGCTTAATAAAGCTTGAATTGGAATCAGAAACCACCACCAATCGTCTAACTGCCTCTACGGAATATCCCTTGTGTTCCCCTTGGGATGATCTAGAAGTACATCATCGCATATAAAGTCTCCTCAAGATTTAAACCCAAACATTTCACCTCGTTTCCCACATCTCATGGACTGCGCCTATTTTCGTCACTAATACACACAGATCTTGATCTACTCAATACCATCAAATGACCATATGCCACAGACCCTGCATACTGTTCCCAGATCACCTATCTCGCCTCCCTATCTAGTGCTCTGGTAACATTCTCTTATCAATTTTGTGATTATGTAGTCTATTGTTCGCTTACAGGGTCTTGCACCACACTCAGCCTGTAATATCACCTGTTCCGGTGGCCCTATTTGACAACAGTAGCATACCATAGAGTGAAATTATTCATAAAATCTTCAACAACGTGTTCCAAGTGAAACCCATTGGAAAAACCACCAGTTTTCTCATCGATGATCACCCCATATTGGGTCACTACTGAACATGTTAGTCGCACTGTACTTGGGGTTTAGAATATGCGATGGAAGTCCCCAAGATCTTCAAGAATTGAGATCTTGGCCTGACAGGACGCTTTTTGTCTCCCTTATTGAAACAATTAGATACCTGGTAGTACTCCGATCACGAACGCCGAGGACTTCCCCGCCCGATCGTGTTATAATAGTTATCAACCCAATCAAGAATCTTGCCCAGACTACTTGACCTCATGTCTGTATGCAGGCACAGTACAGCCATATAACCACTAGCATGTGCACAGCTAAGCATCACAGTTTCTTTCCCCATGGCAGTATCAAGCAGTGCTGTTGCGGGAATCGTAGCGGGTAGAAACCCGCTAGAGTTCTCGGCCCTGTCGCCGTATACCATCTTCTTGTTCCAGGCCGCCTTCATCATCATCCTATGTCAAATTGTACACTACCCCTTAGGCAAGATACAACAACCACGAGTAATCGCTGAGGTCATCACCGGCATTCTCTTAGGCCCATCTGTGATGGGCCACATCCCAGGTTTCACCAAGAACTGTTTCCCCCAAGCTTCTTTCCCTCCACTCACATTGTTCGCCAATATTGGTATTATCCTCTTCTTGTTTATCGTGGGTATGGAAGTGGACATCAGCTTCATCAAAAAGCACGTACGTGTGGCTTTGACCGTCGGCTTGATCAATATGGCTGTACCTTTTGGGCTTGGTTGTGCAATCTCCGTCGGTATCTACAATCAATATCACGATTCAACGGAAAGCAACGTCAGTTTCACCACTTACATGGTGTTTATTGCGGTTGCTATGTGTATCACTGCGTTTCCAGTGTTAGCTCGTATCTTGACCGAGCTCAACTTGATCGGTGATCGTGTCGGTATAATCGTGTTGGCAGCAGGTATCTTCAATGACTTGACTGGGTGGATCTTATTGGCTTTGACGGTTGTTTTGGCCAATGCATCTTCTGGTGTGAACACGGTTTATATTCTCCTACTCACTGCTGGTTGGTTCCTTTTCTTATGCTATCCTGTCAGAATATCGATGAGGTTCCTTATCCGCAAGTTCACCAATGACTTGACCTCCGGTGAACCTTCCCAATTTTCCATGGTGATCATTTTAATGACTGTCTTCATTTCTGCATTTTTCACTGACATCATTGGAGTTCACCCTATTTTCGGTGCGTTCATGGCTGGTGTTATTGTTCCAAGAGATAATGGCTACGTTGTTAAGATCACTGAAAAGTTGGAGGACTTGGTGCACATTATATTTGTACCACTCTATTTTGCTTTGGCCGGTTTGGCTGTGAACTTGGGCTTGTTGAATAGAGGTATTGATTGGGCCTACACCGTTGGTATTTTGGGACTTGCTATGGTAGGAAAAATCGTTGGTGGTATCTTCGCTGCAAAATTGAACAAGTTGTTATGGACAGAATCTATCGCTGTTGGTGTCCTCATGTCATGTAAGGGTATCGTTGAGATTGTTGTTTTGAATGTTGGTTTGAATGCCAAAATCATTTCCCAGAGAGTTTATTCCATGTTTATTGTCATGGCATTAGTAACCACCTTCTTAACTACTCCATTGGCGTTATGGATCTACCCTGTTTCTTATCGTGAAAAGAGAGATAAATACTTGAGAGGTGAAATCCATTGGGATGGAACTCCAACAAACGCAGATGTCAATGACATCGATTCAACACACTCCAGACTTACAAATGATGGAGAAAACTCTAAAAAATTGAGTGATTACGAAATAAAAGATTTGGCTAACTATAGGTTATCCAAAATTGTGTTGTTATTGAAGAAACTTGACACGATTTCTTATTTGATGGCCTTCCTTAAGTCCTTTAATGATCCTGTCACTACAGATATCAAGGCAATTCATCTTCGCGAATTCACCTCGAGAACTTCACATCTTATCGAAGCTTCATCATCAGGAGCTTACGATGACGAAAATGTTATAAATGCCTCAAATCAAATAGAATACAACAACTCATCTTCGCTCTTATCAATTGTGAAGTCATTCGCTGATTTGTTGGGAATGAACTGCATTTCAAAATCCATCTTATCCACATTCAAGAATCACATATTTTCAATCAATGAACAAATATCTGATGCTTCAAATTTTTTGGTTACATCTATCAAATTGAACCAATTATCTAATGATATTTATGATATCCAATTATACAAACAATTATATCAACAAAGTGACTGCAATTTCGGTTTATTATTAATTAATGATGGTAGCGATGTTTCAGATAATAACCATATTGGTCATTTGCATAATATCAACGAATCTGATAATGAAGAGGGTGATTTTGAAACTAAGAATAGCTCAACATATTCTGATGTTAGTGAACCAAACTCAAGAGGATTATTCAGTTTCAAGGCTATTAATCTTGTTTTTAACAGTGATAATATTCTCAGTTCCAACGATCTCTTGTGCTTGCACTTAGTTTACAGATTAATTCCTGCTTCAGGGTCCTGCAAGGTCAATGTGTTCGTCAAGAGCTCACCAAGTGCACACTCTGTGGGATTTGAAAATGAGATTAAAGACTTGTTGGGATCTAAAAATCCACAATTGAAAGTCAGAATACATAGTATTACTGAGAACTTGGAGACAGGAATTAAGAAGAAGAATATCAACCTTATGAATGAGTTATTCATTATGGCTAATAACTCCACAAGCTACACGACCGATCCAGCTTCAGTAGCAAACGCAAATGAACCACTTTTCAATAACGATATCAACAAATTATTAAACTTTAGTGTCGCTGAATCGTTTCATGTTTTGATTGTCAAAGCTGCTACACATTAATATCTATAATTCTCTATTAAAAGTATATTTTAGGTTATTCAATTCTTATTTGAAATATTTATGCTGTAGGATCCTCAGGGGAAATTTGCGGTACTGAAGTAGGTTTTTTAAGGTCTTCATCGTACTCTTTCATTCTAAATGCTTGAACTGAGCAACCAATTGCTACAATTGCCAATAAAAACCAAGATAATTGTGCAACACCATGTTTTTCGGAAACTGACATCAAGTATCCCCAAACCACTGGACCGATGAATCTAGCAAATGAGGATCCACTCAAAGCCAGTCCATTAATGAAAGACCTATGGTCCGGGTGTGCTGCCCTATGAACCAACATGGTTATATTAGGGAATGATATGGCGGAACAAGTTGAACAAAGACAGCAAACGAAGTAAAGAAGCCATTTGGTCATTCCTTCTGGGAAAATAGGATTGCATTCATGCAATGTGAAAATCAAATATGGAAGAATGACATAAATCACGGGAAAGAAAAGAGATGCAGTTCTGTATGTCGTAATTGTTTTAAAGTTCCGGTCTAGGTACGGAAAGATGAAAACGATAGACAATGTACCCATTAAACCAGTACTGGACAATAAAGTAGCTATATCACTCAATTCAAATCCGAACCCACCTTTAATTCTCCAAGGGAAACTCAACTCCTTGACAGTAAGCTTTCTAGCTAATAATACTGACAAAAATTCGGAATAAACTATGTTATGTAAGGCAGTTAAAACATTTGCCAAGATTGCCAGCGTAACTCCAGGTGTGAGTATATCCCAAATTGATTCCTTTTCGCTTAATGCAGTGTCACAAGTGTTTGAACGTGAAATATTTGGTCTCGAATCTCTGGTAGAATAACGTCTAATAATAGCCTTGCTGACTTGACGGGAAAGAGGGCCGAACGATTCAATGGAGTCCAGATCGCTTCCTGAATTGGATGATACACTAAGCGAGTCTGAATCATCTGATATTCCTTGAGCTTGTACTTCAGATATTAATGGTGTCTGCTCGTTAATGTCCAGCGAGTCAGCAGCCACCTTTTGCCAAGGTCTAGGCTCAACTTTCACACCTAAAGCCCTTCTAATATAATCACCAATTTCTAACCCAATATCTCTTCTATTTTTGAATTTTCTGTGTGTTTCCTCTAGAAACAAAAATGCAATAATTATACTTGTCCATAAGAATACCGCAACTAAAACATTGGATAACGCGTAGGGATATTTTGTGATAAACCTCTCGTAAATGCTATCTGCGTGCTTCAAGACGTTTTCAATGGGCTCTTTATCTTCTCTGGGTCTGGTGAGGTACTTGGAACCACCAATCATGGGGCCCACTACAAAACCAATATTCCAGAGAAGAGGCAAAGTGGAAAAGGCTATGGCTTGGTGTTTACGCTCAGTGGCTACTTCACCTATAACTGTTCTAAGAACAGCGATGTTTCCGTTGGATGCGCCCATACATGATCTGGCCAACATTGCCACATAGTAGTTGGGCGAAAACCCAAAGAGAAGCACAGATAGGGAGGTTCCTAATAGACCAAATATAAGGATGATTTTTCTACCGTACTTATCCGATGCTGAACCCCATCTAACACAGAACATGAACTGACAAAAGGCAAAAGACGCTGCCAAGTATCCTGAGTACGTTGCAATGTCTGCCTTGTCTTTGGCAACGCCAAAATCTCGCACCATAAAGTAAAGGTAGGGAAATATGGAAGAGAAGGCGATGGGCTCCGAGAACCGAACGATACAAATGACTAGCATTTGCCAAACGGGGAACCCATGCATCTGTTCTCTGAAAGTCATTTTATCTGTCATTTTGGAAGGTCTATGAGGGAGTAAGTGTAGTTAGCGTTTAAAAGGATGATAGAAGCTGGAAAAGACGCCTGTTTAAGTGGTTCTAGTCGTTAATAGAAAAGAATTAAATAATGCAGTTTGTCACTAGACAAGGTAATGTGGAGATTTGGTGAGTTTGTTGGCAAACGTATAGTTGGCCGAGTAGGCTGCTGTGATGTGATTTAGTAAGATAATTATCCTGTGGTAGATGCTGGTTGTCCAATGATGGAACGATTAGAAAGAACTAGAGTTTAATTATTGGGAAAAATTGGTCATTAAATCGGTACAATAATTACTAACAATTCATCAATTGTGAGCCCTGCAAATGGGCCGTTTTGATAATATGATTTTGTGATTTTGTGGAATTGAACGGAAGTGTGGCTTGGTTGCAGTCAACTATTCACATCTCACCTCGTGGTTCTTAAGCCCATAAATCTGACCGAAGATAATTATCCCTCTGCTTCTTGTTTGCTTTATCAATTGTAAATGAAAATTCGCCCTATTTCCGGTGGAATCGGATTTGTTCACGGTTGGGGCCGATGGCTCCAGATTCCGGGTCCGTGTATGCATGTACAGAATAGGTTATTAGGGGAACATTGTAATAAGTTCAGCAAAATCACCAGGTCAGTGGTTCTCAACGAATTAAATGTTACACATAAGAATAGAAACTCAAATATGTTTAGTACCTTCTGCTCCTCCAGGGTCTAGGTGAATTGACAGGTTCTCCTTACCTTGGCACTGATAAGAAATCCGCACCTCGATGATGTAATGTATGCATCAGTATTTGTGTGGCTCGAAAAGAAATCGAAAAAATTATGAATACGAAATTAGGCAATTTGGATTAGAATGAGCAATTCTTGTCAATTCATATTAAATCAGTGCATTTTGCGGGATTTCAATTATCGGAAATTAGTTTGCTAATGAATTGTGAGTAATTTCCTTGTCTAAAGTAGGGTTTGTGCATTTTGTTTCTCAATTTCAATTGGTTGTAGCACATTTCACTAATGCTGTGCCTTTGAAATTATTGTAAATCAATGGATGGTTAATGAACCTTCCTTTACTACGGATTATCGTTTTAATGATCATGATATTAACTAATTAAATGGGTATGTCTAATGTGAAGGGACTTTTTTATGCTCGGTTTTCGAACCTCTCTAAGTAAATCTATATCTATGCAATAGTAATCTTAATTTTGCTGATCCAATCAGAAAAGTTTGTTTGGTGTAAAAGTCTCCAAGAATCACACATTTTGTGTGCTTTCGTTTCTCTCTACTTCACGTAAGTCCTCATCGTATTCGTCCATCATATATGCTTGTACCAAGCAAATGATTGTGATGAATGAAAGGAAAAACCACGCAAACTCAATGGCGGAATGTCTCTCACTAAATGATGTAATGTAACCGAAAAGAACGGGTGCAATGAACCTTCCTAATGAAGAATATGAGATTGCTCTACTATTGACAAATGATCGGTGTTCAGCTTTTGCTGCTCTGTGGGTCAAAATGACAATGTTAGGGAAGGAAATGGACCCACAAACCGATATAAGCATAGCTAAAAAGTACAATATCACTTTGGTAAACCATTCTGGAAAGAAGTTATTGTACTCAGATGATGTGAAAATAAGATATGGCAACAGAGCGTAGATCACTGGGAAGAAAAATGCTAGGAAACGGAATGTTTGAATGGCCTTGAATTTGCGATCAAGCAATGGAAAAAGTACCAACACTGAAATACTTCCTGTTAATCCTGTCACCGATAACAACTTACCGATTTCGGAAGTCTCAAAACCAAAACCTCCCTTGATGATCCAAGGGAATTTTATTTGGTCCTTCATCAAAGTACTGGCCAACAAAACTGGTAAGAACTCCGAGTAAATGATACTATGGAAAGCAATAAGAAAGTTGGCACTAACAGTTTGGATCACCGGAGCAGTCCATGCATTCAGGTAGTCAACAGCTATTGACTCTGCCCGGGTAGTCGTAAGAGACAAATCATGTTGAGAATACAGCTCGGAGTATCTTCTAACAATCGCCCTTTCGGTGGATGACGACAAGATGCCTTCGTAAGACATGATAGAGCCTGTATCGCTATTATCGTCATCTACCGGAGTGAATTTAGGTACCAATGGAGTATTTTCGTTTACCCTCTTCGTTCCCGTAGACTTCTTTTTGTTCCATGGTCTGACAGGAACATCGTAGCCCAAGAACGAGCGGAATCTGTCTCCAATTTCAAGACCAATATCTCTTCTTTTGGTAAATTTTACGTTGGTTTCCTCCAAGAACAAAACCACACAGATCAAACTCACGATGGTGATGGATGCAACTACAACGTTGGACAAAGCGTAGGGATATCTTGTGATAAAACGTTCGTAGAAGCTGTTACCTGCAAGCATATGGTGGACGGACCTGGCGATCAAGGTATCATGTACGTCTTTCGGGCGAGTCAAGTACTTGGACCCTCCAATCATTGGACCAAGCACAGATCCAATATTCCAAATGAGTGGAACGGTGGAAAACGCCAAAGCCTGGTGATTCCTTTGGGTGGCCACTTCTCCAATTATGGTTCTGATTACTGCCACGTTACCGTTACAGAGACCCATCAAACATCTGGCGGCCACAGCACACCAATAGTTTGGTGAGAACCCGAATAATATTACCGATATTGCCGTACCTGACAAGCCAAACATCACTACGAGTTTCCGGCCATGTCTGTCTCCGAAGTCGGCCCATTTGACACAGCACAAGAACTGGCAGAAGGCGAAGCATGCTGCCAAAAGTCCCGAGTATCGAGCGATGTCTGACTCATCTTTGGCGATGCCAAAATCTCTCACCATGAAGTAAATGTAGGGGAAGAACGAGGTGAAGGCGATGGGCTCAGCAAACCGGATCAAGCAGATGACAAACATCTGCCATGTCGGGAACCCTCTTAATTGTTCTCGCAAAGTGATCTGTTCTTCTGTCATGTTGTAAGAAGAAAAGAACGTTGTAGGAACTTCCTGATCCTGCTGCCTCTGATAAGTGGTGAGTATTTATGTAGTTAGGCGCGTTGGGCCTATGACGAGTTAAGTAGTCGCAAATCTTAGCAGATGGAACCAAAGCATCGCGTCACTTCATCAGTTTACACAATCGGATGCAGGGAAAGGGGATCTACAAGAGTTTGAGGAGTGGTTGAGTGAGAATATAGGACTGGAATCTCAATCTTACTGGTTTCATGGATTTAATTGGCCAAGTGTGATGTGAAAAATTGGATAATGAAATGAGAAATTGTGGGGGATCATGGGGAAAAATACACTAGTTTATGAGGTATTATTCGCAATAGGAAGTCATTCCGGTATCTTTTCTATTGGATTTGGGCCGGTTAGGGAGTGTCGTGTACGGGATAACCTCGGTAATCACCTCTTTGTCAAGAATTAAGTAGGGTTATGAGGTGATCTGGTGGAGGTATGGGGGCTGTTGTGGATTCTTGGTACTGTCGCTATTCTCGCTAAAGTCTCGGTGCGGCCTAACATCGCAAAATTTCGCAGTAAAAATTATTGATCCATTCCAATTGCAGGTGGGTGCATCGATCACAAAACCCATTTAAATTCCTATAGAGTTGTTTCTGGATATCTCTTTGAATATATAACACTTCCCGAATTGAATTTGGTGCACAAGATACACTATTGAATAGATGAAAGGATTCTTTCAACTTCCTTGTCCCTCCACTGGTCCTCCACCCTTACGTCATTTCGCGCGCAAACTCGGTCGCAACAGAATTATTGCAACCCTATTGTCTGAAAAACCCATTATAAATAGGAAAATGCCTTTCGTGATAATTAGTTATTCATGCTGAACCAATATGTCACCATACCAATATTAGTTTAGAATAAACTTGGAGCAATTGGCAAAATTGGGGGAACTTGAAAATGCCCCACCCCCAATTTCACCAGATTTGTTCTGTAAAAATAGCCTATACTTTCAAACCTGCAATTGAATGCGAAACTGGCCCACATATTGCGTGAAATAATTGAGTATGTGGAGTATCAAATTTGAACGGAGTTATCGCCAACAAGAGGTGATGTTTAATCACATAATTATTCCTATTTTTCGACACAGTCACTACGGCTATGGCTTTTGACTTGCATAAACAGAGCCCGCTTGGCCAAGTGGTAAGGCGCTCCACTCGTAATGGAGCGATCGCCGGTTCGATTCCGGCAGTGGGCATATTTTCTTTTTGAAATGAGAGCTTGGCTTTATCAACATTGTGATCCCCATGTTGCCATCTGAAAGGTTTTAGTGATTCAAATCATCTTGTAACGTTCAAGACGTCTTCTTTGTCAACTACATTACATAGATCCAATCGATTTTGTACACTACTGTCTCATTGATTGCACATCAATCCAAACAAATTAAATGTGCACATACTATAACATCATAGATGTCACTACGGTTTTCTCTGGGTCCCAAGCCTATTGCTGGACTAATTTTATTAATACCCTATTTGATGACATCGCATGAACATGTTTTACTCTGATGGGTTTGAAAACATACCTAGCTGGATAGTCATTTTGCCTATTTCTTTGGTGGTGGTGGTGGAAGGGCATCTGTTGAGGCTCTGGATCCTTGAGTATCCAATTCCTTTGATTTGGCCAATTCCTCGTTCATGTAGTCGTTCAATCCATCCAAAGCAGATGTATTGACAACATGCTTCTTCTTTTTAGCAGCTGCCCTTGTAGGTGGAGCATTAACAGTATTCTGAGGTACGAATGCTCCTGGTGGTGGTGTGATTGGATTGATTGGTGGTGCAGTTTGCGGTGGTGCATAATTCACTGTGCTTGGACTTTGGAGTTCACTTTCGAATAACACGTCCTCCACAAGACTGCTGTTTTGGAATTTACCAACCACTTCAGGAAGTCTGTGTAATAAGCCATATCCAACGTCACATCCTAAAACCCCCTTGTTGTGGCCATCTCCCCACGAACGTGATAAATTGACAGTGACAGGACGGAGAATGTCGTAATCGTGATTATACACGTATAAGGTGATGGGTATCTCATCTTGTTGGGTACGTTCAAAATGATGGTAGTAGTAGCTGGCTACCACTTGTGACAACAATGACTCTCCACCCTTAACTAAAAGACCCTTTCCTTGTACGTCTTCTGGAAAGGCGGAGTCACACCCTATGATGTAGTCGGAGTAAGGAGCCAATTGAGACACGAATCCGGGAGATCCCTGATGAGTGTTCAATATCCTCCACACATGGTTTGCTGTACTGAGATGGCTAGATTGTAAAGTCAAACCAATTTGAGCGAATGAGTTCTCAAACAACTTAACTGTATCTTGGTCTGCATCCACATTGTCAGTCGTGGGTTTGTTTAAAGGCACTGAAATCTGTCTGACAATTCCACCTTTGGCATTCCATACCTCAAGCATCAATGGATTTTCGTTCTTAGCCAAAACCCCGATTTCTTGTTGTAACAAATCTGTGTTTACTGCACCTGCTTGTTCCGGCGTAATATTTCCTTGGTAAACAATGTAACCACCTTCATGCACACTATATGGGTAAGTTGATAACGAGGGGTTGGCCATTGGGAGCTCGTGGCCATTGATCTTAATGATATAATCAAACCAAGACTCCAATCCCAAGGTGTCGGCTGTAGAGTGAGGAACAACGTTCAACACCCTCAAAGCATGACCTTTGTTGTTCAATTCCAAAGCAGACTTGAAGTAGGAGTCGCCACTGGCAGAATTCAGCCCGCTGTTTCCCTCAAACCTGTCAACTAATCTCTTTGCTAAAGAAAACATGATGTTCTTCTAAGAAGATTTTGTGTTCGATAATTTTGTTGATAAAGCTAGTCGTGGCATGTCGCAGATGAAATGGATGCGAATTTGCACACACAATTCCATCTTTACTCATATATCCGATTGGAAAATCCAGGACTCCAAGTTGACCCATAGTTAGTTGTTGTGTACAGAACTCCATTATTAATATGTTCATGATAATAGATCCCTCTTGTTCAAATCATTCTCAGCTGATTTGAGACTGCAATAAGAGACTCTAAAGAGTTAAATTAAATGAAAACCATTTATTAATACATAAAGAAGATAACTTAACTAATAAAAACATTTCTCAGCGAATAAAAGCCTCTTTAAATATTTAAACAAATGAACCGAAGTAAAACCAACGCATTATTAGAAATTGTCAAGTCCAGCAGCAAATGCTAAGGCCCAAGTACGTGTTAATCCATCATCTAAAGTTTGATAATCGAAAGTCTTGTTGGCAAAGTAATCATAAGATGCCCTTGGGTTAATTAAGGCCAAGTTATGATATAAGATTGATTGCCATGTAGGAGCTGCACTGTTAATAATACCAGCAATTTGTTGGTCCCATTCTTCTTGCACAAATTGCTTGTCTCTAATTAATTGGGATGCAGGGGTTATGGGTAACATTTGAATTCCATGTTTAAATTCAGTATTGGGACCAAACCAAGTTGTGTAGTCAATCTTATTTTCAAAGAGAATTCCACTTACCTTGTTAGGAATAATTCTGCTTGGCTGCACGTCATTGTTGTTCTTATAAAGGAAGTATAAGTTGATGGATTCCTTCATTATAGCTAACATAAGATCTGCCCTTGATTTCATAGACCCATCACCTATTACTTCGGCCCATAATTTCATTCCGTAGGCAAAATTGTAATCCTCAGACGTTGATTCTTCATCCTTTCCATCTTGCCTTTCGAAAAGGCCTGTGGCCCACGAATGGCCGTGGTACCAATCAAAATTTCTGGAGACGGGGAAATACAAGTCTTTACGAGATGGATTTGCAACATCTCTTACCAAACCGTTCACCCAGTCCTTATTTTCAGTTGCCCACAGCAATCCTTGCTTGTTCTTTTCGTTACCAAGTATAGCGGCAGCATGGATAATATAACCATAAATAAAATGATGGTCATTGTAATTACCAGCACCAAAATCAACCAAAGGATTAGAATCAGTGAATGATTCTGGAGTGATTCCTTTATATGTCTTATCATAAACTAATGGATAAATATTCTTGCCTTGTGTCAAGATGTCAAAGTAGCCTGTCAAAATTTCAGTAGCAGTATTAGTGAGTTCCTTATCCTGCAAAATTTCGCTTGCGACTAACAATAAGTATGCACATTTATCAATTCTTTTTGCCAGGAAGTAATTTCCTCTCTCATCCAAACCTCTTGGAATAATTGCCAACTCATCCTTAGCAGATGATCTGATCAAGTTCAATTGTTCGGGGGTGTAAGTCAATTTCTTATTGGTAGTTGACCAGGGCAAAAAGCTTACTTTTGGCTCTAATTCATAAACCATGGGAAATTCATCAGTGATATATCCTTCCATTATTCCCTTAGTGTTGGAGTCTAACTTAATTCCTGTTGAAGTTTGGCCTTGAAGGTGTCTCCTGTGATGAGGCAATGCAAATACAAGGGGTTTTCCACTAACTGAATTTCCTTTCGTTCTGTATTTAAGAATATGAGTTGCACTAGTTCCTCTCACTTCACCTGTAGTAATGGCATCTGTGACATAAATACCGGCAGTTAAATCATAGTCACGTTTACTTCCTGGGGTTTCAAACGCAACCTGAAGAATGACTTCATCGGAATCAGAAACTGCTGTCAATACAGAGTTTACCAATTTCAAATTGAATTCTGCTGGATTTTGTTTCTCAGGAATGGTGAAATATGCTAACCAAGTGGCACCATCATTCAAAGTAATTCTGTAGCTCAAAAGTGAATTATTGTTCAAAACTGGCCCTAAACTAGTGAAAGAAGAAATACCAATATCCGACCTAATTTGTGCTACTTGCTCACCACTATATTTCGCAGTTACAAATCCCATTCCTTGTACAATTGGGAAATTAATGAGGTAACGGGTTTCACTACCTTCAACAGAAGAAATTTGAGTGCTGAATGCATGTTCCTCTATGTCATTTACTCTGATTTCTCTCTTTGGATTGTCAAACAACTTGTCGGAAGTAATTGTAAGCTCTGCTACTCCCACTGGATTGAAGAAAAACTGAGGTCTGGCTGCACCATCTGGTCCATAAACAAATTTGGATGAATTTGCATGGCTTATAGCAATACCAAAATCAACGTTTCTCAAACCGTAAGGTAATGGCCAAATAGCATTCTTCTGAGATCCCAAAATGAAATTCTCAAAGAATTTATTAGTACCTATTGGAAATCCATGATTTTCAACATTGGAAGGTAAGGCAATGGAATGTGTTTTCGCTTCAAACTTCAAAGGATCGCTGGTGGCAATTGGCACGAAAGGGTCCGGATTATAAGCAATTGGGATGGTGACAGAAGGGGTTCCGTTTGGACTAAATTTGTTTGATGATGGGAAATTAATCGTGCCGGTAGGCGAAGGATAACCACTGAATGGACTCAGTGTTGGGTTAATACTTTCGACGGCTTGATTTGCAATATGAAGATTATCGATACCAGTCTCTGTAGAACCTGGTATTTCCATAAAATCACTTAACGAACTAGAGTTGTTCCTATCGTTACTTCCAGGTTCTTTATTTGGGCGATAAGTGTCTTTTACTGGTCTTGGCTGAGGAACTTTATAATGTTTCGGCCTTTCAGTGGTGGAACATATTGACCTTGTTGTTCCTGTGTTATCTGAACTAGTAAAACTTGCGGAAGGAATTCTTGTTCTCGAAGTTGGCCCTACAGTTCTTGAACTGCTAGGTGAAAAAGTAAAACTTGCAGAAGGGGTTCTTGTTCTCGAAGTTGGCCCTACAGTTCTTGAACTGCTAGGTGAAAAAGTAAAACTTGCAGAAGGGGTTCTTGTTCTCGAAGTTGGCCCTACAGTTCTTGAACTGCTAGGTGAAAAAGTAAAACTTGCAGAAGGGGTTCTTGTTCTCGATGTTGACCCTACAGTTCTTGAAACGTTACTAGAACGAGTAAAACTTGCAGAAGGGATTCTTGTCCTCGATGTTGGCCCTGTCGTTCTTGAAATGTTACTAGAACGAGTAAAACTTGCAGAAGGGATTCTTGTCCTCGATGTTGGCCCTGTCGTTCTTGAAATGTTACTAGAACGAGTAAAACTTGCAGAGGGGATTCTTGTTCTCGATGTTGGCCCTGTCGTTCTTGAAACGTTACTAGAACGAGTAAAACTTGCAGAGGGGATTCTTGTCCTCGATGTTGGACCTGTGGTTCTTGAAATGTTACTAGAACGAGTAAAACTTGCGGAAGGAATCCTCGATCTCGATGTATTGTTTAATATGCCATCAGGGACATTTGCCAAAGAAGGACGTGCTGTTGGAGTTGGTATCAAACTAGTATTGGAGAACTTGCTAAATGAAGGCAATGGCGGCGAAGGAATTTGTTGAGTGACTGCCCCTTGAGTTTGACTTGGTAAAAATGATGTCCAAACCGTAGTGTCACAGTCAACGTAATCGGTTGTGTAGGTATATACGGTGTTTGTTGTGACTGTGAAAGGAGCCTTTGTAGTTTTTACAGTAGTAACGCAGCTGTGAGAAATACACTCGGTAACTGTGACAACTTTAGTCGTTTCGGTGGTATAAATTTTTGGAACAGTTGTAGTTCTTGTCACATGGCGGGTGGTATTGAAAACCGAAGTAATCAAGATACCATTTGGTGGTTTAAAGTTTGAAGCGCCACCATCAACAACTGGTGAATTCAGATTCGTAGGGTTTGAACTAAGGTCACCAGTTGGTCTTAATGGCACGTTTCCCTGTGATGGCCAAGCTGGGTTACCAGGGATATCTTGAACAGGTGAACCTGGTGCATTTCCTTGTGTTGGCCAAGCTGGCATACCGGAAACACCTTGAACAGGTGAACCAGGTCCATTGGGTGCATTTCCTTGTGTTGGCAACACTGGGTTACCTTGAACGGGTGAACCAGGTCCATTGGGAGCATTTCCTTGTGTTGGCAACACTGGGTTACCTTGAACAGGTGAACCAGGTCCATTGGGTGCATTTCCTTGTGTTGGCAACACTGGGTTACCTTGAACAGGTGAACCAGGTCCATTTGGTAAATTGCCTTGTGGAGGTGTTGGTATTCCAAAATCATTTGATGTTGGTATCAGACCTGCTGGACCATTTCCAGATGGAGGAAAATTAGCGGTGGCAACAACCATTGGAGATGGTGTTCCTGTATTTGCTATAGCACTTTGAGGTGTTCTGGTCCTGTCATTTGATAAAGTATTTATACCAACACCGTTGGGTCCTAAAGTAGAAGCAGGGTTCAATGATGGGGGATTGAAGCCACCAGCGGTGGGAAAGCCACCCTGGTTGCCTGGATTCCCAAGAGGAATCTCCTGACATTGACAAACAATTCTAACCAACGAACCATCCGACAAAGTTTTAGTAAATTCACCAGCTCCCACTTGCTGCTGTCTCTTGAATGTATTGATAGCGGTAATATTTCTATCACCAACAACCACTGGCACCAAGAGTGCCAAAGTTGCTAGTAAAGTTGGTGTATCACAACGCATTATTGGAAATAGTAGTTTTGTAAAACAATTAGCAATTTCTTCAACACAACGGGTATCAGATCAAAGAATTTAAAACTAAAGAATGAATTGATATAAATGAATTTTATATCTTCCAAATAGTATTCAAGTAAAGGCACCTGCTATGCAAGCTATCAAACGAACGAAGATAGGATGCAGAGAAACAAATATAGCAGGCTGCAAAAAAACACTTACCACGCTAAAATAACGGTATAAATATTTAGCAAGCAAACGAATTAAAAGAGTGAAAGCCTTCTTAATACTTTAGACACACAGTAGGATACTTTGCCTGTAAATGAGTGGAAGAAGGAGGAGAAGATCCCAAGGAAGCAGAAGGTTTAGAAACGCAGCTGTATACAATAAGAAACTGAAAGCTCAATTTTCTGGCAACGTCCTGGTCTATATAGTCTACATTCTGAGTAGAATGGACCAAATTTGGTTCGGACCCAGTACCTAGTATGGATTGATTGGTTGGTTATTGTAAAAGTTGTACGTTTTGCATAGTATGTCATGCATGATAGTCTTAGGTGCTTACGCTGGTTCTTGGCCAGTTGTCATGAAGCACCACTACTGAAGTCTATTTCAATTGACAATGCACTGGAATGGGACTAGGGTGCCGTATTTTGCATCCAGGTTCCCAAGGTAGCATTCAAGGGTCTGACAATAGCTGCGATTCTAGAGTTCCAAAAAGGTTATGAGTGCTGTAATTTGTGCTTCAACTGTCAACGTTTTGGGTCACTAGTGCGAACATACAAGGATTTGGTGTAAACTCGGCGGGAGATCGAGGATATGTTCGAGCAAAATACAACCTGAGAATGAACAGAAATGTATGAGATGCGCCTCTTGTCCTCCACTAGTTAGAAAGGGCAGAAGTCTAGCCCTTTTCATAGTAATAATGTATCCCTCACAGCCTTGATGTTCAAGTAGGAACTCGCTTAAACACAGTGCATAGAAAAATAACTGTTGAAATCGGACTAGACGCAGGAACACTAGAAAATTTACATGTTGCGACCTTAGGATTGAATTTCCGTTCGAAATTCGTCACTTGGCTCACTAGAAAGCCGTTGTTACGCATCACTAGATCGAATGATCGTTTAACTCGGTATCGGCAATATTTTATCAATCGTGAAAGAGTGTAAACTTTCCTATTCATCATCATAAATTGAACCCAAGAACAGTCCTTAGAAGCCCCCATTAGCTACAATAATGGCTTTCTGTGGTCACAGCCCCAGATGTTTCGTTTTGAGGGCCATGATATTGTAGAGTTAGATTTACTGAAAACTTGCGGGTGGCTGCATCTCAATTCACATAGAGGCGCTCGAACTATCACCAAAATCGTTTCATGTTTGAATTGATTCGGATGTTGCCCTACGTGTTATTTCAAGAGAAGGATATCTACGACAATTTTAAATAACTGAGGGATTTTATACGAAGCAATGTTCATATTACGTTTAATCTAAAGGTTTGAGATTGAAATATCCACCCGGTAAGGGCAGTACTTAACAACCTTGTAACTTTCATCATTAATTTCTTTCAAATAAACGCTCAAAAATGAATAAAAATTAGTCTAGAATCTAGAAAAAGAAGCAGGAATATTTTAATGTGAATTTTCGATATAATCGGACCATTTTTAATTTTACTAGAGTCAATCGCCTACTTCTCATTATGAGTCGTAGAGCATGAGGAGTAGAGAGACTTGTTTTCCGGTACTAAGACTGATGCTGAGAAAGTTAACTTTATGGTTGGAATCAAAATGCTACAGCCAAGAGATTTGAAATTACTCTTCCTCAATATGAACTTGGGTGACTAAAAAAGATAAAAATGTGCCAAGAGGGTAATACTTGAAAGATTGAAGAATTTAAATTGGTGCTACAAGACTTTAAATTAAGATCAAGAAATAAATATTAGGTCTGGTAAAAAGCATAACGTTCTCGCTGATAGTTGCTTCCAAGTAAGGTGAACATCAAGAGTAGAAGTGCTATTAAGTAGAATTTGTTGATGTTGCACTCAAATCCACAACATGTAAAAATGTAAAGGATAATGAAATGGATCATTGGTCTACTTGTAGTGACTTAGAACAGGACTTAAAAACTTACACATCTATCATTTGTAATGGCATGTGAATAGATGGATAGCAGTAGTCACTAGGAGTTAGCATTAAGTATATTGGATTTGTAGCATGTTGCAATGACGATAAAAATAACACGATTGAGATGGCGGATTGTGAAATATTGCTAATTAATGAATATTCAAAGTTTTGAAAGAATTGCTGGGCTTAATTGAAGCTTCAAATAAATCAAATTTCATTTTGGTCAGCAAGTATTCATTAAAGCTGCTACTTTTTGAGACAGAATGTGGCACTGTGTTTTCATTTCGTATAATCGTGGACATGACTAAACTTGAAATATAAGTGATTGTGTTATTTCAGTGATCATAAACATATCTCCTATGTTTAATTGATAGTGGCAGAAGTCATATCAAGCGTCGTAAGAGTGCCGTTGCCAATACAAAATTAAGAAATTCACAAAACCTGAAAAATCCACAAAAATCTTAAATTTCACAAAATCACAAGCTTTAATAATTAGTTTTCAACCACCCAAGCACTGACCAAGTTTTATACCTGTCACAAGGTTGCGGGCATTCTAGTTCCTGGAGCATAGGTGGCAACAAAACTTTCTTGAAAGCTAGAACAAAGTATTTGCCTCTTTGTCAGCCACTGCCACCCCAAAGTCAACGTATTGATGATATAAGCTACATCACCACATATTTCAACAACCAACAATTACCAACAATTTCCAAAAATTAACACCATCACCAAATCATCACTATTAATTCATCAACACCAATTAATCACCAATTCATCAACACCAATTAATCACCAATTCCACATCACTAACTACTACCAATCATACACTCTCTACCCTCAACAACTCGAAGATCACTCGCTCACCCCCATCAGTTGCACAAGATTCTTTGGAGGATCCCAAACAATCTTTTGCCTCCCTCCTTGGCATACTTCTTCTGGTGCTCCTTGTCAGTTTTCTCCAGAATGAATCCGGAGGCCTTACTTTGCTTGGGGGGCTTGAGTGGCGTGGGCTCATCTGAGTACTTTTCAGTGTGATAGTCGAAATCATCGTAACCTTGCTGGGGCTTCAAGATGCTTGTGTTGGAAGGTTTTTCTGGGATGCTCATGTTTCTGGTTGAAATGTCTGGGGAACTCGTAGGAATTGTGGGTCCTGTTTGCAATTATGGAGGATCCGGTAGCCTTTGACCTTTTATATCGTTTCAGTTGTAGATTGCTTTTTGCTTTTGATGTTATCTCCGTTATTGCTGGCATGCACTTCCCCATGAGGCTGGCATATGAGCCCGGTTCTGCATGCAAAGGGCTATTAGCAGCCGCAGCAAAAGTGACATGGAAGGAGGGGGAAGAAAAACGAATCTGAGGGTGGTTTACGGTCATGTGACCTAGTATCACGTGGTATTCCAATCACGTGCACCATCGTCCAATATGAAAAATGTTTCTTTTCAAATTCACCAATCTCAACAACCATGAGAGCCTCTGCCATCCTTAACTTCCAGCAATCTGCGGCTGCTAACTTGAGAAGACCCTGGCAAACATTCAGAGATGGCCAAATCTGGTACGGTTTGACCAAAAGAGGCAACAAGAGACTCCCCCTCACCACCAAACAGGGTAACAAGCACTACTACAAAGGTACTCGTTCCACCGGTTTTGGTAAGGTAAACGCCGACGGAACCTATATCATCAACTGGGCCAAGGTCAGGACCTATGTGGTGCCTGCAGATTTGCATGCTGGCGATTTGAAGCCATTGGTGTCGCCAAAGGTGCCGCAAATTCTCCAAAGATACATCGGATACAAAGACGGAGCAAAGAGTCCGGAATTGGCCTTCGAAAACATCGTCAACTTCGTGGAGCACGGCGAGAATTACAACGACGTAGACTTGGAAAAGTCCAACTATCTCGAGGAGTTCGTTAGCAACAAGGCCAGAGCAGAGGAGATGGAATTGTCCCCCGAAGTCGAAACCGAATCCAAGCAATAAGTGGTTTCATGACACTGTGAGGAGGAGTCATTTGAAGAATCAGTAAACTTCCCAACACCAACACCAGAATCCGGGCCTAGATGGCCAAATCATCTTCAATCTCAAAACCTATCAGTACCAAGCGAGTGTGATGCTATTTTTGTGTTGAGCATACATGCCTCGTGTGAGATAGTAAAATCGTTTTATCTTTCAATGATCTCGATACTTTTGAACATTGAAATCAATTTTATAGCATCTTTTTGATCTTTTTGATCTTTTTGATCTTTTTGATCTTCTTGATCTTCTTGACTTGACCTTCTTGATCAGAATCATTGATAATGACAAATGAATGGCTGATTTGGCTGGTATCTGCATGATTCTGGATTCAACTCGCCTTCAAATTTATCTCACTCCAATCGTTGCCCACCTACAAATCTCTCAGCTCCCATACGCCACTCTTCATAAACCGGCTCCAATGCATGTAAATAGAACATATATCTAACGACTACTAAATTTGATCTCATGTAGGCTAGTTTGTATGCGCACTATTTCTTTAATTCTTGACTATACCAAGTGAGATTATGAATTCGCGACACGTCTTTTAATTACACTGTTCTCAACTCCAGATGTCTTCACTTCCACAAACCCTCGACAATTCGGACACCATGCTCCCACAACAAGACGCGTCCACCTCTCCGGTGATACCATCCAATACCGTGACTCCAGTACCTGAAGCCCCAGTAGAGGCCCAAAAAGACCAGGACGAAGAAATGATAGAGTCAGAAGACGACGAATCGGATCTTTTGACGTTGCCACTTTCAAAGATCAAGAAGATCTTCAAAATGGATCCAGATTACTTGGCTGCCTCTCAAAGTGCAGTTTACGCCACTGGATTGGCTACAGAGATGTTCATCCAATATTTTGTTGAGCAGGCTAGTCTTCTTGCTAAAATGGACAAGAGAAAGAAAATCACCTATAAGGACTTCAGCAATGCGGTGTCCAGTCACGATTCGTTGAATTTCTTGAGTGATACTGTTCCCAAAACTCAGCCAATTGGTGAATTGGTGGAAAAGAAGGCAGTTCATGTGATTGAGAAGGTGGATGCCAAAGCATTCAAGGAAAATTTGATGTCTAAGAACGACCTGACGGAAACGAAAACCGCCCCTAAAAAGAAGTCGGCGTTAGCAAAGGGCCAGCAAACCTTGTCTTTTGCATCAAAGCCCGAGCCAAAAGTAAAAAAGGCCGTAATCGATGATTTGGTGATTTCTGAAAAAACGCCTAGTAAAGAGTCTACACCATCTGCTTCTACAAGCTCAAACAAAAATGTCCAGGAGGATACAATCATGATAGATTGATTTTTCCACGGTTCTGTACCTTATCGGATCGAAGAATTATCTTCTTTGTATATTATATGTATATTAATGTCACACGAAGTTTCCATTATGTTCTGATCTAATGATCCATAGCAAGAGCTCGATCTCTCTCGATAACTGGTACTTGGGGGGCATTCCTAGATGGTAGCACAATTTAATCATTTCATGCTTGGTTCCATCAGGAATAAGCTTACTGTAAATTTGTACACCAGTGAGAATATATGACGTGAAAGCAGACGCCACACGAGGATCAAGTCGTGGTCTAGTTATCGACTTATTGATCACAGCTACCTTATTGCCCAGTTTGGTATCCACAACACTGTTTATCTTTTCATATGCCCCAATCAACATTAAATTATAATGAGTCAAATATTCCCACGATTCAATAAACTTTCTACCCATAAACTTTTCGCGCAGATTGGTATCAGCATTGATTATGACAGTAGCTAAATTTATAGCTGGGACTATTGTGTTGAAATGCTCAATATTCGTGGACTGGTTCTCAACGAACGTCGTTAATGAAGAATTTCCTCCCATTAATGCAAGTAAAATTGACCAATTCTCGGTCACAATCGGAGCCAACAAGCTATAATTGGTGCTCAAAATTGGATAACATGAAGTCATTGACTTCAAGATCTGAATTTTCACTGTGAGAGACTCATGTGTAAGCATCATGAAACCATATTTGAAGACTCTTTGGACCAATAAGTAGGTCGACTTCGGTACATCAGAAACCCATATTTCTTGTTCCAGTGAACTGGGTTCTTCTTCAATTTCCTCGTCGTCTGAATCTACTTCTCCCTCATCTTCCTCATCTGTGAGTTGATCTGCGAATGGTAAACCCGGTTTCCGTTTAAAATATTCTTTGCCTGCATCGTAATCAATATTTAAATCGACTAGTTTCTGTGAATCGCTGATGAGCCTTTCTAATTGCTGCATATTCTGCATTCCCCACGGGCGATATGGAGAGTCGTTTTCTGCATTATTATGATTTGTTAATTCCTGTTTGACATATTGCTTTTCGATTTGATTGATCAATTCCTCAAAAACAATAAAGAATCCCTCTACAATCAATCCATAACCATGATAAGAATCAATAACAACAAACATTTGCGTTAAAACATCGTTGATGCCATGATTTTCCAATAATTGTATTCCAGCAAACTTGATGACCAACAAAAGTAATTTTGGCAATGCTGGTGTGAGATTATTTGTTACAGTCAATCGAAGATTCATACTATCAATCAAGTAGTCCAGGTTTTCAAGTATTACATTTTCGATTGACCCTTTGTAATAATTATCGACTATTGATTTCAACGCCATTTGTCCATGAGATTGAATAATCGGACTAGATTGGAATGTTAACGATTCAAGAAGTGGATAGAGGTAGTCCATCAAGTAATCTGTTTGGAAGTCCTCCTTTTTCAATCGATATGATAATGCACCTATTGAATCAACTGCGATCGCGTATGAAATTTCATATAATTCATATTCCTTGTTCAGATAGTTTTCCAGGTTAATGATCTCCGAAATCCTATCTATTTGATTCTGTGATTTACTCATTACTAAATAGCACAACTCCTCAAATGGATCTTCCTCTTCGGATGTTAATTCTTCATCGTCATCGTCAAGAACAAGATACTCACTCATGTCTATTTTATGTTGTGATTTTGACTTTTGAGCGTTGATCAAATCATTGGCAATCCACAATGAGATACTGGTGTTAAATACAACACTAGCTTCGGATAAATCGTCTTCTCGATGTATGAAAGATTCTTCATCAAATAAACCCTCAAACGTGTCTAACTGAAACGATAAGAAGTTTCTTCCGAGATAGGTTATGAAGCTCTTTATTCTATTCTCAACACTAGTAGTGTAAAGTTTTCGGAAAATGAGTGCAGATTCCTTTGTTGAGTTAATCATATCTTTCATGTTACCGAATTTGTTAGATAAAATCATCATGTTAGAGGTGTATGTTGCTTTACTATCCTCGTTGCCATTGAACCTCAGTGTATTTATTTTGATTTGTCTTGCGTTTATATTCGCTGGTAATTCAATATTATCTAATTTGTTGCTAGACTCATATGTTTCCACTTGTGCTGTTAACCTATTGTATAATTCAGGACCTTTTGTTAGCTTAGATGTATTCGAGTGGAAGCTTTCCACGATAGTGCACTTTATCTTAGTCAATAAGTCATTACTAAACTTTGAAATTTGATTTTTGTCACCTTGTGAGATTTTTAGAAGCTCGCTAAGTAGCAATAATTGAAATTTTAAAGAAACTAACAATGATTTAATTTTATCTTCATCTGTGGATATTAGTATTCCAGATATTTTATTGGATATCAAATTTGCAAGCTTTTTGTTCAATAAACTTATGAAAAGTTTAATGTTTTCAGAACTATCAGTTTTCATCATTTGAGTTTCTATTATCACCGAACAAATCTCAGAAACTTTACTACCTTCTTTCTCTATGTCATCCGAAGTCGACGCCGATATTAATGCACTTAAAATATCAATTCCTAAAGGAATCACTTCATTATAGAGGGAAATAAAGCATTTTTCAAATATCTCAATCATAAATGCAATAACTGCGTCACCCAATTGAGGTTTGGCTTGAAACTTTGCTCTATTCAATTGAGATGTAAGAAATAAATGTTTGAAGAGGACTGTGAGAGAAAGTTTCACTTGTTTTGATGTAACTTTGAGCCAGGAAGTTGTTCTCTGGTTGTTGGAGTCGGGGATACTGATTTGCATTTGATAATCATTCTCATTATTCAAGGTAGATCCTAAATGACCCAACTCAAAGAGCGTATTTATCTCATCAAGAGATGTGAATTCTGATTCAAGTAAATGACCATTTACCTGAAGCTCAGAATCGTTAAATACCCTAGAGACTATCGTTTTAAGAATTTGAATGCAGGTAGCTAAATGAGTGAAATGAATGTTTTTTGATGATACAATAAAATTTACAACTTTAGAAGTGACTCCGGGAAGAATTTGAGTAAGCTGATCTGCAGATGTTTTTCCTGTGATGAGGGTATTTATTGTAGATAAGGTGGTAGTTGCTAGTTCCAAATTTTCTGGGGTGGAAGTATTTGACAAGGTCGACAACACTTCCAACAACAAGGTTATGGAATTTCCAAGGAATTTCAACCTCTGAGGCTTTGATCTATCCTCTAAGTATGAAGCTGGGAATGAAATGACCATGCCACTAACGCATTCTACTGCAGCTTGTTGGAACTGAATGGGTTTATCCCTTATGGAGCCTTGATCACTCGCAGTACCACTTAAAACAAATATTAAAGGATATAATTGATCCAACAATTCGAATGTAGAGTCATAACTCCATGAGTGACGGATCAAGAACCCTATTATAGTCAAGATATGCTGAGTAACTTCGTCATTAAGACTGGGTTGTTTAAGTATTCCGGTGAGTGGGAAAAAAATGTAGTCAGCCAATTTGTTAGATATGATGTAAGGCTTATCATTTGTATGGTTTTTGGTATAATGGTCAAGCAAAATGTTTTCAATTGATGCTAAAGTGAATCTTAGTAAATTAGAATCGGTGAAATTTGGAGTTAGCGTGAGATTGCTGACCTCCACACATCGTGGTTTTATCTGTACAAATAACAGCTGTGATAGGTTTCGTATCTCGTCTGTGAAGAACGCATTATCTGCCATTCTACTTGCTGCTTGATCAGTAATGGTTGCAATCTATAGAAATTGATTATAGTTTTAAAATATATGGGTCACGTGTATCTTCTATGCTGTTAAATACGCTGATAAGTGTATATTACAAACTGCGAAGAAAAATTTTCTTTCGTAACCTCTCTATAAATATAATTGAGAATCTCGCACCTTGATTCTACATTCATACAACTCATCAAGTAATAAGTACGTTGATTAAATCAACCAAGTCTCCATGAAATTCACAGCTTGAACTAGCTGATACACTCCCCATTTTCACTAGGAATATGACTCCGAGAATCTTGAAGATGAAGATATGTGTGTTGACCTCAAATAGAGATCAACTCACCTATTAACATCTAGATGCTGACTTACAGCATCTGGCCTAAAGCTATACTTCAACAGTATATCGATAAAGCTCGAGATCTTGGACACTTATGTTTCTGCTTTTTAGCATTCGCTCATGAATCCTTTAACTGGGACACTCATGCGGCTTTGGTTATGTGATATGGGCCTAGTACTAACCCACAGGTAATAATGACCAGAACCTCCGTTTTAGCCGATGCCTTGAACGCCATCAACAACGCCGAGAAGACCGGTAAGCGTCAAGTTTTGATCAGACCATCCTCCAAGGTCATCATCAAGTTTTTGACTGTCATGCAAAAGCACGGTATGTTTTATTGGATACACAAACAGTTCTTCAAACTCCATAAGAACCCCGAATTGATAACTGGATGGATTGATCGGTGCTCAGTCCCTTTCTGTCTTTTAAGTATTCGGGAGATAAATTTGGAAACGATTCTTACACGATCCTGATATAACCACTATCTTGACCGTTTACTTTTCCTTAACATTTCCTGAAGAACTGTGGGTTTTTTTCACTTGCATACTAACATTTAGGTTACATTGGTGAATTCGAATACATCGATGACCACAGATCCGGTAAGATCGTCGTTCAATTGAACGGTAGATTGAACAAGTGTGGTGTCATTTCTCCAAGATTCAACGTCAAGATCTCTGACATCGAAAGATGGACTGACAACTTGTTGCCAGCCAGACAATTCGGTTACGTCATCTTGACTACTTCTGCTGGTATTATGGACCACGAGGAAGCCAGAAGAAAGCACGTTTCTGGTAAGATCTTGGGTTTCGTTTACTAATTGGGTAATATATATTGTAATATAGGGTAATACAGCACGAAATAAAGCGAATGTAGTACAGTATTTTCCATAGTACAAATTGGTCCAACTACAAATTGGTAATATCCGTACTGCATACAACTGCAATTTATAGAAGTTAAAATTACATACTTTACCATCCTTCTTTAATGAAGTACTCGGAATCTGCACGATTCGTGGGCTCCACCCTCTCGTGGACTCTACGTGCTGGTTGCGTAGCTCATTTAATCCATGAATATGTCTACGAATTCACCGAAACGAGGGGAGAGTCCATGCTTCCAACTCTACAAAGTCACTACGATTATGTCCATGCTTCGAAAAAGTATCGGTTGGGCAGAAACCTAGATATTGGAGATTGTGTTGTGGCAGTTAAACCTAGCGATCCGACTCATCGTGTTTGCAAGAGAATTTCGGGTATGCCAGGCGATTTGATACTCATTGATCCATCCTCCTCCTCTGAACTAACCAATTCACCAACAGAAGTAATCCAACATGATGGGTTTAATAAATACATTAAGGTGCCAGAGGGACATGTATGGTGTACTGGAGATAATTTATGCCATTCATTGGACTCCAGGTCATATTCTGTGCTACCAATGGGGTTGATTACTGGTAAGATTGTGGCAGCAAACTCGATGAACAAGGGGATTTCTACATTTTGGGGATTTAGATGGATAAAGAATTCCTTCGTTGACGAAAGTAATGATAATCTTGTATAGTATAATAGCATTTATTCATAGAAAGAATATTGTAAAAAAAAATGATCTAAAACTTGCCCACCTTTCTGTTGTTTTTCAAGCTCTTCAATACCTTTGATCCAAAGTAGATGCTTGGAAATGAGAGAACAAACCCATTGAATAAGGTAGAAAAGATATTTTGGCCCAAATAATACTTGACAAAGTTGAGTTCGAAACCAACTAGAGTCAACAAAAACGCAATGTTGAAGGTTAATTGGGTAGAAGTTACTGTCTTGAAAGTTCCAACTAAATCAGAGCCAATAAATGTGACCCAAGAGCCAAACAATACGAGGGTTAAACCGATAGCTCCAGCAATAAATACTGTGGGAATGATAGGGTTGACGGTTTTGGCATCTTCTCTAAAAATATGATGAATTTCTGGTTGTCTACCGATCTTAGGCTTGGGAACATACTTGGAAGTGGCTCTGAACTCGTCATTCAAAATAAGCTCAGTTAACGAACGGAACAAAGTTCCTCCTTTGATGTCACCAATAATCAAATTCAATTGTAATTTCTCTTGTGTCTTCATCACTTCTTGAAGCTTGTTGACTGGAATAGTTGCACGAATGGTGTTACCATTCAAAGTTGGTACAGCATGCATGACTAAGGAAGCATGCTCAGTGCTCACCAATGACAAAATAAGCTGGTGTGGTCTCTCATTGGGTTTTTCCTTCAACTTCAAGTTGATTTCAACTTTATCCTTAGGGCCCTCAATTGGTAATTGCTTCACCTCTAAGGTGTTGAACTCGCCAATAGCGATTTGATTGGTACCAACGGAAACGGTTCCTTCGGATATGATATATGCTAGCGATACAGCAATGAATTGGACTGCTGTTGCTATGATTGCAAGTTTCATTCTATGGTTTTTCTTTGTAGAGCTCAGTATTGAATTGACGTTTTTCAAAAATGTACGTGGTCGAATTATGATACACAAAAATCGCGAGTGCACTTACACCTCTAAGAAATATGTGAGGTCAAAGCATGTATTCTTGAAATTTGAATACACAGCATCTCACACGAGCTAATGACAATGGTTCTTTACTTTTAATAGATGAAAGTAAGACTTTGGTCTATTGATCGTGTAACCTCATAAAATATTTTGTTTTTAAGATGGAACATTCTTGAGTTAGGTAGAACATACACTTCCAATATCAATCTCTTGGAATGGCTGATAGTGTTAGTTAATAATCAAGTACGATATGTACCAGGAAGACTATGCAAACAGAAAATTTTTTGGGTGCATTCCAAACTAATTTATTGGCAATTCGGGTTCGTTTCAGTGTCAATTGGGTTTGAGTATTCTTTAAATTCCTCAAAATACGCTAGTAAAGATAGTTAGTTTAAATCAAATACGGTATTGCTTTTTTATAACTTAATTTGAGGGTTGATCATATTTTGCAATACATTTTTTAGACACTTAGAATTCTTGGTTCGCTTTCGAAAGAAAGCAATCCCTATTTGTTGGCCTGGGTTGTTTGGATATTTCATAAATTATCACCATAAATTAAAAACAACTCTTTAAGTTTGTAGAATAGCTTAAGTATTCTGTACCATAATTTTTGATGACTTAGGTCAAATGACCTTGCAACGATAGCTGATGTAGCTGTGTTGTTAGTTTCGATATCAATATGTTTTCATGACACTTACAAATAATAAGGAAGGCAAGGATTCCTAAAGACGAAATCATTGATATTAAAACTGCAAATACTCCCAGTAATATTAGAATCGTGATAGATACTGTAACTAATTGAAGAGAAGCATTCTGGATGTCAGTATTGATTGCATTGCTTTCCAAACCCTTGAATCAACTTACTATGATATGAAATACATGCGAAGCTAAGGTTTTGATTCTTCGAGGAGTTTTTGTGAATATTATGATCCTTATGAAAACTCTTTAAACCAGTTAGTATAATTTTTTGTTGTGCTTTGCGCAAGTTAAGGTACTTACTCAACCATAATGTTCACGATTTGATACTTTTGGGACAAATTGTAGACGAGCTTGTCGGCTAGGTAAAGCAACTTGGCGATCTCATCAAAGAATAGATTTCCTGAGTGAACCACTTCATCTTTTCCCTTTGCTTGTAGGCAAAGAAGATTTGGTGATTGAGGTTGCAAATAAAACTCTACAACCGCTGATTCAAATTGCATGATACGAAATTAGGAAATCTATAATTCTAGAATAAGAATTATTTGCTTGTAGTGATGGTGACTTTATTGTGATTAGTGTGGTATTTTTAGCCTCTTCAATTCTTCTTAAGCTGCTTGTATTTGAAGCATTTTCCTCAAGCGCATGAACGCGATTTGTAAACAAGTCAAATTTGAAGTTAAGGACTTTTAGCTATCTGTTCAACAATTTTTATTTGTTTTTGAACTTTTCCAAAGAAACTAGGAATGCTATGTTTCTTATTGAAAATTTACTATTTTTTCTAAATTTTGACAAAATCCATAACATCCAATTGCATAAAATAATAAAGCTGTTTGTGATATTAATATTTAGAAGTCAAAATATATAAAAGTCAGAAAAAAGAACATTCATTCATTATACTGCCACTTGACACTCTAAGCCAGCTTTATATAGGATTATCAAAACTGGGTCGTTTCTTCCTTATGAATGGAAGTTTAACTTGGTGAGGGAACACCGTACCGCTTTTCTAATTTCTTTATAAAAATAGAAAGAATGACATAATAGAGACTAGAAATAATGATGAACATATGTAATAACTTTTATTAGCTCCTTGATTCATCGGTTGAAATTTGTGACTATATTATGTTTTGCACCCTGCCTAACATGCAAAAAGCAATCTGTAAAATTCCGCAGATGCAATTGAAAATTAGCTGCCATAGAAGAATCTTTCCCAATTCTATCAACGGAACACCGCAAAACCATGCAATTCTTAACAGCAAACACTCTCTTATATGTGAGAATAGCATTCCTCTCCACCATAACCTTCTATGTGGTGAAAGATCCAGAATACATATCTTCATCTGGATTTGTGATCTTACTTGGCCAAGCAATGAAAGTTCCTTTAATCAGACTCCAACCTTCTGACCCCTTAAACGGATTATGTGCTGTCCTTTTCAGCTTTTTAGCATTGAGTGATCTCATTCCTCTATTATCCAATAATATTGATTACTTTGAAACTTATGTTCCAATCAGATTATCTGGGTTCTTTGGATTGGCTGCTTACACCTACTTTGACCCAAATTCGCCCTTAAGTAACAGTTTGATCTTCACCTATTCCTTTTTCGAAATCTGGTTCAACTTCTTGATCTTCAATAATTTAAAGGATGAGAAGTACTACAGAGCAAAAAAGTACATCGAGGAAAACAGTGAAAAAATTAGAGACGCATACGACGAGGAAATCAGAGTGGTGGAAGTTGAGTGAATCTCATACTCTTCTATATTTTATTCAGTATTTATGAACTTGAGTATAGACCAATCTAAGCATTCTTCAATATCATTAAAATCATTAAAACTCATCAGTAATACATTCAACCCATTAAGATTTTGGTCCATGTCCTGTTTATTAGTAAATTTATTGATGCTAAAATTGAGCACCAAATTCATGAATATCTCATTAGTTGTTACCTCGATGGCAACCTTGGTGATTTCCTCATTTCTTTTGCGTAAAATGACATTGAAATTCGACACAGGACGCTCAATGGACTTTTGAAATGGATTAGTAATTTGTTCACCCTTGAGATTGGTATACTTTTCGAGTTCATAGGTAATTTCCAAATCTTGTTTATGTCTAATAATTAACTTCTCCAAAATTTGTTTCATATTTTCGATGTTCAACTCATATCTGATATTTCCCACCATTGGCCTCAAGATTAACGGATGTGAGTTGGATTGTTTTCTCTTTGTAAAAGCGGTGGGTATTTTTTGCTTCAATGCAAGATTGTATTTATAGTAGCAACATAACATAACCTTTAAGTAAATTAAGATTAATTGACATTTCTGATTGTGCATCGAGGAGAACTTGTTTATATTTTGATAATTATTCGTCAATTCATCCTCGTTTGTTTCATCAAAAATAACAGACTCAATTTCAATAATCTCATTATTGATCTCAATAATAATCTTATTCGAAATAATCGATATATTGTAGTTTATCAATGTTTTTGCTTCTCTTGTCAATTGATAAAATAAATCTTCCTCAAACAAGAAATACCGGGCCCTTTTGATATCATCTAAGATGTTTTGACATGAAGAGTTTTCGCCAAATTTACCAACCATAGGAGATGGTGGAATGAATTTTGATTGACCGGTAAGCATAAAATCTCCATCTATTTCACTTAAAATCTTGACTCGAATGTACTTATGAACCTTTTGCTGGGTCCTACTAGCCGAACTTGTCAAGGCTTGGAAATCTATCTCTCCATTAGAATCTCTGTGAAATACAGCCAATCCTTGATCATGGTAACTGGATCCAGAGTCTCCGTAGCCGTATTTGATCCCTATGGCTCGAGACCCTGTCAAAGGGTCTCTTGTTTTGAAAAGGACTTCATCATTACTGGAAACAGCATTAATCATTTCCCAATACTTCTTTTCCCCCCTCACTTGTTCTTTAAGATTAGTGCTGGAATTACGGAAGAGTGTTGTGATTTTGTTTATCGATTCTCTTTTCCAGCCTCCTCCGATCAATGTAGATTTCTTTATTTTCTCTTCATTTACTGATTTGTCTTCGTCCTCAGATTTGGATAATCTATCGGCATTAAGCGATCCAAGTGGTACATTCTTACTGAGATGGGGCGACATGGTGGATTTGGCAATATTGGGTTTTACTGATGATAATAGCAAGGATACAAAATCCAACGATAAAGATGTTTCGTTCAAGGCTGAATTGATGATTCTTGTCAATTCTGCCTTTTGTTTTTGGAACTCCTCTGTCACGTCTTCTTTGACCAAGTCTTCTGAGGTCTCCAGTTCTTCATTTTTTCCCGAATCTTCACTGAATGATTCAGATTCCACAGGGTTATTTATTTCCTCCTTTAATGAGTCTTCTGTGATATTTAAAAATGATCTTCTCTCGATCAAGATTCGTGGTATCAACTGAGAGATGCTCAACTTGTCTCTTAATGTTAGTATGTTTTGATTATGCTCTGTAGTGGTGAATTCACAAGATTGCACTTGAACTTACTCATCTTGGATAAATGGGTCTTTGAGACCATCTCCGTATAAGTCTGGATCCAAATTGATCGGTATTTTGTTGGCACTACTCATGTTAGGAAAGAGGAAGACGCCGAGGTTTCTTATTTTTCAAGTAAAATGTGAGGGTTTGTTTATGTAGGACATAAGAATCAAAACTTTAGCACGAAAAACAATTAGTTTTAACGCCTAGAAGCTAATCACCAATAACTTAAATAATCACCAATAACTTAAGATAAGATGAAATAATTAAAATCTTCTAGCTTTACCAAAACCCGGGTTTATGGAAATTATGGTATTGGGATAAAACTGGAAATAATGATTACATGCAGTACTATGATATGAAACTACATCTACTACTTTATATGATTACTTTATATGGCGATGAACTTTCTTATTAGTATCTATTTGAAGTATTGAGCACATTAGTCGTTTAGTCCATAAAGTCATCTAAATCTCCCTCTTCGATGGCCTTCAACAAATCAATTTCATCCTCCTTGTCGGAATTCTTTTCAGTTTCTGGCTTAGCATCGGAATCGTTTGGATATCTCATTGACTTAACACTGTCATTATGTAAGGATAAGCAAAATTTAATTCTTTGATCAAACTCAGCTTGTGGCAATTTGGTAGAATAAACATCAAGCAATTCTTTGGATTGCATGTATCCTTTTTGATGATTGATACTGGCTTCTATGACACCATCTCTAATGGCTTTTGATACAATGTATTCGGTCAGCTCTTCTGAGTCCAAGTGTAACTTGATACAAATATCCTTCAATGAGATCTTTGAATATGACAAAGAAATAATTCTGATACCAGTTTTAATGACATTTTGACGTAATCTTGAAACTAATGTGAAGTTGTCATCCTTTTTAAACAATGCTTCATATTTGTTCAATACTTCTCCGAACAACTTTAAGTCACCTTGCTTGACAGCCTTAGTGACGTAGAAATATGGTTCAATGTTTCCTGCCTGTTTTTTGAAAACCTTGAGTTCTGGGATATCACCCATCAATAATTCAATTACAATACTCAACTTGGTGGCACTTTGGATGAAGCCTGTTGCAAGTTGAGTTTGTGGAGCCTTTCTGATGGCAGCTATCACACATTCGTTGGCTGAAGAGTAATCTAACTGAATAGCATGTATCTTAGCCAAATAGTAGTAATATCTGGCTACCAATGCATTTGCGGCATTCTCTGGGAACTCTGTCTTTTCTACCAAATTCAAGGCTTGTGTGACGTCGTGAGATAACAAATAGTTTCTCAATAAAAGCGTGATAATGTAGGCTGTTGTTTCAGTATCATGTCTCAAGGTAGCTGTTCTCAAGCCAGCCAATAATTCTGGACGGATAGAGTAGAGATCATTGATCAATTCCTTAGTTCTGCAGATGTAAAACCATATCTTACCTTGAATGAAGTCCAAAGTACGTCTGTTGAAGGATTTCATCAAGAACAAGATGTGTCCGTTCAAAGCATCCAACTTAGACAATTCGTTATGGTCCAAAAGATATACTTGGACCAATAAATGGACATATAGTTGGACTTCGGGAAGCAATGCTAATTCAAGTGCTTCTTCCTCAATTGATTCGGCGCTGAGATCCTCCTTGGCTCCAATAGCCTCTAGCAAATACTTCTTGTTAGTGTAATCTTGGGGGAATACCTTGTTGATGAGAATGCTCAAAACTTCGGTATCCTTATTCAATTTACGTCTCAAAGGACCCAAATCACGGAACACCTTAGAGATATAACGGTTATCAAAGTTGTGGGCAGCCTTGGCTAAGAGGGTGAAAGATTGTTCAATTTCTTTGACCAAGGTTTCAGTTTCAGATACCAATTCAGTCTTGACGTCAACGTCCTTCATTTCGACGTCTCCCTTATTGGATTCGGCCATTTTGTGTTTTAGGTGTATGGTACTCGAGTTTTGATTTTCATGGAATTGCCACCAGCCAAGGTCGTGCGCACACAAAGATATCTGTGTGGTGGATTTATGGTGTATAAGGGTTGATAGTATTGACAGTTAGAAGGGCATTTGCTTCAAAACACTGGTTGTGACTTCCAGGAAGGTTCTGAAATGACGCATAACAAAGTTGGAGGAAAATTGAAATTATTTGACTCGTTATGGTTCAGTGCTTATTAGTTGGTGGGTTTCTAGAACCAGTCACGTAGATAGCAGACTACAATTGGACAGGAAGTAGCCCGTTCAGTATCAATTTCATATGTATTAAGAGTATACAGACGTGTGCCAGAGCAGTCTGGCTACACCACACACACAGCAATCTATTTAACAACAGGAGTTGGATTGGTTATTAGTCAAGGATTGACCTCTCAAGTTCACGTTGGACTTACCGTTATTAGCATTGTTAGCACCGGAAGCGGCGTTGTTGGTCATTTGAGCCTTGATTTGTCTAGCCATAGTGTAGAACGCTTGCTCGACGTTGGTGGAGGAGAGGGCAGAGGTCTCCAAGAATGGAATGTCTAAGGCATCGGCAAACTCCTTGGCTGCAGTGTACTCGACAATCTTCTTATCTGACAAATCGGCCTTGTTTCCGACCAACAACTTCATCACACCGCCGGTGGCGTAACGGTCGATTTCTTGTAACCACTGCTTGACGTTGTTGAAGGACTCTTGGTCAGTCACATCGTAGACGATGATGATACCGTGGGCACCACGGTAGTAAGATGAGGTGATGGTTCTGAATCTTTCTTGTCCGGCGGTATCCCAAATCTGTAACTTGATGGTCTTGCCATCCAACTCGATGGTTCTGATCTTGAAATCGACTCCGATGGTGGAGATGTAGTCAGGGGTATAGGTGTCATCGGCAAATCTCAATAACAAACAGGATTTACCAACACCGGAGTCTCCGATCAATAATAACTTGAACAAGTAGTCGTATTCGTTATTCATGCTGATGCCTGGGTGTGTTCAAAACAACACTTGCTGTGAAGAGGGAGGAAGGAACCGGTTATGGATGGACTGTGCACGATGAGCGAACACAGGAAGCAAACAGACTAGGATGAGGGTGTATACTGGAACTACCTACTTAACAGCTCTAGCAAATACGATCAACGGCTTTGGGATGGTGAATAGCCTAGTTTATCTTTTGATCTAGGACCACGCCGTTGTTTTGTTGGTCACGAATGTGGTCGTGTCAACGCCCATAAGCGAGGGTGGCACTATGCAATTAGTGAGCTCGCGGTACGAAATAGCGAGAGTTATGGATGGTGGTGATTTATACCAGAAAACTCCATAAAACCGTAAGCAAAACATGAAGTAGAACAAATTTGTGATTGGAGACTCTGCTAAAGTTATTATTGTCTATGTATACAAATCATATGGCACTTTGAGTGGAGGTTATACGAGTATTCTTGTGCCGTGTCATTTACTGAAACGAGGTAGATTTTCGGTAGCACACCAGATTAGTGTGCGGGAAATGAGACGATCTGGCGAGACTGAGACGATTTCTCGGTAAAAGAACCATTTTAGCGAACGCTAGTGAGGGACGAGTGCGGGACTAGCGACAAATTGTTAGTGACATGATAACAATCCCGAGACCTCCAACCGAAACTAAATATTGGATTAACAGGATACAGTGGAATGGTGGAAGGGTACTACGGTCACAAAAGTGTTGTTGAAGGGTCATTTTAACTCATTTTGAGGAAAGAATTGGCAAGATCCAAAAGCTTTGGCCAGGTTCTTAGGTGGTTTTCTGGTTAAGCGATATCCTTTATGTTTGACGTTTTCCGCACTACGAGTGTTCAATAATAAGCTAAATAGCACCTTTATAGTGTCGGATTTTAGGGACTGGAAGTTTTCGGAACTGAGGCAAAGAAATGTATCTTATTCGTTTATGTAAAGGCGCCAAAGAATTGGTGGGGTAAGCAGAATTTTATGGTATTGTCCAAATTATGTTCTCGAACAGATTTCCAAGTTGTGATTATAGGATACGTTGCACAGTTAATAATTGGTGCAGATGTAATTGTTAAATAAATCAAAAGGTATTTAATAACGTAATTATTGCAGCATAGAAGTAGAGGTACTTTAAGACACAACGGTGGTCAGAATTTATGATTACGCGGGCCTGAAAGTTTAATGTTTCATTCTTACCTACGGTCATATTCTATTCTAAACAGAGTAAATTGTAATTGAAATGGATCCAAAAAATTTAATTACAGCTCATATAAGTCATATTAGAGATTGTATCGAAGAATTTCTATTGAGTTTTCTTTTTAGAGCCAAATATCTTTTTCTTAGCGATCAAAAGCATTTTATAAAACCAGAAAAAGTTGAGGAGATCCAAAAACACATTCAATGTCAAGAGGACAACCCCAAGTCCCTTGTAGACAAGATTAAATTGTTCCCAAGTGGCGGCAATTGCTTTGGCTACGAGAACCACAGCATAAAGTCCCCAGACCAATCTGACTGAAAAGAATGTGATGAGAAGCAAAACACCGTTGACCAAGACGGTGGTTTCACTAAAGGTTCCAGCTGGTAATCTCGAGGAAAACCAGTTGATGTTCACGAATGGAGTACTGAGTTCGAAAAGAAGGAACGCAGGGATCCATGGTTGACAGAAAGGAATCAAACAAACACCAAACGCGTACAATGCAGCGATTCCATGGAATAAGAAGCCTATTCCAAACATGGAGTAGTATCTCATGCAGACATATACATCCCAGATGAAGTATCCGCTGGTAAAGGCAGCAACAAAGCTGCCGTAAGGAGTGGATCCGAGAATGGAGGAGGTTTCACTTTCAGTCCATACGGGACTGTTCCACAATGGAAGCAAGATCACGATTGAAATAACACATTGGACCATGGACACCACGTGGATGTCGAAGTTTATCTTTGTTTTAGGTGACAACGAGGTGTAAGCCTTGCCAAACAACATCTTGGACACTGGGGTGGAGATGAGCTGGATCACCAGATAAAACACGAATGAAAAAGCGATTTCATGCCAATGATCAATAACATGAATTCCGGTGTTTTCAGCAGGTACCGGACGGTACTTTAAGAAGGGATCCTCAGTGAATACTGGCAATAGGTCCATGGCTTTCAATATTGGGGTTGATGGATCGCGTTTTTTTTGGGCCCCAACAGTTCCTATATAAGTACTCATGAAGTTGTGCGGTTAGGGGAAAACGGACGGAGGGTTTCCATTTAATAAAATTGGTGGGCTTCTAAGGATGGCAGCATTTTCAGTTCCAAATGGTGGGCCTGTTGTAATGGGCTGGTGCTTTCCCTGAAAATTGATGGCTTTTACTTTACATCATACCACAGTCTCAAGAGGAGGATTTTGCAGTAAGAAAGAGGAGGCGACGGAGTGAATTCTGTCGTCCATTGACCTTCAGGAGTCAATTTAAGACATTCCATTCCAACCAATGAGACCATTCCACTTATGGCCTCGAAATCTTCAAACATCGCTATTTCATCACGTCCTCCAACCATTTCAGTTTATAACAAATAGGGGACATAAACACATTGACGCCTATGCTGCGTAATTGGCAGCATGTGAACGATCGGCTAGATCGAAGTGGGGTCAAATCCTTCACGGTGTTGCTCAAACAACAAACCTTCCTTAGAAGAGATCCCTGTTACATTTCGATCCCTTCCTAGAGTGGCAGTACATGGTAGTGCTCTAAAAGGGCCAATGGGTGGCTTTGGTATTGGACCTCCATGAAGTAAACTACCGAAGCACAAACTCACTTAATTAGATCGAGTGGCTAGTAATTTGCAACTAGGGACCATCATAATCAGAGAACAAAGATTAGATGGGTATTATAGATGATTAGCAACTAGAGACATTATAGAGAAGGCAAATATGGGAGAGATTTGAGAGATCAGGTAGATTCAAAGTTACAGAATTGGAGGAGAAGGAAGAATTTGAAGGTTGGCAAGTGGCATGGCTAGATTACCCCATAATTCACAAATCAGGGTATATGACAACACCAAAAGGTTGAGAAGGGACAATAAGAATAGGATGCCCCACTACCATTATTCCGTACTCTAATGGTGTTGTCATCCCCTTACCTTAAACAAGAGTTCAACGCCTACAGGTTTATTACCTGGTCTTTCATGTTGATGTTGGTTGCAAGGGTAAAAATGGTCCCATTGATGGGTTCACGGTTGCACCTCAATTCAGTGGTGTTACAATCCAAACGTGCCTGAATTGACTATTACTACAACCCAAGAAACGAGAGCCCATACCCAAAACATTTGCTCCGTGGTGGGAGGTGCTTCTCACTAACAATTGACTAAACTTGAAGTTCCCAACATTGATGCTACAATAGCTGGTGATCCACCTTAACTAAGCACGACCATGCCAGCATACTGAATTCGGCTGATATACCGACAATAGTCTGAGGTGAGTTGAGATTCTTGACTCAGTGTAAAATTTGACATTACGGTTCCAAGAACTTATACCAAGGGAACAAGTTGAAAATCCCATGAAGGCCCCGTGGCCTCGTTGGAAAAACTGTGGATTTTTCCACCCCACCGCGGTGGAAGGACGGGGTATTTCTCTGTGATTCAATAGTCTAGCGACAAAAGTTGGCGGTGTTTTAGTGGACAACGCGCATCTATTGTACGGGGATGCCGCACCATCGCCGCATCCCATGTGACATCCATCCTTATTTCACCAACATTCCTTTAGTGAAAAACCTTCATCTGTTGAAATCACCATGTCTTATCCATTAGTTGTCTTAGGAAACCCATTGTTGGACTTGCAAACCAACGTCACCTCCGAATACTTAGCCAAGTACGAATTGAAAGACAATGACGCCATCTTGGCCGAAGAAAAGCACTTGTCCATCTACGGTGAAGTCGTCGACAACAAGGACTTGATCTTGGTTGCTGGTGGTGCCGGTCAAAACACCGCTAGAGGTGCCCAATACATCTTGCCAGCTGACTCCGTTGTCTACTTCGGATCTGTTGGTAAGGACGTTTACGCCGACAAGCTTCTTGAAGCCAACGCCCAATACGGCTTGAGAACTCAATACCAAGTTCAAGAGACCACTGCCACCGGTAAGTGTGCTGCTTTGATCACTGGCCACAACCGTTCCTTGGTCACTGACTTGGCCGCTGCCAACTTGTTCCAAGCTTCTCACCTTCAAAAGCCAGAAAACTGGAAGTTCGTTGAGAATGCCTCCCACTTCTACATCGAAGGTTACCACTTAACTGTTTCCCTCGAGGCCATCGAGCTTTTGGGTAAGCACGCTGCTGAAAACAACAAGGTCTACGCCTTGAACATGTCTGCTCCATTCATTGCCCAATTCTTCAAGGACCAATTGGATGCTGCTCTCCCATACGTCGATTTCGTCATCGCCAACGAGTCCGAAGCCGCTGCTTACGCCGAATCCCACGGTTACTCTGTCGACTCCAAGGATGTCGTTGGTATTGCTAAGGAAATCGCCAAGTTGCCAAAGGTCAACTCCAAGAGACCAAGAACCGTCGTCTTCACCCAAGGTACCGACCCAACCGTCACCGTCACCTACGACGCTGCTACCGACTCCTACGAGGTCAACCAATACAACGTCAGAGAGTTGGCTTCTGAAAAGATTGCTGACACCAACGGTGCTGGTGATGCTTTCGGTGCTGGTTTCATCGCTTCCTTGGTTCAAGGTAAGTCTATTCCTGACTCTGTCGATGTTGGACAATGGGCTGCTTCTGTCTCCATCCAAGTTGTTGGACCAACCTTCCCATTCCCAAAGCAAACCTACCCAGGTGCTAACTAAGTTAGTTCACCTCCACAAATGTGCTAGACCACTATAATATCCGAGTCTTTTCACTTTTTTCGGCGTCATTCAACATGGGTTCCTTTTTTTTTCTTCTGGATACGGTCTTATTCTATAGATATTGCAATTTCAACATAATTGCCTAAATGTAGCGTGGTACAGCTTAAGGAAAATTCACCGAGCTTTCATACCAATTCATTTGGAGATACAAACCAAAGCACCATCGATACCTACTTTGTGATGCAAAGAAACTTCCACTGGTCTTTGTTATAGCTTCATCTTTCATTTGTAACTTCTGGTAATTGTGTGGAGCCTCACCATCGCTTCCCCATTACTGCGACGATGAAAAAAGCGATGAGTTTCCACATCATCAAGACACAAGACATCAATAAACCTTACCACCTTCCACACTTTGCCCACTAAAATGCCAGTTCTGACTGACCACTACTACAGGCTTGCTTCAGAGCTTCCTGGGGAACGTATTGAAGCAGTCATTAGTCTTCTCAAGGACTTGAACAACCTGGATTCCAAACAAGATTGGGCATATGCGATGAACAGACTTGTCAAAGGATTAATCACTTCACGTCAAAGCGCCCGGTTTGGCTTCTCCATGGCTCTTGTGGAAGTCAGTAGTGAGCTTATCCATAGAACCACCTCCGAGTATGAGGAATACACTATCACTTCATTCTTGGATCTTGTGCTACAACTGACCCAAGTCAAAGCTTCGATGAAAGGGAAGGAAGAAAGATCCATTTTGTTTGGACGATTGTTTGGATTGCAGATCTTGATCAACTCCAAAGTATTATTTGAGTCCGACTTGATCTCCAAAGAGGGCGAAGACATCTTGTTCCAATTTGTCCGTGCCTTGGTGGAGTTGTCAACTTTAAAATCGTGGTTGAGAGAAACCACCATCTTTACCTTGTGCCAATTCATTGCCCAACTCAATGAAAGCTCTATAACCGAAACTTTGAAGGAGCTGGTAATTCTCTCTATTCTCCAAAGTATCAACGACCAGGGATTGAATCTTTCAACAGAAGGTATTGCAATTTACTTGTCCATTCCAAAACACGAACGTGGTACCCTTGCCTCTCATATCAAGTCTCCTAAAGCAAATTGGAAAAACGGTGACCCGCTCTCCAAAGGTAACTTGCCCATCTTGTCTAAGGCATTGAAGGATGTGGAGGTTTTGGACGATGAAGAAGATCCAAAAAAGAAAAACTCCAAACAGAAGAGTAGTTGGTCTCCAAGAATACCCTTCGTATGGATTTCAATTATTGATTCATTTAATGTTAAAGAGAATGATGAAGATGAAGAGGAATCACAAGCTGAAAATTCCAAAAAGAGAAAGAAGTCCTCTTCATCAAAGCCAAAAAAGAAAAAGCAAGGAACCGAGTCTATCTCCTTACAAGAGTTCTGGAAAGTCGTTGTTGACGAAACATTATTTGCAGAGAAGTCTTCACATGAGAGAAAGTACTGGGGATTTGAGATATTTTGCAGATTTTTGGATGCCATTGATGACAATGAAATGGTACAACATCTATTCACAACCAACTTCTTGAGATGTTTAATCAACCAAAGCAGTCAAGCAAACAGATTTCTTCATAAAGTGGCAGTCAAATCGTTAGACCAAATTGTAAGTATCTCTAAAGTCAACTTTTTGAAAGCCCCAGCCATCTTGTCCCGTTTATTAGATGACAAGAACGGAGGATGTTGGAACTTCGATTTAGTAACAAAATCCAAGACTGTGGATTCCCTTATTACAATTCTCGGTGATGTTGATACGGAAAAGGTGAACTCTGAGGAAATCGAATCAGTTGTTAGCCAATTAAAGGAGATTTTATTAAGTTCCTTCGCTAAAGCTCTCAATGACCAGGAAAAAGACTCAGAAGAAGAAGAGATGAAGAAACCAAACGATAACATTTTAAAGTGGAGTTTGGATAAATTGTTGTTGCTTATAAGAAGTAGTAAGCAACTTATGATCCCTAAGAGAGGCACCAAAAAGGCTATAATCAAGTCGAAGTTTATTGAAGAAGTTCTTAAGATTCTCATTAAACATTCATTCTTCACTCACATTAAACATAACAATGTTTCTAAAAATGTCAGAAAGATTTGTCAAGAAAGGTTGAACTCTATCTTATCTGATATCATAAGTATTAAGAGAAAGGATTCATCTTGGTCATACTTTTGCATTAAGTATATTTTGAAGACAGAAGAGTCAGATGATTATAAGGACTTGGTTGACTTCGAGGGTGAATTGCTTGATATCAAACAAGAAACTGTGAACCGTATCAAGGCCATCCACGAAGAATCTAAAGCTGGTCATACTGAAGAATTCCAATGTTTCGAATTGTTGTTCTCTATGGTTTTATTACAATTATATAGTGGAGATGATGAATCAGTGACCGTTCTTGACGACTTGAAATTCTGCTATGAAGACTTTTTGAAGAGTAATAAAGAACTGAGCTTGGAAGATAATAACTCCTCGGTAGTTTTGACTGAGATTATAATGTCATTTTTGGCAAGAAAGTCAGGGTTATTGAAGAAATTATCTATGATCATCTGGGAATCATTCTTATGTGTTTCGGATGTTCCAGGAGTTCCTAGAGTTGAAGAGGAAAGTTTGAAACTGTTATTGAATGTTCTCACAGAGAGAGAGAACAAGGAAGGCCAACAAAACTTATTCGATTCAGTCAATGATTCAGATGTCGAAGAGAATGATGATGAAGGTGACGATGAGGAAGAAGAAGATGAAGAGGAAGAAGAGGATGAAGAGGATGAAGACGAAGAAGATGAAGAAGGAGAAGAAGCCAAAGACAATGACAACGAAGGAGATGATACCATTTCTGCTCTTGACAAGGAAACAAACTTGAAATTAGCTGAAGCTTTAGGTATTCCAACTAGTGGATCCGGAGAAGTCAAATTCGATGATTTAGACTCTGATGATTCATACGAGTCCGAATCTATGGACGATGAGGAAATGATGGCAATGGATGATCAATTAGCTAAGATTTTCAAAGAAAGACACGATGCCTTGAATAGTATGTCCACCGGAAGCAAGAGAAAGGCTGAAGTTGTGGAAGCAAAGGAACAAATGATTTTCTTCAAAAGTAAAATTCTCGATCTTTTGGATGTTTTCACAAAGCTCCAACCTCATTCATACTTAAACTTGTTAATATTAGAACCTATTGTGGTGTTGATCCATTTAACCACTGATAAGAATATTCAATCTAAGGCCCATAAGTATTTGAAGAACAGATTGAGTAAATGTCTCATCAAGAAGGATAGCTTTGAAGAAAAAGAGGTTTCAGTGCAAGAAGAATATGTTGAAAACTTGTTACTGATGATCAGAGATCTTCAAGAGAGAGCAGCCACCAAAAAGCATAACCAAGCACATTCTTTGGCTTGTAACCAGGCATGTATTATTCTTTCCAAAAATATACTTAACTTGAACCCGGAGAAATTGGACTTAATTGTGGATATCTACACTGATAGCATGAAGAGTTGGGCCACCGATAGTTCCAATAAAATCCAGGCCTCTTTGTTTTTCGATTTCATCAACTGGTTGAACTCGAAGAGAAACAATTAGCTACTGTCATATTTATACAACCCTTAACACAACCATAAATTTATTTCCTAGATTAGTGAAGCATGTAGGAACTAATCAAAATTCTACATATTAAGTACTTGTTACACTATCAAAAGTATTTGTGTAAAATATAGTTCATAATTCACTACAGGTTAAATAATGATACTAGAAGAACTATGCAGCCAAATAGGTAGTTTCAAAGTTGAAATTTATGAAATTATGTTATCACTTTGGTCTTGCTTATATCAGATATTCGCGTATTTAGAGGACTCGCAGTATTTTTCAGTACGCGTTTTCAGCCAATCAATTCTCACATCCATTTCCGAGTTACTGAAAATTGTTACTGCGAGTATAGTATCTAATACACAACCATGTCTGCCTACAAACAAGCCGGTATCTCATTGAACAAAGCATTGGCCATCTCTGCCAGAACCCTCAGAAACGCTTTGAAGCCAGAGTTCAAGGCTGTTGCCGAAAAGAGAGGTATCACCGAAGTCAAGGCCATCAAGATCGAGAACGGTGTCCAATCTGAGGCCAAGAACTTGAGCAACTAAATGTTCAATTGATCATGTTCCATAATTAGTGTTACCTTGAAGTTCTTATACGGACTCGACGGTCAAATAGAGCAATAAATGTGCAAATGAACAGGAACTTGTAGAAGTGGTGGGATCGAAGATTTGAAAATGGTGGAGAGTGTTCAATGAAGAAATGAAATGAAAGCAGTCGAAAAGAGCTTCAGAATATTTTAAAGCAAAGAAATTCAGTAACAGACTAACAAGAAAGACCAGTCAAGGTAGTTTTCTGACGTTTCATTATGTTAACATAATAGACCTTCAATATCAGATCTTGTCATGTCTGTGCACTTCAAATGTATTTCATCGAAATGTGAACATTCTGATTTCAAACTTGTGCACCTTTACGTTTGTCAAAGGATTGAAACCAGCATTTTTGCATCCGATATTTTACTTTTACTCCTCGTAGTCACCATTTACAAATTACTTAGTCAAGAGTACTCTTGCAACCAAGCATTGATAATCACAAACAAACAGATTGTCGAATAAAAGGATATATACATGTCTATTAAAAATTTGAATTCTAGGTGGGTGCAACCCAAGGTCATAGTGCATACAGTGGTCGAATCCACTATGGTTCTAAACCTATTGTGGGGTATGTATCTCCTGTTGGATTCTAGGCTCCACAAGAGTATTGGTTTCTTTTTCATTATTGATATTGATTTGGTCAAGTAATTGTTTTCTCAATTCATATGGCAAATCGTCAATCATGGAATGAATAGTCTCCAAATTGCTGAGATGTTGGTCTGCCTCTAACGCTTCTGCTTCTTGATCTAAGCGTTCTTGCTCTTCAATTTCAATATCAGACAAGTTTTGCTCTTGTTTGGAGTTTGCTGATTCATCTAATAACTTCGACAATTCCGAATCTGGGTTGCTAAACAATTCGACGAATTTACCTTGTTCCACCACAAAGCCACCCTTTCCTAAAACAATCACATTTTCTGATTTGGAAATCGTAGACAATCTGTGTGCAATTGATATAATTGTCAATTGTCCCAGTGAGGTTAATTCCTTCAAGGTTTCATTAATCAAACTTTCCAGTTTGGAATCCAATGCAGAGGTAGCCTCATCAAGAATCAAGATTAAAGGCTTCTTGATCAATGCTCTTGCAATAGCAACTCTTTGCTTTTGACCACCTGAAAGTGATGCTCCTCTTGATCCGATTATAGTATCATATCCATCTGGGAAGTTTGTGATAAAATCATGACAATTTGCTTGTTTAGCAACCTTAATGATATCATCCATGGAAAGCTGATCAATTTCGTGTGGAGTGAGTCCATAAACTATGTTTTCAAGAATACTTCCCGAAAGCAAAACTGGCTCTTGTTGCACAATACCGATAATGTCTCTTCTGAGATCTCTGACTTGGAAGTCATTAATGTCCTTTCCTCCAATGGTGATTTCACCACTGTTAGTATTGTAAGATCTGAGAAGTAAAGAAGCAATCGTAGATTTACCACAACCAGAAGGTGCAACAAAACATGTACTAGAATTTGCTTCGACTTTGAAGGAGCAACCTTTAAAAACTAATTCATTAGGTCTAGTTGGATAACTGAAAACGACATCTTTGAATTCGATTTCATTGGACAAATTAGGTGGAACCTTTTCACCTTTAATGGCAGGAACGCTGTTTTCATGATCAATCAAATTGAATAACTTGACACCAGCACCAGCACCTTTCATCAATTCCATATATGTTGTGGTCAAACTGTAAAGCGCCATGTTGAAGAACTCCAGGTACATGGTGAAAGCAATAACATCACCAGTAGTCATTTCTCCTTTCAAAATAAGGTAAACACCCAAGGCAATACATGACAAGTATCCAGAGTGGTACAAACCGTAGATAGAAACACTGTAGTTGGATTGCGCCAATGCTTCCTTCTTTGCAACTTTGACAACTTGTCTTACTTGATCAGAATACTTTGTCAACTCTTTTTGCTCACCAGTGAAGGCTTTAACCAATTTGACAGAGTTCAAAGTTTCTTCACTGACTTTTGTAAGCCCTGCAGTGGCGTTTTGTAAACGAGTAGAGAGCTCTCTAATACGTTCACCATACCAAACAGAACCTATCGTAATTGGTGGCGAGATCAAGAGCATCACACAAAACAATAAAGGATTAATCGAGTACATCATGTATGAACTGATTATACCGAAAAGTAAATTCTTCAAACCATCAGGGAGGTTACTGGTAATCGATCTAGACACCACATATGCATCGCTAGACAATCTTGAAATCAAATCACCCACTTTGTTCTTCTCGTTATCATAGAAGGCAGAATCATGTCTCAACATATTTTTCATCACTCTTAATCTTAAACGGGCCACCAATCTTTCACCAAGAACTTTGAGTACCCAGATTCTTGCCCAAAAGCAAACAGCACTGGCACACATAAAAGGAACCATGAATGCAAATAACGTGGTATATTTGTAGCCCCAAATCACCAAATCTCCGTCCTCGTCCTTAATACCGGCATTGTAGGCATCAATAGCTGCACCCACCAATTTCACCAGGGTGGTAGGGTAGAGAACAGCAAACAAAATGAACCCTAGTGCCAACATGAATAGCTTGGTATCAGGTTTACCCAAACGTAAAATCCGCAAAACTGTCACAAGATTCTGCTTTAAAGTCCTTCTGTTTTCTTTCTGTTCCTTCTTCTCTTCTTGCTTGATCTCCAACTTCTTGAGTTTGGCGAGTTCCAAATGTGATTTCAAAAGCAGAGAATCTTTCAATGATTGAATGTACTCATCCTCGTCCTTCTCAGCTTCCTTGAATACCTTGCTTGTACAACTCAAGTGCCTTAAGGCTTGAAAGACGGCCGGCTTATCTGCCGAGATTGATTTCAAGCTAACTCGACCATTTTCCAAGATATGAGCGTGAGAGTAGCTGGAAAATGGAACCCTTAAGCTTCGGCCCATTGACCGAGCACAAGGCCTTAGTATTCTAAGCCCTAGTGTGACGTACGGAACCATGGTATAGTTGACTAAGAAATGAATCACCATATGCGGACATCTTTGAAATCCGGGTCACGTGGGGTTCTATCAAAGTTACTACTAGTTACTGGTAGTCTAAAACAACCCAAATTACGATCACCATAAGAAGTACAAAAACTTCTATCTCCTGCTACAGTACCCAAAGAATAAATGAGATGAAAAACGTGAATTTGTTCCTGTAAATGACTAAATTTTGCTTAGGGGGGATTTGAGATTTTAAATGTTTCTGTCAGCAAAAGATTGGATCATACCGACTGGGGATTCATCGTATTCAACAACTTCTACGATTCCATTCTTAACCACAGTATTAGCTTGAATCAAGTGTCTACGAGGCAACTTCTTGGCTAAAACAACATCTCTGTAACGAGCATATTCGGGATTAACTGTGGTCTTTTCAATGAAGTACTCAGAACCCACAGTGTAGTTACCAGAACACTTGTAGACATGCAATTTAGACAAGAATTCACCCAAAGCTTCAGGGGCAGCGTTGTCCAACTTGGATTTGTCAAGGTTGATAACCATGTCAGTGAAATCCTTCTCATCCTTGTAGTCAAGAGAGAAAACACCAGCTTGGTGCAACACCTTGAAAATACCAAATCTGGCTTGCATGTGTGGTTGACCCCATTTTTTGGATTCCGGGTCCCAGAACTCCAAACCAATCAAACCAGCTCTGATCATTTGAAGAGTGGCGATATGAATGACAGCTTCTTGTTCCTTAGCATCGACAATGTCGAAAATTGGCAATACTTCCAATGGCTTGCTTAGAATAAGGTACAAGGCAACCAACTCAGCACGACATTCTTCGTAAGCACCTGCAATGCTTCCAAAGAGAGAGCCCCATGTAGCATTTGGTGGATAGTAAGAGTCTGTCTTAACGTTTTCCTTGTCAAAGTTGAAGACACCTGGTGCAGTTTCTTGCAATAATTTACCTGTTCCGTGACCAAGCAATTCGTGTAAACCAACCTGCACTTCGAAAGAATCCACTCTCCATTTTCTGAAAAGCTCTTCTTCATCACTCTTAAGGAAACTGAAACCTTCATTTTCCTTCTTAACTTTTGGTTCTGCAGACAACACGTTACCTAAGGAAACATTCTTGAAACCGATATTCAATCTAACATCATCGTAGTTAGGAATATTAATACCAGCTGGAATACCGGAACCGGCGAAAGTCAACACTTCCAATGAAGTGAAGTCTGGTGGAGTGAAAACATCCTTTTCGTAGATTTTGTCCCATGGCAAGTAGGCGATCAATGACTTTGCATTTTCCACAAGGACAGAAAATTTGGCTGTTCTTTCTTGGTTAACCATGGCAACTAAACCTTCCCATTCTCCTCTGACACCAGATGGATCTCTGTAAGTTTCAATAAAACCAATGTTGTTTTCCACGGTTGGTTTGAGATCTTTAACCCAATGGATTTGTGAGTCCTTGTGAGCATTCATGGAACCAGTCTTGAATGATTCGATGTAGGACTTGATCATTTTACCTTGAGTTTCGTTTGTAACGTATTTCAATGCGTTTTCCAAGCTCTCGACGATCTTCTCGAAAGACTCGGAGTGGTCACCGAATTGGAATGTAACATTAGCACCAGAGGAAGTTGTAATTGATTCGGGGTAGTAAGTAGTCTTGTTGGAGGTTTCAGCACTGGCAACATGGACAACGAACTCATTAGCAGACTTCTTTTCCACTCTGGTATTCTCAGGCATAATACCCTTTGCAGCCAAGGCAGCATTCACAGCTTCAACTTCGTCCTTGGTGATAACATCACCAAGATAATACGAAGAAACTTGGTTCTTAGCAGGCCATCCAAGCAATGTGGAACTGGAGGAATAAATTGGTTCGCGGACTTTGGAGTATAACGCAGAAACATCGGAATTGTTGACAGCTTCGATAAGAGCGTCGAATTGTTCAACAGAAAGTCTTGGAATGAATTTCTGGTCACCGAATGACTTGAAGTTTCCAAGATTGGACAACAATTGGGAAGCGTAGTCTAAATAGAAGCCAACTACTGAGCCCTCCACTTTTGACTCGAGTGCTTTCTTGTAAGCATCCACGGACTCTGGAGAGCCCAACACGCTATGGATGAGCAAGACTAAGTCATAGATATCTTCACTTTCGGGAGAAACAGATCTTAACACGGCTCTGGTACCGTAATGACTGGCCCTACTGAGGTAATGGGCATACAACTTGTCAGAGTCTGTGGGGAGAGCATCAAAATGCTTCTTAGCACTGAGCATCACCACTGGAGCTTCAGAATCGGCATGGAATTCGCTGACAGACATTTTCACTGGAACAGAATTGGTGATCTTCACAATTGGCGAATCTTGGGTTTATATATGATGCCAAAGTATCGTGCCGTACAATAACTGTGTGAGAAGATGCGACATTTGCCCCCACGTTATATATTGTTTGGTTTGCGCGACATGCCCTACAACATAAGGCATCAACTGAGGTAAATCAGCCGCTTGTGTGTACTAATTTGACGTGAAACGATCGACAGATGAGGCATGAGCTCCTCTAATAAGAAACCGAAACACGAGGAGCGTTCCACAGTAAAAGGTGGTGTCGATAAACAAGAGGAAAATGATATTATTGATGCTAATGATGATGTACTGGAAAGTGAAATATCAGAACATTCACAGGTCAAAGTGAAAAAGGACGAAACCGCTGGAGTTGACGATAAAGGAGATGAGGATGAAGATGAAGACGAGGAAGATGATGAAGATTACGACCCTGACTCGAAGCCGGACCAAGAAGAGGGTGATGCCGAGGATGATGATGATATCGATGAGGAGGTTACAGCTCGTGAAGCAGAATACTCCAAACTTCAAGCTCAAACAACACAAGTAAAAACCAGAAGACAGCGCCAGGAAGAAGGTGAAAGTCATGCCAGTCGTTTTATTGGTGGGTTTGAAACAGATGAAAACGGGTTAGTCAAGGCACCACTGCCTTCCGTGGATATTGACTCCATATTCGATAGCTTGAAGAAAAACAAAGATTCGACAGATTGGGCAACCCTTGCAAAGCAAACCGATTCTGTTGATACTACACCAAAACCGGAGCCAGCGGCGGAAGATGATGATCTTCAACTGAAGAAAATCCAGATAGAACTGTCGTACACCTTTGCAGGCCGTCTCATCACCGAAACCAAGTTGGTGGATGCTGATTCCGCAGAAGCAAAAGCATATTTAAATTCAACGGCTTCCATTACTAAAGTGCCCGGAAAATCGTCCGTCAGATCCTCAGTGCCGGTACTTCGAACCATTCCTGGAGAAACAGAACCTACCGAGTTACGTATCAAATTAAAGAGACCTTCTCTTATAGACAAGTTTTTATCGGTATACGGTAGCAAGAAGCTGAAACTTTCCACGTTGGAAAAATCTCGTTTGGACTGGGCCAGTTTCGTGGACAAGCGTAAAATTCAAGATGAATTGAAATTCAACAACAAGGCTGGTTACTTGGACAAGCAAGAATTCTTGGGCAGGGTCCAAGACAAGCGTGATTCACAGTACCAAAAAGCAAAAGACTTAGAGAGACAAAGACAGTGGCAATTACAGCAAAAATAAATCCAATGCTTCTGTTACTGTATGGCGAAAACCATACTACTGAAATTCATCACATTTTTTACTCTTCACAAAAGTAACCAAAACGAAATTTCACCTATTAAAATATTGCCTTCTTTCGGACTTTCCAAAAATTACCTAAGGACTTCATGATGGTGGCTGTTATACGTTACATTTCGGCATATCCTCTGAAATTCACCCTTTTCCCATTACCTGACTTCTCCGAGACTCAGTTATTATGTATTATTAGTATGTAACGCATCTTGAGCCCTACAAGTTATCGCGAACTTGAAGACTGTGTATAGACCACTCCAACCGACGAAATTTTAAAAGTGAGGAAAACGTTAGTACTGGTTAGTCAACATGTCGAGCAATAAAAGGAAGAATGAAGAGTTGGACTCCACAGGAGTAGATCAATTGAACAAAAGAGTTGCTTTAGACAGTGAGCAAGTGGCGTTGTCGGAACAGCAAGAAGAAGATGCCCGTACTGCGCCTGCAATAGGACAAGGAGATGAGGACAATTCCATCGACTTCGAACAATCCCAATCCGAGGATGAACCAAATGATCAGTCCCCACGTACAGAATCTCCAGAATTGGCACCGGAATATCCAAAACTGACAGAATTGGAAGAACCTTTGGCTTCTAATACCTTAGATCAAAACTCTGGAACTGATCAACAAACAACAAACAATGCCATGGATGAAGACACAAACCAGGTGCCTTCAAAACCAATATCAAATCATAGAGAAAGAGATAGTGATCCCACATATGTACTGTTCAGAATGTACTGTACCGTCAAGGAAGCAAGTTGCATTGTGGGTAAGAAAGGTGATACTATCAATCATATCAGAGAAAAGGCAAACGTTCGGATGAATGTAAGTGAAAACTTAAAAAATGTTCCAGAAAGAATTATCCTGGTTCGTGGTCCTGCTGAAAATGTGGCAAGAGCTTTTGGATTAATCTGCAGAACAATCTTGGAAGAACCCGAAGACGAACCTGCCCTGATTATGAGTAGACAATATAACCTAAAGATTCTTATTCCACATCCGATGATAGGATTTGTGATAGGTAAGCAAGGTGTCAAATTCCGTGAAATCGAGGAAAACTCAGCAGCAAAATTGAAAGCCGCAGAACAACCATTACCATATTCAACTGATAGAATTCTTTCAATTGTTGGTGTAGGAGATGCCATTCACATTGCTATTTATTATATTTCCCAAGTACTTATTGAACATAAGGATCACCTCAAAAAGAACAAAGTAATTTATTACAATACTGCAAACTATCAAAACGCCATGAACAATAACATGATGAATATGTCTATGATGTCCAATCCTTCCATGATGGTGATGGGTGGTGGTGGTGGTGGTGGAACTAATCCCCTTACCATGCAAGACATAAAAGAACATCCGATGCATATGAACTACAACCAAGTGAAACCCCAAGAATATGGACAACAAAAACCTTATAATTTCCAAATGATGTTTCAACCTTCTACTCATCCACAACAGCACTATGGTGTAATGCCAGGAGCTGCACCAGCCATGATTTCTCCACCTCCACAAAATCAATACACTGATGAACATGGTAACAATATTATTGGAGACGTGATAACGCACCCACCAGTTCAATCTGGACAAGCACCCGACAAATTCAACCAAGATATTTTCGTAGCTAATATGAATATTGGATCTGTGATCGGAAAAGGTGGTAATAATATCAAACAAATAAGAGAGAAAAGTGGATGTACATACGTTAAAATCGAACCTGATAGAGGTCAATCTATTATGTTGGGAGGTGGAAAAGGACTCACCAATATCAGGAAATTAACTTTAACAGGCTCTATAAACTCGATCCAAATGGCAATTTATTTAATTAACCAAAGAATTATTGCTGACAAGGAAAGAAATGCCCATCAATAAGCGATTTAAGATTCATTGATTTCCCCAAAGATTTTCATGATTTCATGACCGTTCTGATTTTTTCTAAACAATTTATTCTGAACTTTTTCTGCTCATTGTCTCGTCTGATTTACTAATGTCTGTCTGAATTGATATTTGCATTTTTATTACTGATGATCTTATTATTGTTTGCTTCTATCGTGCGAACTTTTTATAGTTTATATTGTCTGAAATTTCACCCCTGTCTTTTCCTTTCTTCTGTATTCTATTTTTTGTATTTTTGATGGTCGTTTGGGTTATAGTAATATTGGGTGCAGTGGTGCAATTACGGGGCACCTTCCGGTATTTAATAGAAAAATTTTAAGATAATTAGAACTAACGTAAAATCATTTCTTCTATGAAACTCTATATGCAAATAAAGATAAATAAATTTAACGATCGTAACTCATAATGAAAGTTTCGTATAAGTTGAAAAGTTAAAATAAATAGTATGCTGACTTATGATATTAGAAATGTGGAACACCAAGTGAAGTCAAGATCATAGTTACTCCACTCAAAAGCCCTTCGCCCAATACTAAACCACTACTGAAAATAATCATGCCAATTTTGTTAACGCCTTCATCAGATTCCAATGATTTATGATTAGTCCACCAATATGCAATAACTCCACCCACAAATCTAGCCAAAGTAAAGTTTGGACTGTTATAAATACCGATACCAACTGCAACACCACTTGGTAAATACACCAAGTATTTGTGATACTTGGAAGATTTTGGAACAGTGTTTTTCAAAATTGAAATAACACCAAATATTAAACCAAATGCAATTGAAAACTCAAATGCGTAAGGAGGTAAACCTGCACCTGTAACTAACCTGGAACAGTCAATCCAAATAATGGCAGTAGGGATTCTAAATGTGGATCCGGGTATATCATATACCGCATTGTAAACCTTGTACATAACACTGCTCAAAAAGACAGAGTAAATAGTACCGATGAGTTGAGCAGTAAACTGAGCTCTTGGTGAAGCACCTATTAAATGGCCTGTCTTCAAATCTTGCATCAAATCTCCCGCTTGTTGAGCACCTGCCTCTGCAATTCCTCCTGCAATCAAGTTGATTAATATTCTCGATGGGTGGGATGCAGGCACAACTAATGCGAAGATTAACTGTGACAACTTACCGATACCACTGACTGGGTTCAAGTCTGTTTCACCCAATGCACGGACACCCAAAATAGAGAACATCAATGCTAATAAAATTGCAACCAATGTAGCATAGTGTGGAACCAATTCTCCAAAAACGAGTTTTATTGAAAAAAGACAGAGGAAGGAGGAAAATATAACTCCAATAAGAGCGAAGCGATTGCTAATTAAATGAACTTTCTCAATTTTCTCTCTTTCTGAAGATACTGAGGGTCTTGGTTCTCTTGGACCGCCGAATTCTGGATCGTACGTAACATTGGAATCGATTAGTAAGGGCTCATCGAGACTGAGTCTTTCGTAAGCTTCCCTTTCTCTTGCTTTCCTCATCATTATCATACCATTATGAATGGACTTGACAGTGACGATTGCAAAGGATACCAATGAATCACTAATCATGACACTCAAACTCAACCACAAAATCCAACCCTGGCCACCATTGGTAAAGTCATCGATTGCACCAGGAGCCCAGCCTTGATATTTGGCGAACGGAGCCAATATGGCCCATCCGATGATTGCACCAAAAAGCATGTAGGAGACGGTAGGTAATCCCATGATGATACCTTGACCAATGTATGCAGGGGATGGTTCGAAGTTCCACTTGTATTTTGAAGAGGCGATACCCCCGAAGATTGGTAATCTTTTTAATATAGGCACAAAGTATGAAAGGAGAGTGTATGAAGCGGAAACCAAGAATGTTTTGACGAGGGTATCAACGTTGGATGCGTAATTGTCTGAGCTGGGCTTGGTTAGCACTGGAGACTTAGTATTTTGGGAGTTGTCTATATTTTTGGTATTGGGGAGGGTTTCTTCTTTTTCCTCATTCTCATGGTATATTTCTGTGCCATGAAGTACAGAAATCAAGGTTGCTGTGGCGCTTCCGGAAGGAAATGGAAGCTTTTCTTTGATGATGACTTGGTTTCTTAATGGGATAGCGAAAAACACACCGAAAAGGCCCAATCCAAGCGACCACAAGATCAATTCGTAAAGGGAGAACCGAATGGAGCGACCAATGCCCGACTCTTCGGGGGTCAAGAACTTTTCGATGGCAGGAACAATTCCAATGAGGCCATAGGCCAAGGGGCCGGTCCCCACGGCCACAGCAATACTCTGGACATAGACGTTTTCCACGTCGGTGAAGTCGGAAGCATATGGCGAGAGCTTGAAGAGGGAGAATCCAAGAAGAGCAGATGGTAACGACATCATCGACACCCAACCAGTTTGCAAGCCGAACTGGAAGTTGGAGATCAACACCACCGACCCGATAAGAAGTCCCACCAATGTGGCACGGACCGTGACTTGGGGTTGGTTAATTTTGTTGGTATAGAGAGAAACGACATTCTTAATGGTCGCAACTCGGTTGCTGGACAGCGACGATGCCTCCATTTGAAGATGGCGAACTTTCTAGAATGCAGCAATGACAGAAGCGGGAGGTTCCTCGTGCAAGGTAGCTTTAGCTGTTAGTTTGGAGCTGAAAAGAAGAAGTGGTCGATGGAGGCTGACTTTTAGACTGCCGTAGCGATTAGTAATAGTTCTTACATCGCGGTACTCATACCCCGATTAGGTATGGGTTCTGCGCCGCAGATAACTGTTGCGATGAAGGCCACAGATCCTGCGATCACCGATGCCAACGTCATACGTCCCAAATAGGAAGCGGCCATTATGGAAGGACAATCCCGCGTATGTGGAGCCATACGGGTGCAATGGTGTGATTTGTAATAGGAACGGCGTCGGTTACCGAAAGGTAGTGGCGACGGTTTTAGGGTGGTGATATCGGTGGAAAGGCGGTACGAACGCCATTCTTTTTGTACTATTTCAAGGTGTCGTTTTGTCGCAATTGTCGCAAATAGATCAATGCAAATCAGCGGCATTGGCCACGGAGTTAGTTTTAGGGTGGATATTTTTCAATTGAAAAAATGACGTGAATGAATAGTGTAATTAGAAAGGGATTTGTGGGGTGGTTGTGGTTCCTGGAATTTGGGGGATGCCTGAAGTGCAGAAATGGTAAGTGGGGATGATGGACATGACCAAACCAATTTCTCAATTGTTTCACTAAAAAATCCCGAGTTTTAGTACCACTAACTTCCTTCGGAATTAATTTAGCGCACTACATGATACATTGCTCTATTCTGTCAATTGCATGGTGGATGGGTTTACGGTTGCAAATTGCCGGATTTTGGCCATTATAGGTTTGTGTTGCAGCTGTTCCGTTTCACTTGCACAAAATAGTAGGGTTTAAATTGGTCATTGGGTTTATATTAAGATATTAAGTGGTTTCTGTATAGTTTGATGAGGTTGAAGGGTTTTAGTGGATTCCATAAATTTTTGAAGACTGTATTCTTTGATGAGTTGAAGGGTTTTAGTGGATACCATAAATTGTTGTGGATACCATAAATGTTGAAGTCTGTATTCTTTGATGAGGTTGAAGAATACTAGTAGATTCCATAAATTGTTGAAGTCTGTTTACTTGAAGAGGTTGCATATTCTTAGTAGTGTCTATACTGTTGATATCTGCTACCAGCTTATTGTCCGATAATATCAATTCTGATACTTTGTTGAGGTTTATGATCACCATTTTGCTCAAATTACAGTAAGCAAGTGAAATCATCATGTAATAGAACACTTTTCATTACTGACTCAGTTCTTTATTAATGGTTATCTCTGTAGTTATCACTACGTTAACCTACTTTCGTAACATGGGTGGGGATCTTTTGGTATTTTTATTAATTGAGGGCTCCATATATGATTATAAGATGTTTTATGGCTACTGCATTGTATGAGGTCTGCTATTGTTTAATATATCATGGTAATTATACCCTAGACCTAATCCTCTCCGAACAAAATATAGTTCAAAATATCACTCAAGGTGATCACCGAAACCAATTTTCCTACCTCATCCACAACAAACAAACGATGCAACCTGGACTTTCTGATGGTGTCCATGATGGTGCTTAATCTGTCGTTCAATGTACATGTGTGGACACCCTCGAAGTCCTCGGGTCTTCTCAAAAGGGCATCGCCCACACTCAAGTCCAAATCGGTATACATGCCCCCCTTGACCAATGCTAACACGTCCACCGCCTCATACACGTTGATCAACTTGCCCTGCTCGTCCACAATCGGCACCGACGAAACAGACTTTTCTGTCAAAAGATGGATCACCTCGATCACCGGGGTATTCATGGTACATGTGGAAATGTCCTTAACGTTGCCGAGCTCCTGAAGGTCCTTGATTGGCTTCAACAACATCTTGGTCTCCTTACAGTTCAACGCCACAAACTTAAGAATACGGTACTGTGTCAACACAGAAACCACAATCTCCCGGTGTGTCTTTTCGTCCTGGTCAATCAATGGGATTCTCCTGGCCTTGGAGTCAAGCATCTTTACACACGCCTCGTAAAGCGACTTGAATGGATGGATGTAGTCAGACTCGATAGGTTCCACGCCAATGGCCTTCTCTATATCTCTCAATCCGTCCAATGTGAGTTGGTCCACCAACTCAAACTTCTCAGGGAACTGAAAGTAGTATTGTATGACATTAATGAAATCCGACAGCGTCAATAACCCGGCAAACCTCAGGGTCTTGCTGTTCCACAAAGGAGCACTGACAACGTTGTTCTGCAACAAAATATTCAATGACTTCTTCACCAAAAGTGACGTATCTAACACCACCAATCTATAACTAACGGGTAACACATCATAGGAGGTCTTGCTCTGCAAGAACAACCGAATGGCCTTGACCCCTATTTTTTGGTCATGCTCGATTTGCTCAGGTGACAAGCTCAAGATATAGTCGTTAGGAGTAGCCGATGGCGGTCTTGTGCTGGACACTTCAGCCATGTTGTTGATAAGAAGTTAAAGTGGAGTGGTAGAATTGGATATTTTGCTGGTTTTACATCACGTGCGTATGCACGTGATCGATAATATGCAAGATTTCCACCTCAAGTGATGATGACAGTGTTGATATTGCCCACTGCCCCTTCTAACGAGTCTCAGAGGTCATGACAGACTTTCCATTGCCTCCACCAAGTGCGGAGGAGTTAACTGCCGATCCTGAGTTGGCTAAACGCATCGATGAAAGGGTTTTCTACGACCAAAACGACAAAAAGTGGGTTTTCGAAACCCAAGATGAAATACCGAAAGAATACGAATTCGACTTTGAGGTTCAGAAATGGATCGATAGGAAAAGAACACTCAAACGATATCACAATGAGGCAGACATCGACAAGGAAGAAGATCAAAACAAACAAGAACTCAAGAGATTGAAGAAGGAGCGATCTATGAAGTTAAAGGCAGAGATTGCCAGATTGAAGTCCGAACGTATAGAAAACTTGAAGAAAAACACGGAATCCACAGCGGTTTATGTTACAGACTTGCCTGAAAACGTCACCGAGGAGCAATTGGCACAAGTTTTCGCCAAGTTTGGCTTGTTATCGGAAGACTACAATACAGGAAAACCAAGAATAAAGCTCCAGTATGAAAATGACGTATTCAAGAGAGAAGCCCTCGTCATCTACCTCAATAAAGAAAGCGTTCCTCTTGCAATAGAAATGCTCGATGATACCCTAATGAACCCTGCCGATAAGAACAAGATCCGTGTACTGGTTGCGCAATTCCTGTCAGACAAGCCTAAGGAAAAGAAACAGTTAACAGAAGAAGAAAAGAAACTTATCAAACAGACAAATAACAAATTAAGAGCTAAAGTAAGTGACTGGGATGATGACAAATCAAAATCCAGCGATTCTGACAAGTTTCAAGAAGCAAAGAGAAAAATAATGGACAAAATTGTGGTAGTGGAGCAAATGTTCCGCATTGAAGATTTCAAAGCAGATGCTATGCTAGAAATCGACATCAAGGACGATATATACGAGGAATGCAATAAGTTGGGCATTGGTAATGATATTACCAAAGTCACTCTTGAGGAGAATGGATCAGTGAAAATTAAGTTTTCGAAAATAGAACTGAGCAAAGTGTGTATTGAGAACTTCAACGGTAGGTTTTTCGATGGTTTGAAATTAAATGCACACACCTTTGACGGAAATACCTAATATAATAAATTAGAAAACATAACAACAGGTGTTCGCTATTACAGAATACTATCATGTCGAATATCATTTTGTTGAGCACAATGGATGAACAATCATGAATTTCATATATTTTTGGTGCAACATGTATATACAATGCCACTGAGATTTTATAGAGATATCAGCTTGAAGACTTCAACTTATGAATGGTTGTACTAAGTTGAACCTCATTCTGAGATAATACATGCTTCAAGCTAGAAAGTAAATGAGACAATTCCCTTTCCCTTACAGCATTCGAGGCTTTTGAACCACTGAGTTCATCTCCATTGGTGACATTTGACTTTAATGTAGCCACTTGTGCTCTGAAACCTTTAAGTTTGTGCGCATAACTTTGAGGAACCAGATCATTGACTAATTCAGCAGCTTGGTTAATTTCATTAAACCACAATACTTCTGCATGAGATAATGAAGCATTCTCGTTGTTAGAAGATAGTATTCTATCAGTAAGTTTCTTTTTAAGTTTTTGCAATCTCTCGATCAGTTGCTTTTGTTTTTGAGCCAATATCTTCGACTTCGATTCAAGTTGGATGAAGGACTCCTTATGAAGAGTTTTGTTCCTGATGTTTTCTAGCATCGTAATATTCAATTGCAACTGGCTAATTTTTTGGGCAATTGCATAGTAAGTTTTAATCAATATCGATGATATATTACTAACCTGAGTTAAAGCTTCTCTTGAAACCTGATGTATGTCTTTAAGATCTTCCATAGTTCCTTTTATCACTTTCGAAGAATTGGCTTTGATAACATATTTGTCTATGCTACTTCCATTAAGCAAGGCCAAATTTTGCAGTTCCAACTTAAGTTCTGATGTCAACTGGTCATAAATAGAATTATTAAATACCTCTTTTTGAGCAGAATTATATTCCTGCTTAGAAGTGTTTTTGTTTGTGCTATTATTGATTTCGAGCACCTTAAGGTTATCTTTGGTGGAATTTGAAATTATTACAAAGTATTCTGAGTTTTCCGTTGAAGGATCCGTGGAAATAGGGGGTTTGAAGTAAAGAAGAGCACTAATGCTTGATGATTCTTTCAAAATTCTAAATTTCAACTTTGAAACTTGTATATTTTCGCTGTCAGCATCTTCAGCAAACAAAGTATCGAGTATATTTGAAAAGAAATCTTTAGAAATCACAAGACCAACTTCATCGCCAATTTTGTAACCAAAATCTTTTGATTCCTCTGAGTAATTTAATATTTGGTAATCTGAGCTATCATCCTCTTTAGATAATTTCTTGTCAAATTCATAAGTGCATAATTGAGTGAGCACAGTAAGCTCACTCTTTTGAAAGCTGGTTTCAACATTATATTTCAGTGCTTTGCTCATTGTTAACTTGTTTAAACTACTTGTTAATCTGTCCTCTGGATAAGTCTCTTCATTCTCACTAAATTCATCCTCATCAGATAAGTCAATAAATCCGAATCCTCTCCGTGGTTTAGCATAACCATGCTTTTTAGTTAGACCAATGTCCTTCGGTACCAAATCAACTTTCGATTCATAAGATACTGGATTAGTATTTTTTTGATGTGTGTCTGGTTTACTATGGCTCTTGGTTCTCATAGATAATGGCTTCAACTGACCAAATAAGCTCAAATGTATCTTTTCTTTTTTTGAATCAAGAGATGCGATGAAGGATACATGTTTGTTTGAGAAAACATGTTGGATGTCTAGTATTTCTGAACCCTTTAATTCAAGAAGTGGACCTTGAAGTTGAGGTGTATAATTATAAGGAAGAGAGTGAAGTAAGCGCTTCAAATCATAGGATCCAAATGATTTTAATTTTCTTGATTCAGTTTGCAATGGAACACCAGAATGCAATTGCTTTTTTAAGTTGATGAAAAATTCGTACTGTACAATTGCATCTTTGGCTAAGGGACTGCTAATCGAATCCGCCAAAGTTTTGGCTGAATGGAGTGCTTCTATTTCTTCAACTAATGCTTTAGATTCATCAATTGCAAAATCAATTCCCTCTTCTGTACAAGCTAATTTTGAACATGGAACGATAAATGGATAAATTGCAAAGATTTCTGTTTCTGAGGAGACATATAATGTCATTGATCCAATAAGATTGACTGCAGAACCTAAAGTAATGGATTTGGCCTTTGATTTTGCAAAGCTTGAGTCCTTCTTCAAATCAATCGACAATTGAGGAGTCGTCGACCACAATAAATCGTAACTCTTGATTTCTGAGTGTTCATTCAAAAGGATTAAGACACAATCATTAGATGACAATGATTGCCATAAAACCTTCAATATTCTTCCATCAATGTTGGTTAATTCATACTTCTTTGCAGGAATCAAGTTAGGTTCGTTCGCCAATGAGCTTGGGATCTGTATAACTGTGATAGCAGTTTCACCAACAACAGCCAATAAAGTTTCCAGCGCATTAAGAATCAAGGCTTCAATTTCGTATGTAATGCTAACATCTATCAATTTGAAGTTTGTGGTATTGGGTGAAACTTGACAGCATCTAACCAGGTTACGGACAGCACTGAAAATTATACCTCCTGTGGTTGAAACCAGTTTCTGGATTGGATAAGTAGAGGCCCTGCTTGGTGACTGGCTGACATCACTAAATGTACTGAATATTGACTGGTCAAGGATTTGAGACACAAATGGCTTGTCAGTCGACATTTCTTTCTTCTCTTCCACTATGAGAGCATGTTGTTTGTAACAATGTTTTAGTGATGATGAATTTGTTATATGCAGGATATACATAGTTGAACAAGAGAGTGAAGCGGTATTTGATAGAAATTGAAAAGTCGGGATGTAATATCTCTATGGAATTTCAGGTAATGAGTAAATTCCATTTATTGGATGGTCAAGAGAATAAATCAGCCGTTTCTGAACACGAAATTGTAAAAATTGAAAGTGTATCTTTTGGTCTGAGCTAATGTAGCGAAGTAATCATTAATGCTCTATGGACCAAATTCAATACAATCTCGAAAATTTTAATTGGAATTATATTGAAGGATTGGATCTGTTCATTTGAATTTTTTTTTTTTTTTTTTTTGATTTCCAATGGCAGTTTTCTGTGTACCTAGAATACAAACTCTTCTTCAAATAACAGTATTCCACGCTTAAACACTTCATGACGAGTGGTTTGATCACGGTAGGCGCCAAAGGGATAATCGTTTTGAATTGTTTCAATATCGAAGACTATTTGTGTTCTGGTTTGCCTCTCAGTAGGAGCATTTTTCAACACCAGACTGCATGTGCTAATAAATGACCTAAAAGGTCCGAGTCGATTCAGTTCAAGACTGTCGGCAGTATTTATCAGATCATGCGATTTATAGAGGAATGATTCTAATTGGCCATGTGGCTGGATTTGACGGCAATTATTCTTCTGAAGCTCTTGACATAAAGACTCAAGTGAATCATGAGGAAGAGTGCTGCCACTTTCAGAATGATTACGATATTCACTATCAACAATTTTGAGAAATTTCTCCATACTATTGACTGTTTTTGAAGACCACTTTGATTCTTTTGAATCATTTGTTCTTAGTGAACGTTTACGGTCTACAGACTTAAAACGAAAGAAACTAATTCCCAGGCGAAATGTATCAAATTTCAGAGTCTGAGTTTTTGAACAAAGTGTAGCTGAGCTTGAATTTGTAGTCGTTACCGTTTTGAATAGAATGTTGGACACAATGTTTGTAATCTGGCGAATTGTTTTCATTTTTTGGATTTTGCAACTTTTCTCAAAATATGAATTTTTCCAGTTTCATTTGTGCATAAAATTTAATAATGAGAAAAACATTATTTACAAAACTTCGAAACTGAGCATAATTTTTTTAAGTTTCTTCACAATTTAGATTAAGAAATGCAGAATTGAAACCCCATAAATATATTATAGATAAAAAGATGATTTCTGTAATTAATTGTTCCAAAATTCCTTGTTTTAATTAACTCTTCAACTTGGGCAATTAAGATTTTCAAAATACTGGATTCATTTTTCAGATATAAATTGATAAAAACTATCAAATATATCAGCTTCAAAGCTATAATAGAGTCAGACTTATTTTAGATACCTTACAAATGTTCCAATATCGATAATGGCAGATCGTGCATCAAGATTGTCTTTTCATCAAGAAAGTTTTGTGTCACATTCTGTGCGAGGTAACGTAAAAGTTTGGCAACCCTATAGTGAAGGACACAGATGGGAAAACAGTATATTTCGACAGTAAGTGCATCACAAGCACATTCGCTGGATATCACCAGCTTGACCATTGTGCAAAAGTATACTGTCACTGTTTCCAGTGACGGATATGCCAAGTTCTGGGATAACAAGCAAGATGAGGTTCACGATCCAAACCAATTCGTCCATAGTGAATTGATTCAAGAACTTGGTATTCACCATGTGGCAAGCTATGAAAACATTTTGCCATCCTCAAGCACCAAGATTACATTGTTTGCATTCGCATGTTTCGACGGGAATGTGTATTTTAAGTACTATATCAACGATGATATCTCCACCTTGAAACCATTTGAACTAGTCAAACCAATTGTCAATGCTTGGGCTCCTACATTCTACAAGGATCCCGAATCAACGCAAGATTTCTTTATATGTACCAAGGCTGACGGGTCTGCCAAGGTTTATGAGATGAATATTGTGACCAATGATGATTCTGTTGAAATCGCCATGGAAGAATTTGGAAACTTGGATGCCAATGTGTCATCCTTCCCAACCTCCATTGCTGTGACAGAAAACACAGAAAAGAAGGTAGCAATTGGATATGCCAATGGTGACGTGTTGCTCTACGACTTGTTATCTTTGAAAACCGTGTATGCATTCCACTCGACAGATTTGCAAGTTTCTCATAAAGCCAAGACTTCAAGCTCAATCCCCAGGGCATTGCGCTTTTCACCAGGTGGAACTATTTTGGCAATTGCTAGAGATAATCAATCCGCCGGTTCAATCACTCTTTATGATGTTCAATTTGGAGAGAATATTGGCTCTCTCACTACACCCAGTCACTCCAGTAAGACTACTATTGGTGGATTTGCACATGAGGGATGGATTATGGGCTTGAGTTTCGATGAAGAAGGTAAAAACTTGGCCAGTTGTGGGTTTGACAAATGCGTAAGAGTGTGGAACTTAGAGACCAGGGAGAGAGAGTGCACCATAACAGTATCTATTAATGATTTGGAGGATACAACACATGACGAATTCGACAAGACTGTGTTGAGTGGTGTGGAGTTTATCAAGAAGAAAGTCAGAGGAGGTTTAGGAGGAGACACAAACGAAGGTTTGTGTGTTATTAGTTTCGATAGGGGTATTAGATGGTATAGAGAGGCTGGTGGTATTTGAGCTTTTGCTATAGGAATCAAAGAATTTTACTGCGGACTCGAAAATTTGTCCAAATTTAGTATACCTTTAAAAGTTGGATCTGATTACCTGACAAAGTTCTAATACAATTAGTGTGAGGGAAAGTCTTTAATAAAATTACCGCTTAAAATTACACAATAGTAAACATCACTTCTTAAAAATTCAACAATGATTCTACACTAATGATCTTGAATTCATATTAAGTAGCTAGAATATGCGTTAATAAAGATTCCATCTTGATAAATTATAACCTAAATAAATTATTCGCTACATCAATTACATTATCTTGTCAATCCTGCATGTAAACATGATGCTTATACACATAACAACCATCTGAGTGTTTACATTTTAGCATGGATTCTTCTACAAATAGCGGTCAAGATGAGGTTAAACGACTTTTGGAACATTTAAAGTTACTTGGAAGATCACAGACACCTCAGAAGGATGCAATTTTGCAAAAATTGCCTCGTTTAGCGAGAAAAAATGGCATAGATGCCAGCTCTGTAACCATGTTGATCGATATAATAATATCCAACTCAATTACAAAAAGTGAATTGAAATTATTACTAAAAAATGTTATGATTCCTTCCAGATCTTCTGAACTACCGGCAACTTTGGTTTACAAGATTATCAGTCAAGTTGGAATACCTCAAGTTTTCCATCAAAATGGCCTTAAAAGGAAGCTGAAATGGCTCCCTAGTCATACCCAGGTAATGCTTCTTGAATGGCTTTTGTGTTCTATTCACTGTTTTGGAGCTAATATCTACAAAGTTTTACAGCAAGCTCAACCAATCTTGTTCAATTGCTTGTCCTACGAATACCTGAGACCATACATTGCAAATTTGATCTTTTTGAGTGTTCTGAAGGGAGGAATAACATTTCAAACGTTTCAAAATACTCAAGTAACTCACACTGTCCCTAGTTTTAAATCATGGAATGTAAGAATGGTTCTTGACCTCTATGTTAAGTTCCCAATGGATGAGTATTTAAAAGGATTACTTTTGCTCTTTAAAAGTTTGGATCCTAAAATAAATTTGAAAAACCTTTTAAATGGAAGAGAAGTCGATCTCAATCATTTGGAAAATCTTCTGTCAAATATTTTCCAATATCCAAACATGAAGTTCTTTAGTATTGCGAACGAAATCAACCCAGATACAGCCAACAATGTGATTTTGAACCAAAACTTGAAGGAATATGCTGAATTTGATCATGTCATCAAAAGAAGGAAGCGTAATAACACACCAGTCCGCTTTCAAGATTCAATAAGCTTAAATAACCTTGACATTACTTCCAACGAGAGTGCGTTGTCAGCTGAAAAGATGCTGTCGAATGAAGAATTAGTGTCGATATTGATGGATGCCCAAGCAATAAAAGTGAGCGACTTCTTTCAATCCTATTCAATTGCTCCTATATCCAGATTAAGAAAAATACTTTCAATTCTCCATGCGAACGGTTCCCATAAACAGAAAGATCAGTTGATCAAGAATATTGATTATTTTATGAAACTAAGTTTATTGGATGATAACTTGACTACTACCCTGTTTGACTTACTTTGTGACAATATTTCAGACTTCTTGTCATATTCATCAAGTTCAATTTCTTTCCCTCTGATAAACGATTTTCTTCAGTATAAATTGGATGCAAAGGTAATTCTGATAGACAATAATCCACAGGCTGGTGATCTTTTTTTGTTGAAAAATCGAATAAAGTTATTGAAGTTTTCATCTTTCATTGGTATCCAAAATTTACTCGATTTCTTGGATCCATCTTTGAATTTGATCAGGAAGGGATTTTCTTTTAGATTTCTTAAAAAGACTTACAGTGTTGCTTTCTTCAACTTAATGCTGGCATTAAGTTCTCTTTTTCTTACCTGGACTAAAATTCAAACTCGGAGGTCCTTAGTTTTCAAGACTATTAGCGAAGCAGTTCAACGTTTACGGGATTTTATTGATTCAAATTATCAGACAAATGATCTTATTTTTCAAATGGGTGCATTGAAGTTATTTCATATCATCAACTATATTCAAATCGAAACATTAAATGAATACTTTGACGATGAGACATTGGTTCCACCACCTATTTTAGTTCATTCGTTCTTGTTGAGCGGCAATCCAATACTCTGTTCCGAATTATGTGGATATATCTCACATATCAAAAACTACACATTCAAGAATGAAATGATGAAAAATCTTCAAAACGTATACATTATGGATATTGTAAACTTTATATGGAGAGACAAAGCATTGAACCATGACGATTCCAGCACCACTTTTAATAGAGGATTATTTCTACATCCTGGCTTTTTGAACCAAATTAATTCTTTACATGTTTTTAATTATTCGAACATGGTTTTACTACCTTCCATTGGGAATTTTTTCATGAATCCGGGTTGGGCATACTTGGCCGCGCAGATTGTATGGAAATTAGAAGATAAAGTTAGCGAAATCTCTAAGCGACACGAGGGCCCGGTGACCAAAGATAGTATCATTCGACTTCAAACGGACCCTGAAACTCGTTGGTTAGATATTACTTATGATGAATTAAAACTCAAAATTTTGAGGGAGCTAGATAGTTCAGGGTTCAGAGGCATTGCTGATTTACTTTACAGTTCTTTGAAGACTCTTCAGAACCAACCTCGTCATGTTTCTCCATCTGCATGAAGTATGTATCATAATCCTGCATATAAAAATACCATGAAGTAAAATTTCAGTGTACTGTAGAGTAAGACACCATGTTGTCACTCTTAAGAGCACCCCTACTGGGTAGACTAGTTGGATTTGAAGCCATTCGAGTACTCTCAAGCTCTTCAAAAAGTTCAAAATTAGAATTGAAAGATTTGGATGCAAAATGGTCCAAAATATGGCAAGAAACATCACCAATAAATTCTATGCATCCTACGAAGCATCTCGTGGATAAGGATGCTGAGCCATTCTATTGTCTTTCAATGTTTCCATACCCCTCAGGAATACTTCACATGGGCCATTTAAGAGTGTACACTATAAGTGATGTTATCGCAAGATTCAAACGTCTTAAAGGGTACGACGTGATCCATCCAATGGGTTGGGATGCATTTGGATTGCCAGCAGAAAATGCCGCAGTTGAAAGAGGAATTAACCCAGCTGTATGGACTGAACTGAACATAGCAAAAATGAAAGAACAAATGAATCTCATGTTGGCGGATTTTGATTGGGATCGTGAAGTCACAACTTGTTCACCAGATTACTACAGATGGACCCAAAAAATCTTTTTACTTTTACACGAACATGGTATGGTTTATCGAAAGGATGCAGAAATCAATTGGGATCCAGTTGATATGACTGTTTTGGCAAATGAACAAGTGGATGCTGATGGTCGTTCTTGGAGAAGTGGTGCATTAGTTGAGAAGCGCAATCTTGAGCAATGGTTTATCTCAATTACCAAGTACGCGAAGGAGTTAAATCAGGATTTAAAAGTTTTGGATAAATGGCCAGATAAGGTGAAGGCTATGCAAAAGAATTGGATCGGTCAATCTGAAGGTGTCGAGGTTAATTTTGCTACTACTTCGGGCGAAACCATCACTATCTTTACATCTCGTCCTGAAACATTATTTGTCTCCCAATTTTTGGCATTATCTTTGAATCATCCAATTGTTAAGCAGGCAGCTGAAACGGATGAAAAGTTGAAGGCATTTATCAAAGATAATCAAGACGCGGACTTTAGTTCGAAAAATGGTTATTTGATTCCAAACATAAAGGCTTCCATTCCAATAGACGTCAACAACTCAACCCTGAACAAGTTTGAGTTACCTATTTATGCTGCTCCCTACGTGATTGGCTCGTATGGTCTGGGAGCAGTAATGGGATGTCCAGCCCATGATGAGCGTGATTTCGACTTTTGGAAACTTCACAATCCATCTTTATCAATTTACAGGATCGTTGGTCCAACAGACATTTCACTTGCAAAAAATGAAGATTCCAATTTTCCTTTTACCGATAAGAAAGGAACCCTTTATGACAGTTCAGTTATTCCAAATGGGTTGGATGACATAGGTGAATATAATGGAAAGACTACAAAAGAAGCTGCTGCGATTTTGACGAAAGCATTAACTGAACAAAAGGTTGGTAATAAGAAAACGCAATTCCGCATTAGAGATTGGTTAATTAGTAGGCAACGATACTGGGGAGCACCAATCCCAATGATTCACTGTGATGATTGTGGTACTGTACCAGTTCCAGATTCTGATCTCCCAGTTTTGTTACCCATGATTGACAGTAGTAAATTCAAGAGTGGAAATCCATTGAACAATTTGGATGAATTCGTTAACACTTATTGTCCATCTTGCGGAGGGAAAGCAAAGAGGGACACCGATACAATGGATACGTTCATGGATTCTTCATGGTACTTCTTCAGATATCTTGATTCTCAAAATGATCAAGAGCCATTTTCTAAAATGAAAGCTTCGAAGCATATGCCTGTTGATTTATATGTTGGTGGAGTTGAACACGCAATTTTGCATTTGCTTTACTCTAGATTTATTTCTAAGTTTCTTGGTGATATTGGCATGTGGGATGGGGCTCACTTCAAGAACGAACCGATCAAGCAACTAGTTACTCAGGGAATGGTACATGGAAAAACATTTTCTGACCCATCTAATGGAAGATGTTTGAAGCCTCATGAATTAGACCTTTCAGTCCCCGATCAACCTAAAATACGTTTTACGGGAGAAACACCAAGCATTACCTTTGAAAAGATGTCGAAATCAAAATATAATGGAGCTGACCCCGCAGAATGTATCAAGAAATACGGTGCCGATGCTACCAGGGCCCATATGTTATTCCAAGCACCAATTTCTGATATTTTGAACTGGAATGAAGAACAAATTCAAGGTATTAATCGTTGGTTACAGAAAGTATTATCTTTAAGCTCGATAATTACTGAGAGTATCAGCAGCACATCAGAAAGACCCTTAAAGGAGAATACAACCAATGTTGCAAACATTGAAATCAATGGCAAGGTACATGATTCTGTTGCACTTAATGAAACAGAATTCTTGTTGTACAATGAAGTTCTGACTTATGTGAACAAGGTTGCCAAGTCAATTGAAGTTGACCTTTCTTTCAACACCATTATTTCTGATTTGATGAAATTAACGAACACTATTATTAATTGCATAAAGTCAGAGAACTTTATAAACCCAGAACTTCTTTTGGATGCATACAAGAAGTTGCTTATTGTTATGAGTCCAATTACTCCTTCTGTATCAGAGGAAGGATGGGAAGCAATTGCTATTGGAACAGGTAAAACACCAAAATCTATTTTCCATGAAAAGTATCCTTCTCTGAAAATATTAGAAACGCCTTACGTTACCTTCAATGTCTTTATCAATGGAAAGTCTAGGGGCCTGTTCAAAGGATTGAAGTCAATGGTCAACGATACCCAAGAAGTTGTTCTTGAAGAGGTAGCTAAGAATATCAATAAGGATGTTGTTAATGGTCAGATAAGGAAATTTATAATTAAACCAGGAATGATCAGTATCGTGACCTCCAAATAATTTGTACATAATCTTGTAAATAATCTTTAAATATAATTAAAAATATCTCATCTCCACGAATTCGTGAACCTATCTATATGCTTATATTACACTATGTACAAATAATCCAATCTTGAATGTTTATGATATTTAGAATCCTCGCTCTAATAAGTATCTCTTGAAGTCCTTTCTTCTAATCTTACCAGCAAAATTCAATTGTGCTCTTTTAGCAATACCTCTTACTGTTTTGCATATTCTGTCATCGCCAATTTCAGAGGCTGCCCGATATAAATGGGTTAATTCTTTCCATGTCCATTTAAACTGATACTCTGTGCTCAATAAAATGGCAAGTGCATCTTGAAGTAGATTCATTTGAGTCAAAGCAAAGATCATACTACTGGCAAATTGAAAATCCAATTGTTCTCTCAACTTAGGATCCATCAGTTTGAATCCGAGAGTTTTTCTGTATTGCCCACGTTCAACCCAAATGGATTGAGCGAAATCATAATTTTTAGATGCTCCAGCAATTTTTAACGCTATTACATACATCAAAGATGTTCTTGGTACTTTGATTTGATTGTAATTATTTCTTGATTCCATTGCTTTCAAAATTGGTGATTTATGAATTATATTTGCTTCAAGTTGCTTTAGTTGCTTGAGTTCAGGTTCCATGATCTCAAGAGAATTATCGTTCAACTCAATCGTTTCGTCAATAATTCTGTTTCCTGGTAAGCCAGATTTATCAAAATACGTGGTATTCTCAAACCTATCAATAAAATCTTCAACGCTGCCTACCTCTGCAGCGATGTTCAAAAATGTGCATGTACTTTCGTTATTGATATATTCAAGATTATTGAGGATGGTATACGCCCACAATGCACTTGATTCTGCTAGTATTTCTTCTTTAGTTAATATATCTTGTACAGGAAGGAAAGGAATTGATTTTGGAGTATTTTGAAAATCCGAATCAGAAAGGATATTTCTTCTGAACGTTCTTCCTTTCTCATGGAAGTTTAATAATGGAGGTTCATATCCTTTACCCTCTTTAATCGAGCTTTTAGCATAAGCCATCAACAAAAACGAGAACGATTTTGCCGAGGTAGTATTGCTTTTGATAAGTTGTAAATATAACGCTCTGCTCAAAGCCAAATCTCCATCTTTTGAAGACAAGTAAAGCATGTATTCAAAAGTTTGCAATGAAGGTGTCCAGCCATTATTGTAAATTTCAAAAATAAAATCCCATGCCTTAAATCTCAATTCTTCCCTAGAGCTGCATCCACGAGCCAAAGCAACCATGATGTTTTGATTCAAAGGGATTCTGTCAGTGAGCATTTCCTGGTAGAGATCCAATGCTTTCTCAATATCGTTGTTGTTAACGTATGAGACTAAGATGTCTTGGTAGGCCCTTGTTGATGGTTTGGTACTTTGACTGAAAAACTTCATTGAATCAAAAATTTCAACAGCCTGTTTATGATCTCTTGCCTTATATACGGAAGTAGTCAAGATGTTCGAAATAATATCCGGTGAAACTGCAAGATTCAATTCTTTCATTTCTTCAAGACAACGATTGATTTCTGTCATCTTATTACATTTTCCATATGCTTGTATCATGATTGTGTAAGTCTCTCTTGAAAGTATATTCTTCTTGGATTTAGTTTTTAATAATGTACAATAATCCTCTAATTTATTCAATTCTTCATCGGTAATTTGTGATCCTGAACTTATTCCGTTCATAAGAAGATGTGCAATTTTGGCGTTGATTTCGATGTTGGATTCAGAAAGCATATTTTCCACTTGTTTGATATTTTTTTTGAGATTTGATGATGGCACAGCTCTTAAGAATGCTCTGATGTCTTTCTGAGGCAATTCTGAAAACCCACCACTTTGATGGAGTTGTTCAAGAACCATATCCCAGTTCTGGTTTGTTTTAGATATAAGGTATTTTAAAGATAGACCAAGTCTATCATTAATGGATTCTGGAAGTTTGACTGCTGGTACAATCAATGATGTCTTGGTAATATTGACTATTGGATTTGATTCTGAAGAAGTGGATGGAAAGTTGTCAGAGCCGGGACTAATGTAACCTTGAGAAAAATTACCTTGATTTGATCCACCTTTACCATCTGATAATTGTAATGCATTGTATATGCGTTCTTCATCCTTTTTCACTTCAGAAGGCAATGGAATATTATCAGCTTTCTCGATTCGGGCTTCTTGTCTTTGCTTTTTCTGTATCATAGATGAGACACTTTTGGTCAATTTTTTCAACTCATTGAGTCTTTCTGAGTATCTTGCTTCTTCTTGTCGAAGTCTTCTGTCGGCATCTTTGATCAAAAACGAATTTATGGACTTCTTTTTCTCCTGGTTTTTCTTTGATCTCTGGATTTTACTATCGGAAGCCACGAAAATGGTTCTGACAGCAGCAAGGGAGGAGGTCCGCTGCGCACCTCCTATCAAAGTCCGCCGTACATGAAGGGGAACCATTGTTTTTGGTGATATACAGCTTTCCACTACTGATTGTATTATTGCAAAATTTTTGGTTGTAGATTAATGTCGCACGATGGAAAGAACCATCATCATACAAATGTCGCGCTATGACGACATCAACTATTACCCTTGACACTGAGACAATCTCCTGACACCTATACAGATGGCATCAAACACATCATCTGGACCTGTTTCTGGTCGCAACAGGGCAATGTCCGGATCTATCCCCTATAATGACATGACATTCTCCGGTATAGATTCTCAAACAGCATCTGGGGCTGGTGTTGGTTCACCGTCTAGAGTGGTTTCTTCAGGTACAGCAGTAACCTCATTCTCTCAGGATATCCCACCAGATATGGCGGTGTTGTTGCAGAAACTAGAGGAGGACTTCACTGTCAACAAAACCATCGATCAATGGACTTATATTAATAGAAGAGAAGAAATCATGCAATCGGTCAATCGGTTGCATCAACTACAACATCAAGATAATATCGAATTAGACGAGTCTCAACTTGAAAAGCCACTTCATCCACGTCGACCACCAGCTCTGGCCAACGAGTCTGCATTCAATCCTGATTATTTGATCAGGGTGTTAGCAGATAGAGCTAAATTATACAAATCAGAACATGCATTCATGGTGTTGGACACCAAGGGTAAAGAAGTATCGTCAATAACCTGGGAAAAGTTGTTCTTCAAGGCTCTCAAAGTTGCTCATGAAATTCAACATAAGATGAACTTGAAGAATAAAGATACTGTGGTGTTACTTTATAAAGACGGAGAAGTGGGAGAGTTCGCCGTTGGGTTATTTGGATGTTTTATTGCCGGTGTAACTGCAATTCCAATTCACCAAGACATTTCTTGGCATGAAGTTTTGGAAATTATACTGCTTACATCAACCAAATTGGTTTTGTATTCTGACGTGGTAGCAAAAGAAATTGACAAAATCAGTGCCCAGAATCTGCGTATCAATTGGCCCTCTAATGTATTTAAATGGAGAACCACAGAGATGGGTTCAGCCAAATCTTCAGAAGTGGCTAACTGGTATGCAAAACAAAACCAAGCCAAAAATGATAAAAATTTGTTGAAGGGAGATTTAGCCTATGTCGAATTTTCTAGATCCCCTGTGGGTGAATTGAGAGGTATTGCATTAAGTCATAGAACAATTCATCATCAAATGAATAGTTTAAATGTGACATTGCTGAGTATGCCTGATTCTGGAGGTGCTCTTCAACGAAGTCATAAAGAATTTAAAAGAAATAGAAAAGTCATTTTGGCCACCTTGGATATAAGGTTTTCCATTGGTATGATTATCGGTGTTCTCTTCACTGTTTACTCTGGTAACTTACTTATTTGGGCACCCCAAAAGGTTATGGAAATTCAAGGGTTATATGCAAATTTGATTTCAAAGTGTCGCGCTTCGTTGCTCTTGGCAGATTATATCGGTTTGAAAAGAGTAACTTATGATTATCAACAATCTCCTAATGCTACAAGATATTTCTCAAAAACACAAAAAGTTGATTTTTCATCAGTGAAGTGGGTTTTAGTGAATGCATTGACAGTAGATGGTGAATTCATCGAGGTTCTTGCTCAAAGATACTTGAGACCATTGGGATGTCAGCATTCCGAAAATGCTATTATTCCAATGTTAACTTTGAGTGAATATGGTGGTATGGTTATATCTTTACGTGATTGGATTGGAGGCAAAGAAAAACTTGGTATAGAATTATCTTCGCGTGAAGAAGAAACAAATGATGTGTCTGCGGTTCTAATTGATAAAGAAGCATTATCCAGAAATATTGTGAAGATTGTTGATACAAATCCCTCTGCTTCAGATGAACCTTCACACGATACATTGCGGGTGGATGCATTCGGATATCCTTTGCCTGATGCTACCTTAGCTGTTGTTAATCCAGAGCTGTCTATTATTGTTTCGAAGGGCGAACTAGGTGAGATTTGGATTGATAGTCCATGTCTTTCAGGTGGATTTTTTGGGTTACGTAAAGAATCAAAACTGATCTTTCATGCTAAATGCCGTGATGCACACGGCATCCTTGAAATGGACTTCTTAAGAACAGGCCTTTTAGGATTTACTTTCGATGGAAAAGTATATGTTTTAGGATTGTATGAAGACCGGATACGGCAAAGAGTAAGTTGGATGGATCAAAAATTATACACTCAACTAAATCGTGAACTTGTCATTGGTAATGGATCCAGATACCATTATTCATCGCATCTCTTAGCCACATTAGCATCTGAAGTGAGACAAGTTTACGATTGTACGATTTTTGATGTTTTCATTGGTAATGAATATCTACCAGTTGCAATTGTCGAAGCTGAAGTTATTAGAAAAATGTTGGATGATAACGGAAATCCGGAATCAAATAATGGTAATAAGTCATCAGAAACAGAAGGTGCCGTAAATTATGCAGCTGTGCCTTTAAACGAGCCCGAGTTGAACCTTATTGCTCAAAAGTGTTTTGATACTTTGTACAAGAGACATTTCTTAAGATTATATTGTGTGGTAGTTGTTGATTGTGATACTTTGCCCAAAATTATGAGAAGTGGTGGTAGAGAGATTGCCAATATGTTATGTAAGAAAAGATTCCTTGAAGGTTCTTTGAGGGCAGAATTTGTCAAATTCTTCGTCAGAAAATCTATCAGTATGATTCCTCATGGTGAAGATGTGATCGGTGGTATCTGGTCACCATATATTTCAGAATTAAGAAATATTGCTTTATCCAACTTCCCCAATCAAGTCTCCACTGTTGACTACAGAGAAAAATCAATTGACGATAAAACTGGAGCTCCGTTGACTGATTTCAAAACTATCATTGATGTGTTGAAATTCAGAGTTGCAAGTGGAGGAGATTCTGTCGCGTTCCAAAACATTGATACTAGTGGAAAAGGAAGCTCCAAACCATTGACTTGGAAGAAGTTTGAACAAAGGGTTTATGCTGTTTGTCAATATATGATAGAAAAAGCTGCTATCAAACCAGGAAAATATGTGATTTTAATGTATTCGTTGTCTGAAGAGTTTGTTGTTGCAGTGTATGCATGTTTATTGTGTGGTATTATTCCTATTCCAATGTTACCTTTCGACTCCAATAGAATTGGTGAAGATTTCCCAGCTTTCGTTGGTGTTATTCGGGATTTTGATGTATCTGACATTTTGGCTAATGAAGAAGTTGAAAAATTCTTGAAAAATGGCCCAGTTGCAGATGCTTTAAAGAAGGTGATAAATAAAAAGTCGAAGTCACTTAGAATCAAGAATACTGCAAAGCTTACAAAAATTTCCAATGTTGCTTCCTTAAATTCGAAAATCGCAAAGTATCAAGCCGCGGTTAACTATAGGGGTGAACAAACGACGGCAATGGTTTGGCTAAACTTTACATCTGACCATTACAGAATTGGTGCTACTTTGAGTCATAAGAACATATTGGGAATCTGTAAGGTTTTCAAAGAAACATGTAACTTGTCTTCAAAATCATCCATTGTTGGTTGTGTTCGTCATTCATCAGGGATCGGTTTCGTTCAAGCTGCACTTTTAGGTGTCTTTTTAGGCACAACAACTTACTTGAGCTCACCCGTTAATTTTGCAGAGAACCCACTTGCCTTTTTCTTAGCTTTGGCAAAATACAAGGTCAAAGATGTGTTTGTTACTGAACAAATGTTAAAATATGCTGCGATCAAATTCACACCAAAGGGATTCAATCTTAGTAACTTGAAGAACATGATGATTAGTACCGAAAATAGAGTGGAAATTGATTTGTTAAGAAAGATAGCAAGAGTTTTCCAGCCTGCAAAACTTGGAGCAGCATCTATGTCCACAGTGTATAATCACTGCTTCAATCCGATGGTGGCCACAAGATCTTACATGACTGTTGCCCCTGTTGATCTCTATCTTGATCCAATTGCATTAAGACAAGGTTATGTTTCTGTTGTAAATCAAGTCGAAGTTCCTAACGCATTGCACATTCAGGATTCTGGAATGGTTCCTGTTTGCACAGAAATAGCTATAGTGAATCCTGAAACAAGAAAATTATGTAAAGAGGGAGAATTTGGAGAAATATGGGTATGCTCAGAAGCTAATTTGACTTCTTTCACGAATGGACCTAAAGGACCTATCGACAAATTCAACCATGCCACTTTCAGTGGTGTAATCTCAAATGGTGATCCTAATGTAACATATCTCAGAACAGGTGACTTGGGGTTCTTGCATCACATTTCAATCACGAAGAATGTGAGTGGGTATGGATCGAAACCAGATGATCCTAAAGAATACACCACATTCCAACCTTTGTTTATTTTAGGCAAGATTGCTGATACTTTTGAGACGATGGGTTTACACCATTTCCCAATCGATATCGAGAACACTATAGAATCATGTCATACGGATATATACAAAAATGGATCATGTGTTTTCAAATGTGCCGACTACACTATCGTTGTTTGTGAGTCAAAACGTTCCAGATTCTATTCCTCTTTGGTACCTTTGATCGTGAATACTGTCCTCAGTAAACATCATATTATTGTGGACATCGTTGCATTTATCAAAAAGGGTGAGTTCCCGATTTCTAGATTAGGAACTAAGCAAAGAGCAAGAATCATTGATGCATGGGTTCAGGGTGTGATTCCAATCACTGCCCTGTATGGTGTGAATTATGGTGAAAATAGCATGATAAAATTGGTTAAAGAAATTGATGTGGTAGCAAGGGATCATCCAATCACTGGTCTAAAGAACCCAGCCTTATCTTATTATGATGATGATAATCTGGGCACTGTTTTTGACGAAAATGTAGATAATCTCAGGTTAAATCAACCACCAGAGGGATTGTGATGACAAGGATCCAGATCTTTAGATGATTAAAACGAAAAGATATAAAATTAAAGCAAAATAGTAATGATTATGTGTCTAGAATGATTAAATGTACGAATCAAAGAATGTTATACTTTATATGTTCTCTATCAATTAGAATCATTATTGACGAAGTATTGGGGATTTCAATGATATCCACCCAATTTCAGTTGTAGAAAACATGATATTTTGGCCAATAAGAAAGTCTGCGGATATCATGAATTTTACTTTGATATAAAGTTATAAAACTCAAATCAAACTAATACTATAATGACCAATTTCAAGATTAATTTTCCTTTCTTTAATACCGTAGCTATTATAATTAAATCAAATTCAGGAGGAATCCATGTCAAAGCAATAAATATACATTTGAATTTCACCTAGCAATTAATACTTGTAGACAATTGTATTTAACCCAATTTTTTTACAACTTCCTCTCACAGGCTACTGTATCCTGTTTTAGTGTCCGAATCTTATATAAAAGACCAATTCTTCTTTATTTAACCATCTAGGAGAATACCTCACGTGAATCAATGGCCTCATCTCCAAGTGCACTCGAAAAATCAACATCAACAAAACATCACCAAAACACTCAACACTAATGCCCAACCCTATTGAAAGGTCTGTGAGTCCACAGACCGTTTCAGGTCATAAGAAAGAAACAGGCAATGGCTTTGGAGTGGGTTCAATCTTTTCCTTCGTCAAAGAATTTATCCCAACATCCAAACGCAAGCATGTTCAAGTGGACGATTCTCCAACGCTTGAAGCAGTCAATAACTCTGATCTCCAAATAGTACAGAATGAACCTTTACTCAATGAATTCACTTCCGCTAAGAAGAAGCGTCTTTCGATCCAAGGTCAATACAAGAACTCGTTTATTCCTAGATCCGCCACCATGAGCAACTCCGGTGGATTATACAAGGCATACTATGAGAACTTGAAAAGTGCTAAAGAAGAGGAAAATAACGACCTCGAACGTCGTATGAGTACCGTATACGGCAATGTGATTAAGGAAAGTGTCCAAGAACCAGGGCTTTTCAAGGAATCGACGCCTTTAGGTGAAGTCACCCCAGTTCCAGACGAGAACGGAGCCACTTTGTTTGATTCCAATTCAACCCCTGTACCAAATGAAAACAGAGAAGTGGTTCATCTTAATCAAGATGGCTCGCCTTTGATTATAGAACACGAGTTTGCCCCATTGTACCAGGATTCCGATGGAAATCTCGTTCGTCCACCATTCATAAACATTGACCCTAGAGAAAGATATCAACTTTTGCAACTTAAAAAGTCCATCGAAGTCTCCAGGGCTTTGCAGAGTCGAATCAAATATATGGTAGATCCTCGTGAAACCAACTCCATAATTAAACCATCCAACAAGGTTGAAACTTCCACCCAAACCCATGATATCGACTACTTAGAGAATAAGTTGAGTTTTGGTAAAAGAAAGATAGATCATACAACAGATTTTAGAAATACGAAGAGAGCAAAAAAGAATGTTGGTATTTTTGCAGGTGACTTCCTCTATGATGATCAAGAGAAATCTGATGGTTCTAACCAGTTGGGGGGATACCTTGGTACAATTCGCAAACCTATTTTCCAAAGCTCAAATAACACGAAGAGTATTGTTTCCAATGATGATGATAAACCTTATAATAAATTCAGCAGTAATAATTTAAAATCTACAGAACAAAGAGTTGGATTGGACAAGTCATTCTTAAGTAATACCAAACTCGATGTCAAACTCAGCAAAGATTACAAGCATGGTGTTGATGATATCTCGAATGTTATCAAATTCAAAGGTGATACCAAGCCAGCGGATTCGAAGATTACTGAATTGAAACCTAGTTCGGGCTTTCAGTTCAGTCTCAGCTCAAAGAATACTAATATCCCAATGGATTCTAAGACCAATCCACCAGATGAAAATTTAATTGTTGAGAAACAAACAACTGATAATATTAAACCCGCAAAAACATTGTCGGGAAGTCTTGAAGAACAAAAAGACGATACAATTCCAAAGACACAATTATTCGGAATTGGTAAAGAGAGTACAGATAAATCGAAGCCAACTCCTTCCACTGGATTTTCCTTTGGGGAAAAAGCAACTACCAATGATAAAAGCATAGATTCAAAAAACAAACAATCCGGGAGCCTATTCTCCTTCGGAGCTAATAAGCCTGAATCGTCCGATGCTTCAAATAAAATACAACCTGTGGCTGGAACTTCAAAGGAGCTATCTTCAAAACCTTTTTCATTTGGCATTACCCCATCACAAACTTCTAAACCTACTTTCGGTCAACCAAAAGACTCCTTAGAAGATAAGAAGGATCCTGAAGTTCCAAAATTCTCTTTTGGATCTACACCTCAACCAAGCAAGGGTGAAGAATCTAAGCCCACTGATTCCACAACAAAGTTTTCTTTTGGTGAAAAGAAGACTGAAACAGAAGTTCCTAAGTTTAGTTTCGGACAGAAAAAAACCGAGCAGAATGAAACCCCCAAGTTTAGTTTCGGTGAAAAGAAAACTGACTCTGAAATTCCTAAACTCAACTTTGGTGAGAAGAAGTCTCAATCTGAAGCCCTCAAATTCAGTTTCGGTGAGAAGAAAATCGGAGAAAGTGAGACATCTAAGTTTAGCTTTGGAGAGACAAAACTGGGCGAAGCCGATACTCCAAAGTTTGGTTTTGGAGCAAAGACAAATGAAGAAAATGCATCAAAGGAATCTGATGAAAAGTCTGATAAACAGGCTTCTGCTGAGGTTACTACCACCACAAAACCAACAGGCTTGCTATTTGGTTCCACACCAAGCTCGGGAGGCTCGAATTTTTCTTTTGGAACAAAAGAAACATCTGATTCCGGAAATGAAAAGTCTTTATTTGGCCAATCATCATCCAGTAACAAAGCCAAGGAGCCTTTTACATTCGGTGCTTCAGCAAAGACCACTAAAGAAAGTGCTAAACCCCTCCAATTTGGACTGGGATCGATAAGCAAAAATGATAAGGAGGAAGAAGATTTGAACGAAGGCCCAAAAAAGAGAGCAAGACCCGCTGCTGATAACTCAGGAGTTTCAGGCTTTGGGTCAACACCTTCAAATCTTTTCGGATCATCAGATAAGCCTACTTTTGGTTCTACTGACAAACCTACTTTTGGTTCTACTGAAAAACCTGCTTTTGATTCTACTGACAAACCTACTTTTGGTTCTACTGACAAACCTTCTTTTGGTTCTACTGAAAAACCCGCTTTCGGGACCAGTCAACCTGCTCCCACCAGCGAAAAGCCTGCTTTCGGATCCACAGAAACACCTGCATTTTCATTTGGAAAATCAACACAACCTTCTACCCCAGTCTTATTTGGAAAATCCGATGCAACCACCTCCAGCGAACCAAAACCTGCATTTAGTTTTGGAAACAAGCCTTCCTCCACCACGTTGGCCGAACAAGACACCACCAAAGCCGGTTCTCCTACTCCATTCACGTTCGGTGCTTCGACCACCACTCCCAAACCAGGTTTCAGTTTTGGTGCAAAGGAATCTACACCTACCTTTGGTGGAGCCACCACACCTGCTGCTGCAGGTACCACTCCGGTAACAGGAACAGGGATCCAATCCAGTGCTGGTGGTGGAAGCACACCTTTTACCTTCAATAACACCAAACCCAATCAAAACTTCAAATTCGCAGCAGGAATGCCTACCATGAAGCCCATCTCCATACCAGGTGCCAGTCCTGCATTTGGAAACACCAACACTGGAGGTTTTGGCAGTGGAGGACAAAGTCCCTTTGGCCAAACTCCTGCTGGAGGTTTTGGAGCACAACCAGCAAACACCGCAGGAGCGTTTGGTCAACCATCAGCATTTGGCCAAAGTCAAGCAGCATCGCCCGCACCAGGATTTGGACAGCCATCAACAGGCTTCAACAGAGAAGTAACACCCACCTTCCAGTTTGGGAACACATCCCAGACACCGGCGGCGGTGTTTGGTCAGCCGCACCAACAACCTCTACAACCTGGGGCCCAGGGTGGTGTGCAGGCTGGGGGCTCGGGGTTCAATTTTGGCAGCCGAGAACCCACGCCTGATCCTTCCACCATCTTTGGTGGTGGTGGTGGTGGAGGATTTGGTGGCCTTTCCATGCCCCAACCTGGTCAAGCATTTGGAGGGGCAGCCATCGGTCAACCGGGAACCCAACAAGGAATCCCCGGTCAAACGCCAACCCCTCCACTCCGAAGGATCGCCCACCCAAGACGTCGTAGATAGTCGGTACATAATTTTTTCAATCTTAATCCGAGGGCAATTTACCACCTGTAAATTCAGGATATCATCCACCTTACCAAATTTGCGCGCGTCACGTGATATTACAATCACGTGGATGGTTCAAAAATCCCAAAAAAAGAAGTTCCCCTTTCACAATTTAGCCCCAAATAGCCTGACAAAGATCGCGTGGATCTTGCGATGGTTGTTCTGAAGTGCGGGGACTCCGCACTTTAAAACACATGCGTTTTAACTGGAACAACTATGACGTTTGGGTGCAAGAATCCGAGGCTCTCCACTCGATGAAAAACTTGGGATGAAGACCGGAGGTGATACCGGTGGTGATACCGGTGGTAGCATCGGTGGTGCGTCAGTCGCACTTTCGGAGTAAGGTTAATAGCATAATCTGGACTCGCAACTTGACCAGCACGTCGTATATGCCAATTTTGTGATGTATCGTCACCATTGGTGTGAGAGGATCCGGGGTAACAGTTTGGACACTCCAACGAGGCTATTGTGGAACAAACTGGTGGAAAATGGGCTTTTCAATACAAGTGCCACCGACAACTTTCGAGGTCGCCGTACCAATCCGGGAAACAGTGGCCGCAGTAAGGCTTATGGTGATGCAGACAGTGGATGGGTGTCTGCATTTCCTTGGGTATCCATTTGTTGTAAACCCCGTTTGTTGCGTCCGATCTGCACGTCTTCACCATGCTGGAGATTGCTAAAGATCCCCTTTCCTAAGTGTGGGGGCCATCTCCTGCTTCGATTGCCAATTTTGAACTGTGATAGAACCTGTCACGGTTGGCACCGTCTCCCTAAGCCTAAGGTTTATGCCATGTGCCCTTTTTTGGCACACCATGTGACCCTTCTGTCCACTACTCCTCCCCTCCCACTCCTGCTCCACCCGCACGGACCCCCGGATATCTGCCCCTGATCTCTTGCGTCTTTCCTTTTGAGGAAATGGATTCGTCCCCACCCTGACTATTTTCACCTGTAAGTTCTGTCTGCATGAACAGCAAAACGATGCGCCTCCACTTTACATATAAGCTCTGGATTTCCTGATGATAATGCAACCTCAACTGGACTATTTCCTCTACTTGTCCTCTACTTGTCTTCCTATCATAGTTATCAGCTAGTCATTCTTCTCTTGCCGCATCGGTGTTGATTCTTCTTCAATCTGTGAATTTCTAGTGAACCATCCAATCCTCCTCCCAAGACTTTGGACTTCACCCTGAAAAAGTCCACCTTGAAGCAATCAATTCGCTTCTAATTTGCTCTAGTCAAAGATCGCTACCAGTTCTTCTGATAAAACTCGACTTTTGCATCGGTCAGTTCGAGGTCATTCACCCATTTAGTGTTTGCGCCAGGTTCCGAGCCTTTTTGTGTATTTCCCTGGTTATTTGTCTTTGGTGATTATTAATCTGATTCCCTCCTAAAAACAGTCCTTTCCATCATGCCAGTTAGAGACGAGGTCAATTGGCGTCCAGGAAGAATCCAATCCATTACTGCTGAAAATGAAGTGGTTTTGAAGCAAATATGGGCATACATGTTGAAATATTGGGGATACGAACTTCGCATTGACGCTGATGATATCCCTTATAAAGACTGCTATATTCCATCCACCCTGACCACTCTCAGATCCGAATCCTTGGGTGCCAATGGATTGTCCACCTCCGCCACCCGTAACTCATTGGGCTCCGTCAACACCAGTAAAACTTCCACCTCCACTCTTCTCTCCAAAAAGAAAAGAGGTCTCTTTGGAGGCTCAAAAAAGGCCCCTCAAGCTGCTGCTGCTGCTGTGCCTCCTCCAGATTCCAAGCGTATGCGTCAAATCCAAACCGGCTCCTCCTCCGAAAGATACTCCAAAGTGGTTGAGCCTAGTGCTGCAGTTGTGGCTGCCTACTGCAACTTCTACAAGCAAGATTTTGAACACGATGAGGATTACTTCACAGGTGAAGAGTCTAACGGTAACGCCCCAAAACAGGCTGATTCGTTCATCGGTCAACCAGTCAGCGAACCAAGTTACTTGAACGGAACCCCACACTCCAGATTCGAAGACGATGATTCCGACTCTGACTCTGCATCCATGGACTCTTTTGTTACTGCTTCCACATCTCTCACGGAACCGGAAGACTCCTACGAGCCGGAACCCGAACTTGAAGCTCCAGTTCCAAAAGGCGGAAGCCCTTACACTAGAAAAGGCATTGTGCATCCTGCTGCCACTTCTCATTTCAACAGTGCTACCAATGGCTACTCTGGCAAGACTCAAAGTTACTCTTCCCTTTTGACTCGTAAGAGCTCGGTCAAGTCCATCAATGGTCAATCCAATGGAAGCACCAAAAATGGCCATCCTTACGCTTCCAGATCTAGACAATCCAGCTTTTCTGCACCTGTCCGTACTCCATCTCAATCTTTACCTAAGCCCCAAGTTGAACCAGTTATTTCTCAAGCTGCCCCAGTTCCAGCCCCAGAACCTGTAAGAGATTTGCAAAAGCCAAACATCTCTTCTGCTTTGGTTGACACCAATGCTGCTTCAAGGATCAAAATTTCTACCAATCCAGGTATTTTGTCAGTTTTGGCTCAATACAAGCCACAAGATTTACATAATTCTGCTTTCCTTACTGTTAGAAACAACATCATTGACAACTTCTGGTTACGTTTCATCAGGGCCAGAAAGTGGGATAGTGAAAAGGCAATCCAAATGTTCAGTAAATCTTTGAACTGGAGAATTAATGAAATGCCTGTTGCTAAATGGGTCAATGAAGCAGATGGTCCATCCTATATCAATAACACTAACAAGGGTTTCATCAAGAATTTGACTGTTGAAAAGAGTTGGGTTAAGGGACATGATAAGAGAGGTAATCCTATCTTCTTTTTCCAGGCAAGAAAGCATTTTGGAAGTGATTCTTCCTTTGAGGAAAGTCAAAGATATGCCGTTTTATCAGTTGAATGGCTCGCTTTATTCTTAAAAGATACACATGAATCGATTGATGAATGTTCAGTTGTTTTCGATTTGACGGGATTCTCTTTGAAGAATGCTGACTACGAAACCATCAAATTTTTGGCAGACATTTTCGAAGCTCATTACCCTGAATGTTTAGGAAAGATTATGATTTTCAATGCTCCTTGGATTTTCTCAACTGTTTGGAATTTCATTAAGGGATGGCTTGACCCTGTTGTTGCTTCAAAAATTAATTTCACCAAGGACTTCAAGGAATTGTCACAGTTCGTCGATCCAAAATTCATTCCAAAAGACATGGGAGGAACTGATAACTCAACTGGCTCCTATGCCCCACCAACTGCTAAAGATGTCTATCCACCTAAGCGTAAAGATGAGAATTACCGTCAATTGAGATTCAAGAGAGATCTTTTGATAATGCAATTCATTGAAACCACCATCCGTTGGGTCGAGTCCACCAGTCCCTCAGTCAGCGACAAGTACTTGCAGGACAAGATTGCTTTAGCAACCCAGATTAGTGATCAATACCTCGAGATCGATCCATATGTCAGAAATCCGGGTATGTACGACAGAGATGGAAATTTGCAACTTAGCAATTAAACTATGAGCGTTTGTTCAGTCGTCGCATGATCTATTTATTCACGATGTCTTCATTATACACTTTATAATCCTTAGAGTGGGTGCTGTTTTGTTCATATAATTTCAATAAATACATAACATTGAAAGATTTATCATAATTATCTGTATGCGATGCAATTTGCTTCTTGAAATTGATCTCCTACGTAAACGAAATCAATCTGCAAGATTACCCAATTACAAGTTGTGCGAGACAATTCAAGTTTGAAACCTCGTAAATAAACGGACAACATCAACGATGAAATTCTTCACTCTTTCATGTGCTTCTGAGTTGGCAGTGGAACCAATATGTCACCATCTCAACTAACGTAAGGAGACACCCAACATTGAACTAAAAAGGACTTTCCCAATGTCCTAATTAAGCAATAGGAGGTGTGAAGTGGTTAAGGTTGGGCAAAAAAGGGCCGGTTTTTCACAAGAAAGTTTCCCCAGAATCCCAAATAGGCACAGTAGTTCGTTTGCTAGCCTTCGCTTCCCCTCAGAGGGGTTCATGCCCGTCACGGAGTGGGTAAGCGGGGCAGAACATCGGACATCTGGATATGGGGCGCAAATTACATGGCCGGAACTCAACACTTTTGTATGGTAAACCCTCGGATTTGTCCTGTGATCCTTAGGGAAATCCGGGGTCTACAACCAGCACACTCATTCAATGCACAATTCTCTTAGTACTGCATATAACAGTACTGCATATAACCGGTCAACCATGCATCCTTCCCCTGCACACAATTGAAGTTAACTATCTTCTTCCCACTATCAACATGTCCCGTCGTTCCGGTAGGTCAAAGGCATATGCCGATGCCAACGAGTCCAATGAATACCAGGAAGATGAAGAGTCCAACAACTATGAGGCAGAACCCGAAGACGAGCTCGAAGATGAGCTTGAAGTGACCCGTTGTGTATGTGCTATGGATGAACTCACCAACTCCATGGTAAACCCACAATTGGCAGAACTACTTCAGAAAGAGTATCATATTCGGATTGATCAAGGTCTCTTTATTCAGTGTGATGAATGCTCTGTGTGGCAACATGGTTACTGTGTTGGTTTGTTCACCAATGATGAGGTTCCCGAGAAGTACTGGTGTGAGTTGTGCAAGCCTGACCTTCATGTGTTCCTCTATGATAATGGCATCAATAACAGGACGTTGTATCGGCCTGTCAATGACAAGCGTAAAAAACTTCTGCTTGAGGACTTAGCTGCTGGTCTGCTGACTTCCAAGTCTCGTTCCAGAGCCAAACGTCTGGCTGCCTCTTCTGCTTCTCCACCAGCAAGCGAGGGCAAATCCGGCCGCAAAGAACGCAGACACTACGATGAATCATACGATGAACAATTGCAGAAGGCGTTACGGGAAAGTGCTAAGGAATCTGGAATCCCCATGAGCACAGATATCAAGAAGTCCGAAAGCAATAACGAGAAGTCCAATGTCTCGTCTCCTAACTCCTCATCAACTCAATCAAGAGACCGCTCTGAAAACCCCAAGCGGAGAAGCAGAAATGATACTCCCGAAGAACCATCTAAAAAACCAAAAACAGAAGCAGATCCTCGAGAATCTGATACTAATGAACAAAACCCATCTACGTTAGAAGAAGATCGTGAAGAGGATACAGACAGTAAGAAGCAAGATGTGACAAAGAAACCAAAGCCGAGAGTAGGTAGAACAAGTAAGCCAAAGAAAAAATCTGAAACATCAGATAGTGACACCAAATCGTCAGTAAAATCAAAGGCCACCACCGCTAACAACACTAGCCTTTTGAATAAGGATGAATTGGCAAATCAAGCATCCAAGCCACGCTACGTGAGTGATAAATCTACAATCTATGAATTGCGCAAGCGTACTGGTGCCATACTCGAATGGTTAGGGAGATCACAAATAGAATTGGAGGAAGAAAAACTCAACAAAATCGAATTATTCAACTATAAAGACTCAGAGACAGATTCTCAAATAGTATTAGAAAGTGGAACACTAATTAAGACTTTTGATGAAAACCTCAAACTTATGGAGAAACTTACGGAAAACATCTTAAATTGGGAACAAAAATTCGGAAAGTACGCTCCATAATTTTTCTAACTTGAGTGTTTGTATCTTAAAATTTTATTCCTCTTGCTTCTTCTTGTATATTAACGCATCTGTACTTATAATATATCTCTTAATTGAGTCCGTCTTTCACTTCTTGTATCCGCATGGCCGGCATCGTGACTTTCATTGATTGTATCATACAAACTCTCGAGCCATTTCCCACTATTTAAGATAACGTCACCTCCAATAATTAAGTTAACCTTATCATTTTGGGCACTCAATTCATGAACTAGTCTTGCTTCTTCGTACGTTATTCCCCCCTTGATATAAATAATGATATCCTGTACATGTTCGTTTTTAAGATCTGAGCCGTATTGTTTCTTAACGACGTCTGGAATCAAACTTGAAAATTGAGTTGAGTGACTCGTCTCAGACTGACTAGGTGGCATAATCAAATGATCAAGAATTTCATTCAATTTTGGAACGTATTGCATGTAAATGTTATCGTTTTGGGGATTAGCATTTCCAATTCCATTAAATAAGTTATTGATACTGATTTTCTTGTTGAAAATGTTTCCTAGATTATTGTTATTTCTATTGGCTCCAGATCCACTTTTAATATTTGGACCTACCAAATTCTTGAATCTCTTGATCAAAGAGGTCTGAGAGACTGTCAACACCGGGTTGGATTTGGAAGGGTCATTTAACTTAGCAACGAGCGTCAGTATTTCGTTCGCATTTGGGAATCTGATGGAGTATAAGATGATCAATTTCACCTTTTCTTCAGTTGGAATTTCTGATTTATCAAAAAGCTCCATTAATCTGGTTTTCAATGTTTGCTGATTATCTAAATCGCAAATGATGGTTTGTTGAAGCTCTCCAATATCCCATAAGTTTCTTTTTGAGATTTCCTTATCTAATTCACTGATTAAATTCAAATGCTTTAAGATGTTTGCTGAGAGTTTTTTATATTCGGGAAATTTTGTCAACATCTTCTTGAGTTCTGACAAATTTTGACTATTCAAATTGTCACCCCAGGATTGGTTTGTCTGTGCCTTATACTGTTCCACATACTTCTGAAATTTTTCTGTCAAATCTCCGTAATTCAAATATAACGATTCCTTGTAAAATTTATCCAGGGTTTCGGATAAAGTAACAGATTCTTTGGAGTCTTTCAATGTCACAATGTTCTTCTTTATACCAATGAGTTCGTGGAGCATTGACTGATAGGTCCATGGCGTTATCATGGGGGTTATGGGATCGCTCTTTCTATCAAGAAGTAATAATATTGGTGGAACATCCGACTTTTCGTTTAAATCGTCAAATAAATTGTTATTGGAATTGGAATTGATATTGTAAAGAATTTCTGAACTTAAACGCTTAAGTCCTATACTATTCTGTTCGTACTTTATGACAGGACACTTTTTTAATGATAACAACAAGCTGATAATACTGTTGGATTCTTCCACGATAGGATCTATGGATTTCTGGACGTCTGTCGATTGCTCTTCCTTCTGGGTAATGAAGAGATTCAGGTTAACAATTACATAGTCTTGGAATAGTTCCACCACGCTAGAGATAACTTCGTACTCATCTGCCTCTGCAAGCCTCTCGAGCTGATTCTTATTGATTGTATTGTTCAAGAACACCTGGTAACTGTTGAAATGTGGGTTCCTCAATTCTTGGATCAATTGGTCAATCAGTTGCTTATTTGGTTTGATGTAAACAATACAGTTCAAGTGCTTCATCGAGTTCAATTCATGTTGCTTTTCGATCAATTCGATCAAGATTATATCATTCAGGAGTAATTGGGATTGGGTGTAAGACATGGAAATGATGGGAGTTGTATGTCTATCGACCAACAACACTTTGGCCTTACTCGATCCAGGTTCTCTCATGGAATCGAATAACTTGGAAAAGTAAACATCGCTGACTTTAGTCAAGTTTAACGTCATGGCAATCTAAAGGTTGTAATTTGTAGGAAGATCGTAAATTATTAGGTGTTCTTGAGTCACGTGATATTAGATATAGATAAGTTTTTATAAATAGTTGAATTACATTTGTGAATATTTAGGAATTACAAGGGTCCTGTAGCTATATCAAAGTGGTATATGCTTACGGTATGGAACGGTAAAATTATGAGATTTTTCTCGTGTATTCTAATTTGATCTAATATAGTTGATAGATGCTGTGATCATGCTAAGAAATCACAATCTGGAGTGTTCTTCTGGATAATAAAAGTTAGACCTTGGTTGGTAAGGGACAGGAACTCCTCCCTTAGAAAACTTGTTTCTAAACTCCTCAACGCTGTACAAATGACCTGAAGGGTACTTTTCAGGGACTGGATGCAAAATTTCATGTTGAACAGACTTGACCAAGTTCGATTTGAAATGAGAGTCAATAATATTTGAATCCGATTTCTTGAGCTCGAGCTCAAGCTCTTCAGCAATGGCATCCAAATTATCCACGTGGTCAGCAATAATCTTGTCTAATATGTCCGAACTGACCTTGAGATCATGTCTGGTCAAGTAATTTAATAATGAACTATGAGTCAACTTGGTCTGCAGAACTTCTGGCACTGTTTGCGCCTTCAAGTGAACAGCGATAGTTGCAGTCTTGTGAGCCTCGTTAAAAATGGCATCATCTACAAACTTCAAAAATTCTTGCTTGGTGATGGTCTCGAGTATTTCCACATGTCTTTCCTTATCTTCAAAATCAATAAAACCAGAAGATATCTCATTCCAGTACCTTGCAGTTTCTTCTGATAAGAATCTTAATTTGGTCAATTTGGTGTTCTTTAATGATTGCTTGAATGAGTCAAATTCTTCATCGCTCAATCCGCTGTTTAAGTAGGATCTGAACTTTTGTAAAAATTCATCAATTCTGTACTCCAAATATTCAGTAGACCTCTCTGATTGAATTAATACTCTGAAATAAGTTGAAGTTCTACCCAATCTAGTACCTGAAAAGACAACATAACCCAATTGTTCTTTTGTACGCAATTGATCGAATGAACGTTGTCTGATTATAGTCGAGAATAAATCAGTGAGAACCCTTTCCTTGTCATCTTTAGAATCCGCACTGATTTGGAATAAGTACTCAATACACGAGTTGATGTTTTTAGGATCAGGTGTATAGGTTACAAACCTCAGTTGAGTATTTTCAGTGGCAACGTAATTTTGCAACTTGATTATATTTTGAACTCCTTCAACGCTTTCAGCAATAGGATTGTATTTTTTAGTGTACTTGAGCAACAAATCCTTAACGACGTTAGCATTGCCAAGATCGAAATTACCATGGACCAACGATTCTATGAAAACACCTTCACTCCAAATTGTAGTATTGACAAATTCAGTGAAATCTTCAAAAGATGCTTCATTCTTCAAAAATTCAGCTTTGTCCTCTTTCTCAAATACGCCTTCATTGGTCAACACTAAAAAGTGCGAGCCAATTTGCTGGAACGGATTTCCATAGCCTGCATTCATAAGATCCTGAATAATCTTCACCTTCAAAGTCTCATACCTGTCTTTATTGGGTTTGAATTGAACAAAATTTGACAATACTTGATCCAACAATACAGTTAATTTATCATTGTATCCTGAAATTCTAATGTTGAATCCATCTCTTAATTGTGAGATTCTGACTGCCAAACCCACAACAGAAGCGTAGTAGGTAATCTGATTCAAGTGGTCATTAATTAGTTCAGCCAAGAGTCTTGAGTACGCATTGTTCTTGACATTTGAGATAGTTGGAGGTAAATGTAATTGTATTTCTATGTTTCCTTTAGGTACCTCAAATCTATCATCTTGCTTATACCAAAGCTGTAATTTATTTGTGTCTTCTAACAAAAATGGATGTCTTAAAGGATCTTCGGATTTCTTTTTCAAAACATCGAAGTTCTCTGGTATAAATTCGTTGGGAGATGGCAAATGTAACGCGTCGTTAAATGGTACTTTTTCTAATTCCTTAAGGAGATCTTGTGGTAATTCCTCCAATTTATATTCGGTTCCGTACCATTGTTCCTTTTCAGGTAAATCATCAAGTTGTTTGGAGATGAGGAATACTCTGAAGTTGGATGGATTGAAGTATTTTCCGAAGCCTTTGATTAATTCCGGATTGAATTCATGATGAGTGATAGCACTCAAAAGGTATTCCGCAGGTATATATCCATTATCACCATACTTCAATAACTGGCCACTCAATTTTGATACTGTGGAGGAGGCTTCACTCTTTTGTTTAAACTTGAAGTTGACCTTTGAGATATCGTGACCCTCCTTCCATATCCACTCCTTTGGTTCTGCTGAGCTAACCATTTTGATGTACTGGAACACAACATTTACTATTTCTTTCCAATGTTTGACACCTTGTGGAGTAAGTTCTGCTTCGAACATGAAGGAACTACTACCCTTACATGTTTTTTGAAGGCCAGAGCTAACTTCCACAGCCCATCCTTTTTCTTTGATGTAATGGTAAATAGAGCCTTTGCTTTCATGGCCAAGCAAATGGGAATAATATCTGGAAGGGTCATAATTCCAAGTTTCCTCGAAATCATCTGGAATCATGAAAGTCAATTCGAGTCTGTGAATGTCCTGCACTGGCTTAACTGAAATCAACTTGCCCAACTCATTTTCAGTGTAAACTAATTGGCCACCATAGTCAGATCTGTCCAATTTTTTGTCAACAACTGGTGAAAATTTCTCAATGGCCCAAGCTGACAAAGTATCCAAATCTTCCTTACCAAGGATGGTCAAGCCCATTTTGTTTGCAGAATATGTATTTTTGTGGAATTCGATAAGAATATCTCTGACATTTCTTCCAGCATTGATAGGGTCATCGTGCAAAGTCTTGTGGTTACCTGTAGAGAATCCGTTGTATGGATGGAGAGGGTTACTGGTGGCTTTATCCAATTGGTACAACCGCCACAAGTCACTTTGGAGGTTCTTTTTGTTCTCCGAATCAACTGCGTTGATTTCACGGTCTTTGCAACTGTTGCTGAACAATGGAGCAATAAAGAACTGGGCAAACCTATCGAGGGCTCCTTCTAAGTAATCAGAGCCAACTTGAAAAAAGTAGTTGGTGTGTTCCAACGCAGTGAAGGCATTGGAGTTACCCGAATGTTTTGCCAAGTACGAACCATATTCATCTTCTTCAGGATACTTTTCAGTGCCCATGAAAAGAAGATGTTCACAGAAATGAGCCAAACCATGAACATCGTAGTCAAAGTCACCGAACGAACCCACGTTGACGTCCAAAGCAGCGGCTGCTTTGTCCGCATTGGGATCGTGAATCAATAACACCTTCAAGTTGTTATCAAGCTTGATAAACCGATAGTTTCTGTCATCGATCAAAGGCTTCTCGATCACCGGATCATCAGCCAATACGGTGTATCCAGACATCTGGGCTAGTGTGTTCACGTGTGAGGGGTGGGATGTTCGAAAGGAGTGAGAAGAAACGCTTAGTTGAAAGGGTACCTTAGACTTTAAGTAATGGGACCGAAACAACATGGACGTTAAGAGGATGGCAAACCATGTGAAGGATGTTACACAATATTGTGGGGGCGACGCGGGGGATCGAGAGCGATACCGTTGTGGTTGTGGTGGTGGCAAAGACGGGAAGACCTTCAAAACGACTGTGGTGGTTGTGGACAAACGACGGAGATGGAATGCTATTGATAAAGAAATTTAGGACAATAAAGATGGGCTGGGCTGAGAAAGTGGACAATATTGTGATATTTTGGGGAATGGTAGTGGACCCTCGCGAAATGTGGGGGCCTCGGATTACTATCGCACCTTTTAGGAGAATGGGATGTAAGAGATTTAGGTGAAACTTTCCTAGAAAATCCTCGGTGAAATGGATAGAACGGAAAGGGGAATAATTAGGGTCTTTAAATAGTCTAAAAAGTGATTTTACGCTGTCAATTCTGGGAAGCAAATGGGTTGATTTTGACATGAAAAGCCACACTTTTGGACATCCCTTATTAAATTGTTTCAAATCGCACAGCATCTGTACTTGAGTCTTTAAAACATATTTCATTTGTATACTGAGAGTTCAAATTAATTATCATGTACATGTAAAATTCAAGGACGGTAATGTCATTTTTTCTTGATTTTTCACATTTTTCAGTTTTTCCACAGTTTTACGACTGTGTTATATTCATAGAAGAATTACAGATTTACCAATATTTGCATAAATGCAAAAATGCCTTTATTAATATTTATGAGAACGTGATTTAGTAAAAATACTGTGACTTCATATAACCAAGTGAAAATTTACTATCTTATCTTTGAATACTCAATCTGATATTCTATTTCAATAATTGCTCGAGATTAACGAGGAATGAACTGATAAGATACTCCACACTATCCAATTTGGTGAATGCACTGACCAATACAGGATCAGGAGATGACACCTCAATCTTCTTGTTGATCATCACCACCATGTTATTGTAAGTGATGCATTTTGTGACGTAATCAATTGGTTCTAGTCTGGGTTTCAACAGCAAGTGACTCATGACATTGGAGAACATTCTAGCACCTTCACTAGGCTTGTCTGAAGCCAGAGCCAATTGGTTCAAGCGCTCCTCGATTTCTGAAGCATGTAAAGGAGATTGTTCCCTGGGGGTAGTGCTCATTGAGGCAGGGAATGGTGTGGCATGCGAACTAGGTAACTTCATCTCATCTCTGATCTTGTCAACGTACGACATTCCGGTGGGTGTGAATTCTCCCCATGGCTTTTCTGTGACTTTATGAAGACTTTTGAGATCAACGCACACCTCGGCCTGGCTAATGTACAAGTCAATGGCTACCGTTGGGGGAAGTTCGGGCTCGAAAAGGCTCAGAGCGGTGACATTCACCGGAAACACAAGATCTGGGTCTGTTGGGAGCTGTAGACAATTTTTGGCCGTTTGTAGCTCGCGAAGTAATGTGTTGAACGATTCTATTAATTGTTGATGACCCAAATGAGAACATGCAACTTCATCAGCCAAACTTCGTATGATTCCGATGGAAGTGTCTACCGACTCTTTGGCGGTGATGATTTGGTGGAGCATGATGGGTTTTTTGAGGGTTAACCGATGCAAGTGCTTAAAATGGGATTCACGTATAGCCACAGATAATTGAGTAACAAACGGCCCATCCCGCACAATGATGCCCTTCAATGCTTCCAGTTTCGCTGTAGAGAACGGCAATTTGATCGAAGGGCCCTTTTCGATGTGATTTGCTTCATTCGGTTCCTGGGGAGAGTTATGAAGGAGTAAGTTGCAACAGATTTGGAGGGCCTCAATTATCTGGGGAAGTTCCGGGGTTACCACAGAACTGACAAACCAGTGTAAGTCACGGTCCTCTTGGGTGTCCTGGTGGTCTTTAAGAAACTCGACAAACCGGCTGTCAGAGTAAATGGAGTCTAGGGTCATGTAGTGGTTTATCAATTGATGTTTTGGATCACGTAAGATGTATCACCATGATTACGTAATACACCTCACAACAGAAACTACACATTCTAATCTCTCTTCAAAGTTGTGACAAGTAAGAACTTCCGCATTTGGTGTCGTGTGCGTACCAAGACACAAAATGTCGCAGGATTTGGTGATATCGTGGAGCAACAATGTTACTACTTCCAACGTAGTCCGTTGCCCTTCACGCCAAACTCGCCGTAGCAAGCCCATATTTAGCATTAATAAAGAAAATAACACATGGAACCGGCCCAGCCCATTTTTCTGAGCTCAGACCATCCCTTGCCCACCAAAACTCCCTTTTCAGTGAAAATCACGTGATATCCGACATCTTCATCACATCGCCTCGGGCCTGCCTGAAATCAACTCCAGCGTACTCTCAATGTCTAAATGCATATGGCAAGACTCTACTTTTCCGAGAAAAAACCGTTCTCTCGTTTTCCACACCAGCCAATGGCAGTTCCTTCCACCAACCACCAACCAAATGTCGCGATGTCGCTTTTTCCCTTGACGTCACGTGAGCAACACAAACCATCATCAACAACAAATCCTCCCTACGTGTGCAGGACAGGCTTATATCCACAACTGTAAACAACACACGTCTTCGATGCTGGGCCCTTCTACTTCAAGCGAAAGATCCACAGCTATTCCGGGTGATGCAACCACCCACGAATCCGTGACCTCCAGACCGGATTTCGATAGCGTTACTGCCACTGCAGCAGCAGCAGTTTCGGCTTCAGGTTACTCCACCGGACTTCCAGAAGAAGCTAATCAGTTCCATCCGCATCACCAGAACAGTTATGCCAATGCTGAGTTTCAGCACAGAGCCGAGCTTCAAAGAAGACAGCAGCAATTGCAGCAACAGGAATTGCACCAACAACAACAGATGCAATTTCAACAGCAACAACAAGCACAGCAGGTTCAGCAGATGCACCACCACCATCAATTACAGCAACAGATGCCGGAAGAATACGACAACGGAGGCATGCTTGGCTCCAGATTCGGCGACAACGAGGTGATCAAGACGTTCAGCTCCAAGTCGTACTTGGTCAAGTACGTGAAGGATGTGCTCAGTGCGGAAGAAAGATGCAAGATTGTCATCAACTCGTCCAAGCCAAAGGCGGTGTACTTCCAGTGTGAACGTTCCGGTTCCTTCAGAACCACCGTCAAGGACTCCGCCAAGAGACAGAGGGTTGCTTACACCAAGAGAAACAAGTGTGGTTACCGGTTGGTGGCCAACTTGTATCCTTCTGACAAGGATAAGAAGAAGGTCAAGAAGGAGGTCAAGGACGAAATCGAGTACCTGGACCTCTCTGGCGACATGTGGATCTTACGGATGATCAATCCCAACCACAATCACGCCCCTGAACCTCTCAGTGGTAAGAAAAAGCGCCTGAAGAGCGCTAGAACCTTGGTTGAAAAGCCTATTCACCGCAACATCCCAAGCTCCTTGGCCGCTGCCGCCGCTGCTGCTGGTCACTTTGGCCCTAACGAAGCACAGCAATTGGCCCAAAACGGACTTCACCACCATCTCCACCATGAAGAGGGTCACACCCCATCAGTGCAAGATGCTGCAGTTATTGCTGCAATTGAGGCCACTCCAGCTGCTGCCGCTGCAGCAGCTGTTGCCCTTCACAACCAAAATCCTCCTGTGGACCCAAATATTGACCCTAACGTCGACCCAAGTGTCCAAGCTCACGACCACGCTGCCATGAGGCAATTCCACCAGGGCTTGAGACGTTAACCCTTTATTTCTAAATTGTTTTATAATACATGTTTTGTAGTCTGATATCGTCAATCTTTGGTTGACCAATTGTATCGAAGGGATGAATCTTATGCTATATTGAAAGTGAATAATGGTCAGTTGAATTTCACAAGAAGTTAATTCGGTAACAAAACGTACGTTATTTTTCGATACCATCGAAGAACTCACAGTGCTGACTTACAATTACTGTTCCTACTTCACTCATGCTTGGTTTAGTACTACGTTTTATTAGTTTGTCTGGAAATTCAGGCTTGAATCCACATTTAAATTTTCCCAGAATGATAATATTTGTTTAAAATCATAAGTCCAAGAAGATAACTACAGGAATATGAACAAATTGAGTTGACTGACTATTTTATAGCTCGATCTTATACAATCAAAATTAAGTAACATCAAAATCATAACTAGGCAAAAACATCACCAAATTATAAATCGGGGCCATTAATGCATATTCTTTGGATCTTACTAAACTGACTAATGTGAACCTACACATATGGATGTCATTGGGCCATTTTGAAGTTGCAGACTTTCTTTACTTTGATTCCGTTTGCATTTAGTGAACATGCAGGTAAGCACCCCTAAAGGCATATGGGATTACGATAGTTGCACAAAGGACAAAAATTCCTAACTACAGCCGTGTGCTTAATTTCCAGATGCTACAATCCCATGAAAAAGTCAGGTTTCTAACCGGGGCTCTGTAATCATAATTAGTATTCCTAGCATATTTGCTGCTATAGCTCTAATCTTTAGCCATCAAGAACAAAATGCCCTTTGGTGTATCAATGTTATGGCCAATCAAACTATCGGTTTATTCCTCGAAGGGTCAAACAACATTAGAATATAAAGTTAATGAGAGTGTAGTTTATTTGTCTAAAAGAATTGCTTCCAATCATTCCTTCAATTTTTCTGGACAATCAACTATTGCCTCTCAATTCGAATTGTTCCATCAATTAAACCAAAGCCAATTTTTGAGCAAAGTTCAACCTTCCATATATACTATTAAGAATTAATCTACGCTTTAAACATACAATTCTCCTATCATACCATTTATATAAGTATCTATCCGTTTTCGTAGCTTGTACTGTTTTCTCACTCTGTCCACCTTTCCAGGTACTTTCCTGTCAACCTGCACAAGAGAGCCTTGAGTACTGTTGCGACACAAAATAAATTTAAAAATTCAAACTTTTCAGCTAAAGTTGACAGACTTCCATAAGTCAAAAATCCCATAAATTCTAAATCTCCAAATCACCAAACACAAAATACATTTTGATCAACTCGTGTAACTCCCCCAATTCTCTCGCTGAATTTGAATCTCCTTCTCATCTTAGCCCCCACTTCCTCACATACCTTTTCTCTGCTCCTTTCTCCCGCGCACGACAACCGTGTTTTTTCATCACCAAAGTTAACGGTTACCTGAATGATAAGGAAGTTGATCCAGAAACGAGTAATGTCAACATCTCATAGCGATTGGTCGGCCTCCAAGGTCAGAACCACCTTCTTGGACTTCTTTAAAACCAAAAAGAACCACACCTACGTCCCTTCTTCCTCCGTCGTTCCCCACAATGATCCTACCCTCTTGTTCGCCAACGCCGGTATGAACCAATACAAGCCTATTTTCTTGGGAACCGTCGACCCTCTGTCAGATTTTGCCTCCTTAAAGCGTGCTGTTAACTCCCAAAAGTGTATTCGTGCCGGTGGTAAGCACAACGATTTGGAGGATGTTGGACGTGACTCATACCATCACACCTTCTTCGAGATGTTGGGTAACTGGTCCTTTGGTGACTACTTCAAGAAGGAGGCTATTGCCTGGTCCTGGGAGTTATTGACCGAGGTCTACAAGTTGGACAAGGATCGCTTGTATGTGACCTACTTCGGTGGAGACGAGAAGCAAGGATTGGAGCCAGACTTGGAAGCTAAGAACTTCTGGTCTGCTGTCGGTGTTGCCGATGACCATATCTTGCCAGGTGATGCCAAAGACAACTTCTGGGAAATGGGTGACCAAGGACCATGTGGTCCTTGTTCTGAAATCCACTACGACAGAATTGGTGGAAGAAACGCCGCTCATTTGGTCAACATGGATGATCCAAATGTATTGGAAGTCTGGAACGTTGTGTTCATTCAGTATAACAGAGAAGCTGACTCCAGCTTGCGAGGCTTGCCAGCTAAGCACATTGATACCGGTATGGGTTTCGAAAGATTGGTTTCTATCTTGCAAAACAAGTACTCCAACTACGACACTGATGTTTTCTTCCCAATTTTCGAGAAAATCAGAGAAATCACTGGTGTTAGACCATACACCGGTAAGTTCGGTGCTGAAGATGTTGACGGTATTGACACTGCTTATAGAGTTATTGCCGACCACGTCAGAACTTTGACTTTCGCTATCTGTGATGGTGGTGTTCCAAACAATGAAGGTAGAGGTTACGTCTTGAGAAGAATCTTGAGAAGAGGTTCCCGTTATGTTCGTAAGTACATGAACTACCCAATTGGTTCATTCTTCCAACAATTGGTTGATGTTGTCATCGAGCAAAACAAGGAAATCTTCCCAGAAATCGTGAAGGGTGCACAAGACTTGAAGGAGATTTTAAACGAAGAAGAGTTATCCTTCGCTAAGACTTTGGACAGAGGTGAGAAATTATTCGAACAGTATGCCATCATTGCTTCCAAGACTCCTGAACAAACCTTGTCTGGTAAGGATGTGTGGAGATTGTATGACACTTACGGTTTCCCAGTTGATTTGACTAGATTGATGGCTGAAGAAGCTGGTTTGAAGATCGATGAACCTGGCTTCGAGAAAGCCAAGGAAGAGTCCAGAGAAGCATCCAAGGCCACCGGTAACAAGGACACTGCTACTTTGGTCAAGTTGGACGTTCACTCCTTGTCTGAATTAGACTCTAAGGACTCTGTACCAAAGACTGATGATTCCTTCAAGTACGGCCTCGAGAACATTAAGGCTAACATCGTTGCTGTTTATGATGGCTCTGCTTTCGTGGATTCTATTTCTGACACCACCAAGCAATACGGTATTTTGTTAAACAAGACTCCATTCTACGCTGAACAAGGTGGTCAAGAATATGACACCGGTAAGTTAGTTATCGATGGAAAGGCCGAGTTTAACGTCTCCAACGTTCAAGTTTACGGTGGTTACGTGTTACACACTGGTTCTCTTGTTGAAGGTTCTCTTAGTGTCAATGATGAAATCATCGCTACTTACGATGAATTGAGAAGATGGCCAATCAGAAACAACCACACTGGTACTCACGTCTTGAACTTTGCTTTGAGAGAAGTGTTGGGAGACTCTGTTGACCAAAAGGGTTCCTTAGTTGCTGCTGAAAAATTGAGATTCGATTTCAGTCACAAGCAAGCTTTGAAGCCAGAAGAATTGTCCAAGGTTGAACAAATTTCCAACGAATATATCAAGGACAACAAGTCTGTCTACTCCAAGGAGGTTTCTTTGGCTACCGCTAAGGAAATCTATGGTTTGAGAGCTGTTTTCGGTGAGACCTATCCAGATCCAGTCAGAGTTGTTTCCATTGGTGCTCCAGTTGATGATTTAGTCGCTAACCCCAAGAATGAGGAATGGCACAAACTTTCTATTGAGTTCTGTGGTGGTACCCACGTTGCTAAGACTGGTGAAATTAAAGATTTGGTTGTCATCGAAGAATCTGGTATTGCTAAGGGTATTAGAAGAATTGTTGCAGTTACCGGTAACGAGGCTCATGAAGTCCAAAGAATTGCTAGAGAATTTGATGCTGAATTGGAACATGCTAACAACTTACCATTTGGTCCAATTAAAGAAGCTAAGTCTAAGGAATTAGGTGTTGCATTAAAGAAATTATCTATTTCAGTTTTGGACAAGCAAAAATTGACCGACAAATTCAATAAGTTGGATAAGGCAATTAAGGACGAATTGAAGGCCAAGCAAAAGGAAGAATCCAAGAGGACCTTAGAAGTTGTTAATGAATGGTTAGCAAAGGAAGATGCTGGTGAATACTTGGTCAGCCATGTTCCTATCAATGCTAATGCAAAGGCCATCACTGAGGCTATCAATTTGATCAAGAAATCTCACAAGACTAAGTCTATTTACTTGATCACTGGTTCAAGTGACAAGGTTGCCCATGGTTGTTACGTTTCTGACGAAGCCATCGCCAAGGGTATCGACACCACTGCATTAGGACAAGCCGTTTCTGCCAAGATTGGTGGAAAGGCTGGCGGAAAGGGTAACATTGTTCAAGGTATGGGTGACAAGCCTGAGGGAATCAACTCTGCCATTGAGGAAGTTATCAAAGTCTTTCAAGAGAAGTTGTAATTAGACCTGGTCATAGGCCAATACAATATATATAGTAATAAGAGACGTGTCTAATAATTATACTTGTGTATTAATAGTTTATCTTGGAACGGATCTTTTTAAAGACATAAATCTAGATTTGCTCTATTTTGGAGTATATTTGACCCAATATGGGAGGTACCTGCCCTACATCCAAGAAGTCTTTCAAGATATATATGATTATCTGTGAAAGGATGACAAACGGAAAATTTGAAGGCTCTAATTTGGAGGCTCCTCATTGGTGAGTTTATCTTCTTCGGCTTGATCAATCTGAGTTGGATTTCCTTCGACACTGGTCAATACTTTCTGTACAATACCGTCCAAAGCTTCCTTTGATACTCGAGGGACTTTTCCAATAATACTGATTGTATTTATTTTCCAATTGAGGTGTGGATAACTTCCGATTTTAACAGTTCCTTCGCCATAAGTGCTATCGACTTCATTCTGTAAGTTTGTCAAGAATGGAGCAAATTGACTTTCAGTGGAAGTTGTTTTGACATATAATCGAGTCAATTCCGTGCCATCTGTTTTAACTCTGCTTTTAAGATATGGTACCATTGCCAGGATTAACTTTGTGAATAGGTGGGGAACACCTGGAAGCACATATACTTGGTGATCAATGCCAACAATTGGAAACCACAATGATTCTTCCACAAAGATCTTGTCCACTGTAGTATTAATACCAGCAGTTGGAGATGGTAACGTGGCCATTTTATAAAACGCATCCAATTGGTCTTTAGGTAGCTGATTGAGGTATGAGCTTCGAATGTTATTCATTCTCTGCACCACCTCTTGATCCAACTTATAGTCCAATCCGTAGTATTCACTGAGAACAGGATATGTTATATCATCATGCGTGGATCCCAATCCACCAGATGTAATGATGAGATCAACCTTGTCCTGATTTCTCAAGATATTGAGGGAATTGATTATATCTTCTTTATCATCGCCACAGACGATGGTTCTTTTCAAAGGGATTGACAATTCGTTGAAACAGAACCTTGCAAAATTGTAGGAATTTGTGTCCAAAATTTTACCATTAAGAACTTCATCTCCGATAATAAGACATCCTGCCGATCGAATGGGATTAGTTGAACTCATTAGGGGCAAGGAAGAAAAGAGTCTATTTCTTAACATCTTATGGTGCGAAAAGATAGATTCTTGCTACAAAGAGAGTAAATTCTGAAACTGGAGAAGACAGCTAATATGTTGAAGTGATATTGAAGTATACAATGAAACAGATCAGAATCGAGACTTCAAGTTGGCTATATAACATCACGTTTACATAATTTTTCAGCATGGATGGTGATGCTGGATTTCGGGCTGTTTTCTCGATTTTGATTGGTGTGGAAAAATATGGGGAAATATCATATATTTAACGAGAAAGAGTTGGTTGCACTGTGAGTTTGGTAAGCCTAGTGCGTTCGATTTCCATTAATTGGGGTGGAACTTGGTATTCGACCACTATACCAGGTACATCGGTAAAGTTAGAGTAGTGCAATTGGATGGCCAACAACAGTAATTTCATTGCTGAGATTGAATCAGATATCATTTTACAGAATGTGTATTGTACGGTGATTGAATATTGATTGAATATTGATTGGCGTGAAGGATATCTCTGGGATCACCACCAAGTTGGAATCCCACATACGATGTGGGGCTCTTAGGCTGTTTAAATATAGTAGATTTTAATTTACAGAGTTTATGGGATTAAAGCCTGAAACAAAATATGGCTGGAGAATATGTTGCGATGACATTGATGAAATTGGAATCAAGGAGAGTCCATCAGTTGGAGATTGTAATTTTAACCCAATGAGTTGAAAATAGAGCTCATTATCTCAGGTATCACCCTATCTACTCTATTTCTGTTGCATAATTGGTATTTCGTGATGATGAGTAATTAAAAATATCAAAAGAACAGGGTAATATTATGTCTAGTGATAATAAGCATTAATGCAATGGCAAGTACGTATATGGTTCATAATGAGGCCAATTGCAATAGATCGGATAGAACTCATACAATTAAACATCTCTTGAGGTAAAATGGCTATAGGAGACCCTGAGTTCCGTAACTGGTAACAACATAATTTTTAGGAAAGATATATGTAAATATAACTAACTTAGCCAAACACTAGGGGTAAGAAGACACCCAAATAGGAAGTCACCATAGAATACAGTCATAAGTGTAAAGAGCCGGTATTACTACACATCTGTTAATTGTTTCGAAATAAATTCAACTAGAGGTATGTTATCAATACAACTGGACCAGGTTAGTCCCCACTACTCGCAGATACTATGATACATGAAGAAAGGTGATTATAACCGATCAGTGCTGTGATATTAGTGGAGGCTTTCATAGGATGAATTCTGTCCCTTGAATTAAGTTGTCCAGCGAATTAAGAAACGGCGCATTGACATCATAGTTCAATAATTAGAGGGTCCAGAAGGTTGTGGCATGATTCCTCTTGAATACACTTTCAGAATTGTCCTTTTTCAACGAGTTGACCACCCCGAACTAGAATGAATTAGCTCAAAATCCGGAGTCTGACCATTCTTATTCACCCATCAACCAATGTGTGGATATGCTGATATTCACCAGCAATTTCCATTTTGGAGGGATTACCAAATATGCATGTGTCATTATATCGCCAAGAGAGCAGTAATTGTCACCAAGTGTCATTGCTGGATACCAATTGCACCTACAAATTAATTAATCATGACGTGTACCAGTTGTCTTTGACACCAATCAGATCAGCGATTATACAACAGTTTCCAAGACAAACTATTCTCGAAGATTTCTTAGCAACGCTTCTGATCACAGTTAATTACCCGAAATCTATTAATCTGGCAGTCACACAAGGAACAGTATTTTTAACATCCAAGACATTTTCCATGATCGTCCTAGTCTAATTTGCATCATCCATGATAAGTAGAGGTGTTTGTCCTACCCCACGTTCAATATATGTAGCAAGGTTTGTTTGTGATCTCCTACAATACCGATGTCCAAATGCTCTCTGTGTTGGGTCTACCTAGAAACGATGTTTTAATCGTTTTCTCTTAAGTTCAGTGTATGTTCTATTTTACTGTGCGCTCCCTAACAGTCTATTGTATCCCTCGGTAACTTGTGCATTTTTACACTAGGTAAGTGAACCTCTTGCTACATTCTGGGCCTAGGCTCGCAAAACTCTCCACTTCCATCTTCTATACACAAACTTGGGACACTCCTCCCCAACCAAGGCATTCTTTACCCAGGTACGCTAACTCTCGCTAGACCTCTGTAACAATCTTCTCAATAATCAATTCTTAATGTCTCCCTAACAAACTCCCTAAGAAACTCCCTAACAAACTCCCTAAGAAACTCCCTAACAAACTCCCTAACAATCCCTCATCTCTCCTTCACATCAGCGACATTGTCCCCCTAAGCCAGACTGTTGCAACTTGACACTATGTCCGTTTATCCTCAGTACCATTCCCCAAAGATCCCGCGCATCCCTCCCTATTCTCTCGCAATGGCATCCCTATTGCTCCCCTCCCTCGCTAATTCATACATTTCTCCGCCAATCACAGCCACTGTGGCTCCGGAACCGGTGCGGGTTTCCTGTTTTTTCTCGCTATTTTCTTTTCTTCCCTGCCACGTTTTTCACCCATTTGCCATTTGTCACAGCCTCAGAGCCCGCGAAAAATACACCGCATCGTCAAATCCTTTTACTCCTCTTGTGACTTTCTTCACTATCCACCAGGGTCGTATTTAAACCTTCAAACCCCATCATCGTTCCTTTGATTGCTTAAAGCTTCGGCCGTCACTCCCTCCTCCCCATCTCTCTTGGTTGTATAGCTTGATTGATACGTCGTCCTTATCCATCAAATACCCACCATCCCTACTTTCATCCAGCTCCTCCCATACCAAAGCTTCTTTTCATCTCACTTGTCCCTGCCCCCCGAACATGGGAAACAGCCCATCCAAGAATGACCCCCTGCCGAATATCCAATCCAACTCAGCAACCACCGGCATCGTCGGTGGCGAACTAGAGGCCGAAGAGTCGGCGCCGGCGCTATCGCAGCTATCGTCCCTTAGTTTATCCTCTGGCAACTCAGCCAGATCCCCTGCCATCAATATTGGCAGCCAAAATGCCAGCGCTTATTCTTCCAATTATATCAAGAACAAATCCTCCGACTCCAACCCTCGCAACAAGCAGAAAGCCATCTCAGAGTCTCCTCGTCGTGTCCGCAAACCCACCGTTCCAGACTTGGACTTGGACCTCGAAATTGGTGCATCCATGGCTCAACTCTTGAAAACATCTTCCCTGGGTGTTTATGGCTCGTCCTTAGACAGTGTCAAATCCGACGCTTCCACCGTTTCTCCAGTGTTCACCACAATGGGGGAATCCAAAGATTCGGATCTGCTCCTGTCTCTGGCTCTGACATCTCCCTTTGTCAAGACATACTATTACAAGAATGACACCAAGGAAGCAGATTCAACATCTTCCATCGCTCCCGTGCTGTACAAAAGACTTGACTCAATCGCAGAAACTGATCGCTCTTTGGAACCAAAGAGTGTGAAGCCATTATCGTTATCAAACCTTAAGAAGCACGACTTGAAAAGTGCGGCAGTTCTTGGAGAAGCTTTAACCAAAAATGTGTCCTCCAGTTCTTCTAACTTGTCAAACTCGCCCCCTTTGCTTCCCACTAATAATCTGCTGGAAATAGATCTTGATGCTGTAATCGATCGTTTGTTGGCCATTGGTATGACCAAGAAACCTTCTTCTCGTCGTGCTATGAAGGACAAACTTCCTTTATCCAACACCGAACTCAAGTATATTCTCCACAAGGCAAGATCGATTTTCTTGGAACAACCTACTCTTCTTAGATTATCGCCTCCTGTCAAGATTATTGGTGATATTCATGGACAGTTCCATGATTTGATTAGAATCTTCAACAGTTGTGGTTACCCTCCATACTCAAACTATTTGTTTTTGGGTGATTATGTTGATAGAGGATACAAATCTTTGGAAACTATTTTACTCTTATTGTGCTACAAGATTAAGTATCCCGAAAACTTCTTCATGTTGAGAGGAAACCACGAATGTGCAAACATCACTAAGATTTACGGCTTTTATGATGAATGCAAACGTCGTTTACCTTCGATATCTGGTAACCACAAAATGTGGAAACTGTTTATTGATGTTTTTAATACTTTACCTCTTGCTGCCACCATTAACGATAAGATCTTTTGTATACATGGAGGTTTGTCACCAGACTTGCACAGTTTGAATCAAATCGAGAATATCAAGAGACCTACTGACATTCCTGATAAAGGTCTTTTAGCTGATTTATTATGGTCTGATCCAGATCCTCTGGTGAAGACATTTTCGATTTCAAACTGGCCAAAAAATGATCGTGGTGTCTCATACTGCTTCGGAAAGAAACATGTTGATTACTTTTGTAACAAATTCAAGATGGACTTGATTGTTAGAGGCCACATGGTTGTTGAAGATGGGTATGAATTTTTCAACAAAAGAAAGTTGGTCACAGTTTTCTCTGCCCCTAACTACTGTGGAGAATTTAATAACTTCGGTGCAGTTATGAGTGTCGATAAGAGCTTGTATTGTTCCTTTGAACTTATTAAACCTCAATGAAGAATAAAAATTATAATTGGACTATTAAGTTGTTGGTATTATGGTATATTTCTAAATCCATGATACACACGAATTTTATTTCTAAGTTTGCTTTTACATATATATTTTAAATAATGTTTTACGAATGTTACATAGTTGTAATTCTTTACTGAATAATTTAACCTGTAGATTTTCTATATATTCTCTACCCTATTAACCGATGACACTATGTGCCATATAACCCATAATAAATAACGATGCTGTCATAAAGAAGTAAACTTGGCTATGTGCTGAATCTTTTTCTCTTAAGATGTGGAGATGAAGAACCATCAGTACTGTATCCTTTCGAATTGTACTTGTTCAAGGAAGGTCTGGCTTCAACATGATAAGGTACAACCTCGTCTGCTTCATCCACTTCAATTTCATCATCATCTTCTTCTTCGTCAACTCCATAGTAATCATCATCGTCTTCTTCATCGTTTGAATCATAATCTGAATTATCAATGCTTATTTCATCTCCATTTATGTCTTGATTCTCTGACTTCAAAGAGTTTTGACTGTCAGGAGACAATTTAGCAGGCGCTAAAGGTGATAAAGAGCCTGCAAAGTAGTGGATATGTTTGTTCCCTTCAGATCTGGAAGCAGAAGCAAGATTCTTGCCCATGAGATCTATTAATTGGGAATAGTACAAGTTGAGCACATCCTTCGCATACTTGATGGAGCTTTCACCTTTGGTTTGGAGTTGTTTTCCTGGCATGCATCTCCAATCCACACGTTCGAGGAAATCGAGTTCTAAGCAGTTGAGTTCAGATACAGCAACACCTCCGACTTTGGCATAATGATCATTCGTGTAGAAGAAATCTTCCATGGCCTTTTGTGCAAGCATGGTACCAACCAAAAGGAATCTATGCACGGTCCACGAGTTGAGGGTAAAAAATGGTTGATATTGATGAGACAAGAGATCAATGTAGTAGATTGTCGTTAAAAGAGTTGCTGGGTTGAAGTTGTTGAATTTTGTAAGTCTGGTGAGATAGGTATGAGTGGATATTTGGGGAGGAGTTCTCGAATGGTAACGTGTGAGCAAGCTATTGGATGATGTAGAGGATGACGATACTGGTTTGGAAATGGATTCAGGCACTGATTTGTCGTTGAGCGAGATTAGTGACAGCATCATACGAGTGATGAGGTTGATCAAGTCGTCGATAGCACAGTCCATGAATTCTCGAGGCAAGTACTTCTTTATGATCTGCGGTGGAGACTGGGGTTTCGAGGATACCGGGGTGAGCTGCTGGAGGGAGGGTTTCTTCTTGGGCAGGAGTGATTGTTTGCAAGACCGGGGAACCACTGGAGCAGGGGTGGGGGCGGGACTCTTGTGTTTGAAATGGGGCACGGCGATTGGAGACGAATGGACCAAGTACTTTTGGTATATATCGAGCAGCTTTTCATGGCGCCGGGTGTTGATGAGGTTGAAGAAAAGCCTGTGGTTGGAGGTGGCAGCATCGGCGGCTGGTTTCTTGATGTACTGGGCCAAGAACGGGTCCGACGGGGTGTTGACCACCCAGGACTGAACCCGAAGCCCGGTGTTCGTGGTGGCCGTAGTGGAGGTGGTGGCCATTTTGGGTGAGATGGTGTTGATTACGGTGTCGTTGGGAGAAGGAAATGGAGATGATCTAGTTATTAGACTCATAGTAGGTGGTGACACTGTAATCCATTATAATGTTGTGGGTAAAAGAATCAGGTAATAGATTCCGGTAAGGTGTAGATGAGTGTACGGAAAACGAGCACCAAGATCAGTAATTACTGCAAGAAAAATGCGACACCACGACTCTGCCACAATTAGCGACACAATTAGGACCACGAGGTGTAATCGGTGCGGCCCTAGGGCGAGAAAATAAGTGTGGTTTTGGAGAAAGCGGTGTAAGAAAAGACAAAACCAGAGCAACCAGATCAATAGTGGATGATAGTGGATGATAATGGATGGTAGTTGTGGTGGTGGATGGTGAGGGAATAGTGGTAGTTAAAAGGAACTATTCAGAAGGAACTAGAAGGATGAAACTAGTCAGAAGGAACCAGAATGATGGTATTGGTCAGAACGATGAATCCACAACAATATTGGACGTTATACGGTTAGTACGGCTTGTACGGCTTGTACGGATAGTGATAATTATACCGGGAAACTGCCGTGGAAGGTGGGGTAGGGTGTCGTTCACAATTTTAAGAAACAAATTACTGATGTAATGTAATTTGTGGGAGCAACCGGGCGCAAAAAATCCCGTCACACGTTGCAAATGGATCAAGAAAAATTGTTATTGATAACAATCACCAGTCAAGAACAGCAGCAATTCAATAGAAGCCTTAAGTCCAATAGCAGAAAGTATGGCAGTTGGTACGACAACAACGACAACAACAACAACAACAACAACCGTGGTAATGTGTTCGATAGGAAGCTAGAGTATTGGCTTCGTACAGTCCACTAGAACAATTGAGAAGGTGCACCAAATAACAATCAACAGTGATAGTTGGCGGTAGAACCTGGGGAAAGCGCAATGGGAAAAGCACAGATAACTGTAACTGCAATCAACAATCGATATCCAATAGGAAAGGGCCAATTACCTCCACAATACCCTGAATACCTGTTACCATGTAACCAGGAACCGCTAAGGCATATATAAGAATAGTAATAACTCCCGCATCCTACTCCGACACACGTGTGGAACCCACCACGTGTGCCCGCCTATTGAAAGAATAAGAAATAATCCAAAAATAGTGGATGTATGGGGGCCCAACCATAGGGTCAGGGCCTTTTGTGGACAGAGGCTTCGGACAAACCGACTCACTGTGTTTACACGAGGTGCACAATAGAGGCGGAGGGGTTGTGGGTGACAATAACCTGCCAGGGATATCAGGAGACACCACAGAGGGAGGTTATGGGGAGGCTACATTCGACTTTGGAGTGGCTTTTGGAATTGGCAAATCCACGCGGTATGGAAGGCGGTACAACGACAACGGGGCCTTTCGTCGGTGGGGTTTGATTGGAGATCCCTGCCAATCTTCGACAAACGCATACTGAAACGAAATGCCACTAGTGGCCATCGCAGTTTGAGGCAACTACCCCGGTGATGGGCCAGTAGCGGCTTGGTCGCCTTGCATGCGTGCGGCGCACATAGGCTCCCAAGAAGCCAAGAGATGGCCAAGACCACCAACGGGTCGTTGGCCAAGCTCAACATCTTCATTTCCAACATGTGTCTTGGATGGAAATCTACGGTGGGTTTGGTGCTTCTGCGACATATGCACCCTGCATCGAAACAAGTAGTGGCAGGTTGCGAGAAATTCGAGAAAAAAACGTCGTGTCCCAACCACAGATCTTCAACGCCGATGCCGGTTGTCATTGCAAGGGCCACGTGATGCAAAGCGCAACTAACGGCAAACTTGGTCACTCACTCCCAGTGTGCCCCAGCACTACCGATAATAAATGATCACAGATTAGCGGCTGACTCGATGATGTTTACGTCACGTGATGTCAATGTCGCATGTCGCGTGTCGCACCCAACATAAACAAACAAACACCATCAAATTTTAAGTGGCAACGTATCATGGCTGATAAGCAGTACCTTCAGGACGGTAAGTACCTGGCAAAAGCCCCGGCGTCACCAGACACCCCTAGACTCACACTAACGCCAGGTTTTGATCCCAATGATCTCAAAGTCACCGAACTTCGGTCGATCCTTAGTCGGCACAAAGTCCGCGTACCCTCCAATTCCAAGAAAGCAAAGCTAATTGAGCTATTTGAGAAGGAAATCACTCCCAATGCTTTAGAACTCAAAAACGAAAATGATTCTGATTCCGAATCTCCTCAGCCTACTGCCTCCGAGAAGGAATCGGCTGCAGCTTCAGATGATGAAGCTCATCCAGTATCTATCACTTCAAGAAAAAGAAGAATTGCTTCTGAGAACACCAAAAAGAAGAGGGTTAAGTCGGAAACCAAGAGAAAAACATCGAAATCCAAGACTTTGACCACTTCTGATGAAGAAGTCAAAGATGAAGAAATGACCGATGTACCTTCAGTTACAGAACTGAAAGATAATTCTGACAACGAACAAACGGCAGCAAAAACAACTAAAATCGAGGATAACAGTGATAACAAAATTATGGATAAAGATGAGATCGATTCACATTCCAGATCTCCCAAGTCTCCAAGTTCTCCAAAGTCTCCAAGTTCTCCAAGATCTCCAAAGTCTCCAAGATCTCCAAGATCTCCAAAGTCTCCAAGATCTCCAAGATCTCCAAGGTCCTCAAGTTCTCAAACATCACCTAAAAAGTCAATTGACTCAGTACTCGACTCTGACAGTTCCGTGATCTATACCAAGGCATCTCCAAAAGTGAAATCTCCAAAAACTACTCAAATACTTGAAAAGTTGAGTAAAGATTCAGCTTTATCCTCACCAAAACTGTCTTCGAAGGTAAAACCTCAAAAGAAAACAATTTTCTCGGACGATGAAGATGTGCAATTGCAAGCAAATAAGACTCCTTCTAAACACTCCTCGTTGAGAAGTCCCGCCAGTTCTAAAGTCCAGAAAAAGCAAACAGCATCGAAATCTAGCAGATCAACACCTCTTAAGTTATCTACTCCTAAATTACAACAGGCTTCTGAAAATTCTTTTGCATCTGTTTATGATGAAACTCAGGATTTTGATAAAATTGTTACTAGAATCAAAAAAGAAGAACAGCATATCCATCATCCTACCATAGATTTCAATTTACCCTCTCAGCTAGGTGTTTCATTTCAACCTGAATATCTAGGTGAACTTCATGCAGAAACCCCAAACCGTTTGAGATCCACTCTTCAAGAAACACCAGGAAGAACTCCAGCAAGAACTCCTAGGACACTCCATATACTCACACCAAAACCAAGATTAACCCCTATTAATACATTACAAAGTGAATTATCAGATGATGAATTATCAGATGATGAAGCCGAAATGGAAAAACCTACATCATCCAAATCTGTTCTTGACAAAATAAATGAGGAAAATTCATTAACTGAGGAATCTTTCCCTGCTCAAAACAGATCTATATTTGCTGTGCTTGCTACAATTATTGGTTGGTTATTAATTGTGTCAATCGGATTACTTGGATATTGGTACAGGGAACAAGTCATTTTGGTGGGTTATTGTGGCCAGGAGATCACAAAACCTACTTTTTCAGAGAGTGATCATCCTTATCTTCAGTTGTTGGGTAATTACATGGATACCAACTTAAGACCAAAATGTGTTCCATGTCCAAATCACGCAAGATGTTTCCCAAAATTAGAACTTGGATGTTATGAAGATTTTGTGGAGTTCAAACCTTGGAATAATTTCTTATTTCCAAACAATAAAAAATGCATTTCCGATACAATGAAAGCAGAAAAATTAGAAATCATGATCGATGTGGCTTTGGACTTGTTGCGCACGAAGAATGCGGTTAATAAGTGTGGCCAAAGCGAAGACATCGAAGAAGCTGGGATCAGGCTTGAAGATCTTCATGAGCTTTTGTTGTCCATGAAAGCTCCATACATTACGGTTGAAGAGTTTGAAGAATTGTGGCAACGCTCAATCGTTGAGCTTGAAAACGAACCAGATATAATTGTAAGGCAAGTTTTATCTTTGGAAAACACTGACACTAATAAAAACAATTTAGTGAAAGGTGTTGAATTTGAAAGAAATACTAACAATCAGACACGATCTACAAGTTTATCACCCGAAGAACTCGTTGCTCACGTTAACAACACTGAAAGCAAGGTACCCACGCAGAACAAGATTCTTCGATCAACGTCCTTATCGCACCTTAGCTTACAGTGCCAATTAAAAAACAGCATTGTGGGCTCTATTGTACAATATAAATACAAGATGATTATTATGGTTCTCATTTTTTCCATTATCAAGTACGTTCAACACAAATACAATCAATACAAGGTGGAATTGATCAAGATTGATATCATCTACAAAGACGTTTTGACAAAATTACAGTATCAATATAAATTGTCCATGAACAACCGTAACATCAACCCGTTCATTGGATCTAATCAACTTCGTGATCTCATTTTAGCAAATGAAAATAACTTGAAGAAAAGGGTTAAACTTTGGAATTCAATCATATATAAAGTCGAGAGTAACACTAATGTGTCGTGCAAACTCATTGAAAACCATGGTGAAATCATGAAAGTTTGGCAATGGATCACTGATGTTGACGAATAAGATTCGTGCATTTCTTGTGCATCAATTTTTACCGAAGTATATAGTGCATTTAATATATTAATCCTAATAATATCTATTTTATTCCTCTATCGGTCACTATGATAGGCGACCAAATTGGGCATACCCCAACACTTGTAATCAAGGCCCTTTGCCAAGTAACATAAACCTTCTGTTTCCACCCCATCATAACCTTCTTGTCTATCCCAAGTAGTTCCAACAATATAACTTGTAGGAAAAACAACACCTTGCTTATAAATAATAGATTTAGCGAAGAGTACGGCTCCACCAACCGAGTCCAACTCTACGCTGTAGTTTGGATTTCTTTTGTTTTTTTGATAGAGTAATTCGTCATCAATATAACTTTGAAAATGGTACATTTTTTCAGGCTTATCTCTTGGAACATAATCAACTCCTGCCCAGTTGTTCTCATCCATTTTTCTATATTGGTCCTCCGATGGTTTAGTTCTCTCGCCCTTCCATGAGTTTTTATCGTAATCCTTATCTGATCCCTTGACGATTCTGGGAACAATTATATCCAAATCGGAGTCGATAAATGTTGGTAATATGGATTTTGCATCTTTGAACTTGTTGATGTCGGCATCAAGGAACAAAGTGTACTTTTCGTTTGACAAAGCTGATGAGAGCAAGAAATTTCTTGCCCGGGCAATTCCCTTTCTTCGTTTACGCTGAAACGAATCGGCGTGCCTTTCTTCTCCTTCCGGAATCGCTATTTGCTCCACAAGGGGAGCAGTGACCAAGGTAATTTTGGATATCTTTGGGATTCCCTCCTCAGTAACTTTGGAACGAAAGAAGGTCTCGATTTTGTCAAACTCATCCTTGGTCTTCACTAATAATCCTAAACTGATATGGTAGTTGTGTGTCAGGTATAGCGACTCAATTGTGCCGAAAAAGTCGCCAAACAGTTTTTCGGGACCATACGCATTAGCTCCGGTAATACTGGAAAGAATTAAAACAGTTTTCTGTGGAGTTTCTGTCAATGTGGGTATAATGACCGGAGTTGAACTCGTTAGCACCAATTTGATGTAGTCTTCATCAGAATGGAATGACTCGCTGAAATGAGTCCCGAAGTAGGCATCACGGGAAGACCACACCAAGGTGGTCACAAAAACCGCCAAGATCAAGCAGATCAACACGTTTGTTCTTTTTAAAACCATAATTGGAGCATGATTCAGCGTGTGGGCTTGAGAGTTGATGTTAAACTAGGTGCAGTCTATAATTGAAGGGTTCTGTACTGCATATGGATTGCCCCATACTACAGACCTGCACAACAGTAACAATCGAAAGTGTCATAACTGTACTCTATTGGGAGATACTTCCTGTTTCGGAAAGGCTAGACCACCTGATCAAGGATGATGGCAAAGCCTAACAACCTCAACTTTAAAGATAGTATAACAATCCCTCTTCATTGATACAACCAAAACCCGCAATTTGCTCCTATATAGCATCGAATTCCACTTTTCCTCCTGTTCCACCCGAATCCGCAATTAAACACCAAAAACCCGTCTTTCAATCTCTCAAGATAACCAGTTTTGTTGTGATACCCAAGCATAGTTATCATAGCAACATTATTCTTTTACATTAGGAATTATTAGAGAGATTCAATCCAAAATCCACACAAGGTTCAATTCCCCCGATTAAGATTGTTATTCTGGGGTCAAACGTTCACTACGGCGTATTTCGAAATCATCAATCGGCTTAGAATAGATATTTTTAGCACAGATTAGATTTCAGCTATCCTTCGGTGGCAAGTGTTCATTAACATAAATACGGCAGATCTTCTTGATAGTCAGAAAGACTGGCACTATTGGTGTCCTTTGGTCATTTGTTGAACAAGTTGATAATAAATCAAACTATTTTGCGAGCCTTAGGACTGAACCATGAGCTCCACCATATTAGATTTGGGGTATGATATCCTCATCACTCAAATCCCTCAATATCTTCTGCCCGAGGATATCTTCAACTTTTCCATCATCAATAAGTCCACTTACCGAGCATTTCATCAATCGTCTTTGACCACTGCATTGTACAAAATCTTATACAACAAAAAATTCACTAATCATGAATACAATTTCACTATTGATAGCTCGGATTCCCTCAATTGGACTCAATTATTTAAATTTAGAGTTCTGCTCAAGCAAAAGGTCTACACCTGGGGTGCTTCTACCATGGCAAGATTAGGATATCTCACCAGAACCATTCCAGCATCACATTTGACTACTAATGGCATTGGAATGAGACATGTCCATACACCAACAAATATTCCAGAATTTAATGGTCACATTATAATTGATGTGATTGCAAATGGCTACAGTTTCTTAATTTTGACCAACAGCGGCGAAATATTTTATACTGGTCTGACGTGGAATCGTGGATTATCTGGATCTTCAACACCAGGTCCTCTTGGAGGAGAAGATGCTGGTAATTCTCATTTATCCTCGGCCTTTGCTGCTTTGGGTAGCACTCCAACTCTCATGTCAAGAAGAGCGATCAGGCGTGGTGCTGGGTTTGTTTCTACACCATCTCCATCTCTTAGATTTGATCATGATGTGCAAACTTCTACAAATCCACCACAATCAAGAAGAATGCTTCAGCCTAGTCCAAGTCTCACAAGACCACCAGAAGAATTAAATATTTCAGCACCATTTCCTGGAATTCAGCCACAACCGGCTCCAGAATCGACTTCTACTCAAGCAGGAGGTGAGAATGAAGCTGGTCATCAACCTAGCGATTCGAAAACCATTAAAGAGACAAATCTATTAACAAAGTTGCATTTACCCAATTTTTCTAGTGATGAAGGCAAGAAAAAGCCTCATATCATTTCACTTGCAAGTGGTAGAGAGCATATTGTGGCATTGGATGATTGTAACAACATATATACGTGGGATACTGGAACAAATAACAATGAAGGAGTTTCATTGAAATTTCCGGGTTTAGACCTTGCTCACATGTCAATTGTCAAGATTTCTGCTGGTTGGAATATATCAGGGTGCTACATTTATGAGGTAGGTCTTGTTATCTGGTATACAAGAAAAGCCCTTACCAAAGAGCAAGTTGAGGCTGGAGATAAGACCTCTGAGGCCAAATATTTTGTAATTCCTGGGACAAAAGCAAATGTTGTTGACTTTACGGTGGGATATGATTATGTACTTTATATCACCAAAAAAACAGGTGAGCTCTTCCAATTCGAATTTAGTGCCCTTGAATTTGCTGGCAAAACCGAACTTGTTGGGGCCGATGAACTCAGTTCTTGCATCCGGCCGATGGACAATTTCAACCATTGGTTGCAGAACTTCAATGTGGCCGAAGGTATATTTGGAAGGTTTCAACGGGTCAAGTGTTGCTTGACGAATTTTGCCGTGCTCACCGATGAAGGTAATATTGTTATCGGGCATCAAGAACACTTGAAACACAACAGCCACGATCCCGAGTCTCCGGGGGCCGAGCCCAGCTACATTCCGGAGCTCCAGAACCACCAGATCAAAACGGTAGATATTGGAGACCACCACTACATGGCGTTGACCAATAAAGGCACAATTTTGAGTTGGGGCCTCGAAATCGATAATTGCGGGTGTTTGGGGTTGGGTGAAAAATACGCCTTTCTCGAGGCTCACGATTCTAGTGACGTCAAAGACGAAGGACGTGGCAGAGGCATGAGAGTGTACAAGCCGTTCCAGGTGATCAATCCCCCACAACCAGGGAAATGGGTCACCGTTACTGCCAGTGGATGGCACTCTGGAGGTATCTACGTCCCCCACGAGTGATGGGGGGGAGCATCGCGTGGCTGCAGGAGGTCGTGTGACCAGGTTTGATTTGGTTGGGGAACGGCCACATCTGATTGGCTGTAGCCGTACGTGGTTTGCCCCACCATTGCCGGGTGCCGAACGCCACTGAGTCTCCCTGTCAATTGCCACCACTCAGTTGCCCCATCGCGGCAGTGTCGGGTACCACTCCAGCCCTGCGACATTGTCGCAATTTCCCAATAGGTCCAGGCATTGGCCACTGGACCGAGAGCTGGCAACCTCGGCCTGGTCACCGGATGCTCAATTGAGTCCCTATCTTGGTTCCGGTGGTTTACGTGGCACTCCGACGACGCCACCGTATGGTAAATCGCTTCTGCTGTTTCAAACCGTCGCCTCCCATTTCATTTCCGTACCTCAGTGCTCGGTTTGTTTGTGTCGCACTCTTATGCCATATAAATAACTGACGGTTTAAACGAGTACACCCTTACTGTTTTCTTGCCCTCGCCTTCACTTGAACGCTACACATCAGCTCTTTTAACAAATCGGTTACTGGGGGCCACTTAATTCCAACACATCTGTTCCATATATCGTTTCTATCGATTTTCCCCGTTTTCGTCGACATTTCTAGGTTGCTTGACTCCAGCTCCTGTGATCTTCCCTATCCAAAACCTATCCAGTTCGAATTCCAACATCTCGTCTTGCATCATGGCTACTCTTAGTCCAAACATCCCTAACAGGCACCAGCACTCCAACAGCATAGGCAGCTTGACCGGCGGTATAGACGGCCAGGGCCTGCGTCCTGTGTTGACCCCAAGCCTCTCCCATCAGGCCGTGCACACCAGACAAAGACGGTCCTCGTCCATCATCCAACACTTGGAGCCCGACAACTTGGAAACTAGAATCGACCAATCATTAAACCCCAACCTTAATGCCAACTGGGTCCACTTCAAAGGGGCGTGGATTATCCACATCGTATTGATCGTATTGATCAAGGTATTCCTCAACTTCATCAACGTCTTGGACAACGACTGGAACTGGACCCTCACCAACTTGACCTATAACATAGGTTCCTACATCATGTTCCATCAAGTCAAGGGTACCCCCTTCGAGTTCAACTCCGGTGCCTACGATAATCTCACTATGTGGGAACAGATCGACAACGGAGACCAATACACCCCTACAAAGAAGTTTTTGATGCTGGTTCCAATCGCATTGTTCTTGATTAGTACCCACTACTCGAACTACGACTTGAATTTGTTCATTTTGAACGGTGTGAGTTGTTTGTGTGTGGTTGTGCCCAAATTAGCTTTCGCTCACAGATTAAGAGTCACCTTATTTTAGCCAGCTTTGCAATGAACGATCATTATGTCCTAGCCGTATGTAGAGCCCATTTGCAGCGATGTAAATGTAAATAGACACAGTGGTTGCACTATATGACATTTATTAATTGAATTGAATCATCCTACGTATTGACAATAAAACAATGTAGACTTTGGCTGGGAACAGGATTGTAGCATTGTTCACATCTATTGACTTCCGCTTTCAATGTGTTTACACCTCAAGCCACCCACTATGGAAGTTTAGTCGCTGTTCGAATGACTGTTGAGTCAGATCCAGCCAGTGTAGTATCTGTTTGTCCAAATCCCGACAAGCCATGCTCAACATCACACTTTACAGAGTAGTCAATATTTGAGGTGAGTCACACTACAAAGCTGTTGGCATCCGCTACATTTGAGCTCAACAAATCCTCAACATGAGAAGATCTACTCATCATCGCAGTCATGATGACTCTCGCCCGAATTGTTGAAATGTACCGTAAGGTTAGGGCCAAACATTTTATGTTGCATCTGGAGGTAGAGGTGCATGTGAACGATATCGACGATACGAAAGATGTGTCAACTCAATACTTACACTACGTGTCCCGACTAAAGCTATGTATCACCATTGATCTTTTCTTTATCAATTGAGTATCACAGCATAGCTTGCAGTTTGTATGGGATATGACAGAACCCCCTCATATTCTATTATGCCATGTGATTAGATCACCTTGTAACAACTTTCGTAAACTTATTGTGTTTCAAATAAATCTCCGTGAAAAACTGCCATAGGAAAAATCTCATGGTCTTCTGATAATTGTGAAAAATGTGAAATTTTCACATTTTACGGGGTATTCGCCAAACAATCCATTGGTATACGGCAAATTCCCACCAAATTACCCAATCGAACCATGGTACCATTTCCGGGTCCAATGCTACTGATGAATGTCCATTTTTAGCCCACATTCGACTCTGCTATCCCAGAATATATTACTCCACTATCGCACCTTCAATATTTCACAAACCCGGTGCGATTAAGGATAACCGTTTATTATGGAGGATTTTCCACCTGCAAAATCGTGCCTATTTCAACAAGAAAAACCCCAGTTTTCACTACAGAAAAGCGACAATTTGCCATCATCAATAACGATGCCCAATCAATCATCAAACCCGTGCCTTGGCCGCCATTTATCACCTTCCCCATCGCTTCTCTTCCTCTGATATCCTTCCATAACACGTGAACTGACTCCGGCCTATCGCACTCTTCTATCCCGACTCCTCCTAATTTCTTCAGTGACTCCGAAAATTACCTGTCCCTATATAAAGGTCTCAGTTCCCCGTGGTTCATCAATTACTCTATTCCTCAATCAATCCTCCAATCCACCATGCCTTACGCGTTATCCGAATCTCACAAGAAGTTAGTCGAAGGACATCTTCAAGAGACCGACCCAGAAGTTGATCAAATCATCAAGGATGAGATCCACAGACAAAAGCACTCCATCGTGTTGATTGCCTCTGAAAACTTCACCACCACGGCTGTTTTCGATGCTTTGGGAACCCCAATGTGTAACAAGTACTCCGAAGGTTACCCAGGAGCTCGTTACTACGGTGGTAACGAGCACATTGACCGTATCGAGTTGTTGTGTCAAGACAGAGCCCTCAAGGCCTTCAATGTCACCCCAGACCGTTGGGGTGTCAATGTGCAAACATTGAGTGGTTCCCCAGCCAACTTGCAAGTCTACCAAGCCATCATGAAGCCACACGAGCGTTTGATGGGTTTGGACTTGCCTCACGGTGGTCACTTGTCTCACGGTTACCAAACCGACTCTAGAAAGATCTCTGCCGTCTCCACTTACTTCGAGACCATGCCTTACAGAGTCGACTTGGAAACCGGCTTGATTGACTACGACATGTTGGAGAAGACCGCTGTCTTGTACAGACCAAAGGTTTTGGTTGCCGGTACCTCTGCCTACTGTCGTTTGATCGATTACAAGAGAATGAGAGAAATCGCCGACAAGGTCGGTGCTTACTTGGTTGTCGACATGGCCCACATCTCTGGTTTGGTCGCTGCTGGTGTCATCCCATCTCCATTCGAATTCGCTGACATTGTCACAACCACCACCCACAAGTCCTTAAGAGGTCCAAGAGGTGCCATGATCTTCTTCAGAAGAGGTGTCAGATCCGTCAACCCTAAGACCGGCCAAGAAATCCTTTACGACTTGGAAAACCCAATCAACTTCTCCGTTTTCCCAGGTCACCAAGGTGGTCCACACAACCACACCATTGCTGCTTTGGCTACTGCTTTGAAGCAAGCTGCTACCCCAGAATTCAAGCAATACCAAGAACAAGTCTTGAAGAACGCCAAGGTCTTGGAACAAGAATTCAACCAAAAGGGTTACAAGTTGGTTTCTAATGGTACTGACTCTCACATGGTGTTGGTTTCCTTGAAGGACAAGCAAATCGATGGTGCCAGAGTTGAAACCGTCTGTGAAAAGATCAACATTGCTTTGAACAAGAACTCCATTCCAGGAGACAAGTCTGCTTTGGTTCCAGGTGGTGTCAGAATTGGTGCTCCAGCCATGACCTCCAGAGGTTTGGGTGAAGAAGACTTCAAGAAGATCGTTGAGTACATTGACTTCGCTGTCAACTACGCCAAGGAAATCCAAGCTAACTTGCCAAAGGATGCCAACAAGTTGAAGGACTTCAAGAACAAGGTCTTGAACGGTGAAGATGACAAGTTGAAGGCTGCTAAGGAAGAGATCTCCCAATGGGCTGGTGAATTCCCATTGTCTGTCTAATTGTAAAAACAAAAAGCTACTTTCATTTCTATATTCAAGACTCAATATGAGGAGCTCAACCCTTCATACTAATCTTTATTTGGGTATATTATTTTCAACAATATATTTTCGTAATTAAATTGAATGTAAAATACTTATATCGATGTCATCGATATAAACCAGGATGAGGAATTGTAATAGGAAGATATGTAATTTATATTTTGGTACGGTAAATCATTATCAGTCTTCATCGAGGCATAAGGTAATGTCAAGTAAGAGACTTGGTTTTTTTTTTAATCACAATATGCTTAATTTTGAATCAAGTTTGACTGGTGAAACCTGGGGTATAATTGGATATCAATATGCAGCACGTCAAAAAAAATACCGGGCCGTTTTGGGAGAAATACTAAACTTCTCACTAGTTCAGGGAAAACAGGAATTAGACAAAGTTTCACAATTTCTTGCTTTACTCAGTGAAACCAATCCGTAGGCGATAAGACTGTCAGGATTTGGTAATTACCTAAGGAGTTCCCCATAAAATAGAAGTACATAATGTCAATTAGACAGTTTTGATTATTAATAAGCGTCCAGACCCCGGTGATTTTGATCGACTTATGTTTGAATCACTGAGTCAGGGTACGTATCCAGAGCCCGAGTATATTATTTACATCAGAAACGGTTCACTTTCAATTCACAAGAGGACATACGATCTTGCAGTGATCTCGTTTGCGGGTCATAACCACCACCTTGCACCTTTGATTCAACTCATTTTATTCGTACCTGATTCTCCTACCCAAACGAATATGGAAATTTCTCTTAACCTCGGGTTAGGTTTTCTCCACATACAAGTGCGAATATGCATAGATTTTTGTGTGTTCAGGATATGCATTTCTACGATTATAGTTGCTATAGTCGAGTTCCGATTATTGACTGCTAATGCTTGTGCGCCAATCTCGGGCATGTTTAAATATGGTAAGGCCTATTGTTAGCACGTACAAGCATGTATTCTCACACCCCACGCCGTCAGGCTATTGTGATGCTTAGGTACAAAACGCAACCATAGAAACATCCGGAACAAACCATTAATAATTTCATGAGATTTTCTGTGAGGTCTTTTATGGATTTCCTCCATGTTTCCACGGGTCTCTTCTCAGTTGTTTCCATGATTACTATGAATGCCTTAAACCCATTTTGTAACTTATTTGTAGATCAAATAGTGGACTGACTTGAGCCCAATTGGTGCCATCTGGTGTTGCCGCATCTACCCCAGACATCCAGACTAAACTAGCTTTGTGGAAGTTATTGACTTGCTTCATTCTATGCCAAGCCCAACCAACGTTGCTGGACAGATTCGGTTCTGAACAGAAACGTCCGATTACTACCGTTACCCGAAATAGATGGCCAAAGATTTCGTCCCACAGTATCGAAAACCGCCCCAGGCTGAATCAGGGGAACTGTAACCGTGCCCCACACTCTGGGGTACGCATGGTATCGCCACAGAATTATTTATTGATGATGGTATTTCGGAGAGATACCTACTTGGGATATTAAACCTTTTTACAGCACCTGTCACAGTTACAGTACAGCATTGAGGGGTCAGCGGAGATCCGGGTTATGCAGCTTCAGAAAAGCTTGAATAGGTTAAAGGGTGTTACCCCAATACCTTAAACCTTCTGAATTATGTACGTCAGTTGTAGCTGGTGCAATTCCTGGATATATTATTAAATTACTTTAATGCAATAGGTTCAAGGGAATGCTTATTCTGAATTTCTCATTTTGAACTTAGTGCATGATTAAATCCACAGGAATCTGTTACAATAAAAAATGTTTAAGAATTGCAACATCAACCACACAGATCTAGCACCAGAATTTGTGGCTCAGGTGCAATATGATCTGTATGGTCACTTACTTTGAAACAGACATTGCTCGCCTATGGTGTAATTGATATTTTCCATTAAAAATTCAATTAATATTTTGATTCGTCCTAAGAAATAATTTCCTATCCTGCCTGGCGGAACGTTGGACTGCTAAGATTTACACAATAATATTTGATTCTTTGATTAGGGTATGTATTAAATAATTCTACTGCGGGAAGGAAGTGACGCAGGCATCAAGCTTGCTATTGGAATCAGATTATTAGACTTCGGTTGGCTTGGAGTTGTTGTTGTTGCTATCGTTGTCACCAATCAATGGTCCTTCGTTAGATTCCTTAGCACTGTTGCCGGAACTGGTGGTAGCATTGTCGTTGGTTTCGAACTTTTGCTTTTCGAAATCTTCATCGTAAATACCCAATTGGTTACCTTGGTCTTCGATTTCCTTGTTAGAAAGCTTAGGCATGGTAGCAGCAACTCTCCATGGTTGTCTACCATCAACGTAGGCCTTGGCGAAGATAATATCGATTTCTTCCAAAGATCTTCCTGCAGTTTCTGGGTAGAAGAAGAAAATCACTGGAATGAAGGCGTAGTTAACAGCAGCGAAGAACAAGTAACAACCCCATCTGGCATTACCAATGAAGACTGGAGTGAACATAACAACAGCGAAGTTACAGATCCAGTTGGTACAGGTGGAGATGGCAGAAGCGATGGTTCTGGTTCTCAATGGGTTAATTTCAGGTGGGTAAATCCATGGCAATGGCAAGATTGTGAAAGCGAAGAAGACAATAAACAAGAAGATACCAACAGCGGCACCCTTAGCGTTGTTCTTGGTATTGTCAATCAAACATGCGAAAGTGATGGTGAAAGAAATGGCTTGACCGGCAGCACCAATCAAGAACAAGTTTCTTCTACCCAAGGTATCAATCAAGAAGAAGGATGGGATGGTAGAGAGGGCATAGATAGTAGCGAAAACACCACCCAAGATCAAGGACAATCTTCTTTCTAAACCAATGGTTTCTTCGAACAAAACGGTAGAGTAGTAAATAGCAGCGTTACAACCAGTGAATTGTTGGAAGAATTGAGAAGAAGCACCAATAAGAATTCTTTGGAAGTGTTGAGTCTTGCCTCCAGAAAAGACATCCTTAACACTAACTTGACTTCTAGAGAATCTGTTGACAGCATCTTGGATAACGGTGGCTTCGGCGAGAATTTCATCATCTTCAGGGTTCAAGTCCTTTAAGGCACCCAAGATCAAGAAAGCTTCAGGCTTTCTGTCATGGGCAATCAACCATCTTGGGGATTCAGGTAATTTCAAAATACCACCGAACAAGAAGGCTGCGAAAATGATTTGACAGGCGACTGGCAATCTCCAGGAAACGGAGCTGTCAACGTAGGACAAACCAAAGTCCAACCAGTAAGCAATAAGGGTACCGACAGCGACGACAGCACCTTCCATATTGACCAATCTACCTCTGTTTTCAGCTCTGGACATTTCCGATTGCCACACAGGAATGGTAGCGGTGTTCAAACCGTTACCAACACCAGTGATGACTCTTCCGACGACGAATTGACCTAATGGCCAGTGTGGCTTGACTGGAGCGGTGGAGATGATGGTACCGAGGATAATGATCAAGGAACCCATGATAATCAAAGGTCTTCTACCAGTGCTGTCACCCTTGAATAAGGCGAACAAGGCACCGAAGAAACAACCCAACTCGTAACAGGAGGTGACGGCACCTTGAACAGTGGAGTTACCCTTTGTGGCAGGGAACTCACTGTTGAATTGTGGAGCGGTAATCAAACCGGACATCAAACCTTGATCGTAACCGAACAAGGAGAAACCGGTGACGGCGGTGATGGTGATGAAAGCTCTTAATTTTCTACCCTTAAGACCTGCGGTCTGGGTTCTGTCTGTAAGCCAGCCGAAACTTATCATGATGGATGGATATCTATAGTAGTTTTGGATAAGCGGGATGAACTGATGAACAACATGGCAACAGCTGGCGTATTTATACTTTTGCATCTATATTGCAGCACCCCCAAATCCCAGGTCAAATCCATGAGACTACCACAAACCGGCGCCATGCAGGTGCATGCAGGTGGAGCCTTCATGCACAACACCCAAATGGGTAGAGAAAAATACCGGCATCTATGCAGTGCGTATGCACCATTGCATAGAATGCCTGCACCATGTAAATCACTGTAACTTTAAATGGAACTGTGACTTGTTGCCGATTTCCTTACAAATCTCGGTTGCGCGGCCCGGGCCCAATAGGATGTTTTGTCCACCACCTGCCATAACAATCACCGCACTGTTACGTAAGGTTTCGAGCGCTAGCACTTCTACCCTTGGCTTATACTGTATGGAGGCATCACCAGGTTCACGCCAGGTTCCCGTAGGCTCGGCATGGACTGTATGGACGGCAGTAGCAAACACGGCTGCAGTAGATGACATCTTGGATGCATAGATGTTCCGGGGAAGTTGCGGCCGCATCGGGTGGCATCACAAGTTGCGCCCGGTGGACCTCGGGTGCGCAACACATCGGTCCACCGCCCTTGCCGTCTGCCGTGTACCCCACAGCCAGGAGCCTCGATGGATCGGGTGTTCCCCCAACTGATGCGAGGACGAGGCTCAGACACTTCAAGGCTCCTATGACACTAGGGTCCGTGGTCGGTGCCACTACCGGGAGAATTGCGTTATGAGCGCGGGCTTCTTCCTGCGCCTTCCACCCACTATTCACGGAGGTGCCCCGACTGCGACCCCCATGGCTGGTGCTAGCTGTCACCATGGCTCATGGTGCCCCAAAACGCGTCTAAATACTACCCAGCCTGTTGAATGAGCCATACAGGTTCATTCGGGCCATCTAGGGCCCTTCCACGGCTTTGAATCGGGGGTATCTGCTCCAATCTTTCTGAAAGATCAAATTTGGTGACAGTGAAAAAACACCGGGTTTCCTCCAGTGACTGTGGCAACTCCCCCATCGCCGGCTGCCCCCACCACCAGCACATCCACCAGCTTATTCCGGGTCGCACAGTGGTAGAAAATACGCCTAAATCCAACTTTAATTCGGGCATTTGTGTAACTAGCCACCCAACCAAGGGTGGCTTTCAGCATTAGCACTGCTAGATATTCCGAAACAACACCTTTCAACTAGCGCCTTTGACACCGAACCCTAACCACCGACTCACCATCTCCAGCGGCCACCGTGGCGATCCCGGTGCCTGGTTTGCATTTCTTGGAATTCCTGTCTCGGGTGTGTCTACCAGCACATTTGCGACCCCAGGGCGACCACAATATCCCCGTAAGAGCCCGCGTAAACCTGGATGCCCCACATCAGGCGAGAACCGGCATGTTGTGCCAGTACCAGCCGTTACCCTCAACTGGTGACTCGGCTGGAACCTGGTGTCCCGAGAAGTCCCCCGCATGGACCCTCGCCGAGGTGTGGAAGCATGTGAAGTGTCCAGTAATGCCCCTCCAGCTTGCAAAAACCTGTTTCTTTTGGAGGGGCAAGACCCGACGGGGGCAATGGTGTCCCGAAGGTGGTCCCGAAGGTGACCCGAAGATATCTCCGGTAGACTGTTCGGGATTAATTCCGTATTCTGGGCCCCGACTCCACGACGTGGTGGGGAAGCAGCTCAGGGTTGTTGACCAGATGCGCATCTAGTGAAAGAATGTGTCCTTCACCACCACCAGTGCACGGCGTACACTAGGACGGCGCTACCACTTGTTCATAACCTCCGTCTAGACTGCTTGGGCCAGCCAAGACCGTGGTGGAGGACCCTTGGCCACAAAGTACCAGTGGTGTCAAATGTCCTCCTGTATGCAAGGTGCGGGCTTAGGACGATTTACTGCCCTTTCGAGCCCCACCTGCTGTCACTGTCAAGTTATTTATGGTTAATACCGAGAATGTGCATATGGGGCCCCCAGCGGGGTGAGAGTGGTCCAGTAAGTTCTGTTACTCCTGGAGGATCCAGATTCTCCACGATTGTTCCTCCGGACAGCAGCACCTTCGTCAATCGCTATTATTAGCCCCGTTCCACCTCACATGGTCCGTTCTCTGTCCTCTCCCTTCCTCACGAACCCTGTCCTGTAAATCCGCGCCAAGACACAATGTCCTACCTGCAGCTTGCTATCCTGCAGAAAGACTGCCATGCACATCCCAGTACCTCACCTTCCTGTTACAGACGATTGTACCAATGGGGAAAAATAGACAACCTAAACAAAGAACCCTCAGGCTAAACGATGTTGTGGAACTGGGGCGTCCGACCGGACTATTTGCGCTTCAGGGGCCCCCGCTGGTCCCGACACCGGCTGCAACTCTCAACATTTCTCCCGTGCTCCCCTCACTGTACCTCTCCAATCATCGTGCATCTGACTAATCCTCTTCCTGCATATCCCCGAGGTGTATGTAATTAACTGTGTTGACATCATTTCGCATGGTGTTGCATTTCCGCAGTGGTAGACAATTATCCATGATCGTTCATGAGGTCATAAACTGCGTACCTGACGATTTTGGCGTCCTTGGCTGGCTTCTGGATGATGTCATCATGGCGATGAGCATCTCATCCCACGTCCTCTTCTGGGAAGCAATACTGCGTTGCAAGCAACTGACTTGCTGTTGATGTACTTCTTGCCGTACCGTTACGTAGTCCAGGATGATCAGATGCTACGAAAACGATCTCAGTTCGAAGGAGAATGCAACATCTACATTTCCGAGTGGCAACACATGATGGTCGGGAAAGTGCTCTCGATCCAGGTGCATACACCCAGGTACGAGCATCTCCGGCTTATTGATAAGATCTTCTGACATCACCCCAGATATCTCTACTTCTCCGAAACAATACTAAAGTAACAAATCGCCATACCTACGTACACAATAGCTTCGGCATCTGTGGTGAATCCCGCTGGTTAGTTGCCTAAGCTGTTTGAGTTTCGTTTATGTGGATGTTTTGGTTAGGGTATTGTCGTGGGTGCTATTCACAACCTCGATTGACCTTAGTTTCTCCACATTCGACACTCAAAGCTACAAATGGTACTCGTTCCAGGATTTATTCATTTTATTATGTTCCCTCCATTCTATTTAAAAGAACCTCGTTACAAAACCATGTCACCGTTCCGTTATCTCGTATTATTTATTTCATTTCATCATTATAACATTTATCCACAGATCAATTTCGTATAATCATCTCATTGCATTGTACATGTCTAAGAGACTGAAATAGTGACCTACTATTCCACCCACAACGCACATATGCCAGATATTGTGGCTGGCCAAAAAGTAGTCCACCCACCACAACGACAAGAAATCACGGCTATATGGGGTATAGGTTGGTTTTTCGGGAAAATGCTTCTTGATGACGTTGTTCAATCTATCTTCCTCGGAAATCGAGGATTGTTCCTCTAATTCTTGTTCAATGTCTTCGATCTCTTCTTCTCCACTTGGTTCCACCTTATCTAAAAGGACTTCAGTAGCACTGAAATCATGACAATGTGATGCATTTTCCTCAATAATCACGTCGTATCTCCATCTTTCTGGGATTAATCCACCATAAAATACAACTCCTAACCAATAGCACAGGAAACTTTTATAGGCCATTGGTAAAAAGAACATGAGTGTTGTAAAGAATCCTTCGTAAAACCACATACAGAAGGAGGTGGTTACTCCCATGAAAGCCAATCCCATAAAGAAGCCAATACGGAGAGAACGGCATTCAGGGCGATCAAAATAAGGAGACCAGTTGAAAAGGAACCCAGTAGCTCCACACAAGGCAGAGAATAAGATGTAAAAGTTCAACAATTTTTGGTGCTTGTAAAGTGAGCAATACTCTGCAGATATGACCGAAAATGTGATCAAGACTGTAATACCTGTGTAATCCACACATGCACAGCGGGCACGGGTGGTGATGTTGGCAAAACAGGAGTAAGTATGCCACACAACAGAGCTACACAAGCAATTGGCAGCAGCGGCAAAGAATCCGTATATCGCCAAATTATCCTTAGTGGTGTTTACCGCATACACTTGAGTGCTTGGGAAATGCACAAAGCAGAGGTATGCAAGAAGTATTAAACCACCGATGTGAGTCCAGATGTTCATAGTCTCGTTGTGATTAAAGTGGAAAACGGAACGAAACATGTTGGAATGTTTCAAGGAGAACCTGTATCCTTGAATGATGTACTTATTTTCTCTCCAACTAAGGGGAAGCTCGTAGTAGTGAAGGTAGGATGTTTCAGCGTTTTTCAAGGCTTTGTTGAAATTGTAAAAGCTCAACTGGTTGAATACGGCGTCGTGGTCATAGTTGTAATCTACTTTGGCGTCTGGTTTATTGGCTTTGATGAAATCGTCGATCTGGAGCAATTTCTCGTCGAAATATTGGATAGTGGTAATGATCTTCTTCGATAGCACTTCTTCTTCACCAGAATCAAGAGATTCATCGCCTGCATCCACTGGGCTGTTGAACAAATAATTATATTGGTCATCAAGAGTCTTGTAGAGGAAATCCAAATTGGTGAAGGAGGTCAGCAAAACCGAATTTTTGACCACATTAAGTCTCTGATGGATCTGATTAAGATAATTGGTAGAGAATGTTTTAATTGATGTCAAGCTGGCAGTACTGCTGCTGCGTGACCGCAGCATGGTGTCGGATAACGTATGTCCCGACTTCTCCGATTCCTTGTTGGAGCTGAGCTTGAAGAACTGCTCAAAGTTATCGAGTCTTGATTCTATCGAGGAAAGAAAGTGATCCAACTTTTCCACCAAGAGCTCTTCGGTGGACATTTGGCTGGAAGACATACGGCGCAACCGGTTTCTCAACCCCGTTACAGGCCTGGTACTATCCAGCTCCTGTTCTTGACCCAAGGTCTGTGTGCTGGTGGTTATAGAAGACATGATGGCTGTGATGGGCAGGTGGGTGGGACAGGAAGTTATATACTCTGCCCATAATAGGGGTACGAGGACACGACCGCACGTGAACAGTCCGGGACCGAACGGAAGAGGGGCTTGACAATAGCCATGACAGAAAACGGAAAGAGCGATAATAGTACCAGCTACAAGCCTCCTAAAGTGGATCACACGAAAGAATAACGTCAACCAGCGATATTTACGTAGGTTAGTCGAGAGTTCCGGGGATTTTTTTCTGAAGAACTCGGGGGATGTATCGAGGGCATTACAGATCGGCTGCGTCGATTTTCAGGGCCAATCGTTAGCGGAACACTCCAGATTCGATCACCGGAAGTCTCACTGCGAACACCGAGTGTCACCAAGTAGACCGGAAACGTGGGAAGGGCCAGTGTCACCCACTTATGTGATCTACCAGAGCCATTGACCGGACGATTTTGCGTCAGTTAAAGCTATTGACAAATGCAAGCAATAATAACGAAACCTGGGGCAAGTGTGGGGCCTCTGGTGCCACCTTTGGTAATGTATGTGGTGATATCCGAGGTACGGACTTAAAGGGTGAGAGGTGAATTACAGGTTCTTTCATTCAATTAGAGAATAAGACAATCAAGGGTGTGTGGTGTTTGAGAATATCAACTTGGAGTTGGCTGAAGAATGGCCTATTCCCACCAGTTTTGTGTGCCGTTTTGACTTTTCCATTTCTGCATTCTGTTGTAGGATTAAAAGCAATTCTCCACAAGTATCTCGTTTCTTTTGCGGTTCCAGAAAGCAAACTCATCTATTTCGCTTATCTAACAATTACTTGCTGATAGCCGGCAACCAATGCAGGTACTTTTGAACAAGCCACCGAGGGCTTAACGAACTATACGGTGAGATGCGACGACAACATTAGCACTGATAGCACCAGAGTATAGGTAAAAATATTTGGTCTGCGAATAATACAGACAATAACCAATTCTTTTAGAGTGTCGCAAGCATCAAACTGGTTGCGACAATAGGACAACCTTGTCGATTATAGGCAGTTCAATACCCTGTAGAGGCTACCTGAAACAGGTCGCCCACGCCAAAAGCATTTACCAGGCTCAAGAATTTGTTAGAAGTACAATTTTCTGGTGTTTGAGCATTATTATATAACAATCATCATATTGTACGTGACCGACGCTTTATTGTTCTTGATGTTTACATGAGTTGGATGTGTTTTCCCCACAATTCCCCAAGAAACTTGTAAAGTGTCATTTGTTTATGAGCTGGCTGTTGTCTTAAAAATAGATCCATCCACTAACAACATACCCTGGAAACAGCTACGAAAACTCGAGTCTTCTAAATGTGAGACATTTACTATACAAAATCATGATATTTATAACATTAAATATGTGAGTGACTAATCTTTATGATGCTTTGGTCTCTCGAGAACCTCGTATTGGAACAATGCCTTTCTGATCGGAGTAGACATCTTCACCTTTGAGGTGAGAATATTATATTCATCTCTGATGGCAGGTTTGAAATCGAGCTCTTCGTTGTCCTTTCCTAACAGATCAAACAAAAATTTACGTTCTTTTTCGTGGAACTCAGTGTACTGTCTTGTAAGATAATATTCAGTCAAGATTTCATCAATTTCTAACAACTTCAAGGTTTCTTCATCTGTAATGGTTTTCAATTTGGAAACAATCAAACCAGTATCGAACTCATCTTTTTCATCTTTGATGTCTTCTTCATTAAATGCTTTTACCACGTTATTCTTGTGAATCCATAAGTTTAATTTAGTGACATAGTACCAGTTCTTGTACTCATAGGCAGACAACCCGTTGCTGTATTCAAAAATGAGTCTGTTGGTGATGGTAGAAGGAATAAAGACTGGAACTCCACTTAAGAACGAGTATCTGATAGGAGATAATTGATCAAAGGTGTAGAAATGTTTACGACGGTCGTTGTAAATTTCAGCATCCAAATCCTTACCTTCCTTCTTGATATCAACCAAAGAATTGTCTTGATATTCAGATGGAGTTTCAGCTTCGGAACGACTCAAACCAGTGATGTCAATATAAATTCCTGAATCCACATCGATGAATCTAGCATCAATATGATTAGAGTTTTTAGAAATTCCACGATTATGGATATAAGTTCCAACATCCATGAAAAACTTACCGTAACCTTCAGAAGGATCTTCCACAATAAGAGTTTGGTTGTACTCTCTGGCTAATCTAGATAACTCTGAAATAGGCATTTGTATATCGATATCGACATCGAATGGGAACATAAGTCCATCCCAATACCATGACAAAAGAGGACCGTGCATAATCCAAGAAACAATACCTTTTTCTTCAGCAAATCTGTTCCAGTTACGCAAAAGTCTGTCCAATATACTGTTGGTACGATGAACCATCTCTTCTTCAGACCAACCTTCACGGTCATAGTTGAGAGCACCTTCGAAAAATCTCCAATCATAATGCCATCCCCATTCACGGTCTCTGTTTCTATCATCATCAACCCTAATGGTAGCCATTTTGAAGTAGGTTGGTTCGTTGGTGTCATCATGTTGAGCACAATCCTTTAAACCATTATAGTATTCTTTTTCAATTTTGGATAGCTTTGCAATATCACCCATCTCGAATTGTGCAATCTGACCATCGATATCTGGAGGGGCAAATAAATCCCTAGAAAGATCGAGGTCTCTTGACAGCTTTGGATCCTTTTGTTGACGTAAAATCTTGTACATACCAAGAGCATCTTTATCATCCTCCAAGTATCTTGGAGTAACTTCACTCTTCAATTTTTCAAGTTCCCTGGAGTGGCTCATTTTGACAATTGCATTTTCTTTGAGCTGTGCTTCGGTGATACCACTAGCCTTGATGTAGTTATCGACAAGGTCTGTTTGGATCATTCTCTTTTTGTTGCTGAAGTCGACGTCAAATTCATATGTTCCACCGGTTTGATCACCATTGAGAATGATCACACGGTATGGAAGTGGTAAGTGGGTCATTGCGTAAGACTTGGCTTCCAAAATTCTGATGTCATTGTAAGGTCTGTCTTCGTGGCTGGAATGACCATGGATGATAAAACCTGGAAGTTGCTCCCTTCTAGTGTATCCCAATTCTTCGTATTTCATCTTTGAGAATTCTAAATTACTCCTACAGAAGTAGGAAGGATCGGGATTATTGTTAGTGACTTCTTTGATATTTTGACAGTTCATTCTTTCCTCCATAGGTTTTAAGAGATCTTCATTCAATGCAGTCAAGTCCATCCAATCAGCCCAGTTGAACGAGATTTCAGGACGAGGAACCAGGTTTTGATTAACTGGTAGGGTATTAGTGCCAATTTCGACGTACTTCTTACGGATTTCATTGAGATAAACTGTGAGGGTGAATCTTGGATCATAGAAGAGCTTGTTCTGGTTAACTAAGGAATCGCTCTCCAAGTTTCTTAAGAAACGACGAATCTGAACGTGCAAATCAAGATCCGACAATTCGGTGTGAGCGAGCCAGTATCTGTCCTTGTCTTCTCTGACATTTTTGAAGAGAGTCTGGACATGTTTTTCGAACGGGATGTTAGAAGGCTCCTCGATTTTTTCTGTATTGAACGGAGATACCGAAGAGTCTCTGGCGAAGTATAATGTGAAGTATCCGGTGTTGATGATGAACACCAAGAGGATGGCCACACGGAAAGTTTTGGTGGGGATTCTATTGAAAAGGGCCATTATGGATGATATTAGAGGATAAATAAATCGCTTAAGCCTGGACAATGCGTTTTTGGAAGCGAGATGTTTTGCAGAGTTCTTGTGCAAAATTTTGCAAGGTATTAATGCAGCTCGACCGGAGAGGGATCGGGTTGACTTGGAAGGTAATGCGGAATGGAACTGAACTAAGAGAACAGAATCCGAAACGTGTGATGGAGAAGACGATGGTCCGAAGCGAGTGAATATCGACCAATGTGGCTAAATCTATCAAACAAGACGCTAAGTCAGGTGTAGCCGACAGTGAAACAAGGTCGTTTGACTAACAGGTACTAATGACCAGTGCAAGGCGCTTAAACGGAGATTTCGTCTGGAAGATCGAAATTTAGTTATAGGTTGGGAATCGCGTCAGAACGATGGAACCGAGTATACCGATGAGGTGGGCCAGACTTGAACAACGGGCACAGACTTCAGCAAGGAGTCAAGGTGTTCACAGGTTCAGGTATGAGGAAGATACCAGTTGAGTGAAACCACCAGATTTGGGAGGGAAAGCCGATGCAACGGGCCGAAGGAGTCGAGGCAGAGAGTATCCAAAGAGGATGGGGACTCAAGTTAATATATGGGTCGGAAAACGACGACGAGGACCAACGGATGGGGTGGGAAAACTGTTGCTGTGTTGTTGAAATGCGAAATTCCTTGAAACACTCCAGAATGTGGGTTGTAGAACGGTGTCAGGGATGCAAGGATGTGGTCCGAATTAACAAGGAGAAGTCCACTGAGGTGCCTGGAGGGGAGACGTCAAAGTGCTGGAGGAAAACGGCGTGGAAAGAAGGTGGTTGACTTCCTGATCCTTAGTCATCTCCATTACGAAGATTCGCCCGATATATATAAGGACTTGGTGCAGCACATACATGCATGTTTGGGGATCATAATCAAGGCAAGAGTTATGGTGCATATGCATGAGCTAACAAGTGCGCGAGGCAGTGAAAAATAGGAAAACGAGGGGGAAACGGGGGAAAACGGCAACAACCTGGGAGGGGGCTTGAGGGTGGTGGTGGCATGAGGGTCCGAGGATGTCGGAAGATGTTGGTGGGATTAATTGTACTTGATTGGGGAACTGCTGGGCCAGTGGGGGACAGATGCATTTTCTCTGGTCATCGAATTGGTTTTTTTTTTCTGGTCACCTGACCGGTGGTGATTTTACAGGTTTGCCTGTTCAGGGCCAAAAGCCGGAAACTTCTGCGTGTGTCACTACTGCACATTCGCCGTTGCAGTGGTGGAGGTGCAGGTTAGCATTGCAGCACCACTTCCGAGGGCGGACCGCCTCCTACACTTGCCCTGAATCCGACGCTCCGCCAACACTGCCGGAAGTCCATTGAAGGACAAGGTGAAAGAAGATGCTAGATGCCAAATGCCAAATGCCAAACGAGAAAGCCAAACGCAAAAGTCAAAGACTAAACCTTCAGGGTGCAGAAAAAATCGCCTCGGTTTCGATGCGTGCCGACGACCCAGCAATTCCTCCCTCAAAACCTGCAAACCTGTAAACCTGTGACAACTCTGCCTGATGGAGGTTGCTAAGATCGTCGTGCATATCCCCTGCATAGATAATACCCACAGGTCCAGTAACAATAAGCAGTTTGCTCGCGCGAGGAACGACCAAATTGCATATTGCAGTATGCGCGGTGGGATGAGTAAGCCGAATAGATGTGATAGTGGACACTTGCTAGGGCGACGACAGGACTGGCGAATGTGGAACCTGTGATTTGGAATGGTGACGTTCGCTAGGTGTACAGGGAAAACAAGGGCAAGAAATAGGCAAGGAAAGGACAAGAAAAAGGCAAGAAAAAGGGCCATTTGTTGTACTCCTCCTCTGGTAGCATTTATGTTGGAGTCCACATTACCACCAAGATTTCAACTTTCTTGTTGAGGGGTGTGGTGGTGCGGGCTCATAACAAGATGGTTTCAGATTCCGCAACACCCGCATTGTGATGGTTGTTAATCCTGGGCATTCCCGAATCGGTCATATTCGTCCAATGGTACGATAGTGCACACGACTGTTCACTTGTTTGGGTTCCAGTTGCCAATTGACATGACAGCCAGGGCATCTGAGCATACCTAACCTTTAGCACAAAATTGGCATTAACCCAGCCGGCAATCTGTGGGGGACTGGCGACATTAGCTTCGGACCCCGTTAACTATGGGGCTCATCCTACACTTCTGTGCATGGTGTAAGCCACAACATCCTACAGATTACACAGATCCTCTGCTGCAATAGATGCATCGTGCGCAAACTAGTACCAATACGGCCATGCAATTTCCACAATCCAGTTCCAACCCAACCTGTAAATGCACGGTTTCCACCATGGTGTTGAGAACCCGGCCAAATCCTCTCATAGCCTCGATTTGAGGTACCCGAGATCCGCTGCGCCAAGGGCACTCGTCATGGTATTGTCCTATCGCTAGTGGTGTCTGTCAGGAGGGTTTTTGACGTGAATGTGACGTTGTCTGGGGTCATTACTCTGGCGGAACCGTGGATGTCGTTTACACTTTGGCCTAACCTGCACTCCATACCGATGAGTGGTGTACCCTCGGATCTCTCCCCTGGTGGAGGTCGGCACCGGATCTCTTGTTTTGGGGTCGGATTTGCACCTCTACTTCCTTTTGAATACATCAGCTGTAGGTACCAACTTATAAAACATGCCTCTGCAGAATTCACGATCCCGCCTGGCGTATATGAAAATAAGGCCCAATTCCGCCCCTAAAAATTAATGATAATTGAAATTCAACGGTTGTAGAGACGATAATACACATCATCAGTCAATATTATCATATCCTATATACCTTCTAAATACCTCTAGGTACCTTCTAAATACCTTCTAAATACCTTCCATAAGGGTCCAATTTTTTTGCTCCTGATCGTAAGATATGCATCAGGTCTGGTTAATCCTTCTGACGTCATGTCCATCGGAAATTCCAGAACTCCCATGCCACCGCAAGGAATGTTCCTTTCAACATACCCTTTTTCTGAAATGTTCCACTACTCATTTCTGTATACCTTAGCATCATCCCACCCATGATAGCCTGTCACCTTTGCAGAAGGCATCATACTTTGACTCCATCTTGGCAAACTAGTTTTAACTCCAGAGATTTTACAGGTACATACTATGTAATGGTTAAGCAGCTAAAGCCAATCAAGTAAAGTTGTTTGATTATTCGGTAACACGTCAACTTTATTATTAGCTCGTTTGTCTATCATCTTGTCAATAAGTACTATCCTGACATGCCTTCTGTAACTATCAACTGAGTGACACCATTTTCGATGTCAACATCCCATAACTATGGGCGTGTGGCGTAGTTGGTAGCGCGTTTGCCTTGCAAGCAAAAGGTCACTGGTTCGATTCCTGTCTCGTCCATTTTATTTTTGTTTTTTTTCGATGATTATACCAGTTTTGAAGTCTCTTTTAGTTTCTATAATTGTTCATCTATCTTCTGTGCGATTCAATTGTTAAAAATTGGTACACTAACACAAGTTGGAAGCTCAAATAATCAATGTCAAAGAATCGGCCTTCACTACTATTACACTCTCAGGAAAATGGATATTTAGAAAATTACAGTTATATTGACGTAAAAGTAGTCTAAATGTTTGTTGCATAACATGCAAAGCTAGCTTCCGAAAAGATTTCCGTTCTCTACAATCTTAACTACTTAAAAATTCACAAAAAAGTTCACAAATGTAAAATACTAATTTTTCCGGATTTCGAAAAAATCTACATATTTTGTTTACCACAATGATATTTTATCACCAAAAAATAAATTTACTTACTGATCACAAGACAAAATGAATTCGAAATCGTTAATTTTATAAATGCCTGTTCTATAATTGTTTTCATATCGTATTTGTATCGCCACTTGCCTGCAAATTCACAGGAATGCTTTTCAACAAGTTGGCCAATTGTGGCCTTGTGGCCTGATCGAGCTTATCAAGTTCGGAGGTTCCACAATTTTCTGCACTTTGTTCCAATTCAAGAATCTTTCTTCTCAATTCTCTCTCCAAAGTCTCGCCGCTATCATTAAATTCATCTTCGACATGCATATAGTTGAAATCTTCCATGTCTGCACTGCCGACACCAAATTGAGTGACATCGAGATCTTCAAAAAGTTCACCATTTATATTTTCCCATTTTTGATCCAATTTTCCTTGTTTCGATTCAAGAGTATCGCTGGCTTTTTTCTCCATATATTCTTTGAAAAGTTGCCTCTTTTGAACCACTTTTACTGCCCTGCTATTCAACTGCTTAATGAATAACTCTTGATCAATTTCGAGGCCCTGAGAACTAAAATTTAACTTAACCTTATCTGCATCAATAAACTTCAATCTGATCAACAATAAAAATTCTTCCACCCATTTTAACATTTTTAGGAAAATTTGTTGGTCATCATTCAGATAAACATTGTGAATGAATTCCCATAAAACAACATCATGTTTGTCTAATAACGCCTTTAAACGATCAAATATCTCAATAGAGCTCGTGAAGTACATTTCTTCCTTACTGAGTTGAGTTAATTCTTTCATGAGATCATCCATAAAATATTGAAAGCTCCGGAAAACCAAATGCATATCACTTCTCACGAAGACTCTCATAAGTGGTTGATAAAAGATAGTCAAAAAGTTCTTAATAAGCTTCGTCAATTCTGGTTCCAGCCACAATTGTTTGAACAATTCCTTATCTTTTCTTCTGATCAAAATTTGCCAGTATTGTTTTAAATTTAAGTAAAGCTCTGATTTCTTCAAGTCTTTCTCTTTTTCTAACGAGTCGTATGCACGATGTGACTCTTTGATTGTATATAAGAGGTTCAAATCATTCTGTGTTAAGTTGGGCTTGATTTTATCGGTTGTCAAGATAGAAATCAAATAATCTTCACCCCTCTCCAAAGCATCGCCTTTAACTTCCGAAGTCACTTCATATGGTGATCCAACAAAGTTTTCAATCCGCTTCAAGAAGTTAGCGTATGCTGGGTCGATCTTTTCGCATTTGAGAATTCCAATCTCTTTATCAAATCCACTCAAATCATCGTTCAAAAGCATGATGAATATCATAGATAATAAATTACGTGAACCCCCTGAATTTGCCTTAAGATCAGGTTGGCTACTACCCCAAGTTGGTAGCGAGAATTTTGGAAAATTCATCAATAGAAGATCAATGACTCTAGAGATAATCTTGACAGGATTCGTGAATCTCAAGATTCCGTATACAACAGAGTATGGAAATATGAAATGAAATTTTTTGCACTTTTTTAGCCATTCACTAGAGTTGTCTTGACCTAAGAATAATTGATATAAAGTTGCAGCAACCTCTAACTTGCACCATTCATTGAAAGTTTTCAACAAAGGAGACATTTTGTTAATATCACTCGATTTACCAATATCGTTGAATATTTGAACGATTGTTCCTGGCTTCTGGATTAGGTCTTGCTTAAATTGATCAAAATCTTTACTTAATTGGACTATAACTTTGGTGGTTTGCTTTTGGAACTCAAGTTGTGTTTTTAATATGATTTGTTCATGCTCAAGTCTGGTTTGAAAGTCAGACAAATCTTCTGGTAAGAGTTCATCGAAGACTTTCGTAGGGTCATTTATGAAAGTCTTGAAGTCATTTGAATGAATGATTTCGGGAAATTTACATAAAGCGATCATATAACCTCTCAATGCTAATCTCGACTTTTCTCTTACCAAGATATTGCTTGAATGATTGCTCATGTCTGATAAATCTGATTTTTCAGAATCGAGTGATGTTCTTGAATCTTGAAAGTTTTCTTCCAAGTATCCTTGGTCGTGTTTAGCTTTGTGGGGTAAATCGAGGCCCTCCGTTGTCATAACTCCCGGAAGTGACTTTTTCAAATTTGATTCCAATTTCTTGAATTCTGAATATGACCGACAGATAAAATGACTTTTGTAATGGTAAGTCTTTTCATGCTTTTCTCGAGTAGTGGTTTGGATTACAAACTCGAAGTTGTGACGAGATTGGCCGGAAGATGAACCCAATAATCTTCTCAACGGGTTCCATGACTTATAACCTACTGAGTCGCTGTTTTCGTCTTCTTGGCCATTGGATTTATCTATTTTGCGTACTGCAACAATATTAATGGCCGTATCATTCAAAAATGACATGTTTTTGAAATCATCAATTGCAAGAGGTATTATAGCTCCAGGATCATTTTTAGTGGTTATTTTGTCTAATTTCCCCGTATCTGAGGCTTTTAAGTGGCTTTCTGTTAAGTAGACCATGTCTTTATCGGTGATAATCACCGAATTGTAGAAGAGCAATAGCCCAGAGAGCAATTTCTTGTTCACCTGACGCCTTTTGGTGACATTTTCCTGTCTCTCATCTGCACTGCTAATATGTTTTTGGTTGAAGCTCTCCACAAATGGCTGTATTGTATCTTGCCAAAAGGAGAGCTGATCCTCTTCCGAATTGTTTGTGATGAAGGGAAAAGTAGTCAAGAAGTTGCGGAAGAAAAACGTCAACAACGGCAATTCGTTCTTTTCACTCTTTGCATCTTTAGTGTGGAATGGATGTCCCAAGAATTCACAGAAATCGGATCGATTTGCTTGGTGAAGTTCATCCGAGAGCCGATTCTCCAAAATATACTTCTTCAAGAAGTGCTCTTGAGTGGGGGATAAATCCACAAGGAAGTCTGAGTGGGGAGCGGCCGCTTCTGCTGCCATTGTCTTTCTGGTGGATATTGCCAGGGTTGGGGTGTTGAGGATTTAGTGTTGCTGTATGCTACCCTTGGATCTAACATGTAAAAGAACCAACCTAACCTGCGATAATTCCTGGATTCTCGCCGTGTATCTCTAATTAGGTGGTTTTTGGCCCCCACGTGACCCGAATTTTCTTGTTCCCATCGCATCGATGCTCTTCTCACAAAAATTTTACAGTACTGATTCTTTTCTTTAGATACTCTACAAGTCACAATGGGTACTCAAAAGAAAGAAAAGCAAAGAAGAGTCAGAGAAAATGACACCAGAGATGGTAACCTCCGTGTCAAGGGTGAAAACTTCTACCGTGATGCTAAGAAGGTCAAGCATTTGAACATGTACAAGCAAGGTAGAGCCATCCGTAACGCCAAAGGTGAAATCATCAAGGCTGCTGTGTTGCAAAGTACAGATGCTCCCACTGCCAGAGTGGACCCCAACAGAAAATGGTTTGGTAACACCAGAGTCATTGCTCAGGATGCGCTTGCTCATTTCAGAACTGCCATGGGAGAGAAGAAAAATGATTCCTACCAAGTTTTGTTGAGAAGAAACAAGTTGCCTATGTCATTATTGGATGAGAAGGACCACACTGAATCGCCAACTGCCAAGATCACCGACATCGAGTCGTACTCGCTGACTTTCGGTCCTAAACAGCAGCGTAAGAAGCCTAGAGTGGCTGCCTCCAACTTGGAAGAATTGGCCCAAGTTACCGAAGCAGACTCCACCGCCTACCAAGAGAAGCAAGACTTGAACTCCACTTTGGGGTTGATGGGAGGCTCGTTCTTGGATAAGGAAGACTACACTCAAGAAGCCAAGGAGGCCATTTTCCACAAGGGTCAATCCAAGAGAATCTGGAACGAGTTGTACAAGGTCATTGATTCCTCCGATGTGGTCATCCACGTGTTGGATGCCAGAGATCCTTTAGGTACCAGATGTGAATCGGTTGAAAAATATATCAAAGATGAATGTCCCCACAAGCACCTTATCTACGTGTTGAATAAGTGTGACTTAGTCCCCACTTGGGTTGCAGTACGTATTTTATTAACTTTTCAGGTATTTGTGAATTCTCCTCAATTTTTTTTATCCTCTTTATACCAAAGATCTTTGTCAGGGTGATACTATGGATTTATCGAAAGATCAATCACTTTACATTATTGCCTGTTACTTCTTTGGAAGAATAACTCTACTCGCCCGCGTTCCTGACTTGTCAGTTCGCTAACCGTTTTGGTTAGTGATTTGTTCGCATCCGGTTGATAGTTTTTATCGACCATCTAGAGTAGTGCCGGGATCTTCTTGAGTTGAAGCTTTTTACTATGGTTCTCCTTAGTCTTATAAAAAGTTTCGTAGTATAGAAACCGACATTCTTTTCTCTCATTTTGCCACAATTTTTATGAAGCACAAATATCTGTGAAACGTTACTTGGTATCCTTTGGATTTTACTAACATTATAGGCTGCTTGGGTCAAGCATTTGTCAAAGTCATACCCCACTTTAGCATTCCACGCATCTATTACCAACTCTTTCGGTAAAGGTTCATTAATTCAATTGTTAAGACAATTTTCTGCATTGCATTCTGATCGTCAACAGATTTCTGTTGGTTTCATTGGTTATCCAAACACTGGTAAATCTTCTATCATTAACACTTTAAGAAGAAAGAAGGTTTGTCAAGTCGCTCCTATCCCAGGTGAGACAAAGGTCTGGCAATATATTACTTTGATGAAGAAGATTTTCTTAATTGATTGTCCAGGTATTGTTCCTCCTTCCTCCAAGGATACCGAGTCTGATATCTTATTTAGAGGTGTCGTTAGAGTTGAGCATGTTTCCCATCCAGAACAATATATTCCTGACATGTTGCGTAAATGTGAAAGAAAGCATTTGGAAAGAACTTATGAAGTAAAGGGTTGGGCTAATTTCGAAGAAGATCCTGAATTACTTGAGAAAGCAAGTATTGAATTCATTGAGATTATCGCAAGAAAGCAAGGTAGATTATTGAAAGGTGGTGAACCAGATGAAAGTGGTGTTTCCAAGCAAATTTTGAATGATTTTAATAGGGGTAAGATTCCTTGGTTCACTGCCCCACCAAAGGATGAAGAAGAGAGAACTGGTGAAGATAAGAAGGCTAGCTACAAGAGAAAGAGAGCCGAGAAGGAGGAGGCTAATGAAGCCAAGAGAGCCAAACTTGAAGATCAGGCTCCACAAAGTTCTGATGATCAGGAAGAGGCTTAATTTATAGTTCTTAGGTGTATAATTATTTATCAAGTATTAGGTTATGGATCAAATCCTGTAGAAGTACATCGATTGACGAATGAAAATTATCATTATACAAACTAGATCTAAAATACAATACGTTCAACAAAAACGAAGCTGCTAATGACTAAAGTGGTCTACCAAATATGACTGCTCCAGATTTATTTCCTGGAGTCGAGGGAGTTGGCACACCTCCATTATGTTGACCTTCAGCACTACTTCCAAGTGAACCTTCTCCACTCAAATTTCCCAACCCCCAAATAAAACCTTTGAATCTGGTTAACAAAGAAAAATCAAAAGAGGATTGTCTTAAAAGTTCTTTAAAACATTCCATAGATAAATAAGCATGCAATGTGGAGGTCATTTGTTGTTGATGCTGGAATTGAGATGTGAAATGTTGACGAATAGCAGGTGAGATCGGCAATAAATGTAACTCCTCAGCTAAATATTCGATTGATGGTTTATTAGAATTATTATTTTCACCAGAATCGGTATTTTTGTTGAGTAATTTGTTTCCAATATATTTCAAGTCAAAGAAATTTGGAAAGTATTTTGAACACCACCAAAAGAAGTCCTTTTCATCAACAGGAAGACTATCATTAGCAAGTAAACTAATGAAAAATCCTAAATCGTAACCTGCATGATAACTTATCCAGTTGATAGAATTATCCAAGAGTAAACCACTCTCAATGATTAATTCTGCGAAGGAAAAGTGTGGTATACCTTGAGTCATATGCATTTGAAAATTGATTTGTGAGGTTTGAGCCAACATGTTCAAATGCTCTTCGTTGTACATTTCAGTGGTCAAATCATACAAAAAGTTGAATTGCCAAACAAGACTTGAACTGATTTCATTGTTCTTTATCTTAGTCACACAGAATGAAAGTTGAATCAAGTTCAATAAATCCGAATTAGCTCTAAGAGTTTGGAAATGATAATCAGAAGATGACTTAAATGTCCCCACTGGTCTTGCCACTATTCCTGGAATCTCTTGATGAATCGCAATGAATATTTTTGATGTCTTGTCATTAATAAAGGTACGTAAGGTATGGAATTCGTGTTCCAAGTTATGGGCCCAAACTTCTTTGATTATTGGGACCTGAGTATGAACATGAGATGATAATTGAGATTGCTGTTGTGCCTGTAATTGCTGGAAGTGGAGGTTTGGTTGTTGCAGTGCTTGCAGAGCTTGACCTGGTTGTTGCGATTGTTGCAGGGATTGCTGTTGTGCTTGTGCTTGTTGCTGTTGTAATTGTAATTGCAACACAGGGTTACCTGCTGGAGTACTGGAGCTTATTCCACCATTTGATCCGTTGTTTTGAGCGGAGTTGGCACCACCGTTTAAAGCTGCTAAGAGTGGATTGGTAGATTGGCCACCAATACTTCCCAATTGCTGTTGCTGTTGCTGTTGTGCCTGGAGATGTTGATTCATTAAGTGTTGTCTTTGCAATTGCTGCTGCTGCTGCAACTGCAATTGAGATACCTGGGGCGATTGCCCAGATACGTTGATCTGTTGCAGCGCTTGCTGTTGCAAGTACTGAAGATGGGGATTGATGTTCATTGATGTAGAAATTGTGTGGCTGTTCTATTGCTGATCGACCTGAACTGGAGGAAATTGACGGACGAACTTGAAAGCTTTGAGAACTTCCTTTCAGGACTGGCGTTGACTATTCAAATGGATTATAAGTGCTCACTTCAACTCAGTACGAATGTCTGTTCCTTTCATCAACTGTGAACTCACTATAAAATTTCGTTGGTCCTTTTTTGATCGACGCACACCGTGCGCGCACGACCATGTTGCAGCCTAGCCTCATTCTACAGTGTGGTTACTATATATGTGCATGATGGAACTAAAGTTGATCTCTGAAATTGTTTGCGTTGTTGTCCGCTGATTGGAGATAGGCGTGATCACCAACACGCTGAGGCTTGAACAAGTGTTGGATCAAAAATCCAAGTCCAAGGGCTAAACAGAGCGCGGCCACCACGATGTAGATGATTCCCAAACTCATGTTACGGCCGCCATACTTGCTGTTGGTGGTGAAAACCATACTCTTTGTACCGCCGAATACCGACACGGGGTAGTTTAAGCCAATTCTAACTTCATAGGAGCCAGAGGACAACGGGGCAGAAGAGTTTTTGCTATAAAGCTTGTAGAATGAGGGCAAACCTGCGGTTCTCATCCAGTTCTGAAGGTGCTCCCATTCGGACAAATCAGGCATGTTGGACTCGTTGTAACCGTTGGGGAACATGGCATCCCAGTTGGGAGGAGGCACCACCTCGTCAGGACTATAGTTTGTTTTCTTGAACTTGTGTTTGCGGTCAGAGCTCCAGGAAATATCTTTGGAGCTCATTTCGTATGTCTCGTTATTGTTACCGTTTTGGGCGTTCAACAACACTGGGTTGGAGAAGGTATCGTTAAAGAGGGAATTGGCAACGAGTCCACAGGGATAGATAAGTTTCTCCTCGTCTCCCCACTGGCGGTGCAACAAGGGCTTGCAATTATCAGTGACCAGGCTTTCTCCGGATGCCTTGCCCATAAGCTGGCCCAAATCGTAAGATTCGACATACTTACGATGGTTCTGGAAGAAGTTGGTCAACTTGTAATACAAGTACACTGGAGGCTTGATTTCCACCGGCAAGTTGAACCGCACTACGCAGGTCTGCTGGCCATCGCCTTCGTTGGCCAACATCCATTGGAAGTCAGGATCGGTGTTCTTGCTTTGGAAATGGTGGCTGGTGTATTTGGATGGAACCTTCTCGAATTTGTCTGCGGTGAGCTTGTCACAATGGGAATAGTCGACGGAGAAAGTTTCTGAGTTATAAGTGGTGTATATAATAGCGATTCCAAGGCAGGTGAAGATAATCGCCAAAATGAAAAGGAACGGGATCACCGATTTGGGTGTGAGAATCGGTTGCCATGCCTGTAATCTTTGTTGCCTGAAGGCGGTATTTGGAGGTTTTCTTGACTTCTGGGTGGCCGAGGTGGTACCATTGATCAGTTCGTCATCATCATCGTCTTCTGAACGTCTTCTTCGCCTTAAGAAGTCCATGGTTGTTTTTAGAAGTATTTAATGATCATACGCATAAATTCAAGAAAAGCCACGAACACGTGAAATATGGAACACGTGATCTACAGTTACCAAATGGGTTAATGAATTTATGGGATTTCAATGAGTAGATGAACTACTTATGGACCATTAGAGATAGGTAAAATGTATTTGGATTGATTGGAATTGTTAAAGTAGTTTTTTTTGCATAGTAATGGTGGGAATTATAGTGTTCTCACACTGTTGTATAAGATAAAGTTATCATCTGAAAATATGAATTGACCTGCAAAAACATAATCAATTAGATACGCAGACGTTACAATTATCAAACATCAGATTTTAACTGGTGATTTTCTCATAGATACACATCAATCGGGATATGACATATTATTAATCTCTATAAGACATCCTCAAAGGGTCTCTATATACACTACTTGGAGGAGTCAGCGGATTTGGTTGCTGCTCTCTTTGCAGGGGCAGCTTTTTTATCGACCTTACGCTTGGTGTCAGCGTTGGCCTTGTCCTTTTGGTCCTTAAACTTCTTACCGTTGTGGTTACCCAATTTGGACTCTCTAGGCTCTAAGAAAATAGTGACTCCGTCAACCACAGTTTCCTTAGCATCCAATGCCTTTCTCTGGGCTTCGGCAGAGACAAAATCACACAAGGCAATGTTGGAGTTTGGCTTGAAGAATTTGAGGTCTCCGAATTTCTTGATAATATGATCACGCAATACCTTTTCATCCACAGGCTTGGATCCTTGTTTGATACCACGGATATAGATAGGGAACCATTCTTCCTTCTTGAATCTGCCGTTTTGTGGAGCTGCTGGTGCTGGTGCAGCCTTCTTTGCAGGAGTCGTCTTAGCAACACCGGGTGTAGGAACAGGCTTGGAAGGTGCTTTGGCAGCAGCTTGGGATGCTAATGCAGCCCAAGACATTGGTTGGGAAGAAGATTTGGAGTCCAAAACTTCCTCTCCTTCAAAACTGACATCTGCTTTTTCTTCATCTTCTGGTCCTTCTTCAACAATCTCAGCATCCTTGTCAGATTCCGGTTCGGTTTCTTGGATCTTTTCTTCCTTCACCTTAATTTCTTTAAGTTCTTGCTTAATTTGTTCTGCCTTTGGTTCTGGCTTGGTTTCAACTTTGACTTCTGGCTTGGCTTCAATCTTTGGTTCAGGCTTGGCTTCTGGTTTGGACTCAACCTTTACTGGTGCCTTTGGTTCTGACTTGGTCTCAGTCTTTACCTCACGGACAACAGCTTTTTCAGGAACAGCTTGCTTGTTTTCAATAACTTGTTCCTTCACAGGCTCTTTTGCAGTATCCTTGGCTACCAATTTGGTAGGTTCCTTCACTTCTTGCAAAGATTCCTTGGTTTCTGACTTGACAACCTTTGCTTCTGGTTTCTTGATTGATCTGTCGGTAAATCTCAACACATCGTTGGCAACATCGAAGGTGTTCTCCTTCTTACCTGGAACCAACACGAAGGTCTGGGTGAATTGATAATAAGGAGAATCTTCTCTAGACCATTCACCGAAAACAACAATCAAAATGTTCTTGCCGGAAGAGACTTGGAAATCAGCATCGGTGATGACAATTCTGTTGCTATTCTTCGGAGCCAAAGAATTCTTGAACCGGGCAATGATTGCGTCGGTACCTTGGGCCTTGTGTACGGCGTCCTCGTCTTGAGAGCCAGGGAATGGTCCGTGGCTGATGGAAGCTTGAGGATGGTATATCTTATGAATGTTCTCGATCTTGGTGTTGTAGAACTCATAGTATGAGGTGATGAACAACCAACCAATCGAGGAAGTGCGGTCTTCCAGCATAATGGAGTCGGTCTTGCCGGTGGTAGCAGGGGATTTGGTCATGGTAGCAGCTACAAGCAACCTGCTAGCACTAATATGGGGTATTTTAGTGAAAAGTCGGGATCCTTGAAAAATTTTAGCCACTGGCTGTATACAGGACAGACATTTCAGGTACCACTAGGTGATTGCAATCTATGAATGGGAACGTTATATTTAGAGAGCTATTAACGGCAACGTAGCGGGGATGGGATAGAGGCGCCGGCACCGGGATGGAGGCTGACTGTCCCAAATTATTGACACTCACGCAAGAGTTCCTCCAAGATTTTGTTTTCGGTATCTGCCTTATTGGACACTCCGTTGAAGGACTTAATACCCATTCTACGCAAGACCTCGATGGTCTTGTCACGGGGAAAGCCCATGTTCTCGAACTGAACCACAATGGAGTCGTCGATGCCGTACAACGCCAGGTCGCTGAGCTCGGTTTTTTCGTCTTCACTGGCATAAATACGAGTCCAGTAGCTGGCGGTCTCGTCAAATCCCTTTCTGTTGGTCAAGAAATGCTTTGCCACCTCTGCATCTTGGGGGTCACTAGGCTCGGGCGATTGTAACAACGATTGCAATGAAATCAACGAGCTTTTCAACGTGAGGATTGGGGTCCATGCATCTTTCAAGATGTCCAAACAAATGGCTCCAGTCACCGAAGAGATGTTAGGATGGTAAATCTTGGTAGAAAACTTCATCACTGGTGGCTTGAATGGGTATTCATTTGGGATGTTGATATCCACTTGAAACAACCCTCCTTCGTATGGAGTACCTGGGGGGCCCTTAAAGAACCCTGTCAATTTAGTCAAGTCATTTTCATTGTTGAGCTTCAACGAAACTCCTGACTGAGTGTCCTGGCGACATTCCTCCAATTCCTTGGCGATTCTTTTGACACGAGACATGAATCCTTTGATTTGGTCAACTGTTGACGGTGAGTTGGTGATATTGAAAAAGTGCGTGGCTTGCCACAGTGAGTGCGGTTGTGCCAATTGAAGTCCAGATGGTGGCAAAATGGGCCATGGATTTCAGGTAAGAATATTTTGTAATGTAAAGTTGGTCTGCTTAAACTAGCCAAAATATTGGAAGTCCTTTAAGGTGTGTTCAAGCGGTCTACAAAAATGGGTTTGCTCCAGGAACCGATCCAGTGGTGGTTGAAATTGCGCTTTTCATGATTAATATAGTGTGACGTTAAATTACATAACAGAATGCGAGGTACAAGTTTCTTTAATACATCTCATTCCAAGCCAGTAAGAATATATAAAAGTATTTCTAGTGAAATACATTATATTGTAAACTTTTTCGAATCTCCCTCTTGGTTTTTAATTAATAAGTAATATAATGTTCATGGTAATAATGTGAATTAAAATTGGTTTAGTGGGTTTCTAATTTTGGCTCGGTTATGATCTTTGCCTCGAACAAACGAGTCAGACAATCGATTATTCCTTTCTCAGGGCAATTTTATGAGTTTTCACACCATTAAGGCTCTGGGCTATTTTAGGCGTCTGGGTGGACAAATACCTGTATTTTTTGCTAGCCTTAACAGACAAATTTATGATTTTCTATTGATACTAATACAATACTAATACTAATGCTAATAAAACAGCAAGTGAAAAGCACTTTCAGCTTTGACCTTCAGCAGCAGGACTGGACCCTTTGACGTTGACAGATAACGAATCAAAAATGGCACGAAGCTCAGGGCTTGATTCTTTCACGAATGGCAACTCAAAAAATCCAAAGTCATCATTCTTAACTAATTCAGTGAATACAATTGTAAGACCCCATGGATGTGGCTTGCTCACTATTCTTCTCTCCAATAATACTCTAGTGATTAATTCTTGCACAACTAATTTAGCCTGCGAAGTTCCCCAGATAGAGCCAGAACTGAAGAAGTGTAAGATGATACCAATAAACCAGTGTGTATGGCTGTTTGGATAACGCAATTGGTTTGCAATCGCGTTGATCAAGTGGAACTTGAACTCCAGACTTCCGTGGTTCATCAAATCAACCAACAATGCTACTTGTGAAGACTTGGTATTGAAACCACGAACATTGTTTGGCAATCTATCAGCGACAGCGGAAATACCGACATGCAATACCAAGGCATTGATCAACTTAACATTGTAATGAACAATATCAGTTCCAAAACCGTTGACTTCCTTTGGATGGTTCAATTTGATACCAGCGTAAATAGATCTCATCAATGCTGGTGCGGGAATTCTCAAAAAGTTGTCAACTGGCTTCTTCAAACCAACCTTGACTAAATCATCAACAGGCTTGTAAGCAATAATTGGTGAATCATTGATTTCTGGAAGTCTTTCAACCTTTAAACCTTGTGTGAAAGGATCAGGAACTGAAACATCGGAAGGAGTTGCAGATAAAATCAAGTTTCTCAATTGTACGTAACCCCTTGGAACAGCGGTCACTAATTGGTAGTGACATTCAACTAAGAATTGAGGATAGTCATGCAACAATCCAGTGAAAATTCTGTTGACTGATTTAAAAATAACACTAATAACATCATGGTTGACATTCTTCGAGTAAACAGATTGGAATTTCAAGACGGCAGTTAATAACTTGACCACTGTTGCATATCCATCTCCATTAGGTAATTCGAGAAGCTTTGGCAAAAACATACGATGAGCAATTAAAGATACCCATGCAAAAGTAAATCCAGGATAGACGATTGGTTGAAGTGAGTTGAAGACATCACCAATGAAGAGATAAAACTCGTTGTCTAAGCCGTGGATTTGCTCCTTGATAGAGTAATCACTCCAAGTAGCTAGCAAAGATGAGAAGAAACGGAAGTATGCACGCTCATTCCAAGCTTTAGAGTTTTCGTGATCATTGGTCAACGCTAACAATACAATTCCAACAATGTTCTTCAAATACTCCAATGCATCTTCCTTACCATCAAACTTTGAAATGATCTTAACAATCAACATGGCTAAAGTATCAACTGCCAAATATGTCTCATGTTGAGTTCTGCTTCTAACCTCATGTTCAGCACCAAAAGAAATGACTGAGATTTCTATTGCTGCTTTAAAGAACACTTGGAAGTACTCGGGGTTAGTCAAAATTTCAGTATCCAATAATCCTTGAATGAATTGATCTTGCAAATCTTCAGACTGTTCACCATGAGTTAATAACTTGATCCATTCAGAAAAGACATAACCCAATTGTACGTAAAGTTGATTGGCAGCTGGTAAAGAAATTGTTTTTAATAATTCGAACAAATTATCACGAGCTGTAACTGCTTGTTTTGCTTCATCTGAAGAATCATCTGTTTCAAATTTAGATAATGCGTCAATAGTCAATCCAAATTCTGATCTAAGCGCAATTGGGCGTAAATCCTCACAAGTGAAAACATTCAACAACAATCCTGCTGCAAATTTAACAACAACAGGATTGCTAGATTCATTGATGAGTTTGCTAATAGATGCGTCTAACTTGGTTGATTGCACCAATTGAACCTTCAATAAAGAAAAGATAACTGGCATGTTGAACTTGCGTTGATCAGAAGAGTGAACAAGCCACCAAGTAACGTCCTTAGCTGTTGAAGGAGAATACTCACATAACTTGTCTAAAATAACAACATAAATTTCATTGCTCATTGGATTTTCATGAGCCTGGGTGAAGAGGCAGTTAACTGCATATTGAGCTGCCTTAAGTAACAATTCAGGATATTTCAAAGCATTCGATTGAGCAATGGACAATACCTGAGTCATAGTCGACATGATCGGATGGGATGGGTTGAGCGCTGAGAGCTTGGTTTCAGTAACATCTGATAATAACAGAATAGCTTTCTCGCAACTTTGAGTGAAAGAAGCGAAAAGTTGATCTAAAGGTACTGCTTCTTCGGTAGCAATTGGAATCTGTGGAGGAACTGGAGCATTAGCCTCAAGCAGAGCAGGTGGTTGTTCAATTTTTAATCCTGCGGCATTCGAACCAAAGTTCTCATAAATCTTGAGCTGGTTGACGTTCAAACCTTCGGTATTCAAACCAAGTGGCTCTGGTAACCTCAAAGCATACTCAGGAGTACCATCTGCAATGAAAGGTTCCTTAGAGGTGTATTGTTCTCTAATAACAACTTGGCTTTGCATTTTTTCGTCAATCAACTCACTAATGTTATCAGAAGCAATCCTGTCAACAATATCGACACATAATCCAACGTTTGCTTGGATTGCTGCATTCAACTCAGCCACGGGGAATTCACTGTTACCCAATAACTGAAGCATCGTTGCTTCGATGGTTTCTGCCAATAACTTTCTGCCACTTGAAAGGACCATAGTATGTGACAATTGTTGTGCCATGTTTTGGTAACTCTTGCGGAACTTGATGGCATCCCTTTCTGTAGCAAAATCCTTTTTGATAAGAGCTTCTGTTGTAGTAAGCACAGCTTCTGAGACTCTGGTCAAAATAGGGACAGCACATTCTCTAACTGCCCGAGTCAAGGAAGCTTGGAATGCTCTTCTCAAGTTAGCATGTTGTGTGAACACAGTATTACCCAATAGGGTGCTAAATGAAGTATCAAGAGTAGGCTCACCAGGTTGTCCTTGGACCTGGACTCTTTGAGCCTGGGCCTGTGCTTGTGCTTGTGCTTGTGCTTGGGCCTGTGCTTGTGCTTGCGCTTGAACTTGTGCTTGAACCTGTGCTGCTTGGGCCTGTGCTTGTGCTGCTTGTGCTTGTGCTTGTGCTTGAACTTGTGCTTGCAAAGGCTCTTGACCAAAATGTTGTCTAGCAGAAATAACACGACTAGAGTCCATTGGTTCTGAAGACTCGATGGCCAATCTCGAGATGTCATTTGCTAACGTAACCGTCTCTGGATGAATACCAAACATAGCTGCTAAGGCAGCAGGATTGGAATTGTGAGATCTTATTAATGTGGAGGGATCAATATCTTTGATCTTCAATGAAAGACTGTTCAATAAAACTTCAATTTCAAACTTCAAGTTGAGCTTCAAGTCGGCACACTCATATAATTCGACTAAAACCTTGATGATACCAAGAACCCAAGGATTTGGTGGTTTGAAGATTTTTGAGTACTGAACTTGATCCAAAATTTTACAAACAAATGGAATGATCAAAGGTAAAGATTTGAAGTCAAAAGCTTCCACTAATAAAAATTTCAATGCAACTTGATCTCTTCTCAAAGGTTTATCATTGGCCAAAGTAATCTTACCAAGCCAGGCACCCAAATTCTTCAATTGATTTCTTTCTGTCGCTGAATCCTTAAAATTTCTAATCAAACGCTCAACTTCTCTCAAGGAAACATTCAAAACGTATTCGAAAAATATAGCATTGTCAAACTTCTTCACCAAGTCACCATATAAGCCATGATTATTTGGTTCAGCCTTAGCTCTATCAGCAACAAGATAGTTTGCAAACCATGAGAAATATTTCTCAGACAATAACTCTTTAATTTCAGAGATCTTCATGTTGTCACCGGTCATGTTGTTAACGAAAAACAACAATTTATCTGATATAGCCTCTGTTGGTTCCTCTTGCTTGAGATATCCAATGGTCTTATCAGTCACACGGATTGATTGATATTTTGGACCTACATCAGGAGTAGGTGTGGCTGCTTGGCCAGAACAAGGGATTCCATTAGAGGCATCTTTCACAATTTGATACATCTTAGCATGTGCTGACAATGAACGGCATTCAAGCAAATGCTTACAATACATTGGGTATTCATGTAATCTAGACTTGAAATTGTACAAAGATTGCACAGCAAACTTGAACAAATGCGAGTCTTGTGGTTGGTTACAAGATTCCCAAATAAAATTTAAAGCGACAGTAAGTGTAGTTCCTTGAATTAAATCCTTTTCAAGCAAAGCCCCAAATAAAAGAGACGTGGAAGCCAAAGCTGACAATGGATACTCTGCGAAAAACTTGTACTCATCTAATAAAGAATGAATCATACAAGCAAATACGTCTTGCTTGTGAGGTTCGTCACTAGCTTTCATGTTGATAAGCATTTCAACAATGTCCTTGATTTCAACTTCCTTATTATACATCTTGGAATAGTATGCTTTCATTTCCTGTTCCACATTTTGAGGGAAGTAATTGGAAATCCTTGAATTGACTAAAATAGCTTCATCATGCCCATTGCCAAAATTAATGAGTCTTGGATAGGTTGTTAACAATAATAATTGCAAATTCTTCAATTTTTCAGAGTCAACCAACCCTTTGCTTGATTTTAATTTTTCGAGTAAATAATAAACAACCGGAATGTTTAACGATCTCAATTCGTTAAGACCAGGTGCAGGGGTAGCTCCTGAAAGTGCTTGTTGACCTCTTTCATAGTCACGTTGAGCTCTCTCATCAAGGGTATCTAATAATGCAGGATAGAAAATGGTTTTCTGTTGCGAATCCTTTATCTTCGCATCAACAACTGACTTATAGTCATACTCAAAGAATGAGGTTTCAACAAGGAACTTTACAGCAACCTTTGGATCCAAAGACCAAACTCGAGACATGATGGTACTAATCAAGTCAACCTTTGAAGAATAGAACAAAATTTTGTTAATTGCATCAATGCTATGCCTAAGTGCATAATAATCAAGAAGTTTGGTAGTTACAAGTTGGACATCCAATTGCCTGAAAATGTTGAGTATCTGAGGAAGTGAAGCATTATCACTGTCCATGAGTAAAGTGAATAAAGTATCAATCAAATCACGAATAAAAGGTGTCTTTTCGGGAAAAGTCAATGCTGCTACTATTAAGTATTCCGGGAAAACACGATAGTCATGCTCAAAAATTTGAGTCAAGAAATGATTCAACTTTCTCTCTTGTTCATCTAAGGTCTGATTTTGATCTTGCTGTTGCTTTTGAATATTTGTGAGAACTTGAAGTTCTAATTTTCCAACGTTAATAAACTTCAAAATATTGCGTCTTTGCGGTGTTCCTGGTGGAGGAGTTGGCAATGATTGTTCGTTGCTGAAACAATATCTCAAGTTTTTGGAGTTGGAGATGTCATAGCCGCCTTGTTGGGTGTCCATAGTATGCAAAATATACAATAAAGTCTTGCTAAACCACCAATCATAATTCAAAAATATATCAATTACTTCAACTCTGAAATCCAAAGATGACAAAAATTGAGTTATGTTTGACATAGTTGGTTGATCATTTCTTTGTGAAGCTTCGAATAAGTTCTCACGAACATTTGCGAAAACTTGGTACCAAGTTATGGTAGTTTTTCCTTGTTGCTCTAAAGCACGGAAACATGCTTGTAATTGAGCACCTTTAGCATTGGCTTCGGGTAAGTTATTGGATACAGCTAATCCATTTAAACCTTGGGAACCGGGAATCAAGATTTCTGATAAGATTAAAGCAATGCCTTGATCTATCTCAGTGGGCTTGATTTGTAACAAGCTTGGTAAAATCTTTTCAGGTAACAAATTTTGAGGGCCGATTTCAAGCAATAAATCTTTGAATGACATGTTTAAAACTTTTAAATAGAAAGAGTTGATTTGCTCGAGTTGTGAGTTGTGATCTGAGAAGGCAGATAATGAAAGAAGTTTGTAAAGAAATGGTACACTAGGAGTATGTAATATGCTTCCAAAGAATAAGGACCAGTTAAAGTTCTTTAAGTTTTGTCGAGAATCTAAGATAGCAATGATTCTCAAGGAATATTGTTGAATGAGTGATTTAGCAGGTCCGGGATTGGTGCTTTCAAACTTGATGAGAATGATAAACTTCGCAAGTGGATCTAAGTTGTATCTATCAACGAAATCTGTAACGGTAACTTTTGGGTTCTTAGTTTCGAATAAGACCTTTAAATTGTCTAGGACGATATCGAAATAGTTGAGATCACTAGAGAGGTAGCTGAGTTCCTTTTCAAAGAATTCCTCAACAATACTTATTTGCTTCTGTGAATAATCAGCGAATTTTAAGAGGTTAAATAACCTTGCGTAGAAGTTGTCTGCGACGATAGGATGAATACGGTATCTAACAAGTAAATACCTCGCCTGTTTGTGGTGTGATTTGAGGTTCTGATGATCTAAAGTGGTCAAAAGTATAGAAAGCTGAGTGAGGACTACTTTGATGAGTTCAGGATCTTGTTCAGGAATAGGAGTAGATGATTGGAATTCGGCTGAATTTCTGGACAGGACTTCGGGTTCGTGTGGAATAGCTGGTAATTCTAATGCTTCTGTGCCCCTAGGGCTATTACTTGCTGATGAAGACACGATTTAGAACAATTGAACGTTGGTTGGAGAATACCTTACTGGGCAATTCAATTGGTGCAATTGTTAGCCGTGGGGTAGAGCAAAGTGGCAATTGATCCCTGTGATGGAGGCTAAAGTTGGTGCAACTAAGGTGAAGTGCACTTGTTTCTATAATTATGCAGATGAGTATAATAGATCTAATCAGTAGTCTAAAATACGTTTAATGCTAGATGAATTTGCCAGTATAGTGGTGGTTGTATACAGAGCTTTACTTTGGCCACCAACACGAAAATTTTTGAGGGGAGGTTACCCGGATATTAGATTTATATATCGAGGATTTTTGGTGAGGCACCTAATATGATTTAAGAACTCGTTGATTGAAATAAAAATCATTTCGAGTAATTGTAATTAGTTACTTAGTAATATGTATAAAAAGTTTTTCAACCTTCATGATTTATGAATCTATCTCCAAGTGTTCTTAATTTTGTTGTATTTCTCATGCGTTCCAGTTTGTTTAAAAAGAAAAGTACACCTATATAGAAGTAAGGAACGTTATGGAAATTCTATTTAATTGGCTTCTTATATTATCACCAGTAGTAAAGTTATGCAATGACAAAACCACAAAATAGACAAGGCCGTGTCTAGCATAGACTTTGATGTCTAAACATTGCAGAGAATCTGTATATCGAACATTTAACTACCGCACTTAAACCTAAACCTTTATTCCCTAATATATACTATACATTCAACATTGTTCAACATCAATAACCTTAGATATTTCATTTCTCAATGCAGTAGCTTCCATCAGCTCTTTATCTATCATTGCATAAGCTTTTTTCAATAATACCTTTAAGGTTTGGTTCTCGATTACCAAATCCTCAGTATCTTCTTGTACTGTAGCAGTGTGTTCTTGCGAGCCACGCTTACTTAAGTATGGTAACTTTAAGTAATCGGCAAAAGATTTACCTGGTTCATTGCTACTTACCTCACTGATATCAGAGTATATGGATTCTAATTCTGTGTTATGATGCTGTGTTTGACTGTTCCTTTGATGGGAGAAAATAGACAAACTAGACTGATTGGTCTGACTTGCTGAATCGGAACTGTCTGATCTCTCTCTGTTAGATACTTGTGAAGAAGTAGAAGAAGCGGAGTTGGAGCTGGAGTTGGAATTTCCTGATAAATTCATCGAGAATTGCTTAAATCTTCCAACCAAAGAAGATGATTTGGCTTTAGATTCCTGCTCAATTGCCTGGGTTACTGGGATTTGGTATTCCTTCAAAAATAAGGATTCATCCCACTTCAACAATAAATCTCCAAAAAATAAGTCAAGGTCGTTGATGACATTTCCCCATTTGGACTCGTTTAACAAATGCTGGTAGATTACTTCTTCATCTCCCTTATCAAGAGACATGATAATTGGCTTGTTAATCACCAATAATCCCAAGGAAATTTTGAATAAACCTGTTTTCCAACCTTGAATAATGCAGAAGTCCATGATTCTATTCACGATTGACAAATCTGGAGAATGACTAGAAATAAATGAAAGCCACCATTGATAAAGGAAAACTTGAGTTTCCACGAACGAAGCAAGGTGATCATGTAATTCTTTATCAGTAGCTTTCAAGATATCTAAGAACTCGACGTACCATGAATTTAACGTGTCGGACATGGTAGAGGCAGTAAAGATGTTGTGCAACTCAACCTCCGATTCCATAATGCTGACCAAACAATGGAAAGTTAATTCACTGTTGCCATTCAAGTGGTAATACAAGACTCCGACCAAGAATAAGAGACCCTGGCAATACCCTAATTCGGCATCATAATTAGCATATACGTTTAAAATGGTAGATAAGTTTTTGATGGTTTCTTCTTTCTTGAAGAAGTTGACTGCGGGAAAGGTTCTGTTCAAATCCTTACTGATTTGTTCAGATATCTCCGAGTTATAAGAATGTTGAAAATTATTAAACACCAACATAGAGGCTTGGGGGATTTCACTGGTGTTAAGTAAGAATAACTTCAGCCACACCTTTGCTCTCAATTGGTTTGGGATTCCTTGCTGTAAGCACAAGAGTTCAGTATAGTGTGGCAAGGTATTGATGGTTCTGGTTGGGTTGTTTATCAAAGATAACCAGTATGACACTTCCAACTTCGACGAAATGGAGGAGCTGTTTTTGACGAAAGCCTTACAACAGTTCTTGTATGTGGATTCATCCTGTAAAGAACGACCACAGTTGGTACAGGTAATGAACTCATCGTCAGCAATACAGTACTGGTCGTACAAACGGTCCAAGTCTTCAGCAGAGAATTCGGGAAGGGTGGTTGGGGACACTTCGTCAGTGAAAGAGGCCAGACGGACGCATTCGATCTTCAATTCCAAGTTGTTCAAGAGAATCAGGCTGGCGGAAGGGGAAGTGGATCTAAGAGACTCTTCAAACTCAAGCAACGATTCGTAGTCAATCATGCTGAAGGATGTTGATGTTGTTCTTAGTGGCGGAGTAGGAAGAATTGCAAGACGGTGCAGTGGCAATCACAGAGGAGGTTTCTGTAGTGTTTAACACTGGCGAGTCGACTGCTAATCAACTGCTTATCGGCTATTCCACTTGGGAGGCTTGAATCTAGAAAATCGAGGCACTCAGTAAAACTGCGGTAACCTGCGGTAAACTGCGATAAAGGGCAGGTAATGGAAGGATATACCCGTGGAACACGCTGGGGTGTATGAATGTACAGCGAACACGGTTCCTAATAAAGGAAACAGGCAATGGATTGTTTAAGGGGCACTTTAGTATGAGTGCTGGAGATTGAGAAATGGGTAGGTGCTTGATATATAACAGGGGCGGAACAAGCACAAACGATAGCCGTGAGATGAAGGAATGACAACGGTGGGATAAATGAGGGACAAAGGAGTGTAGAAGTTGGATAGATTCCTGAAGAGGAATGGATGGGCTAGATGTTTCTCAATAAAGGAATGTAAGAGTGGGATAATTAGACAACTGGACAGATAGCAAAACTTTTATACAAATGCAGTAATTCTTGTGTAATGTGCAAGAATTGTTTTTGGGTGCGCGTAAAGGGGACAACCAGCAGTGCAAGAAAAGGAAATGGGTGTGTGCAGGAGAATGCATGCAGGATGTTTTGCTGGTTTAATCGATGGCCAAATCTGAAACAGGGTATGTAAGAGACGGATATCGGAATGGGCTGATGGACCGGGATCATTACTTGGGCTACGGCTATGGGCCGGGCCGGCTTTTAGCGGACCAGCAGCCATGGACCCCAAGGTTAGCCCCAGGCTCTCGCTAGCGGTTCTTCCCTGGTAATGTACAACGAATGAGTACCACCTTCTCAGGCGACCAGATACACATAGGGCTGGCACACAGGGTGGCTCGCTACGTAAGGGTGGAACGCCCACAACCATTTGGACGCGTGGACAGGGCCGGTGACGTGGATGTGAGACAAAGGGGCACCGGGGTTCCAGGCTGAGAGTGGAATAGAGGTGGAAGATCAGCTTGTAGGAGTGCAAACAGGGTGAAAAATCGGCCTTGACGCCCACATGGTTTTACCGGAACCAGCATGTCGCATGCTGGTGGTCCAGAGGTGCTTTCAGGTTCTGTGGCCAAGCATGACACCTGGCACATCCATCCCAGAGACTCTGGGATGGTGTTCCAGAGCCGGGGAATCCCTCTATGACTACGTCGTGCGCCGGCGATTTTTCACTGAGCCCAAAACCCGGTTATCACCAAGGAGTCTTTTTACGACGTGAAACGGTATCACAAGGGATACCTCCACGCCCACTTGGCGGCTTCCATTGGTCCAGGGGGTGGCCACACATGGGTGCCCCGTGGATGGGTTCCCCTAATGCGATTTCCCAACGCCAAATCTCTCCAATTCCCTACTGTAGCCTTGTTCGATACGCCTCTACATCCGGTTACATGTCGCTACATGTCGCTGCATATCGCTTGTGTGGGAATACTGAGTGCATCCAGAACAACCACTAAACTCATGTCAATGTCCATCCCCAGCCCGCAATTGCTATTGTGAGGCGTTGGCTAACGATTGTGTAGTGTCTGCCACCAATTGTCCATGCCTGCTGCCAATAAACCAATTGTTCAGTGGATGCAGTCGAGGATGTCTTTGTTTTTCCCACCATCACAACAGTTTAGTGGCCTCGCTATTGTTCGCATTTTCGCGGTTCCCACTGTACTTTTCACCCGCAGATCGCGGTACCAGTGTTTTGATTACAATTAGCGCACCGAGAGCTCCCATTTGTCCATCTGGCAATAGCAGAAGATCTCGATATATTCGACAGTCGGTTCCAGAAATTGGCCCCATAGTGAGCCCACATGGCAGCATTGTGGCCTAAATTCTATGGTCCCTTTCCGGATGTCTGTTTGTGAAATTGTGGTTGCTCCTTTGCCCATTCGCATTTGCTGGGGGTAAAATGGTACCATGGAAACACCAATAAAACTAATACTGCAAAATTCCCTTCGATCACCCTGGTTTGTAATTACTGTACACCGTGGTGGTCTGAGCTTAGTCTAGTTATCGTAAAATCTGCAAAACGAGGGTATTAACTCCCTGAATTTTGCTCGCTGGGCTTGTGGCAAATATTCAATATTCTTTTGTTGGTAATAGTTAGCATTGTTGTCTCCCTAATTCTCAAACCACTAGATCAAGCTCGTAATCTCCGGCCATCCGCTCAATACCCCATATGTCAACGTTCATGGGGTTACTACCGTTCGTGTTCTGCACAACTTCTCAATAACCGTTGAGTGCTTCGTATTCTATGAAGTTACGGTTATGGAAGTGCTCGTCAACCCGTCTCCTTAAATGGTATGGACATGTTCATTATTACAATAGTGCGTTAATCGCCAACGCTAGTGTCACATCATTGGCCAGATTGTCTGGTGCTTCTATTGGCCAAGCGTCTACTCTGGGCACTTTCCATGCTTCGTCATGGTACGGTTGTCAGGGAGTTGCTGCAACAGCTACTATCAACTCCGAGCCTGAAAATTACTGGTAAATGGTGCCAATCCTCAATAGCTCGTCAACTGAGCCCTTCGGGTTCAATTATGCTTCTTTTAACGGTGGTGCAGGCTTTGACGTGGCCTGTGGCCTGCTCCATCAATATTGTCACTATATATACATGCTGTTTTGGGAAATAGGTAAATCATGTGTCAACTGGAATTTTTCAAGGCAACACCATTAAAGCTAATAACCAGTCAATTTTTACCAGCTAGTTACCCGGTATTGGGAGACTTCACAGTTCAAATTTGGCCGCCACTTCATTTCCGGGCGCCTTTTTCGCATCCGCTGCTATGCAGCTTAAATAGAATACACCCATCAATTAATATGATGGTTAATTTGTTCTATGCACAGAATGTTAATTGCGACATTGGCTTGTCTAACTAGCCACCATGACTGTGGATGTGAAGGATATCCACGGCTAAACCACGGATATGAGTTCTGAAACCGTCCCTGGCTGTATCAGATCTTCAGCCGGTATTGTGCTGGTCCCTGGAATCGATTTGGTGGGTAATGTTTTACTTCCAACCTGCTACAATCTACCCCATTTGGTAAATAATGTCGCAGAATTTTTCACTCTCCAACATCGCTCCACAACCCCACAGACATCGTAAAAAGTGGCTACTGAAGCATACCTCCGTCTTTTAGGCTACCATTGTCATATTTCTCGGTGTTTCACATTATTGAGCTCAATTTCCACGTCATCCTCGACTGTTCCAGCCCTTCTAACCCCTGTTCAACCCAGAATGGTGTACTACTTTACTGTACCAATTAACGACTTTCGGGATGCCACCATATACATGGGAAAGGACAAAGTGGAAAATGACCCCTTGATCAAACACTCGCATCCCAAAAACATCTGGTTCCATGTGGATAACTATTCATCTGCCCATCTCTACCTCCAACTCACAAAGGAAGAGTTGGCCACATTCAAATCCTTCGATACCTTCGATATTGATGCCAATTTGTTGGAACAATTGGCACAACTCACAAAAGCTAACTCCATTAAGGCCAGCAAACTCAATAATATCACAGTGATCTACACTCCGGTTGAAAATCTCCATACCGATGGATCCATGGACGTAGGAACTGTTACCTTCAAAAACCCCAAACAAGTGAAAAGAATCAATGTGGCAAAGAAGGACAACATGATCATAAATCGCATCAATAAAACCAAGACCGAAAGGTCTACTGAAGACTTCATCCAAGAACAGCAACAATTAGTCCGTGATATCCAGGCAGCACGAAAAAAATTGGAGAGGGAAACATATGAGCTTGAAAAACAATACGCAGAGGCCAAGAAGAATAAAAAGGACCCATATGGTGATTTATTCACCGATGATAATATCAATGCTAATTCTAACGAGTTCAGAAATGAAAATTGGGTGGAAGATGAATTCTGGTGAGAGTTCCATCTCAATTCACTTTCACCAAAACTGGATAAGTCAGTCGATGGCTATGGTTGTTGAAGTGTCTGGTCATTAATTTAGATTGTTTGGGTATGCATAGATGGTGCAGCTTGAACAATTCCCGTTTGTCATAATTTCACCTATGATGGTGAAATTCTCACTTGTCTATTAAATCCCATCCCAGAGCAATGGGTTGGAATCGTACCAGTTTGTGAGCACATAAAACTATTATATAAAACTACCGATTCGATTAGTGTTATCACCATCCAGCACTTTCTGTGGAAATGATGGTTCTTGTAGAGGCTCAGTCAAATGAGCACATCGCACGAAGTTCCAACTAGGTTGGTAGCAGGAACAATCCACAAAATAGCCTCGAAAGTTGTCTACATATACCACAGGAGTCATTGGTTGCAGGCCGTTAATAATACCCAATAATGGTCCTGTTTGGCATTGGCCATTGGCCATTGGCCATCTAGTTCCACCACCTACTTTGTTCACTTGCACATGTATTGATGAGCTATGCTACTTAAGCGTCCATGTTTACTGGGAACTTACCGGCGGCTCTTTGGTCATCCCATTTCTCAACCCAGTCGAGAGGACACAATGAGGTGAAAGTCTTGAAGAAGACCTTGCATGGCTCGAAGTCCTCACCTTTGACACTGATACACTTGTGGTAGTCAACGTATGATTGAGCACAGTGCTTGGATTGGTTTTGGTGAGGGAATCTGGCGTCGAATTGAGGAGTTTCGAACTTGAAGTTTTCTGCGTCGATAGCCATTATGATGAAGATGTGTTTTGGATTTGGACTGACTGGTGTATATCAATCTCTATCTATAGATCTTACGACTTTCTCACACTTTTTTTCACTGTGTTTGGTGCGCTCTAATTGGTTGGGGCATGCACGTGAGTCGGTTGTATGCAGGACGGTACATCAGGCGACTGTGGGGCTCCCAAATGGCTGGTGCCATTCTATTGGCTGGCTAGACAGCCCATGGAAACGGGGGTCATGATTGCAGTGGATGGAGGAATGGTGGAATTCGTCAGCATTAGCCGTTCATGCGGTTTGAACCGTCCAGCCTTTCATAGTGGAAGTCACCTCAGACTTGGTCAACAACACGTACATTGTCTGATAACGGAACACTTTGGGGCCCCTTACATATTCTAGGGCCTTTTGCTCGAGTGTAGCTGCCGTGGTTTTGGGGTGGTCCCTATTGACGGTCGATTCGTAGTGAGTGACCTTGTTGTATTGCACTAAAGGAGATGCGAATTGTTGTTTGACAATTTCCACCACAGACACCAATTTGGGGATTCCTTTTGCTTTGGCTACCAACAATGTCTGGCCATGCTCAAGATTCTCGAGAGCCTGGCTGATTTTCTGCTTCATAGTGTCGTTTTTGCCAACCACCACAGGAGAAGCCAATGAGTTCATGGACCCTTCTTGCGACACAAGCGAGCTGTATACGCTCAGTGTTTGGCTTTGGAAATCGTCCTCTTCCTTCAAAAAAGCCTTGAGACGCCTTTCATTCTCTTCTTCGGAAACCACACTGGGAACTGACACTTGTGACATCGTTATCCATCTCAGATTTACTAGGATTCGATCTTTGTGGGTCTGCGGGTCGTGCGCCGGCTGATGGCTGCAACTCCAAGTTAGAGGGCTATCAATTGGAAAAGAACGTTCTATGGATTCAATAAGCGAACTGTGGAAGTTGATGTGGATTTTTCTGGGGGTTTTCAATGGGCTCTCAATAATGAAAGAAGGAGTGAAAGGGCGGTTTAAAATGGAAATTTATTAAATGAAACTGTAAGCAACTGTGATGCATATTGAATAGGCCCCAAAATTACTCAAGTGGCTTCATCATAATTTAACTAGTTAATAAAAACGTTAAATAGATGCTCGCTTTAATGCCAGATATATAGAATTTTCAATCTTGTGCACTTCGATACATTTGGCATCCGTTCATCAGGTATAATTTATCTGGTATCATCTATCTGGTCCCCTTTCTTTCATTATGTCATATCATTATCTTGAAAAAACCTTCAATTGTGTTCGCAAACTGTATTCTCTAAAAAAACAATATTGTAATTGCTCCAATTATGGATAATTGAGTGTTTCACTTAAACATCTTCCCAATTGGTATTTCTTTTGTGATTTTTCAACTTTTTGACAAAATGAAATAAAAAATAATAAAGTAACCAACACGTTTATTTAAATAGCACCAAAAAACACAAATTAGAATAATTATTGCTAGAGAATCTACAGTTGATACATAAACTTCTAATTCCTACTTTGGAATGGTACACACCCACCTGGGATTTTTGCAAAAATGAGCATTCAACTTTAAAGATTCTCACTTCTCTGCGAAACCTGCGTTGAATACTGATACATGCAATGAAAATCCCAAGGCAATTAACCACGCTTCCCCCTCCCCCATAACACCAAATGACCCTTGATTTTCAAATGCATTCAATTCATACCTTCAATTGGTAATGTCATACCATGTAACTTGCAATTGTTTCAGTCAATAATCATTTCTTCTAGAAGGGATCAGCTTAAATCAATGACACCACTGAACCAGTAGAAAATCCAGCATAGTACTTTCTTAAGTCTTTTCCGAGTCAAGGACGGGGAAAGGACGAATTATCGTTGATGCGAAAGCCCTCTATATTTCATCTGAGTATAATTCATGCGGTCGAATCCTAGTAAGAACTGGGCCTGTGTAAATACTTTGTCGGCTAACTCTAAAGCTTATTTAGTAATATGATATCTCGATTCTCTGTTATTTTCTTGTCTTTAGTTTCTTCTATCAAGTCTAGGTCGAATTTTGCAATTGAGATGTCTCGAGGTTCCTCCTTACCTGCATTCACTGGCAGATAAGTTGCACCCGGTGTGGACAAATCCGGGTCTGGTGATTGCAAAATTTCCAACATAAACCGGTTGTAATCCAAATTATCCCAGCAGGGGATTAGTAGAAATTTCTATCATAGACTGAGTAACTATGAAAATAAGCAAGTTTAGTTACCCGTATTAAACTTTGGGTTTCCCTTGATTTGCGAAAGTGACACGCCAGGAAGTGCATTATTGTTTCAGGAGTTAATATAAGATGTGAATTTGTAGGCCCAGTACCGATTTTAAAACTGAATTAAACTCCTTGTTTTGTTGAATTAAGAAAGTGATTGCTAAATATTTACAGGAAGTAGCGAAATGTATCTGAATTTCAACCATTTGTAGAGTAAATTCTAAGAGTGGGGAGTCAACTCACAATTGTATTAAAATTTTGTGGCCACTTTTATGTGTAGATTATCCATATCTTGAAACAATAACTCGCTTCTGAAAAACGTCAGCTATCAGATTTAGATTGGTTTTGCATCATCTAACAAGCTACCACGAAAATACGACATCGGACGTGACTCAATGCGACATTGAATACGGAAATGACTCGTTTGCCGACATTCCCCCACCGGAACACCACAGGCACCTTTTCGGAACAGAAACCCTGATATCCGATCCCAAACCCTACTGGTGTTACATTTGAAACGGCAATAGGTTCCATCAAACCCCTCGAATAATTCGGATCAGGTAAATTGTGCACCATTTCATCCAACAAAACTGCCACCAATTGGCAAGCTCTTGAACCTCCTAAATTACTGTAAAACTCTTTAACTCTTAACCCCGAACAACACAGTCACTCTCTAAAAGCCTACAACCTTTAGATACCATCCAGTGGAAGTTGTGGTGGTAATCAGGCAATACACGTCCCCCAAGATGCCCCCACGTTTGATTGGACGATCACATGACTGACATCCGGGGCTTCGGATATCTCCATTATCGGGGTCAGCAATGAAATTACTACAGTTCTTTTCAACCCTGTATGATCAGAACCCGTTTGAACATTCCAATTCGTCTTCCAGTGTTTAAAACCCTCCACAAAACATTATCAGTCCAATTGTTCCACACATCCACCATAATGTCCTCCTCTTACAAGCAACCACCCCACAAATTGACCATGATTCCTGGTCCTATCGAGTTCTCTGACGAGGTCCTCGGAGCCATGGCCACTCCATCCCAAGCCCATACTTCACCTGAGTTTGTCAGCACCTTCCAATCGGTGTTGAAAAACTTGAGAAAGTTGTTCAAGTCTTCGGATCCTGCCACCCAACCATACGTGTTATCTGGTTCCGGTACCTTGGGATGGGACGTTGCTGCTGCCAACTTGATCAATCCTGGCGACAAGGTGTTGGTTTTGGCCACCGGATTCTTCTCCGACTCTTTTGCCGAGTGTTTGAAGGTTTACGGAGCCGAAGTTGACGTGGTCACCGCCCCAGTGGGTGACGTTGTGCCATTGGACCAGGTTGCCCAAAAGTTGACCAGTGAAAAATACACCGCCATCACCATCACCCATGTCGACACTTCGACCTCGGTTGTCAGCGATGTCGAGGCCATTTCCGCCCTCGTCAAAAAGCACGCTCCCGAAACCTTAGTGATTGTTGATGGTGTTTGTTCTATTGGAGTCGAAAACTTGGAGTTTGACAATTGGGGTGTCGATTTCGCCTTGACCGCCTCTCAAAAAGCTATTGGTGTTCCAGCAGGATTGGCTATCTTCTACGCTTCCGAGAGAGCTGTTTCCAAGGCTTTGGCCAGAGAAAAAGACACCACCTTCTTTGCTTCTTTGAAGAGATGGACTCCTATCATGAAAGCTTACGAGAGCGGTAACGGTGCCTATTTCGCCACTCCTGCAGTCCAGACCATCACCGCCTTGAAGGTTTCTTTGGATGGAATCATTGCCGAGTCTGTGGATGCCAGGTTTGCCAAACACGAGCAAGTGTCTTCTCAATTCAAGTCTGCTGTGGAAAAATTGGGCTTAAAGATCGTTCCTGTGGACCACAAAGTTGCCGCTCATGGATTGACTGCCGTATACTTTCCAGACTCTATCAATGGTCCAGATCTTCTTGCTTCTTTAGCTAAGAAGGGCTTCACTGTGGCCGGTGGTATCCACAAGCAATTGGTCGGTAAGTACTTTAGAGTTGGTCACATGGGATTCTCTGTATACGAGGGCCATGTTGACCAGCTCACTTCTGCCATTGAGGAGGCATTGACCGAACTTGGTCACAAATAGGTCATATAGCGATATAGTCTACATCTCGGAACCGACATACTGCATACAACCGGAACAAACCTTAGAGATCAGCACGTGAAATGAGCCACACTTGTAACTATCATAGTAGGAAACTGCCAATTAGTGATCAATATCTTCTACCAGTTATCAGTTCTTTTACCCCAGTGTGGATAAGCTTCTTTCTTGCAGTCGTCACGATGTTTCCTGTTACTACCAAAGTGCTGCTTGGGCGGTCTTTGGCCTCTGTAGCAGGCTTGCAATTGAGATCAGGTATGAGTAGAACTTTGAATATTGTTAGAACAAAGTCGATATTTGGACGTCAACCGCATCAAAACAGTCAAATTCCATTCAATTCGACTTATGGCTTGGGTAGGTTCCCGAAAAGATCATTCCAACAGTCCTTTTTCAAGGCTAACAAGGACAATTCCAAAACAGACTCTTCTACACAATTGTTGGGAAGAAAGATCTCCACATCGGAAACCAAGATGATGAAATCATTGCTAGTGACCATTTGGCCCAAGAACAACCCCAAGTTCAAGATCAGGGTATTGGTTGCTCTCAGTTTGTTGATTGGGTCCAAGCTCTTGAATGTGCAGGTACCTTTCTTCTTCAAGCTGATCGTCGATGAAATGAACATCGACTGGACAAGTCAATTGGGTACCGTTGGGACCGTCATTGGTTCGTTGATCTTGGCCTATGGTGGTGCCCGCTTCGGTTCTGTTTTGTTTGGTGAATTAAGGAACGCCGTGTTCGCTTCAGTGGCCCAAAGTGCTATCAAGAGAGTGGCCCAAAATACATTTTTACATTTGCTTAACATGGACCTTCAATTCCATTTGTCAAGACAAACTGGTGGGTTAACTAGGGCCATCGATCGTGGTACCAAAGGTATTAGCTACGTTTTGAGTGCCATGGTCTTCCATATTATTCCAATCAGTTTTGAAATTTCTGTTGTCTGTGGTATCCTTACGTACAATTACGGTTTTTCCTTTGCAGCCATGACTTTCATGACTATGTTGGCGTACTCCGTATTCACCATAAAAACTACTGCATGGAGAACCGGATTCAGAAGGCAAGCTAACAATGCAGACAATCAAGCTGCTTCAGTTGCCTTGGATTCTTTGATCAATTATGAATCTGTGAAATATTTCAATAATGAGATGTTCCAAGCATCAAAGTATGAGAATGCGTTGACCAAATACCAAAATGCCTCCATCAAGGTCGCTACATCGTTAGCATACTTGAATGCTGGTCAGAATCTTATTTTCACTAGCGCTTTGACCGCCATGATGTATATGGGGTGTCAGGGTGTAGCTTCGGGTACATTGACAGTTGGTGATTTGGTGCTTATCAATCAATTGGTATTCCAATTGAGTGTTCCATTGAACTTCTTAGGTTCTGTGTATCGTGAATTAAAGCAATCCTTATTGGATATGGAGAATTTGTTCCAGTTGCAAAATTATGATGTCAAAATCAAGGATGCACCAGGGGCTAAACCTTTGCTCTTAAACAGCAATGGTACTCCGGGCGAGATTAGATTTGAAAATGTGACTTTTGGATATCATCCAGACAGGCCTATCTTACAAAATGCTAGTTTCACCATTCCAGCAGGTCAAAAGGTAGCTATTGTTGGACCATCTGGTAGTGGTAAATCTACCATCTTGAGATTAGTTTTCCGTTTCTTCGATGTTGACCTGGGTAGAATTTTGATCGATGGTCAAGATATCAGTAAAATCACTGTGGAATCGTTGAGAAGATCTATCGGAATTGTTCCTCAAGAAACGCCATTGTTCAACGAGACTATTCTTGAAAATATTCGTTACGGTAGATTGGACGCTAGTGACGAAGAGATCAGAGAGATGGTTAGCAAGGTTCACTTGGATAAGTTGGTCACTGACCTTCCAGACGGAATGAACACAATTGTCGGTGAAAGAGGGATGATGATTTCAGGAGGTGAGAAACAGAGGTTGGCAATAGCTAGACTCTTACTTAAGAAGGCGCCAATTACCTTTTTTGATGAAGCCACTTCAGCTTTAGATACACATACTGAACAGGCTCTTTTGAGAACTATCAGGCAAATATTCCGTGAGGAGAAAAACACCAACATTTCCATTGCACATAGATTGAGAACAATCGCAGATGCTGACAAGATTATTGTGTTGAACCGTGGCCAAGTTCAAGAGGAGGGTACCCACTATGGATTACTTGAGAATAGTGAATCATTGTACTCTCAACTTTGGAATATTCAAGAGAATTTGGATCTCGAAAAGCAGCTTCAAGAGGAAGAAAATCAGGCAAAAGAGAAGCAATAGAGCTAATGATATCACGGATATCCAATCCAGAAAAATTCTTTTGGCAAACGAAGTCATAAAACCAATAAACCAATATGGTATTTCTGAAAAATATTTATTTCATCTAAGGGTGGCCCAAAATTTATTCCAGATGAATAAAATTCTCATCCAATACACATACAATAGCTTTAATTAATTGCATGAGTAATGGAACACGTCACTATTCTGCATTTAAGAAAGAAGCTTTGAGAGGGAATTCACCGCTACAGCATGCACTTGGCCAGCACCTAAAGCAGGTAATTAATTGGGGGGTATCATTGCACAGGGTTGTGTGAGATTCGTGAATTTGTCAATCATTGCTATATTCGAGGTTTCATCACCATGCCGGATATTTTGTACTTCCAGTAAGTAAATACCCCCTCCTTAGGATGTTGAAACCCTTGAGGAATCATGAGTAGGTGCTTAATGCATTTATAGAGACGAAAAATAAAAGACAAGAATTATAGAACAAAATGTAGTCGAGTTACGGTTTTAGGTATATTGAGAAAATTGATAAAACGAGCCCGATTCTCAGCGAATTTTGCCATGAGACAACCGAACAAAGGTCCTGATTTGCTACACAATAGGCATTGTAAGCCCCAGATCCAGGAACAAGATGCCACTGTTGCCCAGAAAACGGAAACCCACTAATCCAGAAATCCATACCCTCGGCTACAATCTAACCTAAAACAGAGTAGTGATTGTTTTCACACTAAGGTGTTTCCGATGGCTTATTATTGGGAATACAGTGGTCCAAATCTAGATCGGATCAATATCTAGTATAATCGAATAGAGTTGGAATAATATTGCCCAATAATAAAAGTCTATCCATTACGAATGGATAGAGTTTGTGCTATCTGGTAGTGCCGAAAATGTAATATACACTTGACCGTAAAACCACCACAAATCGAGAAAATTCCTTGAAGGGAAACCTCTTGTGAAAAGAGCAAACATTTAAAGAATACCACTAAAAAAGTAGAGAACCCTCGGGAAATCAAATCCCGTCCACAACCCTTTATCGAATTCATATGGATATAACGCCTTTTCCGAAGGGGAACCGGGGTTTTAATCTACAAATCGCTCGTAGCTTCCAATTTTCCTAATGTTCCAAATCTTTCAAATGTCCGTAAGAGCAAATGTTCCTAATGCTAATCTCGCATCCTGAGATTCAAAGCCTAAATCCTTAAATGCTACGGGATCTCATTATCAAGGTTAGTTCATGTGGTAATATCTGCACCTGTAGCCGTCTCCCGATGACAGTGGCTCCAACCATTTGCCGTTGCACCATTTTCGGGCATTATTTAGTGTGTATCTCCACAGTATTTCGATTGTGTTCCGGGTACCGCACTAGCAATTGGAAATATCGAATTATTTAATTGTTTAATCATCTTATCAACTAATCCAACTACACCTCGTCATTCCACCATGTGTAGACCCACTTCTTGCCCCACATGCCGTGAGTAAGCCTTTCGGCCCATGAGTTGAATGTTACTAACCTCAGAAAACACTACCTGGATCGGTTGTGGCTTGCACATTGCCCGTGCCATGGGATCTGTTCCTAAGGACCAATGGTGTACTTGTGAATCGGTAAGTTCCACCGACATTGGAGAATACCCACCCAAGGCGGGCGACGGGAAGGCTGCAGACCATTAAGGTTTCGGCTGCACCATGTTGGAGAAGGGGACCATGGCTGTGAAACCTGCAAACGGTCCAAACGGTGCTGAGGGCCCAGAAGGTCCAGAAAGTCCAGATTTGCCGTGTCCAGCTGCAGCGATGGAACCAGCTCCATTCTCTAATGAGAAATCAAGAATGGATTATGCAATGAAAAATGTCCTATGAAAAATGTGCCATGAAAAGTGGAATCAAATATCCCAAAATGTCGAATCAAATATCTCAAAATGTCGAATCCGAATACCCAGAATAGAAGGTGGATTAGTCAATCCGCTTGAATACCGAGTGCCGACTATTCTGGACTGTTGACACCGAAATAGTAATACACATCGAATGAGCGATCGTAGTGCCACCCACCGAGAACTCCAAATACCCGCACTACAGTCCATGTGGCTGCGCCAACTGGTGAAAACTCCATCATCCTATCAGTAATCTGCGGCGCTGTGGGTCGCCGTGGTTTTAGTCCGTCGCTATGGTATCGAGATGGCCCCACCAGCCCCCCCGCATGTCCGTCAACTGTACCACTACATACCGTAGGGAATCGCCAGTCACCGTGTCGGTAGCGAGGAACTGGGTAGAACTGGGTAGCACAAGTTAACTCACCGGTAGCGAGGAACTGTCTACACCATGCCCCGCTAACGGGCACACCACCATAAGACGTGTCGAGGGATGAAGGAGACAAAACCACCGGTAGCCTTCACAACCGCTGGGATGATGTGCAAACAGGGGGAGGGTCTCTCATGCATGGACTGCAGTGGTGCCTGTCGCGGTGGAGGTGTTTGGTGTTGTCCAGTCGCGGTACCAATGGCGCGACCACCAATCGTGGTATCACCATGAAAAATCACCACCCACCACCCCTGGCTCAGGCTACACAAAAAATCCAAACATCCCTCCTGATGCTAATTCCCGAACCCGCCACAACACCCGAGGTACAACACCACCGTCGCCATTGCGTTTATGATTGTGGTTGCCGTTATCCTTCCCTTGTCTTGACCCTCTGATGGATGCTCACCTTTCCCCCATGGCACTCTCGCTAACGCCATTTCTCGCTACCACCATTTCTCGCTACCACCAACGACCCATAAATGCAACATGGACCCGACCACCGACATGTCGTGAGCCTTTAGTTCGGCATTCTAGACGATATATGGTGTTTGAGCAGGTTATGACAGGCCTAGACACGGGCCAGCGCCTCATAACGCGGTGGATATAGAGGGTTTAACCGGTTCTGCGCACGGCAAACCACTAGTCCGAGCCCCTAATCGATCTATCACGCTATCGATGCCTTGGTTATATATGCGGGACCAACCGACACAATTGAGTTTTCACCATCGATCACTTTAGCCTCCCTCCACTGGCTTGAGATAATATTGTCATTGACTTGCCACTGACTTGCCATTGACTGCCATTGACTGCCATTGAAGCCACCCACGCCTCTGTTTCGTCTTCCTCTCCTGCACTAGTGCTCCATTCCTAGCACCACCGTTGATACGCTTCTAATTTCCATCCTCCCTACCACGCAACCCCATCCTGCTCACAGCCATTTTTCACCATGGATGAGAACCGTATAAAAAGATGGTTGAGTCTACACTGTGGAAACCACTACGGATCCCAGTCCCAAACGAAGAACCCAACCCATTTGCGACTGTTCCGCCTCAGAGCGAACTCAATGCCCTCCAGTTGTACCACCATGCTGACTCCCAGCCATGCCAGTTTACATCGCAATTCTTCCACCAGAAGCCGCAGAAACACCACCGAAAGGCCTCGGGCCCCATCGCTGGTGGCACTGGCTCCTTCAATGCCGTCGTATACCTCAATCGATAGCCAGAGCACACGCAGTTCCTACGAAGAGGCGTTCATTCCTCCATTACCTTCGCCCTCTTCCACCAATTGCGATGCCATTTCTCAGGTGATGGCAGTGCCCATTCCTCCCCACCACAATCTCCCCCTAGCCACCGATGATGTGGACAAACTCGCTACTTCCATCCTCCACGTCATATCGGACCATGAAGTGGAATGGATCATGTGATGGCATGTTTGCCATGGTGTTGACATATTTCGTCAACAACGGCCTATTGTCAAGGTGATCCCATCAAATAACAACAAACTGCGGGACCTGGTCCATTTGGATCTTAATCAACCCCTCCTACTGCAACCCCTTCTCGATCCTACATAATATTTCCTAATTCATTTGCCCACTACATCACTTATTCACTAGGGATCTCGGATATTTCCAGCAATTTTTCACTCAATTAACAGTCCCCACCCACAAATATTCACTCCAGCTATGACCATCCACTCAGTTCCCCCAGGAAGTTTTCACTCCACTAACACTTCCTCCAGGAATTTTTTTAATCCCTTAATTTTTCACCAATTTTTCAATCTCCTAATTTTCCCATAGAAGAGAACTACTCAACACTGAATGGTCGATTCGTCTCCATAATTCACCCATTTCACATACATCGCACAGGTGCAGCGTCGGCATCGACATCAACCCCTATTTGGTTCCCTATCGGACCATACTCCTATCTATTCCTTACGAATTATCCTCCGCATATTTAGTTCTACGCTCCTGGAAGGAGCTGCTCGTGGCATTACCGTTAGATCGCCCATGCGTCAATAGAGTCTTTGTATTATGACAAAATAAATATATACATGCGATGCTGAGCCGAAACGGTGGACAGTGCCCACAACCAAACCGAACCCAGTCCAAACTCAAGGGTAACACCACCTTGCAATTGTATTTTGGTTAGCTGACACCAAAACTGGAGATTTTCAACACAATTCACATATCCCTGGATGATATTAAGCTCTCGCCCATGGACTGATAGTGGATATTTTCTAGATTACTATCAGCAATTCCGGTATGCTCCGCAATTGTGGTACGGCACGAACTATCGCTCTTCAGGAAATAAGGTTTATTAGGCACCTGTTCTGGGCTTCGCTAGATAAAGCCCCCACAATCTATTGTTGATGTTCCTACAGTTTATGGTATCAGCCGGGACCACAATGCTATTGCTGTCATACCCTTGGCTTGGACCCCATTCCCTTTTGGGTGTTGGGGAGTGTTTATCTGGTTTGGTCTTTTGCTTAATCAATTCATAAGCTCTTTGCTAATTCCGGATAAAAGCCACCAATAATGGATTTTTCGAAGTTTTCGGATTCAATCTCTTCCACCAATGCTATCAATTCATGTCCTGGTAATCCAGCCTTTTGCGCAACAAACTTTTCCCGAAGGGCAACAAGTTCCTCGTCATGTTGCATTATTTCTCCCAAGACAATGGTAGAAATGTTACGTACCGTTGCAGCCATCTGTTTGGCCCAATCTGAACCCTTACGCAATGACTTGCGTACCCACTGGTCATAATGTAAAGCGTACCAATTGAAAAGCTTCAACTTATCTTGTTTTGCTGGTTTGTACTGGAATCCAATCAACCCAAGCTCAATCATCTTGGAGTCAATATTTGTCATGACAAAATTTAGTGTCTTATTGAGAAGTTCTTCGTCTGTAGCGAAACCCAAGGAAGAAAGTGCAATAGTTTGCAACTCATGTTGAGTAGCGTTCGTATTAACCAAAAGGGAGCTGTTAGTGTTCTTCACTAACTCCAACACTTTTTTATAATCTTTTTGGTTTGCCTTGTAAACTGTTATATTGAACATTGATGACATCAACTCTTTAGGAGTAAATTGTTTTTTTGAACTAGGGTTTAAAAAATTCTTCAACAACTTTTTAGCAACCTCCTGAGCATCTGGTGTTTTCATACCAAACTGCAAAATCGAATTTCTAACTTGGACTTCTAAAACAGAACTCTCTCTACTTAATTCATATAACGAATTCCAGTTTCCAACCTTCTTAAATAATTTTTGAGCAAAGGAATCTAACCATTGTTCAAATATGGTGTAGTCACTGAAATGCATTAAAATATTATTAATTGTTTCCAAGTAATTAAGAGCTATTTTCAAAACTTGAAAGTCAATAATCCATTTAGAGTTAGACAAACTGTTCAATACATCAACCAAGTCAATTAAATGTTGACTGTTAGAATTGCTAGTTCCTAAGATTCTTCCATAATCATTGATGATAGAAATCACATCTGAACTTGCCAATTTATTGTTGATAATTTGAGGGATGATGGCTTCCTTTATGACTTCATTTGAATATATCGTTCTGTAAAATCCACCCCTCTTCGAATTGACAGTGATGAGTTGATTTACTGGAATGTCCAAAGTCAAAGAACGATCAGTCATAATAACGTTGATGACTTTTTCTGACCCACTAGAGTCAATGACCTTGATTAAAAGAGGTACATGATATGGATGATCTTCCAATTTAAGTTGTTCAGAAGTGGTATCGTAAAGATAAGCATGCTGTTCAATAATAAGAGACTGCTTATTTTCGCTCGATTTGACCGAGACAAGTGGATACCCAGCATGTCTAGTCCAGGAGTGCACAAAGCTTGGGATGTCAATCGAACTAGATTCATTAAGGGTATTCCAAATATCAAATGCCTTGATGGATTTTAATTGATATTTCTCAAGAACCTGGTTCAATCCTTTAAGGAAATGTGTATAATCTTCTTTGATCAAATTATTAGATGCAGATCCATCAACTTGCATGATATTTGCAACCATTCTAAGAAGGATGATCCCCTTTTCGTAAGATTTAGTCTCAAAAATAGTACCAGTGGTTGCATTAAGACCTGTGTCAATCGAGCTTGTGTAATCATTGATGCTTGGGATTGCATGTCCATTTTCATTAACTAAACAATCCTCATCAAGAAAAGTCTCATAACTTTCAACCTGTTGGATTTCGAAATTATAATCAATTGACTTTTCAAGACCCGATTCTTTAATTGTATAATTTCCTAACCAAGTAGCAAATGCTTCATTTAACCAAAGGTTAGAATAATCATCAAAAGATACTAAATTTCCAATCCATTGATGAACGACTTCGTGTGCTACCAACGATTGCATTTGGTTTCTTTGTGAAAACGTGCCTTTACCCTCCATCATGATTTGATTACAAATCACGGTAATCATACCCCAGTTTTCCATAGCCCCATCACTCAAAAATGGCAATCCGACTAAATCAAGTTTTTTCAACGGAAATTTGAAGTCGAGCAATTCTTCCAAAGTGAGAACGGATTCTTTCATAACTTCCAATGCGTATGCACCTTTGGTGGCTTCACCAATGGCATTATATACTCTAAGTCTAGTAGAGCCTGCGTAGCTTTCAACGTAGCTAAAATCTCCAACCACGAATCCAAAAACAGAAGGAGATATTGGAGGTGTGGTCTCAAATTCAAAGGTTGTTGTTCTAGCATCATTTTCAACAAGAATAGCGTTAGAAATAACATGGAATTTTTCAGACGTTTCGATAGTCAATTTAATAGGCACTTTGAAGTGGATTTCATCTATCAAGGGAAATAAAAGTCTAGCTCCATGTGGTTGGCAGTGGGTTGCTAATACAAAGTTGTTCGATTTACCGGAGATCGAATCAAGATAATTGGTTTTGAACAAACCATGGGTCACATCCTTGTATGTTTGGATTTTGTTGATTTGACCAAAATAGTGGATAGTGACACTCTTTGGATTTTCTGACACCTTGTCTGCCATGAGCACAACAACTTGATTAGGTCTATCATACGAAATTTTTAAACTATGGTCACCTGAATCATCATTCAAGACCGCTTTAGTAATAATAAGCTTGTTTGCATGTAAGGAGAGTTCAAAAGGAGACGAATTGATTGGTTTGTCTGCATTTTTTGTCAATTCGATGCGTGAAACACCATTGAAATTAGGCTTTGTATGATCGATGTTTAAATTTAAATCATATAATGAAGGAATATAGGCATTGGAGAGAGAAAGCAACAGCTGCAAGCTCGTTGAAGCCATCTTGTCGGATATGCTGCCCATTTGGTGCTGTCCGACTTTTCAAACGGTTGGAAATTTTGCACCGGTTTAGATCCGATTACGTAATATTGGATGGTGAAAGTTACTCGACCAATCTAACATGCATCATCCAGATATTCGGAGTATCGAGTTTGGAGATGTATCAGTTTTGTGATCTGATTATATCTTCTCAATTGAATCACAGGTCCTTCGGATCTTTGATTTGACGTAAGTGTGGGGTTCTGGGGTATTTCCACGGATTATGGCCCCTTTCGCAATCATAATCCTTGAGAACCAGAAGAGGCTTGGTAACTTCTGTTGGGTTACATCTTGACAAAAGGTTCGTGAAAAGATCAAGATACTCTGTTATGGAGCTCAATAAAAGATCCAGTAACCAACTTTTCGGAACAACTGAACCATTTATATGTATTGATTATACAACTGATGCCCCACACTCTTGAGATGGACTGTTGATAATTCCGTTTATCCGTGCGACCTATTGTTACTCTCCCCAGATCAATTGGATCATGAGATTTGTCTTCAAGTTTCATGAGCATTTGAAAGTATATTAAGATCACAAAGAAAATCTGTGCCATGTAGTTATGTTTATTTGATCCTGTTGCACTAATCTTTCATTACAAATCTGCTTATGTGGCGGTAATTCCGCAATTTGGCAGTAAAGAAAATACAATTATAATCAGAATTAGTTGCAAAAAAAAAAAATAGTTCTTTTATTTAGTTCTTTCTTTAGAAATAACTTCCAGAACCAACAACTATATGCTCCCAAATTTGAATATAATCGGGAATTTTGCTGCTACTTCTTGAAGGTCTAGCTGTTAAGGAGTAAATTTCCAAGTTTTGTTGTGGGATCGGACTTTGACAAATGATCTATCCTCAAACTTTGCGAAGGGAAATGAGTAAAGATTGCCACGTTGACTGCTAAAAAAGATATCTACATGTGCTTCATAA